>OX104060.1:75590435-75655193 GCA_944474145.2 Dicrocoelium dendriticum | reverse complement strand
AATAGCTAGAACGGATATAGGAGCCCTTTAGGCTCCACAACTGAGCTATATTTCAAAGGTTTTTAATTGTCTTTCCCCAGGCGAACAGAAAGAACCGGTCAATTTCTTTTGACATTTATATATAAAGGGACAGACCGCTACGTGTCGAATCTTGAACGTAGAGCCAAACGATCGGCAAGCATACGAAAGATATGACTCAGCAGACGCTTCAGTGCGGCATCAGAGAGTTGTTATCCAAACACTAACAGATAAACTGCAGTGTTTTTCACCAAGTATTCCCAAAGCTGTGTGCTATACTAAGCAAGCAGTGATGATCAAGGACTACTCGACATCTTCAGTGAGAGGTGGCCGGGCCCCTGACTGGCCTTATCGTATGTTGTGCACAGATGATTGAACCTATAATACGTCATACGGGGTTAGCTGGTAGATAAAGTGAGTTCTTGAGTGATGTGATCAGAGGTGGCACAGCTATCCAGGTAACTGGAGCGATTGAGTCACCGTTAGTTGACAAGCTGAGCTGTTGATGTGTCACCCCAATCCAACAAGAGTACTTATTTTAAGAACAAACGATTAATTTAAGAATGTACCGAAGCTGCTTGTCAGATTGCTTCGAAGTGTTTATCTAGAGGCTGGGTCCGACCCAAGGATGAAGATGGTCTGCGTATTCATATCTGTCAGTCGGTCACCCGGAAGATGGTTCAATCCAAAGAAGGCTGACAAGGCAGTCATTTATGGGGGTTTCGCTTACAAAGAGAAAGAGAAACGGGATGCAAAACAACGTTATTGAGCCCCAGTTCACAATTAGATCTCGGGAGACCGTTTCCCGCATATCCAAAAATGAGCTCGGGGGTACAAAGCATAACTCCCGTGAACCGCGCTTTGTCAAGATCCGGTTACTCCACGAGGGTCTCGCAACATTGGAGAGAGATCCCAGGCAAGTCATCAGTTGATGTCATGTAAACAAACGAGATGGAATTGAACAATGAAATGGGAGTCATTTGAATGAATAAAACTATGGGCCAGACAAGTCGACGTCAATGGCCAAAAATGAAGTTATCCCTGCTGCATATGACTCGTAAGTTAGGAACCCATCCATGTACTGCAGAGAACTGAGGATACTACATTTACCGATTAAACGGCAGCCGGATGATTAAAAGTCACAATTTCAGCGTGGACAGCCAATTCTGTGTAATAACCGTTTAACAGGGAATGCACCAAGAGGTTTTGTTTGCTTTCCCGTCAGGAAAACACGATCCAGAGTAAGTTCGATCATTTGAGTAGTATTAAGTGACCATGAAGGGCCAAGATGAGCAGACAGGAAAGCGGTACGAATTGGATTCAAATACAGTGAATACCATTTGGTCGAAATAGCATTAGGCAAGAAAGGTTGTGATTTCCATGGATCCGTGGTACAGAAGTCTTGGAAGATCAATACAGAGCTGACAACAACCTGTGATGTTGTTTCATGATGACCGCTTAGTGAAAGTCGAGTCGAGTCTTTCGTGTAACCGAGAGTTTGGAGGACACCATCACATGAGCCAATTGGCTAATGGAGCACTGCTCGCCACCTTCTAGGAGTGAAATATATCAAAGGCTATATGGATGAGGATCCGAGTTTTTCTTCTGTTCAGACGTGGGCTCTGGCAGTGCAAGGACACCACAACTAGCCGTACATAAAAGAAACAAATCTAAGCGCGTACTGAGACTGCCGTCGCAAAGCAAGTGAATTATTACACTAAACTTCATTTGCCACTGGTTGCCGAACACGAATCATCGCAGCTAGCTGATCAGCGCGTGTGTTGGAGGAAATGGGCACCTGGGAGCCACCAAACGTTTTGTCGCAACTGATGTAAGCACATGGACCGAGAAGTGCTAGTTAGCCATCCCAAAACGATGGACATGTATTGTCGAATGTGCGACATCAATCAACATGCGAAGGACTAATGTGACTGCGTGAGAAGTGAACATCGATATAATGCGCATGTATCCGATGGATCCAGTGGAACAACAATGGTGAGTGAAAGGCAGGTCCATGACAATATGTGCTGACGATCAACCACCGCGCTGTGTACGTGTGGAACAAATGTTTCACAAAGTGTGAATAAATAGTGGGCATGGACCCCGTGTTAGGCAAAGATTGTAGATACGTCTCCCAGCGGAGCGTCTTATATCTACGGTCCTTGTGAGTTATTGAATTGTCCGGATCTCAGTGTGAGTGTGAGCGTGAAGGCAAGAACCGTGCAACGGCACGCAAACAGGTCCTTGACCAGATTACTTCGAGCTCGTTGCGAACCGAGATGAATTACAGAGTCACACAATGGGGTCACGGATGTGAAGATGCGATTAATTTGTAAGGCTGAAATGTGGCGCTTACAGTACCCAGGGTCCGGATTAGTAATAGCAACACTAGAAAAACAATAGCTGTGTTCTTATGCGCATTTAATCGTGACAGGTGAATTCGTACAGATGTGATTATGCGCTTGCATGAGCAATACATGTGCCGATGGTTCATTGTACCCATGAATGTATATAACACGGTGAGTGTGGATGGCAGTTAACTGAAAAGCCGCGAAGTCAAATTTCGAAACTCGAAATGGGAGTGCTGTGTATGTATACCGCCTCTCCAGTACAGGCAATTCGAAACGTTTGTCAAAACATTTTAAGCGTTGGGC
Organism: Dicrocoelium dendriticum; assembly: GCA_944474145.2. Classification (NCBI taxonomy): domain Eukaryota; kingdom Metazoa; phylum Platyhelminthes; class Trematoda; order Plagiorchiida; family Dicrocoeliidae; genus Dicrocoelium; species Dicrocoelium dendriticum. Next base: position 75,652,521 of record OX104060.1, on the reverse strand, counting down.
CGAACACTTTGAGAAGCAACTTACTAGGTCAGAGTTACCACTATCTCCATCGGTCAATGATCGCCCTTCTCTCATTGGATCCGCTCAGACGCGCAAAGTTAAAATTGTATAAGGCCACGGAGGGACTTTCTTTAGCCTTTTCCAAATTCGGGAGGTCAGATCTCGTGGATGATTCGCATAACCTACTAGTGAGCTTGTGGGTGCACGAGGTTGCCTCAACAAACGCAGTACGCTCCGTTTTAGTCCTATTTTCAAGCGATGCTGCCGTTCGGAATGCGGCAATCATGGACGAATTCGTCTGATCTCAACTACCTGCCTCTGTCATTCTCCATAGACTGACCGGCAACCGTGAACGCCAGATTCGTAAACAGCAAGCCGAGTTTCGTTGAAATCAAAGCTGTTTCGACAGCAAATTCACTTTAGCTCAGTTGTTGGAACACCGTCAAATCTGTTGGCGACCCACCATAGTTGTGTTTCTCGACTTCAAAGGTGCCTTACGTTCGGTGTATCGATGTGCCCTTTGGGATTATCTATTCATGAAAGTGTACCCGAGAAATATATAAATATTATCAGAGCACTGTACGCACACAGTTCGGGCAGAATGAGGGCCTACGGCAAACCATCGCTGCTCTTTAATATCTCCAGTGGTGCGAGACAAGGTTGCCCGCTGCCACGATACCTCTTTAACTTCACCAATGAGGCTCTCATGGAAACGGCTATAGCAGCGACAGTGGAATGGAATATGAGATCACGAAACGTATGGCAAAAACTCGAGGCGCTTTTGCCACCTGTGGTGCCGGCACGACATCACTCTCACGCTGAAGAGCAGAGTTTATAATGCAGCCGCGCGTTCAACCCCACTGTACGATTGTGAAACGTGACCCATCAAGTCGATCATCGCTGCTTTCACAGCTTAACCAGTTTGGTGGGGGGCACCGCGCAAGCAATGAGCGTGTTCTGTGTCGCGTATTTGGTACAGGAAGAGCGAGTGAATTGCCCAGCACCATGATTTCACGTGCTGTGTATGCCAGAACACCGACTCCCGCTACGTGTGTTTGCGCGACCTGATCGTGGATGGACGAGAAAGTGGTGGGTAAGCGACAAGTTGGTCAAGAGGAACGAGGGATCTTGGCGTCAGTTGGTGCCTCAAACCACCGGGCTGGGTACCGAAACATGATGAACACGTTTGGTTGGATACACGTGTTGACAAACCATAAAGTCGACTTCAATGGCGTTTGCGTTGTGATCTTCTTTGTCCCTCCTCATCTCGTTTATCATTTTCCTCCAAAAACGACGTATGCTTTGAGGCGTAATATATTGGCAATCAGTATCTTACCTGTTGTTTGTTGTATTCTATAATGTTCAATAGCTGGCTTTTTCATATGTTGTGTCGTCCGGTAAGTGGACGACACGTATGTCTTCATCAAAAGAGATTCTATACAAAATATCCATGAGCTAACCAACCACACATGCCACGATATCGGCTTTGTCGTGAACTCGAAAATGACAACCAATTACCATTCTTCAACGTACTGCTCCACAGAAACACTGGCGGAAGGTTTCAAACATTTGTTTATCGAAAGAAGACCCACGCAGAGCAAATATTAAACTGGCTATAGAATTGAAGACTGGTAGCTCAGGTTGTTCAGATGGCAGTTGAACTGTTCCATGGAGGTACAAAACACGCCAGGGAGTTTTTGGAAGCTTGGTACTCTACAACGAATTCAATCAACCGACACATCGAACTGGATACAGTATACGCAACACTACTGGCGAAAGACCGCCAACTCAATCGATTGAATCCGGTGGAACGTGTGGCTAGCCAACCGGAACTGACGACAGACCCGCTCACAGGCGCAAGCAGCAGACAAAGGCCACGAAACACAAGGAGTCAAGGTCATAGATTATCTGCCCATCAATCCGGCTGAAATCGGGTCGAAATCCCAACCAATAGGATTGCTCGCCTCCACGGGCAACCACAGTGGTATAAAAACGCACGCACACCACGTTCAGCGCACTCTCACCGAGGCTCCTCTACGCTATTCTACGCTACTGCACGCCACTCGACTACGCACTGATGATGTCACCTCGATTGGTGACGAAACGTTTGCAACAAAATTGCCAAGCTCAGCGAACAGTTCAACTGCCAAATATTAAACTACCACAGCAACCATCCACTAAAGAACAAGAAAAGCTGCATTCAAAGACTTTGCAGAAGAGTCGAAACCCTGCAGCGCGGTGGAATTGAAGAGGACGTAGAAAGAGAACCATCTATACTGGGTATTGTCAAACAACGGGTATCCAAGACATTTCATTAGAAGAAGCCTAAAGAAAAGAGTGCCTCAACAATAGCGGAAAACGTAGATAAAAGAGTGGCGCTTTCTTACATCAAGAACGTGTCTGAACAAACATCGAGATTGTTAGGACCACGTAGAAACTTGGAAGCCCACAAACCAACCGATACTTCGAGAGGATTGCTTTCGAAGTCGAAAGACAAAGTCAAACAGGGTGGTCAGAATGATGTCATCTATGAAATAAACTGCGAAAGAGGTGACAAACACCCCATCCGGGAAAATGGAAGGTAACTTTCAACACGGATCAACGTAGACAAAATGGTCATACGGAGGCACGACTCGCATTCACTGGTTTCCATGCATGAAGACTAAGAAGGTCACGGTTTCGACGTAGAGAATGTAAAGACCCTAGCCCGTGGAAATTCGAGGTAAGTTAGAGTTCTTGAAAGCATGGTATTCTACAGACAATTCAATAAACAAACGCGTTGAAATAGATGCTATATATGCAGCGCCACGGATGAAAGATCATCGAATTAGTCGACCAAATCTAACGGAACAGTACATCTGACAAATGCGTCAAAAGACGACAACTGAAGAGGTACGTGCGTGTACGCTACGAGGTAAACATCAGAGATCGATTTCGATGGTCAGGTGCACGTCGAACGATCCAAACTCAGACTGAATGCTGGAAGATTGATCACTCACACTCATTGACGCTTCGTACCGAGCCGCTTTGCTACCTAAACGCGTTTTGATGATGTCACTTCGGGCGAGGATGAAACGTTTGCAGCCAAACTGTCGAGCTCAGCGAACACTCAGACCACTAACTGAACAACCTGAGATGCCAACATTTGCTTCTATATCATAGTCGCAGTGGTTTCCCACCGGCTAATGTGTAATGGGGAGAATAACAATGAGCTCCAAAAACCGATGCGGATGAAAGTTCCGTTCAGTTCTGTTAAAAAACTATGGTCAGGGCAAGGAAGTGTGGTCTATCCAGTTGGCACGACTCGCGTCGCAACAACAAAAAGAAATCGTGCGACCATGAGGTACGACGTAAAGAGAGCACAGAGCAAACGAAATTAAGTAGTGTGTAAAACGAATCCGGAAGGAATATTGCCAGCTATATACACGAGACGGAATGCCACCGACTGGGACATTGTGTCATGTTCGGTAGAGTCATCAACCACTGAGGGGGAGCACCCGGAATCCGTCATCCAAGAAAAGGATAAATGTCGCTTGAGATATTGACGTAACATGCAAAAAAATAGTGTTACCATGTACCCACGAAATTTAAGCTGTCCGTGAGCACAGTTGTCTAAATAACCCGGCACAGATCCGCGCCGTCCTGGACTAGAAATCGCAATCGATCCCTGCATTGCTGCCGGATTGAATAAAATTACGTGGCTGACTTGGTGTACAAAGGCACAATGTACATGTTATCGAAATAAGCCATGTTTATGCTTAACATTGGTGGATCACATTTACCAGCAAATTTGTTGACTCTTGATTGCTCTATGCGCTCCGCCATAGATTTGTAGCGTGTTCAGGTCAATGAGAACCAGCATAGACCATCGTCTGTAAACGCTTCTCCGTTTAAACATCTGCTGAAGAGTAACTAAGTTGTTAATGCACCCACAACAACAGCGGATGACAGACTATCTCTCACTCATTCATTTCTCTATGGAATAAGTGAATCGTCGCAGAATGTTGCCCGATGAAAGTTGCAGAAAATCACCGCGGCACTAACCTTATCTCCATTGCCTTCAAACTGCTCACCAGCATCCTTCTTCGATGATCTCGTGAGAGTGGAGCCACTGATAGCCAGGCTGAAATCCTCCCTGATTGTGGTTGTATCGACTACATGTTTAGAGCATAGACACACTGACTGAGTAGGACTCTGTTGATCGAGCCAGTTTGCGACACTACCTATTCGTGAAGTGAGTGCATAGTCAAATTTCCATTTTGAAGTTTCTACCGCGACAATCAAAGCCTGGTTATGATCCGATGGAAGCTGTCTTCTGAGTTCCCCACGACAAGCCTAGTTCGTAAGACTTATCTTATACATCCGCAACCCACTTCAACTTGCGACCGAAATGAATAAAAATGACTAGGTTCTTTCTGGCCCTTCTGGAGTGTAGGTTCTGTCAGGTGACCGAGTTAAAAACATAGGGTATCCGGATGAAATAACTCATCTTGGGCCTGACGCAGTGGTTATGCAATCGCTGCTGAGTAGGCTGGTGCGTGGCGCTGCACGCTTCAGCATGTGCTTTACACCCTCAACGAGACTGGACCTCAGCGTGGTGCGATGGTTTGCGTACCACCGTGACCCACTGAGTTATGCTGGGTGAAAATTTATGATCCCCTTCAGAGCCACTCATACCAGACAAGTCAATGGTTATGGGTCAGACTAACTCAGTCCCACAATCTAATTCCATTCGGAGGTTAAGGAGAAGTCGATGATCCTCGTCCTTTAAAACTTAGGCATGGGAAGCAGTAGGTCTATGGGTTATTAGCTCACAGCTCGATTGGTGTAAAACACGAACGCCACACATTGGATCTGACGGTAGAAAGGCACCTCCGGGTGCTAAATGGTCTGCTACCGCCCGACTTAAGCCAGACAGCTCCTGATCAAATTGGTGCAAACACGCCAACTCCGACCAGCGGTTGACCGTGGCCGCAGGTGCGTAAAGTAATACGGTCGTAAAACACGTGAATTGTTCCAAGTCTTCAAAGGCTGTGTGTGACAGGCCTCGAGCGGATCCCAATGGGTCTCTGCAATCACACTCGTGAGCTGAACTTGCTCCTCACTGCCTTCTAAGTCAGGTTATTGAGCCAAAGGCTCCCGGTGGAGTCCCTCAAGCGAATATCCAAATCCCCCACAGCCTGGAGGGTCAGACTGTTGAGTCAAAGGCTAGAGGTATGGTAGCTCGAACAAAACCCCTCTCCGAATGGCCGGTCGGAGAGTATCATCTGCCTTCTCGATCACGCCGGAAATACTCCCTCTTCTTATTTTTCTCTCCCCTCTCAACTCTCTTCATCCCCGGCTATTGAGTAAGAATCTGTCGCTGACCTCGCTGACACTGTCATCGATACTCGTAACTCGTCCATCAAACCACGAGTCCTATTTCACACTGGATCTTTTAACGTCCGCACAATGGGTGAAATCGATCAACACCCAGCACCGACTATCACTCTCTTGGTATTGATGTAGGCTGTCTCCGCAACACCCATAGAATATAACAGTGTCGTGACGAATCTTCAACTGCCAGATCCTGAATTTGGCGACAACGACTACACTCCTCGCGTCTCCGATGACACCGAGTCAATGACTCACGGTATTTACGGTGTCGGTATCATCCTCAGCAGACATGCTGAAGGTAACCAATTCGACTGGGGACCGGTGAACAGCCGCATTTGTGAGGTTCGACTTCGAACGTCTATTGCGGTTAATAAGCATCGTATGAAGACAAGGTGTCTTTTCAACGCTTTAGTCTATGCTCCTGCTGACTGCAGATCAGAGGGTACCAAATATGATTTCCGCTATCATCTTTCATCTCTTCTCCGTAAGGCTAAGAATACTGACATCCTGATTGTTGCTGGTGACTTGAATGTCCAAGTGGGTCATCTTTCAGATTCTGGAGAAGACCTGAGAGGGCGTTGCAGAGTCGATGCACACCGAACAGACAATGGTGATCCATTCCTGCAACTGCGCGCCAAACACAATACTTAACTTAGCAGCATTGCTTTCCAACACAAATGTTCACATCGCGTCACCTGGCGTCCAACGAAATCCTCAGCCAACAGTTACATATGGCGCACATCAGTCCAAGAATGTCGGTCAATTTGGAGCACATGCCTGGATTCCGACTACGCTCTAGTGCACTCGTGCTTGGCGCTTACGCTTGCCACTTCAAAGACGCGCATATCTTGTAATCTTCTTACCTGTAACTTGAAATCGCAGTCTGCGGTTCAAAAATATCATGACGAACTGGCCCACCAATTGTCAGAGATGAATGAGGTTGGTGAGCCGAACGCTGACTGCGATCATCTCAAGTGTGCCATGAACAATGCCTTTGATGCTAGCTGTGCACTGGAGTTGTTAAGTCGTAACTATGAATGAACCTAGAAAGTATCGATCAGTTTTATGAAAGCGCGTAAACGGGTTCAACGGGCGCTGAGTTTCAGCGCATACGTAACATCTTGAAAAGAGCTCTGACAAGGAGTCTTCGAGTTGACCGGAAACGTTAGTGGGTTGCAAAGGCAGTCAGATGGAGAGGACCAGTGCTATTGGAAATAGCTGAGTGCTATTCCCATTCATCCGGAACACGGGTCCAAAAAAGGCATCAGTTAGTTGAGAAAGATGGACTGTTGATCCATTTCCACCGTCATCGACTAGCCCACTGGACGGAACCTTTTGAGGAGCAGTTCAGCACGTCTGCTGCAACACTGCCGCTTGCCGAATCCTCTGAGCCGACGTGGGAACATATCTCAACTCCCACTTTGGGAGAAATGCAACATGAACTCGTCGTGTTAAAAGGAAACAAGGCTCCGGGACTCGAGGAACTTCCCCCGTCTTAGCTAAAAGATGGTGGTGACTCTTTGTGGACTGGACTTCTTTCTGTTTTTAACGCGATTTAGCCACTAAAGAAATGAGTTAAGACTGGCGACTATAAAATGTCGTGCCCATCTTAAAGAAGGGTCAGCGCACTATGTGCGAAAATCATCGAGGCATTAATCATTTCCCCATTACCTCTCAACTGCGCATGGGTATCACTCTCTGAGGACTTACTGATCCCCGCGAGAACCGAATCGCTGAAAACCAGATTGGTTTCCGCCCAAGTCGTGGTACCATGGACCACATATTTACTCTTCGCCAAATGTAAGAGAAGAGACACTTTTACAGAGGATCGAGTATGGTGGTTTTCCTTGATTTGAAAGCCGCCTTCAAATCTGTTGACTTCGCTAATTTGTGGCACCGCCAATCAATGTAGGGCGTCAGCCAAACTATTTTTCATTCTGAAGTCCCTTTTCCGTGATTCCCGAAAATCGCGTAAGGCTCCAGGGGAAACTTTCTCCTGAGTACATCCAGACAAGTGGGATTCGCCAGGGTGCGCCTATGTCTCTAATATGCTTCAACTTCAGAATATCCTAGAGTGGAAGTTCCACCAGGCGATAGATTGACGAATTTGGAGTACGCGGACGAGATAGTTATTAGTGTGGCTGATGCACTGGCTACGTAATCACTATGGCACAGACTCCGCCGCAACGAAAATGGACCTTAATGTGGTGTCACGGATTGGGTAACTTGAAAATCCACTGAGCTGTACGGCATGGTGCCACGGGACCCCCAGAAAGCTATGCAAACCAGGTTGGACAATGGTTAGAGGAAAGACAAACTCAGTCTCCCGGTCCTCCAGGTTGGGAGTTTGAAATGGAATGGAGTCCATTTCTGTAAAATTAAATCAATGCCACCTCACCGCTACCGTGCGGACAGGCTTTCTGAGCCAAAGGCATTGAGTGAGGACACAAAGCATTTACCTGTCTCGGTCGGGGCGCCCTGGCAGCATCTAAGGCCACACACAACCATGAATATCTTCTCAATGGATAATCAGACCCTGCATCGGTCGCCGCAGAGCTCATGAAGGGCCGCCTTATCTGGTGCATAAAGCAAGGTGGATAAGCGGAAACATGCTACTTCTGATGCATCCCTTCTTTTCTTTCCAACGGTTTCCTTTACTACACTCACAATCCCTATTACTAACCTACCTACTATAATTCCCAGCCTTATTGACAGCAACCACATTGCCTTTGGAGCAGAACCACCTGCAGCTAACTCACCGCACCACCCACCGGACGCCCATCCGCAACTGCTCCTAATAAGGCCACATCGTCTCGTTTGCCTGGCGGGATTCAAAGCTCGCAGTGTGAGACAAATAGGTTAACAGGTTGCACAAGCACGCACGTTAAACACATTAGGTGTTGATGTGTGATGAGTTTCCAAACTGGATCAACGACGCCCACGAGGTTGTTGAATTAACAGCACCTGGTTTGTACTCTCGCTATTGGTTGCACTCATCCGGAAATGCTGATACGGCAACGACTGGTCAAGCTGGTGCAGCCATCATTCTCAGCTCCAAAGCCGAGTTATCGTTGGTTGATTGCATTCTCGTGAGCAGCCGCTTGTGTGCAGTCGGTTTGACGATATCTACTAAGGTTGGTCCACGAAGTAGTTCTAGACGACTATTGTCTGTGGTTTCCGCTTATGTTCTCATCGATTGCAGCTCTGATGCTGCGAAGGACGCTTTCTACCACGAATTGAACACGCTGCTACGCAGTGTTACCACTTCAGATATCATAATACTTCCAGGGGATATGAATGCACAACTAGGTCGCCTGGGCACTTCACAAGCTCAGCTAGATAGTACATCTGGGCTTAACTTCAAGCGTATGGACAACGGTGAACGGCTTTTGCGAATGTCTGCGGAGCAGCAGCTGGTTCTCAGTAGCACCGCTTTTAAACGCAGTGGCGCCGAAGTGCCACTTGGGGTCCTTCTGTAGCTGGCCAGCAATGGGCCCAAACCCATCACGTGGCCATAAGTTACAGGTGGCGTGATTCCATCCCGGATTGGCACACTTTCGTCAGTACGTGGGTAGAATCCGAGCATATTTTGGTACACTGTCGCTTTTCATGAACTTTAACGCGAGGAGCACCAGGCGTCTCTCCTGTTTGGCAACTGTGCAGTTATCTTAGCCCTCGGTCCGGCAAGCCTACCAGGATGCCCAGTGTACCGAACTTTCGATCTCTTGTCTTAATGAGACTGAGCTTCAGTGGAATAGGATATCGGCCGCCATGCACGACGCACGAGCATCTGCTTGTGGCGCTATCAGTCGTCACCGCACCAGGTAGAGAGGTCGGCGAACCTATTGGAATCCAGAAGAAGACTCCCGAAAAGCTCTGAGCACAATGTTATCAGGTGGAGTTTTAGGCGCCAACTAAAGCAGAGCCTGCGGGTTGTCCTTGATGGCTGGTGAACCAGTAGGGCTCAAGAAATAGAGGAAACAGGATCAGTAGACAGTTATCGCAAGCGTTTCCAGCTGATCCACACCACTGGTGCCAGGAATCTAGGCGTTAGTGAAACAAGCAGAGACAGCTCGTGTGTCCTGATTCGCAATAACGAGCGATATATAGTTCGTTAGGTTGATCACTTCCAACAGGAGTTCAGTTGGCCCTGTGCTTCCGGACCTCTTCCTACTCAGGTTAAGCAGGCTGAGCCATGACTGGTTAGTTTAGCGACTCCATCGGAAGCTGAGGTCCGAAACGCGATCACAGCCCTCAATCGTTTTCGAGCTGCTTGCTCGGATTCGCTTGCACCCGAACTGTTTAAGGATGCAAGTGTGGTCTTCCAACATGTTCTATCATGTCTGGAAGGTAGCGACCATCCCCGTTAACCGGGATGAATCGATCATGGGGCAGTCGCACCAACTGCACAAACCACAGGGGGTATTCGTTCACCGCCGGTAGCCACAAACTTGCTTGCCTCAATTCTCGTTCGTCGCCTCATTGCGGAGCATGAAGCACGGATTGGGGAAGAGCAGACAGGTTTCCGCCCAATACGGGGCTGTATAGACAACATATTCACTTTGTGGTAGGTGCTAGAGCAGCGCCACACGTACCGCAGGACGACATTAGCTGTGTTCCTTCATTAAAAAGAGCGTTCCATTCGGTTGACCGATGCATTCTGCTCGAAATACTTGCACAGAAAGGTGTTCCCATGAAATATGTGAACATGTTACGTGCCCTGTACTCGAACACGACAGGCCGCGTCAGGGTCTACGGAGACCTGTTGGATAGAGTTCCGACAACAAGTGTCGTTCTCCAGGATTACACAAATTCCCCATCTTTTCAGCTTCTTCGTAGACTGCATCATGGAGTGTTCCCTTACGGAACCTCACGATGGAGAAGTTGAGGCACTGGCTGGTGGAAGGTCAGTCGATCTTGATTATGTTAGGAGGAGCAACTCCTAACGCAAAGATTATTTAAACTAAAAAGGAGCAAACTGCAACCTTTTTCAGAAATCAAGCAGAATAACCTCATTGGTTAATCAAAAGGATGTTCTCGAAAATCTAATACTATTACTGGTAAGTAACGAAGGGAAGAGAACAGAGAACGTTCAGGAAGTAATCGGAGGTCACAGCCTAAGAACGCGACACGGTTTCAAGACGTTTATCATCAGGACACGGGTTGCTACTCGACTGGCGTTAGAAGGGCTGAGTCACGACGGAACCGGCTGATGAAATCAGTTCATCACACGCGTTACTACCCGAGCGACAGCAACACGGCTGTCACGCAGGCATCTGACAAAATCAGACCGTTAGCATGAAACAGGTTACTACGTGACAAGGCCGCATGCCAGCTGGTATGGAATCTGTCCAGGCAAATGGTTTGAGTCAGCTCAGGAAATTACAATAGGTGATGATAGATTGTGCCCTATAAAAGGAACCGTGTTCTGTGCCTAATACACTTCGGTCTAGCAGGCTCGGGGTTCTGATTTGACGCGGCTGGGTTTGCGTGGCAGAGAGCAGAGGGAAAAGTAGGGTTACAACAGTGGCGACGCGAGTTTCATACGAACCCAGAGATGCCAGCCAGCTTCGAACAATTGCAGGCAATTTTGCAGCAGCAGATTAAGCTCATTGAGATGCTGACGCAGAATCTGTCGATACACTCAGGCCCAGGTTTAGGGGCAGGTGAAAGTGTCCCGTTTGCCGAAACCTTGACTCAGCATACCAGAGAATTTCATTATGACGCGGATGCTGGCATAACATTCGCTTCCTGGTTTACTGAATGCTGTATTATAGAGCAAGTAGAAATGTATTTTGTACAACTCACTCGAAATATGGTGAAAAACGTTAAAAAAGCTGTCAGCCGTGAATATCGTTCTCATGTAACATTTAAAATATCTGACTCACGGTATTGAAGGACTCACAAATGTGACATGTCATCGTAGGTGTGCAATCGTTCTATGAATCGAATAGTGGTAAGATATAAATCTAACAACGTTTTGAACTGCCGCACAGATGTTGCCTCTATCACATATTCAGGCAAACTGTTCTTAATATTTACAACTCTCCGTGAGGAACACGCTTCACATCCGGCACGACAAGTTTGTATCTGTGTCCGCGTGTACGCCCAAAAGCTTGCGCAGTCCGTTACGACAGTCTGTTCACATTGTCCACGGACTTCAAATCGCCGCGCGAGAGTACACCTAGGTCCTTCACGGAGGGTGTGAGATATAGCGGTTGGTCGTCAAGGGTGAAGATTCGGCCGTCAGCACCCTTCCCCAGGGTCATAAATACAGAGTTGGCAGAGTATGAAGACATGTTTCGTGTTAGTCCCGCAAATGTCCCAGAAGCGAAGAAAATTCGTCTGATACTTCGGAGGTTGGGTGCGGCTGAACATGAAAAGTTTACAAAGTTCATCTTGCCAAAGAAGAGCACTGATCTATCCGTGGACGAAGTTGTCGCAGTCCTGTCACAAATTTTTGTGGAGCAGACATCGTTGTTCAACCTCCGGTGCAAGTGCCTCACGATGGCCAAGAAAGATGAGGAAGATTGGGTCACCATCTCGGGCTGTGGAAAGCGAGAGTGCGAACGTTCACAGTTTCACAAAGTGATCGCCGACCAGTATAACTGCCTCATATAGGTTTGCGTCCTGCAATCAGATAAAGATGCAGACATACGATCAAAGATACTGAGCAAGATTAAACGGAATCCTGACATAACATTGCAGCAAGTGACCAGTGAGTGCCAGAGTATGACGAATCGGAAACCTGACACATCAATGATTCAGCAGTTGTCCAATGGGAAGGAGCATAACCTCGTTTGTACAGTCAACCAGACTCCCCAACAAGCACCAAGTCCCATGAGTCCATCGCATTTCAAATCTCCCTCTGCTTTTTCGTTTTGTAGAGAATGGCATTTCGCTCGACACTGTCCATTTAAGAATCACGTTTGCAACCGGTGTGGCAGAGGTCATAAAGAGTCGTGTTGTTTGGCACGTGGTCCTACTTTGTCCAGAAAGAAGCGCAACAATGCTACACTGCTCACTGCGACTTTCAAAGTTGATGGCATCACCAAGCGTAAGTACACCATGGTAGAAATCAATGGTAGGTAAGTCAAGTTACAACATGATACTGGTTCACATATCCCTCTGATCTCCAGCGACAAGTGAAGCAGGTTGGGGCGGCCAACGATCGTACAAATGACCCATACGGCACGGAATGCTTCAGGTGGTAGGTTAAAACTGCTGGGTGAATTGAACCTAAGAGTCGATTTCTAAGGCAAACAAATCCACACAACGTGCTTTGTGACAGACCAACCGGGGTTAGATTTGCGGGCTCGATTAAATGGAGGAGTTGAACGTGATCGACCAGTCGGCAAACAGCATATACCAGCGGTTTAGAGTCAAGCAAGTTACGCAGATGCCAACAATGAGGCGTGGATTGCGCAACCAAATTGCAAATCTGAAGCGACGTTGATCAAACCAGGTCTTGGATGCTGTCGCGTACCCAGGGCGGAGTTTAACCGTCCGTCGGAACGAGACTGGACCTTAATGTGGTGCGACGGCTTGCGTACCTCATTGACCCATTGAGTTATACTGGGTGATGCCTACGAGCATTTTGAGAGCTACTCCTACCAGGTTGGTCAATGGTGAGAGGTCAGACAAACTCAGTGTCCTGGCCCTCCAGGTTGGGGGTTTGAAGTGGAATGGCGTCCATTTCTGTAAAACTAAATCTTTGCCACCTCCCCGTTGCCTTGCGGACAGGCTTTTGAGCCAAAGGCTTTGGATGAGGACCCTAATCGTCCTCCTGTCTAGGTCTGGGCGCCTTGGCAGTATCTCAGCCTACATACAACCATGACATTTTCTTCAAACATAAACTTCATCCTGCATCGACCGTCACGCAGATTATCAAGGGTCCCCATATCTGCTGCATACAGCAGGGCGGATAAGCGAAAACATGCTACTGTTGGCGCCTCCCTTCTTTCTTTTCCACCTTTTTCTCTTACTCCCATCCCGGCCCCCATTACTAGCCTTCCTTCTATAATTCCCAGCTTAATTGACAGCAACAGAATTGCTACTGGAGTAGAACCATCTGCAGCCACCATCCCACAGCACCTATCGCACGCCTATCGGCAAAAGTCCCTTATAAGGACACACTATACAGTTTCCATGGCGACGTTCAACGTTCGCACTTAAAGACAAACAGATCAACAGGCTGCACCCGCACGCACCTTGGACACACTGGGTATTGATGTGTGTTGCGTGTCCGAAACTAGGATCAATAACCCTGATGGGGTTATTGACTTAACTGCACCCGGCTTATCCTCTCGTTATTGGTGGCACGCAACCGGAGACGCCGATGCAGCACCCACGGATCAAGCTGGTGTAGGTATCATTCTAAGCTCCAAAGCTGAGCCATCGTTGATTGATTGGATTCCGGTGTGCAGCCCGTTTGACAACATCAGCTAAGCTTTATTCACGAAGTAGTAAAAAACGCTGTTTGTTTGTGATTTCCGCTTATGCTCCCACCGACTGCAGTTCTAATGCTGTCAAGGACACATTCTATCACGAACTGAACACACTACTACGTAGTGCCACTAGTTCAGATATTCTAGTACTTGCAGGGGATATGAACGCACAAACAGGGCGTCTGAGCTCCTCAGAAGCTCAGCTGGGTGGTAATTGTGGACTTAACTCCGAACGGACTGACAACGGTGAGTGTCTGCTGCAACTGTGTGCGGAGCACCAGTTGTTTCTTAGTAGCACTGCTTTTAGGCACAGTGGGCGCCGAAGTGCCACTTGGCGTCCTCCTGTAGCTGGCCAGCGATGGACCCAAATTGACCACATAGCCATAAGTTACAGGTGGATGGGTTCCATCCTGGATTGCCGCTCATACTGGAGTACCTGTGTCGACTCTGATCATGCCTTGGTACGCTGTCGTTTCTCCATGAATTTTACCGGGAGGCGCACCAAGTGTCCCCCACGATTGGCAACGGGGAAATCGTCTCAGTCCTCGGTCAGGCAAGCCTATCAAGAAGCACTGCATACGGAAATTTCGCTGCCTTGTCCTATTGACACTGAGCTTCAGTGGAATAGAATTTCGGCCGCCATGCACGACGCAGGAGCATCTGCTTGTGGCACTATCCATCGTCACCGCACCAGTCACTGGATATCCGAGAGGTCAGTGAACCTGTTGGAATCTAGAAGACACCTCCAGGCTGGCCCCGAACACAATGTGACCAGACGGGTTATTAGGCGTGAACTAAAGCAGAGCCTACGTGCTGACAAGGAAGCCTAGTGGACCACCAGGACTCAAGAAATGGAAGAGGCAGGAGCAGTAGACAATTACCGCAAGCTCTTCCAGCTAATCAGCACAACTGGTCCGAGAAAACCAGGCGTCAGTGAGACAATCAGGGACAGCGCGGGTGCGCTGATACACAATAAGGAGCGCCGTATGGCTCGTTGGGCTGAACACTTTCAAAATCAGTTCAGCTGGCCTCCTGCTCCCGAACCTCTTCCTACTCAGGTGATGCAGGAGGAACCATGGACGGTTAGTTTGGAGCCTCCGTTGGAGGCCGAGGTCCGAAACGCGATCACAGCCAACAAACGTTTTCGTCCCGCTGGCCCGGATTCCCTCCCATCTGCACAATTTAAGGATGGAGGTGAGGTCCTCTGCAGAACACTGACCTCCTTATTCGAATGTATCTGGAAAAAAGTGTCCCGGCTAATTGGGGCGAATCGATTATAGTGGCAATATACAAGAAGTGCAGTCGCACAGACTGTTCTAACCACAGGGGTATTAGCCTAACGCCAGTTGTGACAAAATTATTGGCCTCGATTATCGTTCGTCGCCTCACTGCGGAACGGGAATCTCGGACTAGGGAAGAGCAGGCCGGTTTCCGCCCAGGATATAGCTGTATAAAACATATAATAACTTTGCGGCAGGTGCTAGAGCAGCGCCACGCAGACAATACCGCAGACCGCCAATAGCTGTGTTCCTTGATTTCGATAGTGCGTTCGATTCAGTCGATCGAACGATGCTGTTCGGAATACTTGCTCGGAAAGGTGTTCCCACGAAATATGTGAACATCCTTCGTGCTCTATACTCGAACACTACAGGCCGCGTCATGGTCTATGGTGCCCTATCGGATAGCTTTCGGACCACAAGTGACGTTCGTCAGGGTTGTCCGATTTCCCCATTTTTGTTCAATTTCGTCGTGGATTCTATCATGGAGTGTTCCCTTGCGGAATCTCACGATTCAGGAGTTGAAGTGCTGCCTGGTGAAAGATTAGCTGATCTAGATTATGCGGATGATATCGTCTTGCTTTTCGACAATGTTGGGGCGGCACAATCAACCCTGAATAGCCATTATTTGGTATGCACTTCGCACCTTCAAAGTGCAAAGTGTTGCTGCAGGACCACCAGCCACTTGATGACCCCTTGACACTTGCTAATGAGGAACTCGAGGTGGTTGATCATTTCACTTATCTTGGCAGCTGCATCAGTAATGACGGGCGCATAGAAACTGACGTCCGCTCACGCATTGCAAAAGCCAGAGCTACCTTCTTGAATCTGCGGCATCTTTGGCGACAGAAGGTAGTTTCCCTCCGTCTGAAAGGCCGTGTATACAAGGCCACAGTGAGGGCCGTTCTGCTCTATGGCAGTGAGACTTGGCCCCTTCGGTCTGAAGATCTGAGACGCCTTCAAGTCTTTGATCATCGTTGTCTGCGAAGCATTGCTGGTGTCGGATGGCACCAGCGTGTCCGCAACCATGATGTGCGTAGACGAGTACTAGGTAGTGATAATCATGCTAGCTCTCTGGATCAATAGATAGCACTGAATAAGTTGAGTTGGCCCGGGCAGGTGCTACGTATGCCTGGTCACCGCTTACCTAGGAGGGCCTTGTTTAGTCTGCCAGGTGCAGGGTGGCGCAAGGCTCGGGGTGGACAGAAGTTGACTTGGCAGCGGGAAATGAAGTCACTGACGACCAAACGTGGTGCCGTTGGTCCGTCTCGCCTTCCGGAATGTTGTCTACACAAGGTGTAGGCGCCTTGACCCTGAATGTTTGCTTAGGGCATTAAGGTTTTCAGGTAAGTCTCCCTTTCTCTCCCTCTTCTTATTCTTTATTTCATAGGTCCTCATGGTTGTATGGCAGGGAAGCATCAGTTCAAATGGCTGATGTACTGCTGTTGATGATGATGGAGTTTAACGTCAAATCAGATGCCAGACCAGTCTTCAGACTAAGAACCCCGGTGCCGTACGCAACTCAATCTCTAGTAGAAGCCCAGGTAAGTCCGAAAGTATAATCGAACGGGTCCACTATGCAGAATGGGCGACACCGATTGGAGTGTTAAAGAAAGCGAGCGGTAAGATCCCCATCTGTGCTGAATTTGCAGCATGACTGGATTCTGCGCTGGAGACGCATCAGTACCCATTGTCTGTACCAGAACACTTGTTCGCCAAACTCATCGGTGGCAACTGCTTTGTAAAAGTTGACCTAGCTGATGCTTACTTGCAAGTTCCAGTTGTCGAGGAGTGCAGAACATTACTAACGATTAATATGTACCTCGGGCTTTTCCAGTATAACTGGCTGCTATTTAGGGTGAACACCGCACCGGTCATCTTGCAACAAATTGTGCATACCCTGCTGAACAATATCTCCAATACCGCGGTCTACCTAGATGATACATTGATCATGGACGCAGATTCGCAACATTTGGTGCACACAATGGAAAGAGTGCTGTCACGTTTGGCTGAGAAATGTGAGTTCATGTAAGATAGCGTTGAATTTTTCGGGTTTATCATAGACCAACATGGACGGTGCCCAGATGTCGCTAGTATCGAAGCTATTAAAAAGATGGAGTCTCCGAAACACGTCGCAGAACTTCGCTCATTCCTCGGTCTCATGAGTCATCACAGTGTTTTCCTATCAAGCTTGCATCGAACAGGAGGTCCGCTGAATCAGTCGCTGACGGAAGATAACGGTAGGCAATGGACGAGAGAATGCCAGTAGTCTTTGACGCAGTTAAAGCAGCATTCACTCCTGATCTGCTATTGACTCATTTCAACCCGAAATTGAAAATCATCGTTGCCTCGGACGCTTCCCATTACGGTATCAGCGTCGTTTTTTTCCACCTTTTTTCCGAACGGAGGATAGAACGTTAATGCACACGCGGCACGGTTCATAAGGTCAGCTGAGAAGAACTATAGTCAGATTGAAAAGGAAACACTCGGAATCGTTTTCGCCATGAAGCGGTTCCACAAGATGCTCGTTGGCAGGCATTTCACCCTCCTGACTGATCATAAGCCATTGCCGGCCCGTAGCCTAAAGGTAACAAGCTTGCCTTGCAATCTGGCGGCGCGGGTTCGAGCCTGCGTACGGGCAAGGCAACCTTCGAAGTATCCTAGCCCACGTGCGACCGGTGTTGGTTGCGCGGCAGCGATACGTCGATACTGCGTACCGGCGTGCTGCTGATGCTGTTTTCCGCTGTCGATAATCGGCTCAAAGAAAGGAATTCCTGTTTCTACCGCGAATCGGTTACAAAGATGGGCGACTATACTATTGGCGTACGATTTCAGTATACAGTGCCGACCCACGCAACAAATCGGCCAAGCAGATGTCCTGTCTCCTCTCATCAATTCGTACCCAAAGGAGAACGATGATTGCGTGATCGTAGCCAACAAGTTCGAGTCAGAAGTACAGCGAAGCTTGACCGATCCTGTAAGAAGATTACCAGTGACAGCTGACACTATTCGCGCGGAGAGTTTCCGAGATAAAACCCCATAGAAAGTTTTGCATTCCGTATAAAAAGGTTGGCCAAAAGTGGTATCCATGCTGAATTGCGGCCTTTCTTCAACCGAACTTGGTCACTGTCCGTTGCGAACAATTGTCTGATGTTTGGAGACCGGGTGGTGGTGCCAAGTCTTATAGAAGTTCCATAACGGGCATCCAGACACCAACCGTATGAAAGCCTTGGCACGTAGCTTTTTTATTGGCCCGGAATGGATTCAGAAATGGAACAATTCTGCCAAAAATGTGAGTCCTGTCAACTGGCGGCGAAGGCTCTTCCCAAGTGTCCCTGGCAACGTTCGTCCAAAGCAGATAAGCCATGGCATAGAATCCGCTTAAATTATGCAGGATCAATCAATTCTATCTTGTTTTGGTGGACACTTTCTCCAAGTGGCCCGATATGACCGCGATGTAAAGTCTCACTGTCCAGTAAACTAGCAACGAGCGGGATAAGCTGTTCGTTTTTCCGACTGCCAAAGAGGATAGTGACAGACAAAGGTATAATATTCACTTCATCTTCCTTTCGCGAGTGGGACAAGGAGAAAAGAGTTCAGCAGATGTTCTCATCACCCTATCATCTGCAATCAAACGGACAGGCGGAACAGTTTAAACGTGCTCTTTGTAAAGTGGGACAAAACAAGGACGCGACCTAGTGTTTCCTGTGCATGTATCGGAATGCGCTAAACCCAAACGCCCCAGATGGAAAAGCCCCTACCGAAATTTTATTTGGACAAAAGATCCGGACATTGTTTGACAACTTTGTGCCAATCAGAAAAGAAAAGCACTGCAGTTGTTCAGTAGAGAAAAATCTGGTAGGCAGGTTCGGTCATTCTAAAAGTGGTGACATGGTGTTCGCGTGAGACTTCCGAAGACCGAGGAAGTGGTCAACAGGAAGAGTGATCCGCAGGAACGGCTGAGTCATTTACCAGCTAATAGGAAAGGGGTCAGGCATATCGAATCAAGGCAAGACTCAAAGTTCCTCAGAACCGCCATCCTTACCGGGGAACATTCTGCTAGACACGTTTGGTTTGGAAGAGGAAGATGACCGGCTATGTGGATCCCAACCGAACCTCCAAGCATCAGATGAAACACAATGCAGGCCGACCCGAAAGCGGAGACGACCACAATCGCTACAAGTTGATCCCAAGGCGAAAACCTACGAAAAAAGTTAATTTGAACAGTACGCAAGCAAACGCAAATCGAAAGGGATAATCAGAGGCAAAGCCTAAGAACATGAGATGGTTTCGAAGCGCCTATCATCAGGACACGTGTTGTCAACCCACTGGCGTTAGAACGGCTGAGTCACGGAGGAACCTGCTGATGAAATCAGACTGTCCGCATGAAACAGGTTACTGCGTGACAGATCCGCACGCTAGCTGGTATGGAATTTATCAAGGCAAGTGGCTTGAGTCAGCTCAGGAACTTACAATGGGAGATGATAGATTGTGCCCTATAAAATGAACAGTGTTCTGTGCCTAATACACTTCGGTCTAGCAGGCTCGGGGTTCTGAGTTGTCGCGGCTGGGTTTGCGTGGTAGAGAGCAAAGAGGGAAGCAGCGTTACAACAGGAACGTCGCCAAGAACAAATAATTATTGGTACTATGCGTTGTGTAATCATCTCCTGTCTGGCGGCCAGTACACTGCGTCTACGACCTTGCTTTCGTGATTGGCCAATCGAGAACGGCAGGTTTCCACGAACAGCCAACAGGAGTAGCCGAGGCGACTTTAGTAACCAGAACAATTGGCACCACTTGAGACGAAATATTTTCGTTGCATCCAGTCAAACACGTCACCACTGCCGCCAGTTGTTTTGGTCGCCAAGTTCGCCTCCACTACTCCTATTGGCTGTTCGCGGAAATGTGCCCGCCCCTAAGTAGCGGATCGAGAAAACAAGGCCGTGGATAGTGTAATGGGCGCCAGATACGAGATGATTACACAGCACATAGTACCGATATTTATTTGTTTTTTTGGCGATCTTCCTGAACAATCTATATTCTTTTAACTTGTTACTTACCAATAATAGTATTAGGTTGTGCGAGAACAATCTTTAGTATAACAAATGCGGTTGTTCTGTCAATTTCTGGAAAATTGTTAAGTTTTAATCCCTTTTGGGTTCACTGATCCGTTCGTTAGGAGTTGCTCCTCCTAAAAGAATATGAGGACAATATCATCCTGCATTTTAATGATATGGAGGAGTAGCAAACAATTCTGAATAACCTCTCTAGAGCAGTCCCACCATTTGGCATGCGTTTCGCACCTTCAAAGTGCAAAGGGTTGCAGCCGGACAACCTACCACTTGATTATCCCATGACCCCAGATAGGGAGGAACTTGAAATAGTTGATCAACTTACTTACCTTAGAAGCTGCATCAGCAACGATGCGTGTGTAGGTACTGAGGTCAGCTCACGTGTTGCCAAAGCCTGAACTGCTTCTTCGAATATGCAACATCTTTGGCGTCAGAGAGGATCTTCCCTCCATTTGAAAAGCCGTGTTTATAAGACCACAATGAGGACCGTCCTACTCTATGTGAGTGAGACTTGGCCTGTCCGATCTCAGGATTTGCGGCACCTTTAAGTTTCTGATCATCGCTGTCTGAGGAGCATTTCTGGTGTCGGACGGCATCAGCGTGTCAGCAACGATGATGTGGGTAAGCGAGTACTAGAGAGTGATAACCAGGCTAGTCTCTTGGAACTACAGAAAGCACAGAGTAAGTTGCGTTGGCTTGTGGACGTACTACATATATCCGGGCACCGCTTGCGAAGAAGGGTCTTGTTTTGTTTGCCAGATGTAGGGTGGCGCAAGGTCCAAGGTGAGTAAAAGTCAACTTAGCAGCGGGAAATGAAGTCATTGACGACCAAACTTGGAGATGTCGGTCCGTCTCGCTTTCCAGGCTGGAGTCCACGTGGCCCGCCTTGTGCTTGGCTTGAGACGTTACAGGACATGGACCGCAGTCGGCACCAGTGACGTGTCTGCTGTCGTCTCCTAGTCGGACTGCCTGTTTAAAGTGTGTTTGGTGCTGAGTTACCTGCGAGGTAATGGTTGATTATGACGCAGGACTGTGAAAGCCGCAAGGAAGTTGTCTCGCCGATGCCGCCTTATCTTTGCACGATAGCCAGCTGTTTGTGACGGCATGTTATTAACACAAGACGCCTTGACCCTGAAGGTGCTCTTAGGTCACTAAGGTTTTCCGGTAAGTCCCCCTTCCCTGTTATTCATTTTCGTTCCGTAGGTCGTTATGGTTGTATGACAGCAAAGCATAAGTTTAAATGGCTAATGTACTTTTGCTGCTGCTGCAGCTGCTGCTGATGATGATGGGTGACGCCTGGTGAGTATTGCGTTAAAGTTCATGGAAAGCGACAGTGTACCAAAGTGTGCTCACAGTCAACGCAAGTACTCCAGAAAGCGTGGCAATCTGGGATGGAATCACGCCACCTGTAGCCTATGGCCACGTGATCTACTTGGGCCCATTGCTGGCCAGCTACAGGAGGACGCCAAGTGGCACTTCGGCGCCACTGCGTTTAAAAGCGGCGCTACTAAGAAACAGCTGATGCTCCGCACACACCGTTGTCCATACGCTTGGAGTTGAGCCCATATGTACCACCTAGCTGAGCTTCTGAAGTGCCTAGGCGACCTACTTGTGCATTCATATCCCCTGGAAAAATTAGGATATCTGAAGTGGTAACACTGCGCAGTACCGTGTTCAATTCGTGGTAGAAAGCGTCCTTCGCAGTATCAAAGCTGCAATCGATGAGAACATAAGCGGAAACCACAGACAAAAATCGTCCAGAACTACTTTGTGGACCGACCTTAGTAGATATCCTCAAACCGACTGCACACAAGCGGCTGCTCACGAGAATGCAACCAATCAACGATGACTCGGTTTCGGAGCTGAGAATGATGGTTATACCAGCTTGACCAGTCGTTGCCGTATCAGCATTTCCGAATGAGTGCAACCAATAGCGAGAGGACAAAGCGGGTGCAGTTAATTCATCAACTCCATGCGAGTTATTGATTCTAGTTTCGGAAACTCATCACGCGTCAATACGCAGTGTGTCTAACGTGGGTGCGAGTGTAGCCTGTTAAGCAATTTGTCCTAGAGTGCAAACGTTGAACGCCGCCGGAGAAATGGTACAGTGTGGTCTTAGAATGATCAGTTGACGATTAGCCTCAAGGGGGTGGTGCGGGAACACAGTTGCAAATGGTATGAGTGCAGTAGCATTGCGGTTGCTGTCAATTAAGCTGGAAGTTATAGTAGGTAGGTTAGTAATGGGGACTGTGAGTGTAGTAAAAGAAACCGTTGGAAAGAAAAGAAGGGATGCGTCAGCAGTAGCATGTTTTCGCTTATCCACTCTGCTTTGTGCAATAGATAAAGCAACCCTTGACAATCTGCGAGAGGGCCGATGAAGGATACGGTTGTAGTTTGAACTATTCATGGTTGTGCGTGGGTTGAGATACTGCCAGGGTGCACGGACCTAGACAGGTGGACGATTATTGTCATCAAGAAATGCCCTTAGCTCAAAATCTTGTCCCCAAGGCAGCGGATGTGGCAATGATTCGGTTTTACAGAAATAAACGCCATCCCATTTCAAACTCCCAGCCTAGGGGACCAGGACACCGACTTCGTCTGACTTCTAACCATTGATCAACTTGGTAAGAGTAGCTCTTAAGAGGCCGAAGGGCCCCACTCTGTATAACTCGTTGGGTCATCCAGATACGCAAACCGTCACACGACACTAAGGTCTAGTCTCGTCCTGACGGTAGCTAAATCAGCTTGAATTATACCGAATTCGTTACTTTCGACGCCAAGTGAGGATGTTGTGGGTCAAACCGATGAATCTGCTTTCCCAACGCAAGCAGATTCCAGTGAACGCAAGAACCACAAGTGGTGGACCAAAACAGTCACCAACTGCGAGCGGAACAAGCAGCATGGGTTGAATGGATTCGTAATGGAAAATTCACCTTCAGCATGTGACAGCTGTCTTATAAACGCGTTGCCAGGAAAGGTACCATGTGAATACAGCAGATGGTCACGTCAATAGAGGCTACATGCGTCTACATGACGTCGGAACTTGATAAATATAATTACATGACACAAAAGATCACGGATTAAATAGCACAAAAACAGTAAAACCAAAGGTGAGAAGCCGTATGGTCAGGCACAATAAATACATGGAAAAGTACGCGATCCTGTTGCATCAAAAGCAATAGTGAATGATCCAAATCGACAGTTTAAAAAATTTCTATCGTTATCTGCCAGTGAGGCGTTGGCGAGAGATAATAAAAATAATAACGATAAGAATAATAATAATAAACGAAATTAAATATGTGATGTGAGTGCCTACCGCGGAGTGGATGAGCTGGGATGAAGGGTCCAACCAGCTACTCAAACAAATATCGGACAACCACAACTGAGGTGTGGAAGTCGTAGTTCGATGCCTATGTGATACTGACGATTGGTTACGACAGCCCGTCGCGTTAGGGTAGACCCGAAAGCCACTGGCTACAATATCTATTACTGGGCGCAGGGAAAAATAATAGAGGGCATGTTTGACCGTGCGTCCGCTGAGTTCCCAATGTGCAAACAAGAATCAATCTTGACGCCACTCCCTTAGCAACCAGAGGCTATGATGAGAAAAATTTTCACATCGACTGTAGAAATAAAAAACAAGGCTTGAGCATACTGATGTGGCAGAGGAATCTGAGAATCGAAACAGTGAGCAGAGGAATAGCGAAGAAACATATGCTAAGTCTCATATCGGATACCGTGATGTCTGATCTCACCGATTGCGTTGGCTACACCGCGAACGCTGTTGACATTCTTCACTTCGGTACGCGGTCCCTGCTCAGTTCGACTTGGCCCAACGGAAACGTTCACATCGACGCGCAATTCCCCGAGAGAGGCGTTCGCACTGCAGCTGCCGATGAACGATAGCACAGTGGAGAGCTCCTTGATAAAAGCTGCTACTTGTGAAGAGTTAGTGAAATCTGGTTCTGTGACTAGCTCAACCAGGGCAACACCTGAGGAAGAAAAGTGAGGAAGAGAATATTAGCTAAATGTGAGGTTATAAATCAACGTGTTATGATCAGCTATCGTAAAACTAACAGAGTTTCCGTATGGCCTGTAGAAGGGTCACAAAACGTGTGAAACTATCGCAAACACAAACTGCTGCACAGTGCATTACTATTTCGGCACGATCTATTCGCAGAGTAGCCATCAAAGTCACAAGACGGGAAGATGGACGGATGAGAATTATGGTTTGTACAACTCAGACTCTCGCTTCCACAGAGCGTTCAAAAACTGAATGATCGATTACATGCAACAAAAGCCAGCGATCCCGAAAAGGCCTACAGGCAAGGGACCCAGCGTGTGCGTCGAGTGGGACCCAGAATATTAGCAAATAGTGAACACGGGCCGCTCGTATGGAGTTGGAGAGGGCTAATCGAATGAGCACCCCAAAATGAAAAGAACCGGAGTAATAATGATAAGAAGATGAAAGGAAATTATGAGCAGTGCAGAAAATGTCAATTCACAGCCAAAAAGGTATCCGAAGAAATGTTAGAGGAAGATACGAAATCATCATAGTCGCAGGAAAAGGTCAATAGCAAGACACAATGGATTAGTTGAAAGAACTCCTCCGAGCTCGCAACTTTGGCGTCGGAAAAATACTATAGCGACTGACGTAGATGATTCAGGAAAACCCCAACCAAAAACACGATACGTCAATTTGAGCGTGCATATCCGATCGATTCCGTAATGTACTTTAGCGATATCAGCGACTGACCAGCACGAATCTACACGATGGGTAAACAGCACCGCCCACTGTGAGGTTGACAGGTAATTATTAAAAGTGACTTAACCAAAGAAGATCTATGAGGAGCTAAGAGACCTTCGGCCGAACGCCAGCGGCAGCACACCGGCGTTGCCCATACAGTGGTCACATCGAGTGAGAGCGATCCATTACAAGCACGTGGGACGAAACACATCAAGTTGCCTGATATCTGGAAGGTAAAGAAGTTATGGCTAAACTCACACCACTCGTATTGTAGTGCTATGCAAGCCACGTTCAAGTGAAAAGCAAACGGTACGCCCTTCACAAGAGAGTACTGCGAGACCACTGTTGGTACCACTGCTTAGGTAAGTGGATCTTTCGGTGCCGAGAGCAGGTACATCGACCCAAACATGCAGCAACAACATATGTTTAAAAATGTGCGACCGACCGACCGAACCCCCATTTCGAGCCAACAAAAAGATGTAAATATCACGGACCCAATTTGCATGCGTGAGGCGTTCAGTGGATATTTCGCTTCTTCATTTATTGACGAGACCGAGCCTGTAGACGAATTACACTGACCGCATATTGTCGGAGACAATTATAAATATCGCAGTTAAATCCGCCTTGAAATCAGTTGGATCCTCTCCCTTTGCGGCATTCCCCCAAAGTGACTCACGCATGGTGAGGAAGACATCCCCATTTTACTTTTTAAAATGTTCAGCCTTTCTCTAACATATAGCCATTTTCCACCCCAACAGAAACATTCTATGGTCACTACACAACATAGAAGCGGTGCACGAAACGAAATGGGTAACTATCAACCCTGTAAGCATATTTACATCATTTCTATAGTATTTTAAAGAATAATCCAAAAGTAACTCGTTGACTATCTTATGACACACAGACTCCTAAGTGACTAACAACATGGATTTATGAATAAACGATCATGTAGCAACTGTCAGCTAGACTTTCTAGATAACATTACGTCGGCTGTAAATGCCAAAATGTCAGTACTCATCATCTTCCTTGATTATGTTCCACATAAGCGGCTTTTGTTGAAGCTTAAGTCATTCGGAGTCCGTGACGCACTTCTGGCTTGGTTTACATCCTTCTTAGAGGGTCGCACTTAGACTTTTACTAACCTGGAATCACAACCACGTGCAATAACGAGTGGTACTGCAAGGTAGGGTAGTTCGTCCAGCTTTGTTCCTCGCCCCCATATCAATGATGTTTACGATAAAATCAAATCTGGCAAACCGTTTCTATTTGTGGATGACATGAAAATCGTCTAAACATTTCCCTCAGAACCTCTGCAGATAAGCGTCAAAACTATTCAAATGGACCTGGATTCCCTTGAACTCTGGTCAAATGAATGGTTAATTAAATTCTCCGGGCACAAGTCCCGCGTACTCAGTCATAGATGTGGCATCCTACCAGGAACTTTAACTTTAAATGAGGAATCAACCTCTATCACACAATCCGTTCGTGACCTAGGCTAAAGTTACAATGAACTACTAGACTTCTCAACTCACGCTCAACAACTGTTATCAAAGGGAAGACGTGTTTTAAGCTTAAGCAACAATTGAATAGTCTTAGCCAAAGCCAAGCTAGCTTTTTAGTTGATTTGTGTACACCCACTTTTGGAGTACTGCCCGATCAGATACAGTCAGCAGGGGTCATTTACTAAAAGCCATATGAGTGAATCGTCACTAGCAACATATCACGATAGAGGTAAATTGCTGAGCATCGATCCTCTATGGTTACGAAGACTGAATATGAACTTATTTTTCTTTTACAAACTGATACACAACCTCAGCTTCAGCTCAAGCACACAGTTGAAATTTATGAAGGTTAATGAATACAAGTTAAGGAACCGAGAATTTATTCTACTCCAACAAAAGTTCACGTTGTAACTTTGCGCAAACTTCTTTGTAGTTCAACAATCTGCAACCGACTGCCTTACACAGTAAGAGCTAGTCCGACTAGCGGTAAATACAAAACAGAACTTAGTTACTTCCTAGTATTAAAGAACAGAGCTAAACTGTTTATTTGACAGATAGCGACCAAGGAGCAATGTTTTCAAAGATCAGGGAATGTTTAAATAAAGGATTACACAATGTATACGTAACTCCTTTAACCCTAGCTTGCAGTTTGAAGTCTATGCTCTCCTGTTCGCTACCTAAGCACTCCTATGACGATAGTCAAGATGAAAATTAGTCTTGAAGTTCTATTATGCCAACGCTCCCCATGTAGCTTACCCTGCTAACTGTCTTCTATCCTTGCTTGGGAGAAACAAACTGGGTATCCGCAGCACCCGTCACAGCAATGCAGAAGGAACTTGAGCAGCCAATCTCTCCTTCGCGATCATCTACACCTGTCGGAGCCATTGCATTGTTCCTCTGAGAATTCTCCTCTAAATGAATATTACGGACGATTATTTGTTTTCTATGATCTCTATGCACATCTTAAATTGAACCTCCACCTGTCGCTCCTTTATCTTTACCGTTCTTTCTTCCAAGCTCTCGTTATTTTCCTGTTTGCTTTTCTTCTTTATCTCTGTGAAGGCACTCCTGGCCGAATCTCCTGAGGTGACACACTGAAGCTTCTTACCTATCTAGTACGCCCACGCAAGGCGAATTGCCACATAATCACTGGCGTATTTTAAAAATGCTGGACTCGAAATAGCTGCATGAGCGAAATGGGCGGTGTGTGTCGAGATTGACTTGAAATATACAGCTGTCGAAAAAAGTATTGAGTAAACGTGATGGCAGTGAAAGTACACACGACAAAGGCAAAAGAAAATCGACTTGTTGATAGCCTAGTTGCTTGTAATAGTGGCCAAAAAAGTGCTAATGTGATGAGAATCTTTTGCACAGATTTGTGGCCAAAAACAATGAAAAATTAATTAATTAAACGATGCAAAATAGTGAGGTTTGTCTGCAGCCAAACAGCACATGGCCAGATGAGACGTGGAAGTGTGGAAGAAATCTCCCGAGGGACTACCCCGCATGGAAGCATGTCCCCAGGGGACGGTACCATGGATGGCCGTATTACTTCATTTGTACTGATGACGATTCTTACAGTTATTCTTAATATCAGCTCTTTCTTGCACTACTTTTAATGGATAGGAAACCCGCAGCCCTTCAGGTGAAACATTGTTACACTTAGGCAATTTTCTTCACTATGTGATTATGTTGTACAATATGATCAGACCACGCAATCGGTCTGTGTTTCGCAATGTCGAGAAATACATTACTTATTTTGTTTATTTATTTACGTTAGCCCATTTGAGTGTTGTGCAGTAGCGACAAGGGAGCTGTAGTCCGCATACTATTTTCATCCTAGCCGGTTACTTGGTGGGGTCATAATCTCAGAACATAGAAAACAAAGTCGGTAATAGTTCCTTTCATCATAAAGGAAATATAAGGAAATGCACACACGAAATGCAAGGAAAAACAACAATTGCCTGATGAACGCAGGGGAGAGATCACAGTGGACCAACGCACACATGATCAGGCTGGCTGTACCCATGGATGCCTCGGATTTTTCAATCACCGTGCGCTGGGTAGTACTTTTGCTTCCGATTAATGCTTGCTAAGTGGTTTTCTGTGTGAACTGTGCATCAATATTTCTCTGTTGGCATAGTTTTCGATCGGTGCAAACTTGGTGGATATTCCTTGAATAATTCCGGAGATCTCATTGATTGGCCCAACTGCCGTCTGTGTCCGCCATCTTGGATTTGCATGGGATTATCTGTTGACGTGTTTCGAAAATCTCTCGACATCCGACATCGGTTTTTCCAAGTTATATATGATAAATGTCACGGTGCAAGACATCAGAATACACAACGACCGCCAACGACTAAAGTAAAACCGCTTACAGCCGGAAACAAATCGTTTACCATGTGGTGTCAAACGCTCTAGTGAAAGTACCTCTGTCACCTCGGCTTCCTTTGTCGCTCCGCGATCTGCACCACCAGCAGCGTCTTCGAACCCCCGCCGAGCCTCAGGTTCAATGTTCCCCACTCAGACTCAAAAGCTTTGAAATGCCGCTCCACTGATCGGTCCGAGAATTTCTCAGGGCCTCTGAAAACTGAGGATCCATGGACCGCTCAAAAGCGCTAGGGGCTACATAATGGAGTTCACGCGCCCCCTGCTGACAAACAACAACCCAAACCGATAAGCGCCTCTAGTCATTCTCCCACAGGTTCATCACCGATTTCGCTGAGGTGGCATAAGCTCATGATTAAAAGATCGAAACCCTCAGATCGGTTGTGGTCACGACGTTGAGTACCTACAGGTGCTCACCGATAGACTCTTGGATGTTGGTGAAGATAGTTTGACGATTAAACAAGTAGTCCGACTTGGCCATAAAACTAACAAGCCATGTCGACCTCTGAGAAACACATTTGCAAATCACAATATGCCGCAACTCACACTGTCTCGTTTGTCAAAGCTGAAAGGTATAAAGCTTCACATCCGCCGAGACTTGGAATCCGAAGTCAGGCATCGCTTGAAGACTGCGGTCATTGAGCTCAAACGCCGTAGCAAAGAAGGTGAGACTGACTTACAAATGGTAAATTTTCGGGTGATCAAGGAGGGTGTACGAAACCGAATCAACCGGTTGCTCAACCCCCAGGCACGTCTCGCAGTACCTCCCAAGACCTCCGTGTGGCGTCCGCCAACGTGTGTAGACTAATGAACAAACGTGACAAACTGTGCCGCTTCGCTGTCTCGGAGCGGCCGGACGTTTTATTACTTACAGACTTGACTGAACTCCGAAGTCATACCCCAAGAAATTGCATTGTCAGGATACACTTGTTTCCGATGAGACCGGAAATCAAAGGCTCCCAGTGGTGTTCTGTTGTGCATAAAATCGTCACTATCTGGCAAACTTACCAGCATCTATCGGAGGGAGGATAACTTATGCGAACAACTGTGGTGCACAATCAGCCTCAGACGAGCAGAACTAATAGTGGGTGCTATCTAACGCAACCCATTAAACCGTTGTTGCGATTGGCTGTCATATATACAGAAGCACATGAGCCTCTCAGATTTCTTACTGATAAGTGATCTAAATATATCTAAGATACCATGGCCAGACGTTCGGCTTTTTCCCGTTCATGGCGATGTTGAGGGTCAATTCGTCAAAATGACTATTGAAAGTGGGGCAATGCAACATGTCATGCAACAGATGCGCATAACTCCGCACTCGGCATCTTGTCTGGACCTAATGTTTATGAGTAGCGAGTAGAATCTGGAAGAGATCAGAGTCCTCGAACCTTTGGCAAACAGTGACCACTACTCCATTGTGCCCAGCATAGAACTGCCGTTACCGTATTACAACCAACGGAAGCCGACATTCAACTATTGGAAGATGGAGTTCAACGGGTTCGTCCAAGCTGTAAATCAGACTGATTGGACACTACCACAGGATGCGTCGTTTGAGGCCTATTGGTCCTTAATGAAGGGAAAGCTTAACTCGCTCTGTACTCGGTTCGTTCCCCTGAAGTATTCAAAAATCGGACCTATCAAACCGCATTGGTTTGATACGGAAGCTAAACAGTTAGTGCGACGGCGTCGCTAACGTTAGGATAGATACATCATCTCGGGTTGTGATGAAGACTACACGGTGTACAAGAAACAGCGTAACTTATGTAACGCCGCAAAGATCAAGAAACGTCGATAGTTCGAAGAGGAGCTAGCAGCCTCGGCCACAACTGTACTCAAAAGGATATTTGCCTACTTGTAACGTCAACTGAAACCTGCGGGCGACCTACCGGTCTTAAAGAGCTTGGACAGACATACGCTCATTTCAAACGCGGAGTACGCGGACGCCTGGACTTCGCACTTTCTCCCTATATTTTCCAGTAAATCCGCAAGGGTTCCAATACCGGTACACGTTGCACCGGTCTTTCTCGACAGTCTACAATGTGATGCAGTCGAAGTGCATGAGCTACTCGTCAACCTCGATCGTACAAAGCCCCCTGGAGCAGGAGGGCTTCACCCACTAATACTTAAATCACTATCGATTATCATCTCGATTATCATCTCACTAGCCGTGACAAACCTATGCTCGATAGTGAGACCGCTTCCCAAGGGTGGTGATCTAAGTCAAGTAAGGAAATACAGACTGATCGGTTTGACTTGGATATTATCCAAATTTCTCAATAAGGTTGTGAAAAACGGCTGCTGTCGTTCTACGAATCGATGGACGTAGTGAAGCCAGCGCAACACGGGTTCACGAAAGGGCGATCCTGCATCACCAACGTAATGTACGCAAACCACCAGTGGGTACGAGCTCTCAACGAACGGAAGGATATTGACGTGGTGCACATCGAGTTTAGTAAGGCGTCTGACAGAGTGAACCACGAGGTACTCCTTCGTAAACTGAGGACATAGGGAATCGGTGGCTTGCTACTTCAGTGGTTACATGAGTTTATTATACATGTCAGCTAGAGGTGGTGAAACACCTCCGCTATTGTACCGCAATATATAAAGGAAATACATACATACATACAATACATAAAGGAAAAATAAATTAGACAGTTGCATGCCAGCTGAGCTACCAACAACGGATAGGCATCGTTCCGGTAAGCTACCAGCCAGCTAGTAGGCAAAAAGAAAAAAATCATTATGTTTTACCCTACGAAAAGAAAACGAAGATGGAGGGGGAGGTTAAAACGGACGGGGAGGGACAAAGAAACTCACAGCAGGAACGCCACTGAGGTCGGCTCATTGCCATGTCAGCAAGTGTATCCAGTCATACGTGTTCACCGTCTTTTGGACCCCAACCAGGGAGCCGTGAAGCTCCAACTGAGGCTAGCTCCGAAGTGAGGGACTTCATTCACCTGGACCAAGTCATCGCTTGGCCACCTCTCCTCTTCTTCCACCCACAACCCCGGTGAGCAAACAACGTACGTCGTGGAAGTCGGTGGGCTGGCATGCGCAACACGTGGCCCAGCCATCGGAGCCTGGTGCGTGAAATAACGGTGCTGAGCGGTTCATGCCCTTTTTCTCGGCCGTAAACAAGGCGTCGAACACGCTCGTTACTCACGCGGTGTTCCCACCAGATGTGAGCCAAAATGCGAAGGCACCGATGGTCGAACGTAACTAGCCTCTTTGTGTCTGCCGATCTTAGGCGCCAGGTTTCGCAACCGTACGGTAAGGTCGAACGTACTGCTGCATTGTACACTCTACCCTTCAGGGAGAGAGTAATGTCGCGCCGCCGCCATAAGTGGCGAAGGTTAGCAAAAGAATTTCGAGCCTTCGCTATACGGTTCGTGATCTCGTCTTCGATCCCAAGGGCGCTGATACAACTTCCCAGGTGATTGAATTTCTGAACGACTTCTAGCTGATCCCCAGCAAGGCGCAGCAAACGAGGCGATCCCTGCCAATGTTGGAGAAAAGCGTTGTATTTCGATGGTGCAAAATAAAGCCCGAAGCGGCTGACAGCCAGTGCCAATCTGTCCAGCGCGGTTTTACACGTCTGGGAGCTGTCACAGATGAGGACAATGTCGTCTGCATACTCTAAGTCAAGAAGTCGATCCCCTGAGAGTAGCCCCACACCTTCCAAGTCATGTCCTGTAAATGCTATCTCCATGACTTCGTCAATAGCGAAGTAGAAGAGGAAAGGTGACAGCGGGCATCCTTGTCTCACACCGCTGGAGATATTGAAGGGTGGCGACAGCTTGCAGTAAGCCCTCACTCTGCCCGTGCTACGCGCATATAATTCTTGGATAATATTTACATATTCCACGGGCACACCTTTCCTTAGTAAACAATTCCAAAGGTCACATCGATCGACCGAATCGAAGGCACCTTTGATGTCGAGGAACACGACTACGGTGGGCCGCCAATATGTGTGACGGTGCTCCAACAACTGATGCAAGGTGAAGATGTGATCGATGCAGCCAGGATCTCGACGAAACCCGGCTTGCTCCTCACGAATCTGGCTTTCACGAGCGCCAGTCAGTCTGTGAAGAATTATGGAGGCGAGTAATTTGGAGGCGATGGAGATCAGACTGATTCCTCTATGGTTGCCGCACTCCCAGGGCGATCCGCCTTTGAAGATGGGAACAATAACGGAGCGGCTCCAGTCGGTTGAGACAATCTCCTAGTCCCACAGTTTCACTAATAATTCATGTAAAGCATTAACAAGAGCACAGCCTCCGAATTTGAAGAGAGCTGGAGGAAGAGCATCTGGTCCCGCGACTTTGTTCAATTTCAGCAGTCGGACCTCACGTTCGATTTCTGAGCAAGAGGGTGGATCCAAAGGGACAGCACACGGAGCAGGGCGATCAGCGACGGGCGAATCGGACAATTCTAGCCGATTAAATTGCTTTTCAAAATGCTCAGCCCAACGCTCCACACGCTTTAACAAATTCTGGATAGGCTGTCCACTCTAATCACGTATAGTTTCACTAACACCAGGTCTCCTGCTGCCCGTTTCCCGTATCAGACGGAAAAACTTACGATGGTTGCCAAGGACAGCAGCCACTTCCATTTCTGACGCACGATGAGACCACCAAGGTTCGCGGTCTCTCTTCAGGCTAGCACGGAATTTTGCCCGGAGCTCTTTGCGAGTTTCATTGTGTTCACTTCCAGCCGGGATATGCCGGCCAGCGTCGATAAGTTCCAGAGACTGCGAAGAGACCCAATGTTCATGTTGACTATTAGACAGACCACATGAGGATTTGCCCGTTGCTAGTAAGGTCTGCTGAACATGTGACCAGTGACCATCAATTGTCTCCAGTGAGCGATTAGTCAACTCGAATGTCAGCGTACTTCGATACGCATTCAGAACAGCTGGCTTTGTCAGTAGGCTGGTGTCAATGTGCTCACATCGTCGTCGTGGGCGTCCGCCAAAACGCATCCGAATGACAGCACATACAAGTGCATGGTCGGTGTCCACACATGTGCTCCAAATCGAGCGACAATTCTGGACGCAGCCTCTCCAGCGGTAACTTATCGCAATGTGATCGATCTGCGTCCAAGATTGGTTCGAGGCTGGTGGGCGGCAAGTCACCCTCCGGCGAGTACCGTGTCGGAAATTAGTGCTCGCAAGAAATAACCGAGCATCTTCACACAAATGAAATAACCGCTCACCGTTATCATTACGGGAGCCTACACCGTATTGACCGCCCAGATGCAGTTCATCAGTGGACAACTTTCCAACTTGTGCGTTCAGATCCCCAGCCAGCACAACAGTGTCCGTGCTTCTTCTGTGGCGAAGGAGCTGGGTCACTTGGCGGTAGAAGTCGTTCTTTACCGAATCATCGTTACTGTTTGTGGGCGCATAGGCAGCGATGATGAATAGACATCTATTAGTCCCGCGTGACTTTGAAGCTTTGAACGAGCCAGCCAATCGGACCGCACACATCCGGCTACCGATTGGAATCCAATCAACCAGAGCAGCTTCAGCCCGGGGACTCAGGGCAATGCCAACACCAGCTTGGCCGGTGCTCGAAGCTGCATCGTCACCGGATAGGCGCAATGAGAAAATACTGCTTGCGTGACCTGAAGGAGATCGCAGAGTGATCGAGTCTTGCAAGCGAGTCTCTGATAAGCAGCAGATATCGATCGAGAGGGTCTCCAATGTTCGGGCAAGTGCTGCCTGTTGACCGATTTGTAGTAAGGTGCGTACATTAAGGCATGCCAACCTGAAGGAGGATCGAGGGCTCCAAATGGAAGCCGATGAACTGGAATGGACAGCTTGGTTGGACATGGGCTTGTCGACAGGAGAGGAGTGACGCTCTGAGTTCACATGTGAGTTGAAAGTAGAAGGTAAATGCCTAGCAACGCATGTTGGGGGAGGGCCAAGAATCGGGGGCTTGAAAACTGGGGGGATATAAGTGAAGTTGGAACGGGTCGGTAAGAGTGAAAAAGCGCAAGAGGGGGAATAAGAAGACGGGAAGGCTTGAGCAGTAGCATCCAAACCCCTGTCCACCCTGCTCGATGCAGCAGATAGGGCACCGTTGATTATCCTCTGCGGTGGCCAGAGCATCAAGAAATTGTTTGAGGTAAGATTCATTGTATTGCGTGGGCAGGATACTGTCAGGTTGCCCAGGCCTAGATAGGAGAACGATTAGGGTTCTCAACCAAAGGCTTTGGTTCAAAAACCTGTCCGCAAGGCAGCGGGTTTGGCATTGGGCTACAAGGAGTCCGTTTTAAGGAATAAGGTGCCACCCTCATTCCAACCCCCAAACTGGAGGACCAGGAGGCTGAGTTTGTCTGGCCTCTAACCATTGACCAATCTGGTATGAGTGACTCTGAAGGTGCAAAAGCACCACCCAGCATAGCTCAATGGATCGCTGAAGCACACAAACCATCGCACCACGGTAAGGTCCAGCCTCATTGGAGTACAGGTCAATGACTAAGTGACAGACTGGTTCTCATCGACCAGTGGCGTGCCTTAAGGAACTATACTTTGGCCAGTATTATTTCTTATTCATAGTAACGACCTCGCACAGCAGCTCCAGTCACCATGTGCTCAGTTTGCAGAGGATTTGAAAATTTGGATCACTGAGAGCCAGGTCGACTGTTCTCGCCAACCGCATGACTTAGGTCGACTGTCAAGGTGTTCCAATGAAATGCAACTCCGTCTTAACACAAGCAAGTCTGAGTTCATCAGTATCACCAGATGTGCAGCCACTCGATCATACACCTTGGAGGGCCAGTTGCTCCACCCCAAAACATCTGACAGACCTAGGAGTACTCTCGCGACATGATATCAGTAGAAAATACACAGGCATTGTACAGTGCGGGACTTCGTATGCGCCGGGCATTACGACGCAGTTTCTCCAAATGGTTCGAAGAAACTGTCCATCGTCTATTCGCCCCCACTCATCAGACTAATCGTTGAAGACGGCGCCCCAGCTTACCAATCAATAACCCAATGGGAAACT
Source organism: Dicrocoelium dendriticum (assembly GCA_944474145.2). Taxonomy (NCBI): domain Eukaryota; kingdom Metazoa; phylum Platyhelminthes; class Trematoda; order Plagiorchiida; family Dicrocoeliidae; genus Dicrocoelium; species Dicrocoelium dendriticum. The sequence goes on along the minus strand of OX104060.1, from coordinate 75,616,696 downwards.
GAAAAGTTGGAGAAAATACAGCATATCGCAACTAGAATGATACAGTCTACAAAAGCTTCCGTATGAAAAATGTTGTGAAAGGTTCGGACTCTACACACTATCCTACCGCCGAGTATGAATTGACCTAACTATGACCCATCGAGTACTACTCTTAAATCACTTCCCCATACTGCGGTCAATATTTCACCTGCGGGTACCCTGTAACACCCGAGGACCTCGTTACAAACTCTGGGTCCCCTGCATGACCAAAGTACCACATCAGGTTTTTATAGAACGAAGAATAGTAAAGTTGTGGAATACACCACTAGAAAGACTAATAGAGATCGATTCTGCGAGGTGTTTCAAAACACGTCTCGAGGATTATTTCGGAAAGCTGTGCTTTTGTGATACGGTGCACATACAATGCAAAAATACATCCTATACGCAGAACTAATGACACCAATACGAATTCCTAGCCGAACAAGGAGAAATGATTAAGTGACCAAAGACTACCGCTGACGGTTCGCAATTAAATGTTTTTGATTTTCATAATTCGATAGAATTTTACAGAAAATTTTCTACTTGCTGTTAAACACAGTCTCAGACAGCTGAGTCGCTGTTTAGGAGTTTCAAGACGGAAAATCAACTTTTTGGTGGATGGATGGATAGCACCAAACATTTGCACGATTAAATGAAAAACACGTACGCCGGAGACCAGAGTAGAAGAAAACGATAGGTCTTCTTCAGGGGTGAAATAACTCCAGCAGTTGGACTAGTATGTGAAGAATACAGCCGGTGTCGACGCATGATTCAATTTACCTCAAATGCTATTCCGGTTTTTTGAGGTGTGTGGAAGGATTATATGAAAGTATAAAAGGGTTAATATCGCGACGACTGTACAAAATTCAATAAAATCCTTAAAAAATGAGGATGGACGATTATCACCGGCAGGATACCTCTTCTGCAGTAGTTCAAACAGTGTCGAATAGAAAGGCCAAGGCAAAACTAAGCGAGGCGTTGCAGTTGTTTGGCAACCAGTGGGAAAGGCGTTAGCCTCGAAGAGGTTTATCCCTGAAGATTGTATCGGAAAAATTAATTTCTATTCTAAAATCTCTAAACTGTAAATCCAGTAGCTCCAAAAAGGTCCGCAGGAAATTCTCTCCTGCGTTCACCATAGTAAGTGCAGTGCAACTAGACTGCAAAACTTCCAGTTCTTCTCAACAGCTGTTAGTATTGAATGGATGGGTTAGATGGAAACATACGTTGTGTGAATGGATCGAGGCGCGATTCGCCTTTAAGTAAAGCTTGATAAATACGATCACTTGGACCGCCACTGAGGTGCCAACTGGACATCTGATGCTGTTGAACGAAAGGACTAAGGGATTAAGGCGTTCACGGTCGATCAGAAGAGCGATCGATTGGTCAAAGGAGCTGGAACTGTCGACTATAGTGTCTCGGAAGTGAAACGTGGAAAACATCCAGAAGCTACTCTGAAATGAACCGAGGAAACGATGCTACGCAGCAGGAGCCAAAAGTTAAACCAACGTAGGGAACGATAGATCTGAGTGTCAGGTTAGAAACTGAGACAACGGGATTAAAGGCCACTGGCCCTGCCACGTCGAGTGGGTGTTGCTGGGTGAGTACAAGAGATTTGCATGAATACAAGATCCAAAAAGGCGTTGGTACCGAAATTACGGATCGCCGTTCGACGTCTACTGCAATCGAAAGTCGTTGAGAAAAGCGCATAAGCTGTGTTTAAGTAGGAGTACGTAGATGTCTAATTAGTTATGGAGATTCAGACATCGGTCCAAAAACAAGATACAAGTCGCAAATGAGTGTTTTTGGATCACGTCAGCATCACAATGACGTGTCTGCAGTCATACATATTAAAACGAACGTTAAATATTTGTATGATGATGGGTGTGGCGTACGAACGGCCATCGTGTGTATGCCCGTCTGTCCATCGATCACCCATTTACAATTACTTGATCGATGTGCTGTACACGGGTTCATGGCACAATGCACGACGCGTGGTACCAACTCGGTGCGTTCTGTTATCCTTACATCGTTTCGGCCACATGTTATTACTGCTATCGTAGGCTTGCCTTGTTAGATCCGCACGAGGAAAGTTAAATAATAGATTGGGCTATTTCGCAGATAAATATCAACCCATGATGGTTGACTTTCGTCCCTCATGGCTCGGTGGCATACGCTGCCAACTTGTGGTGCAAGCCACTGCAACCATGGATTAGGTTCCCTGAAGAGGAACAAGGGACCGCGCACAACCTTTGATTCCCGAGGAAGAGACGATCGTCTGGTACTTCGCCGGATTGGCAGTTGACTAACTGGGATGAATTAAATAAGTTCCGCTAAGTTGCTCTACTCATGAGTAGTGAAATGGAAAGTAGTCGAGCGGACATCAGCTCGATGGTAATCGCCCCACATAAAGGGGAACTCACCATGAAATAAGCTCCTGGGAAGGGCAAAATATACAACAGATATCTTACCACTTGTCGCTTATGACTCTACCAGAGAAGGTGGATAACAGGCTGATGGAACAGAGTCTGGGGATGTCTATCTATGGAGGCAAAAAGCAACGCTTAATGTACAAGGCGACATTTTTTCACAGTTAATCAGTCAGTCAGGATAAGCTTTATGTACCCAAATGGATGCATTTTCAGCGTTTCACATTATTAACTGTAAATATACGAAATGGGTACCTACAAAAATGTTAATTTAGAAATGGGCAGAAAATGAGAAAGGCACACCGTTATAACTCCATCGAGCAACGATCCCATAATGCCGAAATGGATCTTAGGGATTTGCATTCATTCAAAAAGGAAAGGGGTTCATTAAAACCTTGTCATAGTTCGTTTCAGTTGAAGTAAAACTTCGTGTGCAAAGACAATAGATCGTGAATCGTGCGCGGTCTCAGTGACCTTGGGAGTTGATTGAACAAAATAGCTGCGGCTTATTCGTGCCAAAATGATATATCTACAGTAGATGACGTAAAAAATTATGTCGGCGGAAAAAGTGATGCACGATTTAAAGGCCCCGCCAACATGCTGATGGCTTAAAGACCATGTGAAAACACGCAGGAAGACGAAACAATTCGCTCAGTGATGACAGATACGAGATTATTTCCCATTAAATTAGGCCATAATCCTGGTGTTAAAGTGCGGTCTATTACGGTCCATCCGTTGTGGACTGCGTGTTGAGATGCAGCGGATCTAGTTACGTTGTCACACGCTACGGAAACAATAATACTAACAATACTAATACTAATAATAGCTATAGCGATGTCGGCAAAGCGGAATGTGTGGGGGTTCCAATTTTCAGACCCAGTAATTAAATTAGAAACGAAAGAGAAAATGCAGAAGCGCCACTCATTGCGTCACTAAGTCACAATGCACAGGGTGCCTAACTAATGTTGCGACCGATCACAAGCAGAAATAGATAGAAAAAGCTGTGATCGGTGTCGGTGCTGTATCGTAACAAGGGCAAAGGAGTGAGGCAAGCTGAAGAACAATATCCAGTCAATTGGAAAATTATTTGTTTATGATTCAGGCAATAGAGAAACGGGGAGGGCGTGCTCCACTTAACATTACAACAGGCTGAGAGCCATCGGAATGGAATGATACTAAAAAGTAAATTCGATTAGAACACACTATCAATTAGTATTGATGATGCCTAAACTAACAAGAGCTATGACTGTTATGGCGCATGTTTATCCAAACACTAAATAAGAGACCGATCAATTCAAGTGTCCCACCTGATCTGTTCAAATCAATGAGGCTTTGACGGCGTTCCTCATCATGTAGGCTCTTTCCGGTATCCTGTTCCAGTTGCACTCTTTTGATGTGAGCACGTGATGGGACGAGAGACAGATTGACACCATTGTCCGCTAATCGCACCGCAGGGAGTTCGCCGCTATCAGGAGACCATAGATAGTCTAAATAACCTCCTTCCGCGATCGGGTGAAAATATTGCGTAATCTGGTAACCAGCGGGCGAATCGGAGTAAAAGTAGTGTTTGCGATCGAATTGTGATTGTAGGTTAATGCGTGAATTCAACGCAAACGCTATGAAGAGAGCGGCTTCTACGCATCGTCGATTAAGAAGCTGGAAGGAGAAGTGTTTGTATCACAAACAATCAAAATAGGGCACATAAAACTGCTGTAGCATGGTATTTAAGTAAAGTAACAGTTCCACAACGGCGTACCGGCAAGCTTCCAGGAATGGCTGCATCGAGTAAGGAAAGTTGGGTGTTTGGAGGAGAGCCAAAGGAGTACGGTGTTCTAGAGAACAATTTAGTACAGCTGACTAGCTGCGCATGAACCTCCAAGCCAATGAGGGGAACAAGGCGCTCGCTGGGAGGATCGACTATGTTCACGTGTGCTGCGAGGGTTCCCTGCCCACGAGCACATATACCACAGAGCCAAACACTGCTTCGATAGTAAACGAGGAGTCCTTCAAGTGGGAATTTTTGAAGTAGTCTTTGCATTCGAACTGGAAAATGAAACAAGAACAAGAAGGTCAGCAAAGCAAATTGCGCAACAGATGGAAGCACCGGAGGATAAAGCGGAAACATGTATGATACATGCGAGCAGTCGAGAGGTTAAAGGGAGTGCATAGAGAATATACGGATCAAAAGGATACCATGCCGTGGCGCGCCATTTAAGAAATGGATTTATAAACTAAGGATCCAGAGGTGTGTGCGACCTCGCAAGTCATGGATTGTCCGGTATCATCGATGAGGTATCAGGGTCAACTGATTCAGTGTTAACCACAGCTCTGCGAGGCCTCGGGAACAGATTTGGCCAGGTGGTGTACGACGGTGTTGAAAGGCAGACAAAAAAGTTGATAGTCAATGCTGCGAAATGGTTCCTGTGGATCTGGAAACGGCATTGATTAAACCTATGGAATCACACAAAGCAGTTTGGATACGAAGAAACCCCCAAGGAATATTTGTTCACGAATACAAATGCTCAGTGTGTGGTGCTTCATAATCAGAAAAATAGCCGAACGCAGAAAAGTCGGTTAGCAACCAAAGTGATACAGTTGTAGTAACAAAAAATGACAAGATTTCCACCAACGTTCGAATACAAACGAACAGTGTGGTAGATTATGACGAAAGTTACATGAAAGGATAAGGTAATTGATAATAGAAAACGAGAATAAATAGAGCAGCGCGTGTTTGTAAAAGCGTAATGTGGTCGCATTCAACGCGAAAAGCTGAGGAATAAGATGAAGGGGCGAAGAAGCTAATTCATGTAATGTAATTTTTTGCTGGTTACCTTATCGGAAATGGCGCAACCACGGACTAAATGATGACACAGTGTCCCTACGTATAAATAATCTTTTCTTCAGCAGTCTACAAATACACATAGAGCTAACAAAAAAGCATAGAAATTAAAGGAAGACAGTTGGCGTAAAAAAACCGAACATGGCTTCAGAATAATTGAGGTGTTCCTTACGAAAAGAGATGATGACTACTGATTGGAAGCAGCAAGAAGAGATATCGCTGTGTAGCTGCATCTAATATAACTCAGGTACAAAGACCCGTAATGTCGAAGTGCGCTCGATAGATTATATATCGGTAAAGTGTTTGTCCGGGAATATTTTAAATTTCCGAAACTGACTTTACCTCAAGTACGCGCTGCGGCAGGCTGTTTCATACATTCAGCGCCATCCGTTCAAAACAGAGTTGGTGGGCGACCCTCCTCAAATCCGGTACTACAAGCTTGTACCGGTGTCCTCGTGTGCTGCATGGTGTGCGCAGATGCAGCAGCGGCCTCAAGAGGGTATTCCCGGAGATGTAATATCCGGTGCGTCATGATGAAATCAACCCGCAGTCGAGGATAAGCTAGGGTGTAAAGCCCTAGTTTCTTACACCGGTCTTCGTACGACACACCGGTGTAAGAAACTATGACTTTACATCCTAGCCTATCGTTGTCTGCGGGTTGACCTCATCATGGCGCATCTCGGTGAATACCCCAAGTTGACGATGATGCAACGACTCTACCAGCATTCGTCCCCTAATTGCTAACTTTGAATAATTCTGTCTCAGGATTTTAAATCTTCACCATCTGCCTCTAAACATTATTATTATTAGTAGCAGTATTAGTATTATAGTGATTTTTGGTCATGGGCGTCAAGGCGGCTGGCTTCGTCGCACTTCAACAACATGAACAGAACAAAGGCCTAGAGAACAGCCATGTAAATAGTTCACTAACGAATCCAGTGAAACAATGGTACATTACGGGTAAAAAAGCAGGAGATTAACAAGACCCGTAGGACGGCCAGAATTGCAATCACAATTGGGGGAATCGAAAACAAAAGGAGAAAATGAAAATCGTCTTGGTGGACTCACCACAGCGTTTACGCAGAGGCATGCAGAAAGAACCAAACTCATTTGTGCAAGTTAGTGCTGGTTGTGCAACGTACCTCACATCATATCGTCTGTTGATATACACAGGCTATATCCCGTAATGGTCGGCCGGTGGCCGAGTGGTCTGCACGTTTGGCTTGCAACCACAAGCTCACCGGTTCGAATCCGCGTAGGGATGGGCGTCCTCGTCGTATACACAGCCCGCGCGGCAGCGGCGCGCCGTTATGCCGTAGAGCTGACATATTATTATTAGTAGTAGTAATATTAGTAGTATTAGTATAATATCCCGTAATGCAGGTGGATTGGGGTGATGTCAGTGCGTTTGCTTGACATAGGTAAAGTGGGGTTCGGAAATAACGTAATTTGTGAGGGCGTTCTGTGGTTAGCAGACAGGAATAGAGTAAAAGTTTCGTCGACATTCTAGCTGACTGTATTGAGTGGCCAAGTTGCGCTGGTAGTCCCTCGAATTCGTGTTGTGACGTGGTTGGGGTTTCACAAAATCTGGTATATCATTATTAGGTCGCCACATAGGCGCTGATACCGGCCACTGTACAATCTTAATCAGCTTAAGTTGATACGGAAGATGGAACAACCTTCTGACGTGCTTTTTGGCCTTTCGCTGTGGAGTCTCGAGCGCTGTGAGAGCTTGCTTGTGCCAGATCTGGATTGCGAATTTCACATGAGGCCGCACGTATGAGTTAAGCAACTGTGAACAGACAGAGATCAAACCACCTGAACGCCATCCGCAACATGCCAACGTGTTGGTTTCCAATCCTTGAAGTCCTCTCAGATCGTTATGAGCAGCCCAGATCAGCCTGGGCTCCTGGGTGACTACTTGTAGGACATGGGATCCAAGCTTGTATGTGATGTTCGGTAGGTGATAAATATAGACCATCTTACACTTAGACGAATCATGCAGAAGCAGATTTTGGAGTGACAATCTGTACGACGTATTCGGGTCTCGCTGAAATGCATCGTGATACCCTTGGTCGGCGATTGCCCGCTACATCTTGACTCATCAGCGAACAACAAGAAAGCAGATGTGTCAGCTGGTTAATGAACAGGAGAAACAGATGCGGCCCCAGAACTGAGCCTTGTGGAACAACATATTAGACATAAATCGTATCAGACTCTGAGCACTACCCTGCAATCGAAGATTCAGCAAGAAATTCCTGATCCACCCAAGGACAGAATCCCCAACTCCATAGTTTTCCAGCCTGTGAAGCAGAATGCGGCGCTCCAATCGATCGAAGGCACTGGAGAATTTGAGGTAAAGGATGTTGGTCCCTCTGCTTTTATCGGCCGCTTCCGTTCAGCTACTGTGGGCAATCACCAGGCTGGTTGTGCATGAACAGTGTTAGTGGAAATCGTGCTCCTCAGATGCTATGATGTAGTGACGTTCTAGATGGTCGCCTTATGCCTCTGTGATGAATGCCCTCATCACTACTGAGAGTATAGGGATAGGCGATGGTTTGCGGATTCCGGGCGATTGCCACTTCTGAAAATTAGCGTTAGTAGACCAGGTTTCTACATGGTAAGCACAGTTTGCTTATCCAAGAACGTTTGGAGGAAATAGGACAATGATCCAGTCAAGATTGTTACTGTTACCTTCAGTGCCCTTGGGTGAATGTCACCGAAACCGGGAGAACCGTAGGTGTGCAATGAGAGAGGTTTCGTCAACACAAATATGGCAGCAAAAGCGGTGTAAGTGCCGAAATAAGGGCTATGGATGTGGGTGTGTCACAGTGGCGGACATCTTGTTGGAAGATCAGGGCATACTGCATTCGTAGGGCGTTGGCTGCTTCTTCGGCACTATCTGGCACTCCGACAGTCGTGTGAAGCGGGGAGATACCGTACATTTCATTCCGAATGGTGGTAACAAGATTGGATAGGAGCTTTTTGTTTTTGGTAAATTTACAAGCAAAAGGTTGTTGGTGAGCCACTTTGTACTCACGGACAAGAATATTGCAATGGTTGCGCTGTGCAACGTAGTCGTTCTAGGTTTCGGAGCCAGGCCGGGTTTGTATGTGCACCAAGTTGTATTCCTTAGTGACGTGTTTGAGGGTTCTACTTCTGATGAACGACGATGGATTGGTAGAACGAACCCACTTAGTTTCTGAAGCATTTGCGATTAGATTGCTGAAGCATCCAACAAAATGGATCTAGATGTTGTCAGGAGAGTCACCTTTTAAAAATTTGAACGAAATGGTACTGACGAGATAATACGAAATGCTAGCATCTGTCAATATTCATCATCTTATTTCGTTGTTCAAACTACTGTTTTAAATCTTTCAAAAATTCCCAATCACGCATTGCAACCAGATCGGTCAGTGTGTTGTAGCACGTGGTGGTACGTGTTAGTTCTGTGTGTTCATCCGGATATTCAGCGTTATAAAGTATGATTCCAAAATCACCTAACCATAGTGGGGTATCTATATATGGTCCGTCGAACATAAATTCCTCATTTCTAAGTACGAGGTCTAGTACTAATAATTTGTTATCAGCTCCCTACCAGATAGGCAAGGTGATGTGATTTTACAGTGGATATTTTCCTGGATGCTGCCGTGGTGTTCAGGTTATACACGTTGAAATCGCCAGAAATAAGAACGATGCTGTAAGTTTGGAGTAAGCTTTTTATCATTGTTGATAATAGGCGGCAATCTATCTCTGGAGTGAGACGATGGCGAGTGACTGCCACAAAACAGTTGTCATTGTGCCTGATACTCAAATGGCACCATAGGGAATCGGTGACAAGCGTCTTCGGATCATATAATGGTTCGCATTGCATGACGTTACGATATTATAGGATAGAATCACCTCCCCTGTTGGGACGTGTCGGAACAAGGACATTCTCTGAATCGCGATCTCGGCATCCCTAACCGCTGAGTGCACCCAAGTCTTGGTTTTGGGCTGGCGCTTAGAGAACCACAGTCATTTCGAAGGAGACATGGTGCACCGTACTCAATTGATTGCTCTGCCCAAATGAAGGTTCTGTCCTTGTGACGTTCCAAAATCTCCCTCCAACGCATAGTATTTTAAAATTTGTTACTCGTGAGCAGCAGGATTTTAGATGTAATATTTAGAAGCGTTTCATCCAAGTAGTTCACAAGCTACGTAGCACAGCCTAGTCCGGAAAAGCAGCAAACGCGTTTCGCCCTACTGAGGCTCGTCAGTGGTGCGCATTCCCTCGGTCCCCTACTGGGGATCGAACACATGACCGCTAGAGGCAGATGCCAACTAGCCAGCAGCTTAAGCCACTGAGCAATGGGGAACGTTGGTTGAGCTACATAATCTGCAAGCAAACTGGGATATAGCACCACCTATCCTCCATTGTCACTGACAGTGGCTAGCCTGCGAGGTGATGACGTCCTCTCGCTAGGCGCCATATCCATAGCATTTCAAACTGGGAGAGGCGATTTTTATTTTGTATTACTCGTAAGTAGCAGGATTTTAGGCGTAATCTTTAAGGTTTTCATCCCAGTAGGGGACCGAGGGAATGCGTACCACCGCAGAGATCTAATAGGACGAAACGCGTCTGGTGCTTTCCCGGAATAGACGGTGCTATGTAGCCCGTGAACTACGGGAATGAAAACCTTAAAATGTTGAATTAGTTGGATTCGTGATTTAGTTGAAAAGGGCGGGATCCGAATCAATTGTCTTCCCTCTGTGAAACGAATCGCAATCGCATCGGCCAATGCAAGGATTCGGTATCTGATAAGCATGGGATGGACACTCTTCACACGCTAGATCGCGCGAAAGGCTTCAGTAATAAAGACGGGATGATTCGTTTGGGCAAGGTACGCGACTATCGCAGTGATGCACGTTTTGTTCAATCCTCGATTTAGCCACAATTGGTGGTGCACGCGGACGCGTTCAGACAAACTTCTCACAGTGCGACTTTTGTAAGATGTCACACAGGAACAGGTGACATGCGCAGTTTATTCTTCAGCCAGAGGTGTAGCATGGGCGTGGAAGTGATGATAATGCGTAACTGTATGACCCCATAGGTTCTATTTACGGCCGCTCGTAAGCGTTTGCTAAGGTTTGTGGAACCGTTGTCTCTATCGGACGACAATGATAAGTAGACGGGCTTCTTTCCTACTGTGGATAATTTAGCGATCACAGAGTCAATTCGCATATTCTTGTCAATAAGGGCTTGGCGATAGCCGTTATTAAAGGAAGAGGTTTATAGGGTCGCGCTTCTATTGTGTCTGGGAGGCATTTTATCATCGTTGTTTCTACAAGACACCGGACTAACTTTAGTATTTGTCAAATTGATACGAAGATAATGAAATGTGTATGTTGACCGGTCCACATCGCTTTCCTGTGGATTCTATGCCGCAGTGAGCCATCTGGTCGACGTGATGTTTGGATATACAGGGAAGCCAGAACTTCAATTGACTCAGGTGGCATGCAGAAATCATTGTTCCTTAGGGCCTGATTGAATTTTCATGATAATTCAACTTGGTCTACGCAGACGCCGGCTATGCAAATCACGTCATCGACATAGGGCCTATAGAGTGGCAGTTGCTGATGGATGCACGTGGTCAGTAAAGGAAGCAGCCGATCTCCCATGGTTTCATTACTCCCAAACTTTCCAGCAGATAAAGTGCCTAAATATTCTCCTCTTTTCTATCAGTCTACCGTCGGGTTTATATAATATTGCATTAACAGACTATTCCATTCGTAACGCTAACGTTTCTAGTAGACAACTACATATATTACTTCGGACTCGTTAGTAATAAGAATCGTCCAGTACGGTCCGCAAGTTGCGCTTGTTTCAAAAAGAAACGAGTTTCAGTTCACGTCAGCCTATTTCGCATATTTTCGTATTCCCTAGATCCCTGTCGGAGCACTCCCGGTAGATTGGTCATGCTGAACGCCTCGTCAACACCTTCGATCAAGCGCTACTTAAGTCCTATAGGAAAGGAACAAAATTTGAGACCCAACATGGATTCTTGCTCGTATATTGGACAGTATTTAGTCCCGCGCCGTTCGAGGGTCACTCTTCAGCCGAATTTCCGACGGGCCGCAAACTGCACGGTGCATCATACCCTAATCCCGGAGAGAGACACAACATATCTGCCTTCCGCATCGGATGATCACCAAGGCGTTAAGATGTTCAAGTGGAAGTTGTCCCTACCGCTCGTCGAGGATGAACAGGTAATGACTCCCCAGTGGACAGTGAGACGTGGAACCGACACCGACACCAGCAACGAACCCGCTAACAAACACTGCGCGAGACTTCAGGCGTCAAACGCCAAGTAGACATACTATTGGATGCTTTGCTATTCGATCCACAAACGTCGGTAAGCTCCTTCATTGGGACTCTAACGAACGGCTAGAACTCAGCAAGTGTTGAAATGCACCAAGCTTCAACAACGGCAGAAGAGCTATGGGCAGCCAATCGATTTTTAAAACTATCGGAGTACTTAGCTATTCAGATTTCATCATCCACTGCCGAACTTTCGCACATATGTTGCTATTTTTCGCCGAGGCTTCAATATATTTTGCTGCCCTCACTCGGATTATCATCTGTGTCGCAAACGCTCACTGTTGTAACACAGACCTGTCTCTGTTCACTGCCTGGTGCCGCGTCCAACCCAACCGGGGAAAAGCAGAAAAGACAACCTGGCTGAATTGAGATGACCTATTTGTATTGTTATTGGTCGTATTTATAACACTTTCACTCCAAATTGGACGTTTAAAAACCACTTTGGACGCTTTGCAAAACACATTAGACTCTTTACAAACCACTTTGGACACATTGCATTTTAAGCAGAAATAAGCAATGCGATAGCAAGAAATGAGGAGTAAGGCGATTAGACTAGGTTTAGACAACATCGTAGTCTTGCAAATGCAACTAAATTGTGTAAGCAGCGGTACCACTATAAACCTTTCGCTTGATCGTAAACCTCCAACACCTCAATCAAAGGCAGTGACTGAGTATCCCCATTGATCTTCGCGTAGTATACGTGCTTCTGACTTTACACAAAGACCTGTGTAGTTATGTGATTATTGCAAAGTTAGACTCGCAGTCTATCGTGTATGAAACAAATGTTACCTAACTTTAGAGGGTAATTGTGAAGCACGCGTTTCGTGAATGGATTGCGACGCGCGATCTCAATGGGGACCGCGATTCCCACTGAAGTAAACCTTGGTCAATTCGATCACTTGGACCGCAACTATTGTAGCAGACAGGCACGACCCAGACGTCCGCGGTCACTCTATGGGCGTTCGCGTAAGTCGTGTGGGCGAACCCACTCAGCTGCTCGATCATTGGATCAGTGCAGCCTATGATGCTTCCACCAAAACAGCATAACTTTACTTCCATAATGTTGCAGTGTAATATCTAGGACAGGGGAATAAGGCGACTAGCCCATGATCCAGCCACATTTTAGTTATGCGAATACAAGAGATCTGTGCAAGCCTTCCTCTTGGTGTTGGCGTGGTTCACCTCTATCGAAGTGGGTGACACATTTTGCCCTGTGATCCTATGGGCTTCCGCGTATTTACTGTGAGTGTGTGGGCCAACTTACTCAGCTGCTCCATTATTAGATCCGTGCAGGCTATCATGACTTTACCAAACACAGCAGAGCTTTGTTAGCATTGTAGTGCACGAACAATATAAATGGGCGACGAGCAGCGAGAGAACGCATGTTTGAAACCGAGGCGGTACAAGCAAACATCAATGGCACAGAAGAAGAACCTCACCAAGCTTATCTTCGTCGACAGCAAAACCGCCCACGAAGCTGCTGAAGTCGCCGATATCAACAAGAGCACGGTAAGAAACATCACCATTACATACCGGAGAAAATGCACGAATATGCAGCGAAACAACAAGGAGAAGCTGGAAACCGATGTCGTGCAGCGTGTGGATGAAACGGCTGAACAGCATTTCGACGACACCCTGGTGCCGCTGCAGCAGCGTCTGAAGGAGAACGGGATCCACCCACCCTTATCTACTGTCTTCAACGCTCTCAAGAGGTTAAGGATAACGCCCAAGAAGTTTCACTTCGAGTTACACCACGTCAACAGTGCCACGACCTGCGCAAGCCGGCAAGCCAACGTTCTTGACTTCACGGTACCTGTACCGAATGACAAACAGAAATGCATCTTCATGGCTCAGAACGGGTTCAATCTCCATCTGCGATGGACTCAGACTAGCTCAAGAAGAGGGGCGCGCACGCACGGCGTCTTCCCTACAGTTATAGGCGGCATGATGACGCTGATTTTGGCAATGGATAACTAAGTTGTGGTCCACTCAAAGATCATCAGCGATGGTGCTTGAAGTGGTGTAAAGTTCTCGATGTTCATCGAGGTACTTTTGAAGCGTATACGCTGCAGAGTGGAGATGAATGGTGCATGGCTGATCATAGGCAACACTAGGATCCACATGCCGGATGGCCTAAGGAAGATCATGGGCTCATCCTATGAGCTGAAGTTCCTGCCGCCATACTCGTACATGCGTCGGCCTATGGCCTAGAGGTAGCGAGCTTGTAATCTTGCGGCGCGGGTTTGAATCCGCGTATGGGGTGAGCGTCCTCGCGGTATACAGCCAGCCTGCAACTGGTGGACGTCGCATGGCAGCGAAGCGCCATTACGGCTTACAGCTGACACATTATTTGTATTATTGTCAATCGGACATGCTAAATCCATTAGAACACGTGATTTCGAAGATGAAAGTGTCGGCGAGATGTCTGCTGACGAATGCGGCGCCTGACCAGACGCTAAGTGCGGTCATGTAAGATAGTGTTGAAATGGTAACCCAGTAGGATTGCACAAACTGCGTCCTCAAAATAATGCTAAGCCTGACAACCGCAGCAACTGGACAGACCTACATAAACTGAACATGTTTAACCTTACTGCTCAGTTTCTCTTGCAACGCTTAACCATAGGAGAGAACCGCTTAGCAAACGCATCAAACCAGTCCCTGTCCAATAAGATAAGTAAATCGACACAAAGTCTCTACGGTTGTGTGTGAATCCCCAAACAGACTTACAGGAGTCCCGACAGTCAGATCCCGAAACCAAACCTACCACTAGCTGCTGATGAGTAAAACCGGCTAGGAAATTGAAGTGGAATAAAGCCAAAGTTTTGTGCAAAAAAGTCCACCACAATTCAAAAAATGCAAAGTAAACGAGCTTCTTTAGCGTGTGGACTCTGGAGTCACAATCCAGGAAACAGGCACGTCGGTTTAAATCGTAGCAACAGATACCAATATTCACCGAGTGGACTAACCAAATGTCAGCTGAGAATGACGTAAGTGATCCAAGCAAAAACATTTGAGGCGAGCAAGCAGTGGATGGGCCTCGAAATGTTTGGCTGAAGTACTGAAGATAGTCTCATAGGAATATCAGTCATGTGATTAGGAGACTGTGATTCGATCGGAAACGATGGTACAGGATATTAAAGGGATAATCTAACGGAAGCCGTTCAAGCCCGTTTCTTTGCAAACAGCCACACCAGAAGCGCTGACCAACCTAGGCTAAAGCGCACTGGGCATGAGCCAACCAATGAGAGCACTGGCCTTTTCAATCAGCCAATGAGAGTACCTTAGTGTTGGAGCCAGCCCACAAGAGCATTCAACCAGTCTCTGCTAGTTTCTGATGGCGATGAACATTCACCTAGATCCATTTAACTGTGAACAACGTACTTTGGGGCTCGATCGAAGGTTCTGTCGAGGTCATTGTTTTCTGTATGGGCTGGAACGTGATTCGAATAGCTGTATCGGTTATCCTTAATGGTACGCTGAAAAGATAACAGATTTCGTCCATATGGTAGCAAGCCTGAGCGATCACAATCTCAGATATGGTGCGGATAATGATAACATATGAGTAAGTAGAGGCTGGCAACGATTGTGACACAGATCACAATGTGTAGGGTACCAGGAGAATACGAGGAAACAAGCGTACCCGATGATCAGAAATAAGACAGACGACAACGAAATGCTGAAACAAACACACAGTAAGCAAGGAAAAAGGCCGATACAAAGCAAAATTGTGTATGCTTATGGAAAATGTATGAAGGAAAGAATAACATGATGAAGAGTTGGTGCACAGCGCTGAAGGAATAGTTGTTAAATCGCTTTTTCGTAAAAAATATGAAGTATGCAGATTTTGGCACACACACACACACAAGTACGTGAAGCGACCATTAGGATTTCACTATGGATCGGGCAATTAGTTCTTTCATGATTTCATTGGATCCGCCATATATGGACTGCACGCGAGCGTCAACATAGGTCCGACACACCGGATACTCCCACATGTAGCCCCATCCGCCGTGCATCTGAACCGCGTCGTAAGCCACCCGGTTGACCAAATCGCTTGTCCAATACTTCGCCATGGAAGCCAATTCGGAGTCTAACCGGCCTTGAGAGTGCAGTTCCAAGCAACGGTCTACAAAAGCGCGTGACACACACACACTGGTCTTCATTTCGGCCAAACGATGCTGGATGGTCTATAAGACAAATGAGGGCGAGAAGCGGCGAAATCAGGTGGACAGGATATACTTCAAGTGGAATCGATAACTCCCAAGTTCAGTAAGAAAAAACAACAATGTTCAGAGCGTTGATATGAAGCGAATACAGCTGTAATGACTCGCGTCGAAATGAAAATGAGTTTAATTAGCGGTGGTTAGAAACAGGTAAATAAATCGGATCGGAAAGTAGTCAGCTGCATGGAAAAGATCGGATGTCGAGGCGCTGCCTGCTTCCGCCCTATGTCATATCGAATAAGGATTTCAACCACTGATGTAGTCCATACGGAAGCTATCATCAGCTGACCCGACCAAATGTCGTTGCATATGGCTGCTGCAATCGAGCTGTAGACAGCAGACTAGTTGAGGGTCTCTAGGTCGCGAATTAGAGAATGCCTTTATTGTGGTGAGAAATCCAATTAAGTCGTAAATGCTTCGCAATTGATAGACAACCTTGTACAATTTAGCGGCAACGCTGGATGGAATGGTGGGTTTCCGCTTGCTAAAGCATAGGAATGCAATGACGTAGCAGATGCGACTGCACAATAAATAAGGTCATTGTCATCGGGAGTACTGGGCCGGTGGGCCGGAGTATAGCCATCCGAAAGGCAAGCAGATCGATCATTCGGTCACTAGCTAATACCGGGTGCGACATCCTTACATCGCGCCCTGTTATGGTGTGAGTTAGGCATCTAGGCCAAAGGCTCGAAGTGACGGCCCACCTGATAATGGAATAGAATCACACTCTATAGCTACACTGATGACTCTACTACTAGTGTGACTAATTTTCAAACACACCCCACTTGTCTACTACTCAGTTGTATCATAGACCATCGGCAATGTCCGATTCCGCAACACATTTCCGTCTCTGACGAATGTGTTACCTCGAGTACCATCGCAGTGACTCGCTGGGATCAATGGGCCCCGGTCTGTCACTTTTAATTCTGCGACTTAGTGGCGTTCAATGTGCGCACTCCGAAACAGAGTTGTGTGCGTTCTGGAAACTTGTGCAGCTGGTGTTTGCTTCCCATCTGGAACCTGACTACAAGACCACAACAGTGGACCAGCTATCTTCATCAGCAGATTTACGACGACGTTGTGTCCACCGCATGTGAGCAACCTGGCGTTTTAATCGACATTAGTGCTGGAACCGAAGTCGCCCTTCATGAATGGATTCCAATCAACAGTTGCGTCTGGCGGGCTGTTCTTTGGGCTAGGTGGTTTGTTTGCAAAGGTTTCGTCATCCGACTAGATAGTTGATGGCCCTCGGTCTGGAAACAAAGAGTTTGTAATTAAACCAATCAGCTTGGAGACCAACCCAACACCTTGAGATGACCAACGTCGGTACTAGCTGATAGTAAGGGGAACGCAGCTCGAGTTCTAATACAACAATCTAAGTCCAGGGAATCCGAACAACATTTGAGCTGGTCCCGTAACGCGTTCTTCAAAACTAGTGAATCCTGAAAGTCTCGGCTTCGTACGACTGAGATACCTATGAGCAAGATTATGTCCTAAAATTCATCCGGATTACCAGTCAACCTCATAGATCCAATTGCTCTCTCACACACACATCCACACAAACATACCGGTTATTTAGAAAACCCCACAGGGAATTCATAGCAGCTATGACAAGCAATGAGCTGGGGGCTCAGCCGTCTAATAGCAAGTCATTTGACGAGCCCACTCCCAGCTCCAGCCATCTTTACCTTAAAAATCCAAATAAGGACGAAGACAATCGTAGACTGTGATGTTGAGAAGAAGCAACGTGGAAAAGGTCAATTCATTTGGCACAATAGACCAGGACGAACCATTGGTGCCGTTTGTCTGTCCACCCATCTACCGTAAACCTGATTACAATCTGTTCGGCCTCATCGGTGTGCATTAAACGTTGTTGGTGGCGAGTCCAAGAGATGACAAAAAGGTATGAAGAAACTGACTGAGAGACTTGCTCAGGCTGGTGCGTGCCGACTTCGTAGATAGGCGTAGAGCAATGATTCACACTAGTGGTCGGAGACTATCAGATAGGGTGTAGTCGGTCAGTCAGGGGCGGTTCTGCATCTAGTTGTTAACTTTCATTCCATCCCGATTAGTTTTGCGCACTTGATTTCATTTTTTGTATCCCATTTTGCTCAGATCTCATTTTCTTAAAACTGCTATTTATAGTTATTATGGCGACGTGAGTGGTGGCAACTGGATCGATTGCATTTCGGCGTTCGGATCATAGCTATTAAACTCTACCGAACTGAACTCGTTCCAAGTACAGAGAGATTGAAACCGAAAGTACGCATAATGTACAGTAGCGCTGCCATAGAGATGAAAACGTGACAAGTACTAAGGACGAACACCGTAAAGAGGCGAATTTACGATGCACTCATGTCGATCCAGCAAATATGCCCCCATCAATCATGGCTGGAAGCGAGGAGGCAAAAGTGCACTATGCGAAGTTGTAAAGAGGGTGTAAAGATTCTCATCAATTGGGACAGAATCGTCCCTTTAGAAAATGCGCCCCACAACGGTGATTAGGCAGCAGTGAAAAATGATTGGTCCCAGTGACAGAATAAGCAATTTTCAAGCAAAATAGGAGCAGAAGCAGCAGGATACGATATTAGGAGAAAGTGGCTTCTGACAGCCACTGTTTCATCTCGAGAATAGATTAGTACCCAATAAAAATGAGGATGAGCACCGGCAACATGGGCCGAACAAAACAAGACGTAATGGGTCGAAGTGTCAAACTGTACTGGCCGTCGCCGCCACATCAATACTGAGTAGCCAAGAACATAAGGTCAGTAGGGTAGGAAGAGCATTTAGCGAACGATAAGCCGGGGGTGAAAACACGCATGACAAGCGGGATAACGTGCTAATTAGACGAACCATAACGAGCACTGACACAAAAAAGCAACGATAAATGCACTAGCAACAGAGCTAACAGTTGCCAAAACCGAAGAAAATGTGAAAATAACGCACTCCCACTGACCAACTTTTCAAATCGGGCAACAACCTTTGCCACCGGTAGGTCGGTATAAATTGATGTACAGTGGAGAGTAGGTCGGACCGGTACAATATTTTCTTTCCAGTATAAACCAGACGAGCAATCTGGTACCAATCTGCAATTGTACGGTTTAGGAGTGTCCTGGCAACGTGCAGTAACTCAGAACTGGGCGCCAGCGAAAAAGGTTCAGTTCGGTTCCCTTGGTGAATCATAATCCTGCATGCAACGAACAATAGTTGTCTTAACTCCTCATCGAAGCAGTAGCGATAATGATGAGTTCAGAAGTTGAAAATAACAAGCGGCAAAGGTAAGAATCGAAAATAAGAAAACGAATGCAAGAGAACCATTTTCGATGGGCTATGTAGCCCCTGATATGTCTGATCCGGAGGTCCCCCTGCGCGGGAGCGATGAACAGCAACAACACTTCCTGTTGCAACTTCGGTTCTGTTTTCTCAACGTTGTCGATCGACTACTTCAGATTTTCCTCTTACTTAGGCGCAGCGTTTAGAAAAAATACAAATCAATAAGATAACTTTATTCATGTCGCAATGAGGTACTTCCACATTAGCGTGACCAATCAACAAGGTTGAAACCTTAATCATAGACATGCAAATTGTCAAGTGGATTTCCATGGATTTCTAATCAGAAAATGTAGAAAAGTGTAAAAGTAGATGAGATTGCAGATCGGATGTACTTGCTGGGGTCTGATTTGTTAAAATAAATCTTTGCTTACCGAGGGATAATCAAAATAAATTTTCAGAACGAGTCTTTGTGGTTAAACAATGCCGTCTGAAATACCGTGATATGGCGTTACCAAAACCTATCAGAAACCGCGGGATTGAGTTTGTTGGTCAAAATATGTCTGGTTTTCGACGGAAAGAATGAAGCGGTCAATAATGTAATATTTCATAAAAGTTCCTTATATCTAAAATCGAATACTCCTCTTGCTAAAAGGGGTTGCAACAGACGCACGTAGATGCTGAAGTCGAAATCTGAAACCCTGTGGGCTTGAGAGAAACATTGTTGGATAGAGGATTTTTGATCGGCAGTTCATGAATATCTGGGTAGACCAAGGGATTAATGGCAGGAAGTCAGGTGGATTACGAATAGCTATTGATCAGCTCATATTGTAGATAAGTACTAGGTTAAACTTTGTGGAATGTGGTGCATCGTGTTTGTGCATGAGAAACCAGCAATGTGGTTGATCAAAGAAAGAATGAACAAATTTCTCTCATTTGGCTGTGCTCGTGAAAGTTCCATTCTCTCGCGATGTCAGCGATTTTCTTCACGTATGTATGCGATCCTTTGTTTCCGGAACCAAGAACTATGTGAAAATATTCTTATTGTGGTGATAAGAGCCGAACCCAGTTTATAAAGCCTCGGAGGAAAACAGCAATCGGCCCAAGACAATGAATCCAAATTCCTCCTTGTACGTTAAAACATAAAAGAAGAAACTGTCATCCATGGCCAAAAGAATGATGAATATAATGTCTTCCGATTAGAAATGCGGAGCACATGTGACTGCATGAGCGAATTCGACGGACATTTCAGTGTGGAGCGGAAAGATTGGTTTTCCAAGCAACGGTGATGAATCTTGTTACCACTCACTTGGTGCGGCTACCAGAGATCAGAAACAGTTAATTTTCACCAGTAGCCAAGTAGCGTCGGGGTCTCAATGCCCTCATTACACCTGTTGCAGAACTCAGTCCTTCAGGGACAAGCGTTTATTTAGCAAAGTCAAGTCCGCGAAAAGTACAGCATGTTTGGCAAGCCAAACTCTTCGATATAAGTTGCACATTCAATCCCTTCTGAATCGATGAGATTTCTCCGTACGGTGAATCACTCACACGAATAACGGCCAATCAAAGTCCAGTAATCGAATCCGTTACGCTCGCCTCCCACTGGCTGTCTGGCTCGCTCGGTTGATCCATTCGCTCACTCTGATCTGACACTCCCATCACATCCTCCATTGTTCGTGGTCTTGCGCCTCCATATTGCTATCCATCCCGTATAACTTGCTAATCCGCGTCGTCTTCGCTGTATCTGCGGCCGTGGTCTCCTTACCTCACGCTATCTGGCGCTCCACTCCTAATCCACAGTGTAGCCTCCGGTGTCGTACCAAATGTACTCCACTCCTTCTGAACGTTTATTTCGTATGGCCTGGCACCGACCACCGCAGTCACCACAACCTTTTTCCACCGCTCTTGACTATCGGATGACGGTCGAACACACACTCCCCCCCCCACTGTTACCTCAGGGAGTACCCGCGTACCGCGGTCGTAGTAACGTTTCTTAGTGGTCATTCGTCGTATCAGATTGTTCTGTAATCGTTCGTGCTGTGGCGAAACTGGGCACAAAAGTGTGGTAGATGCTGGCATCAGAGTCCTAGTCCCAGTTCCAGTCCTAGGCGTTGCAATGAGCTCAAACCGATATTCGTTGAAAATGTTGCGATTCTCCAGTAGCATGAGGTACGTGTCGCCGCCAGTTGTTCTAGCCTTTGATAACAGTCGCTTGGTCTGTTTCACTGCCAACTCCGCCTTTCCATCCGATTGTCTGTGATATGGGCTGGTTTGCTGGTGCACGAATCCCCACTTGGTTGCGCAGGTCTAGAACGCAGCGCTGGTTAACTGGGGCCCAGTGTCAGCGACCAGCTCCCGCGGTATACCGTGTCGCGCGAACTGACATCTGAGCTTGCTAATTACTGCCTCTGTGGTCGCAGTGTCGAGTAAATCGATTTCAAAATAAGCACCATAGTTATCCACCGTAAGTAATCTTACCCGTTATCACTGAATAAACCAACCGCCACGGTCGGTCAGGGACATAATCCGCCGAATTCGATACATAAGCTCTTAGTTGATCCGTCATACCTGCCCAAAAGATCAATTCTCTTGCTCTGTTAGTTAGTATAGTTAGCACGGTAAATGGATTTCAGCATTTCGCTTCGGAGCGATGACAAGACCAGAATAAGGCTTCCCTTGAACAGCAAACCATCGCAGACAGAGTTCATCCAGAAAATTGGAGTAGGGTGTTAGTTGCCACAGCAGCTGTTTCTTTTTCTCTGGCCACACAGTTAGAATACCGTCTCTCGAAGCTGAAAACATTGCAGATATTTCTCTGTGTGTGGCGCCTTAGTTCCGTTAGGCGATCTTCTGTCACTCCCAAATGCTGTACTAGGTTTAATGCTTCGATCTCTTCCGGACGGTGCTCGGGTACCGACAGATGAGCTCTTGACAGCGTATCCACGACGATGAACATCTGTGCACCATGCGTGTACACAATATCCACGTTGTATTTCCAAAGCCGGATAAGAATACGCTGAGGGTGACGAAGCACGACGTGCAGCGGTTTTACGGCTATTGACACAAGCGGTTTGTGGTCGGTACACACAGTTGTCTGTCTTCTGAAAGTAGAATCGTTGAAACGCTCCATAGCATAGACTACCACGAGCATCTCCTTCTAAATCTACGCATAGCGCTGCTCGGTCACGGTAAGTGCTCGACTGCGGAAATCCATACTGTAAGAGAACAGCATCTATTCCGTACTGGCTACTTTTACACTGTACCTCTAAAGGCTGTGGTGGATCGTAATTCCCGAGTACAGCCGCGTTGCTGATGAAGTGCTTAATAGTTTCGAATGCGGTTTCCTGTTCGTTTCTCCAACTCCACCTTACTCCTATGTGAGTTAACTTCCTGATCGGTGTAATGATATCAGCGAATCGTGGCATAAAACGTCCCAAGTAATTCACCATACCGTTTAAGCGATGGATTCCCTTCAGATCGTTAGGCGGTGGCATCGTCGAATTGTCTTAGTTATTCCTGGATCAACCCTGAACCCTTAGGTAGTTAGCAAATGCCCATAGAAAATCACCTCGACTTTCCGAAGTTCAATTTTCTCACGTTTAAACCTGATGTTCTTTTGCACAGAACGCTGCGAGAAACGATGGAGATCAACGTCATGCTCGTCTTCGGTCGAGAGATAGATTAAAACATCGTCTGCCACACATGTTACACCATCTAAATCGTCTACCGCCTGTGCCAATCGCTTCTGACAAATTTCACTCGACACCTTCAAACCAAACGGCAAACGCAGCCAACGGTAACGCCCGGACGGTGTTGCAAAGGTAGTAAGGAAACGAGATTCTTCATCTAGAATCACGTGCCATTATGCCGAAGAGAGGTCTACCATCGTGAAACGCTTAGCTTTGGTCAAACGCAGTAAAATGTCCTCTAGGGTAGGTAGCGCATAATGCACTCTACGCAAGGTATCATTAAACGGTTTCGGGTCAATACACACGCGTAGTTCTCCAGTCTTCTTCGTAATGATTGCGACCAGATTTACCCAGTCGGTTGGCTCGTCGACGTTGGCAATGACACCCCCTCTCATTAATTTGCTCAATACAGCGAAAAACTTGTCAAGCAGCGCAAATGGAACTCTTCTAGCCTGCAGCGCAGTCGGTCGTATCAAAGATCCAAGGACAAGTGAGTGGTTCCTTCAAATTTTCCCAAACCCGGGCTAAACACAGACGGATACTGATCACTAATATCGGTTTCTACCTGCCAAGCATGCATGAAACGATGATGATTAAAAACAACAAAAACTGGGAGGCTGGATCGAATAAATGCCAAGAATCGGCGTGAGCTCCTCCTCCACGATTAATAACTTCAGTAGATGTGAGGTTCCGTCTTTTGGGTCAACCACTTCGATTGTAGCTGAGCCCTTCGGATGAAGTCTGGAACCATTTCACATACAAAGGCAATCTTGATCGGATCGAATGCACACAATGGGACAATGCTACCTTGGTAGGATGTAGACAGTAGTTCCCGTGTACAACTACAATGGTACGGCTTTGTCTCTTATCAAAAGACTCAGGTAGACACATGTTTGCGGCAAACTCCGAGACACGTAGTCAATTGAATGTTCTGCATCTGCGGGTGACATGTTATGAACGAACGCACATTGGTTGATCGGCAGCAACGAGCAAAGTGGTTCCTTGTCCCACATTTGGCGCATCTTCGACCCCATGCTGGACACTGTTCGCTGGAGCTCGGAAGTCGCGCGCGCAAAATTTGCAGATCTCTTGTCTCATGTTAGTAACCTTCGCTGCGTCGCATCCGTAAACGGCACAGAATTTTGCATCAGTTGCGAGTCCCATTTGCTGGTATTGATAGGTGATAGAGGACTCAGTATTGCAGATATCGATGCACTTCTGTAGTGATAAGTTACGTTGTCACAAAAGCCGCTTTGCCGTACCTTCATCATTGATTCCCAGAACGATCCGATCGCGTATGTGACGGTCGCCAATGCATTTACAGAAATTGCAGGATCGGGCAAAAATATTCAACTCAGTGATGTACGCGTCGACGGATTCGTCTGGGCCTCTAGTGCGCGAAAAGAAAAGATAACCATGGTAGGCCTCGTTGGTTTGGCCTTCGCACCATGCACTGAACTTTTCAATGAGCTCCTCCAAATTATGGGGATCTTCATTGTGGTCTCTGTAGTTATTACTCCCATTTCATGGTTTTCTCTGGCTTTATGACTATCCTATAGACTGCTGATTATATATATATATATATATATATATATATGTATGGTCGGCGGCATCCGGTTTCGGATTTGCCTATCACTTTGGCCAGCCACAGGGCGCCTGCGCCTACAGAGGGACCATGGGTGGCTTGCGCTGAACCGCACACAGCTCCATCCACTCACCCCATATCCAGTGTAAACCCGAAGAAATAAGACTGGGAGGCATGCGGATGGGAGCCACGTTCCATCAACTTCACAGGCAAAAACAAGCACGCTGTATTTGGGAGTCAAGCGCACACAAGGCGGTGACTGGACCATAGTCCTCTTCACACTGAGTGCATGGAACCACTCTTCAAGCCTAGCATGACTACAAGGACCGTGCACCCCGTCCCCTCCAGCAATGACCAACTGTCTCCTGGAGTCAGATGAACGAGGTAGTGGGTACTAGACAGGTAGGCACCTTGTCAACATGCACATCAAGCGCAGCCACACCTGGGATGTCAAACAACAGCCAATCATTCGAAATGCCGATATCGAATAAAGTTAACGCATATGACGACATAAATACTCGCTAAATGAGCATAGAGAAGAAATTGGTTACAAGTGAATCCGTGATAAGTACAAAATGTCCGAGTTAGTTAAAAAATACCACGCGATACAATTACGCAAGTTTACCACAATTTGCATGAGCGACGTGTGCAAGTTAGGAGATTATCAAGTACGCAGAACAAACCAAATAAAATGTAACGAATTTTATACACATTAAAAGACTTAGTTTATATATATATATATATATATATATATATATATATATATGATCTTGTGGAATGCGATCTGTGGGGCGCACTACTCCAAATGCACACCACAAGATGTGGTTTGCCGGGTCACACAGTACCGAGGTTTTACGTTGCTTAGCATCAACGCGAGCAACCATTGATAAACCAAGTTCAAGTCGATGTAAACATTACTTGAAACACGTAAACAAATAGGCTTAACGCTCCGGCGTACGCTTTAAAGATGAGTTCTGCCAGTCTGGAGTGACCTCACATCGATGCCTGTGTTGAACAGGTGTAGTTGAATACGGTTAAGCTACAAAACTTTGGAAAGGCGTAGCCAAAACTGTAACGATAAGAATCCAAATATGGACAATTCTTGGGAAAATCTGCGATAAACCGACCATGCCAAGTAATCTGTGTACATGGGGACGTTGAATTCGATGAAGCGTAAATATGTTTTCAGTGGAATGCCTGCCGAGAGAAATGTCACTCCGAGTTTCAGTGATTTCATCGTCTTTAGGATCAGTAAAGTCACTGTGGCATGTAAGTGAGAAGTTAGGGAACTGTTACAAAGGTGCTTATATCTAGGTGCACCGCATCGTGTCTTCTAAGTACGGAGACGATAAATGACGAATGCCAGCAATAAAGAGTCTTATCAGAGTTACCAAACAACAACACTAAGTCAGGGCTCTCATAAGACAAGAGTACGCACGGCGAACACTGGCGAAAAAGCGATAAACCTCGCGAAACTTCAATTGAGAGTCAAATCACCCATTCAACCAGTAACACTAGATGAAGGATAATTTGAGTTCTTGTGATTCCCGTCATTATGAGTTGTAACATTCGCAGTTACTTCCACGGTTATTTGAATAGAGGAGTATGTACTATATATATATATATATATATATATATATATATATATATGTATATATATATATATATCGGCGCATGGCGGCAACGGTTTTATGAGCACCGATTGGCTGCACCCGAAACGTACGACATAGATCGTTTGCAAATAGCTTATGGCCACAGTAGAGTACAGGTCGGTAGGTACAAACAGTTGAGTATTTGGACATTTGCACAATGAATGCGGACGCAGTTTGGAAAGTCACATGTTTGACAGT
>OX104060.1:75547008-75589936 GCA_944474145.2 Dicrocoelium dendriticum | reverse complement strand
AGGGGCAGCTAGCAGCAGTAGCACAGTCGTCAGAGGCAGAGGTAAGAAGAAGCGTTACAATAGTCGGTATTCGGCTCCAAACATGACCTGACGAAAGAAATTCATCCAGTCATACCTACTAACTCGATCACAAGAAGAGCGATTAGACACCCTATCCGAAACGAATCTATACCGGGTCTATCACATAGGATTATTGACAGAACATCTTGCTTCATCGAAGTATCGCATACAAATAACATGTGTCAAATCTAATCTCACTTATTGTAATAGATTAGACTAGTGGGGATGCACGGAAAACAAGCTCGTTCACTGAACGATGACATCGGTCTCCTGATGAGAAACCGTATCAAGGTGTTAAGAACACTTCTCAACTGGAAACCCAATGAAAGACTTGTTCGTAATAGTCCAAGCTGTCAAACTGGTGTTAATCAGATAAGTTTTCACTTTGTTGGACTTTCATAATCACCGACACATGTTAAACGCTGCATGGTACCCAAGGAAGTTAAGCACGGGATTGAAAAGGGATATGACAGGGAAAGGGGACAGTAGAAGAATCTACCTTAAAGCCCATTTTCTTCAGCTTCCGACCCTTGTTAAACCCTGGTGTTCCAGCATCGACAAGAAACAGACTAATTCCATGCGCGGGAGATTTGGCTTCTGGGTTAGTGATAGCGACGACAATCACCACATCGGACAAATAACCGTTTGAGATGAACACTTTGGAGCCGTTTAGAATCCAATCGGATCCATCTCGTTTTGCATGGGTCCGAATGCTCTGTAGATCACTTTGTCAATGAAAAAAGTAACAGGCATGGATAATAAACATATTAATCAAAACAGTAGCGGTTGCCCAACGGAAAATATTTCTAGTTCCAAAGCATTAACATAGAAGATGTCAAAATCAGAGGAAAGTAACAAGTATACGAAATGCAGTGGAAACCAACAGTCTACACATAAAATAAACGAGTAACCCACTGTCATTTTTCCGAAGAAAACCAGAGCCAAAATATGCACGTCTGACATACATGTGTTAAACATAATTTTGAAAGCATTGCATAGTGATTCAAATGCAGAGCCGCACGGCACATCGAGCACGCGCGTGTGGCTGTGTCGCTTTGTGATGAGTGAAAAACGCGCATAACTGATAACGCGGTCGTTGGTGTTGTTATATGTTCACTTGATGGCTAGGCACCTTCACAACTAAAAGAACTAAAGCAAAGCAGATGATGTAAATGGTTGGTATTGACTGGATGAGAAACTCAGCTCTTACAACAAACTCATCCAAAACGCATTCTAGTCAAATTGGGAGAAATATCACATACAGGAAGTTCATATAAGCATCGTAAAAAGAGCATTAGCCATACGCAGTACCGACGCTTCGTTGCTGCGCAACCACCACTAGTCGCAAATGGGCTAAGAATACTGCGAGAATTGCCAAGTTCTTACGCAAGCTCGAATCCACGCCGTCAGATTAAAAGGTAGACTTGTTACCTTCAGGCTATGGGCCGGCGGCCCGAGCTTGCATACGATGCAGAAATAAACTAACCAATGATTGCAAAAAATCAAACCGCTCTAGTTGGTAAATTGTCTTTCAGCGCCGATACGGATGGCTGTATCGTGAACGTTAGCAAGGGTCTTCATAGTGGATCAATAACACTGACAAGCCTAGCACGAGCGGCCTAATTTTGGTGACAAGCACACGCAGCGCGGGAAGGGGCAACGGTACACTAGATCCAGAAGGATGAATGTGTTGGGAGCAAGACATAAGAACCAGTGAAGCATAAAAGTAGAGCAGTAAAACGATGACACAAACTCGCTAGCAGCGATGGAAGTTGGTGGTATTTCGTGCTGTCAAAAAATGGGAATCTTACGACGAACAATGTCATGAAGGAAAGAATGACGATCAGGTGACAAGCGAGATCAGCAATGATGAACACAAACAAACAAGGAATTCTAAATAACAAATATAACATTTTTAAGTACTCCCATCAGAGCTAGCCTTAACCGCATAACCACCATCATCTGGAGAAACGACAGACGGTCTAGAAGCGATAGAGCGGTAACGCGCATCTCTCTCGAGTGTATAGGGATTAGGGCCTGCGACTACGCAACTTTTATCGCTGGGTGACAGAGGACGACAGTGGCCTAAGTCACAGAAACAGTAACCATGACGATGAGCGTTTCTCCTTCCACTTGCTCCTTTGTCATTGTAAGCGATAAAATTCACTTGGAAGGTTCGAGTGACGCGTTTCCACCGGATCAAAGGAACAACAAGTCCGGAACTGGATAACGGTACTATTCACAAATGAATAAATGACCATATACAATAAATACCACAACGATGCTTCCAAACTCAGAACAGCTACGCTGGCAATCGTTTCGGTCCGAGTCAACAAGTCTAGCTTCAGAGCGCCCGGTGTAAGAAATCACGGCACTAAGGTGCACAGTGTGTTTATAGGACAGGTAAAGCAGTGGGATTGGTGGATCACACAAATGGAATGCGGGCCGGGAAGCTCCAAATGGGTATGAATCCGGCCTCGTTGGAGCGTTCAGCAAATGAGTCACAGCTACACATACACAAGGGAAGGAATGGTATATTAAATATATATATATATATATTATATATATATTATATGTATATATATATATATATATATATATATATATATATATATATATATATATATATAGTGGTACAGATATTGTACCATCGGAATCATGGCTGAATAGGAAAACAGTATGAATAATAAGAAAAGAGCAACAACAGCAAAAGCTTTTTTGTCTAGTTTACCACACAGTTTTTGAAATTTTTTCAGGGGGCGGAAAAAGGACACCGCAACGCACCGATGCACACGTCCGCTATTGACACCGAGCTTGAGCCATGGCTTCCAAGGTCTTCAACCAGCATGTATCTGCATCTCTCGGACCCCAACCAGGTAGCCGACAACAACCGGCCGAGGCCAACTGTTTCGTCAGCTTTTTCATGCGGCTTCTCTATGTTGTAGGGTGTCCACCAGACCGTCTCTTCCAGCCCTGTCCAGCAACCGCAAACAACGCACGACGCCGGTAACGCTGGACAGGCATACGCAATACGTGTCCTAATCACCGCAGTTGATGCAGTGAGACGAGCTCCTCGAGCGAGTGGCTTCCACGTCCCAAGACACGCTGTCTAACTTCCACATTGCTTACCTGGTGCCACCACCACACACGGGCAATGGACCGCAGACAGCGGTGCTCGAAGACGGATAGCCTGCGCAACTCATCTTTACGAATGGGTCAGGTCTCGCATCCGTACAAGAGTACAGCATGAACAGCTACACAATAGACCCGCCCCTTGATGGAGAGACGAATGTCGTGCCTCAGCCTAGAAAAAGCGAGGCATGCTCTCTAGAGGCGCATCGAAATCTCGTCTCCAACAGCCCCGCCAGCGGTGATGCAACTTCCCAAGTAGACAAAGCTCTCCACAACCTCTAGTGTCTCACCACCAAGAGTGCAGGCAGAGGCACCTGCCAGTCTTGGAAGAGAGCCTTGCATTTGGATGGCGAAAAGTACATACCATACTTTGATGCTTCAATCACTAAGCGGTTTAGTGCGAGTTGGACACGTGTGCATCGTCACCCAGCAGGGCGATATCATCAGCATAATCCAAATCAACAACTCGACTACCTAGAGGGAGTTCAAGTCCAGCGTTCAATGAATCGCCCAGAGCGTTCTTCAGGACATCCTCAATGGCAAAGTTGAATAGGAACGGAAAGATAGGGCATCCTTGTCGAACTCCACTGGAGACCACAAAGGTAGGCGAAAGCTTGCCATAAGCCCTAACCCTGTCCGAGGTCAGACTATAGAGAGCGCGCAGTATGGAGACGAACTTCTCGGGGACACCATTCCTCAGTAGGCAGTGCCACAGTACCGTAGGATCAACAGGATCGAAGGCTGCACGGATATCCAGGAACACAGCAATCGTTGGCCTCTGATACACATGGCGGAGCTCGAGGATCTGGCGGAGTGTGAAGACGTGGTCGATGCAACGGCGTTTGGGTAGTTGAAATGCATTATCTCAAATACGTTTCGGTGAGTGCAAATTCACACACGTGTGTCATTTTCGGTGCTATCATAATATTGTGCTTTTGCTGGCTGCATTATATGCAATCGTACTTTCAGTGTTTCATTTCTCTTTTCAGCTGTCAAGCTATCGCGGCCTCAGGTATTTGGCCGACTAGTTCAGTTGTACACTCTGGCATTGCTGAGTTACCCCGACAAGTTGGAATCCGCCGAACGTACAATGATGGAGATATAGCAGGAATGGAGGTGATGATGATGATATGTACATATAGAAATATACTTAATTTTAGTAAATGACTTGATATAGTTATAAGTGGGTTACGGGTTACCTAATGGCGTTAATAATACCTTTGAATCGCGTACGAGGTTCATCAATATTGGTTGTGCTCAATTTTTATGGCGCCTCATATATAACTTTATTTACTCATTTACAACAAGTAAATATATTTCTTGCAAGTACATTTCATCCCTACCTTCATTCGTGCTATATATCAACAATGACCCATCATTCAATGATGTTGATGAACGCGTTCGGCTGATTCCGAGAACGCATACTTTCAATTACGCTGGGAAAGCGATAATAATGAGTACAAATGTGAATCAAAGCGAAATGTACTGGAAAATAGGAATTTTGTATATCTTTACATACAAGTACTCCATTTTCCCCAGCTAACTCCTCAGTTTTCATTAGCCTCAGACAATACCTGCCGTAACAAAACATACAGCACATTATCGGCCCATTTAGAGTCTGTGAGTTACGTAATGCGACTTGTCGGGTGGTATGCAATGTCATGCTAAGGGCTAATGGTTTCACGAAGCATGCACCGGTCCCATTCTGGAACAGTATACTCCTCGAGTAAGCAACGGCGGTTGACTTCGTGGCTGTCACGAAAGATTGTTCAGTGGTTCGCAGACTAGCAAAAATGGGACATGTATTGTCTTGGTTGGTGTATTCACTGGATGGGAAAGTCGATGACAATTCAGTGCTAGTTCACCCATCGTGGTACTCTTAGGGTTTAGTGGCACTGCAGCAACAACTGATCGGGACAAATCCTGTTTATCTGCGGAACACTATGCAAGGTCGTTTGTTCGTGAGTCTCCGTTATCAGATATGGATGTAGAAACAGATTCCGTTTGTTTTCTTTCCGATGGATTTTCCATATCATTGGCTTAGGTGTTCATGTTCCTGCGTAAAACAATTCCCACCAGAGCTGCCGGGATGGACAACGTAGCAAGTCCGTGCATGACATTGTAGCGATCCATAGGGTGAGAAGATCGTTAAATCTCGGTTAAACGGAAGTTGTTTTTTTCTCTTCCTCTTCCTGTTTTACTTAAACCCACTACCCTTGCTTGTGTTCACCATCCACTCGGCTCAGGCTCGATACTCGAGGCAGTTGTGACAGCTGCATCCAGTTCGCCACTACGTGTTATCTTCTCGCAAGTTACATTTAGTGCGGCCTCTTACCAGGTGTATGTGACTTGTTAGCCACGGATTAGGCTTGTTCCAGAAAATAGGAATGGTAAGAATACCGGATTTCAGAATCACGAGTGAACTACCATATGCACATACTCTGATTGTCAAGTTTGTATTGCCCTTCAGGGATCGAGCGACCATAGGACATTCTGCATTCCTTAAACGGGATTTTCACTAACCACGTATTGTAACAAGTCTCAAGGGAATGATGCTCATCTTATGTTAGCAGTACTGTGCTCTGAGGTCTACCATGCCGAGGTTTGTAAGCAGTCTTGATGTCGTCGACTGACATTAAAGATACTTTGATAACAACGAAACACGAAATAATGTATGGCATTTCAATTTCAAATGCCCAAAAATTATGTCAACAAGTTAAATGGAAAAATAGTGGCTGTAATTTTACAGAGAAAAGTATGATCTTCGGATTGAGTATAGCTACTTTGTCGAACCTAGAAAAATACGAAGAATTATATCACTGGGGAGTATATATTATAACTTGGCTTCGAAGTCGCGTGGGGACAAACGGTGCCTGTTTGTCATTGCGGCTTACGCCCCCACAAACGGCAATCCTGGTTCGGTGAAAGATGATTTCTATCACCAACTTAACGATCTTGTCAGTTACAGAAGAAGCATGGATACTGTGATGCTTGCTGGTGATTTAAACGCCCAAGTCAGAAAATTGTCCTCTGATGAGCTTCATCTGGGCGGCCAAAATGGTGTAGGCTCCTGTAATGATCACGGTCAGCGGTTAGTTTATTTGTGTGAATATGCCCGCTTATTGCTTGCGATCACTAACTTCTGACACAGCACCCGCCGGAGAATGACTTGGCGCCCACCAGCCTCGCACCGGCCATAGAGGCAAATCGATCATATCATGATTAATTACCGTGGGAGAGGCTGTGTGCAAAACTGTCGCTCGATTTGGAGCACCAGCGTGGACTCCGATCACGCTCTTGTGTGTGCTGATCTACGGGTGAGTTTCGGCCGCAACGTCGCTCTGAGTGCATTGACACCAGTCAGCTGGCGAAGCCAGGTGTTCTGAATGCGTATCAAAGTACGCTGGCATCTGGATTGAGTAAGTGTCCACTGAACACCGTCGAAGATTTACGGTAGCATATTCGTCAAACGTTACTATCAGCAGGCATGTTTTTATGCGCCAACTCAAATTTCCAACCTACATATTGGGTCTCTACAGTCTCTGGATGCTCACCGACGTATTCCGGCTGGAAGCGAACACAATGAGACTCGTAAACAATGCAGGGCAAAACTGAGTGCTAGCCTAAAGAGAGACCGCGAAGCCTGGTAGTCTCATCGTGCATCGGAGATGGAAACTGCTGCTGCCGGTAATAATCATCGTGACTCCGTCTGAGACGAGAAATAGGCAGCAGGAGACCTGGTGTTAACGAGGTAATATACGACGAGAGTGGACAGCCTATCCACAGCTTGTTAAAACACTTGGAGCGTTGGGCTGAACACCTTGCAAGGCAGTTTAAACATTTTGAGTTATAGCTTTCTATTTCGGACATTAAGTGCCCTTCTCCATGGACCGTCTACTTAGATCCGCCCTTACGCGCAGTGGTCGAACGCAAGGTCAGGCAGCTGAAATTGCAAAAAGTCGCTGGTGCAGATAGAATTCCCCCAGCTCTCTACAAATATGAGTGTGAGACAAGATTGCCCGCTGTCATCTTTCCTTATTAACTTCGCTATCGATGGAGTCATGGAAACAACATTCACTGGACACGACCTAGAAGGTGTGGAGGTACTTTCTGGTAAGCGATTTCTTGACTTGGAGTACGCGGACGGCATTGCCCTCACATATGGTAGCGCCCAAAGGTGCCAGGCCACACTGGAACAATTAGTAATGGCTGCCAATCGTTTTGGGCTATGCTTTGCTCCATCGAAATGCAATGTTCTTCTCCAAGATTGGCAAGGACACACCGCTGCGTTGACCCTTGGTAGTGATCAGCTGGAAGTCGTTCAGGAATACAAGTACCTGGGAAGCTATATTAGTATCCGTAGGATCGAAGCCTAGATTACGAACCGTATAGCAGAAGCTCGAGGTGCTTTTGCCAATCTCCGCCACCTGTGGCGCAGACGCGACATTACTCGCACTGATGGGTAGTTTATAATGCAGTCGTCCGTTCAACCCTCTTATACGGTTGTGAAACCTGGCACATCAGGTCGACAGACGTAAAGAGGCTAGTTACCTTCTATCATCGCTGCCTTCGCAGTTTAGTTCACGTCTGGTGGGAGCAATGAGCGTGTTCGGCTTCGCGTATTTGGTGCAGGAAGACCGAATAAACCGTTCAGCACCGTGATTTCACGCACCAGACTTCGATGGCTAGGCGAGGTGTTGCGCATGCCAGCACCTGGACTTCCGCAACATCCGTTTGCGCACCGGGCATGTGGATGGACGAAGAGGATGGGAGCCTAAGCGATGATCTGGTCGAGAAGAATGAAGTCCCTCATTCTGAAGTTGGCGTCGGATGGTGCATCCCGAATTTACAGCTGGGGTCCTAAGGACGATGAACACGTTTGGATGGACACGTTTGTCGATATGCCTAGGAGCCGACCTCAATGGCGTTTCTGCTGTGAGTTCCTTCGTCCATCCCCTCCTGCTAAGCTCAAGTTGGAAAATTATCCCCTGATGAACCGCATCTAGGCGGCCAACATGGTGTAGGCTCCCGTAATGATCACGGTCAGCGGTTACTTCATTTGTGTGAAGATGCTCGCTTATTTCTTGCGAGCACAAACTTGTGACACAGCACCCGCCGGAGAGTGACTTGGCGCCCACCAGCCTCGAAACAACTAAGGAAGCAAATCGATCACATTGCGATAAGCTACCGATGGAGAGGTTGCCTCCAGAACCGTTGATCGATTTGGAGCACATGTGTAGACACCGACCATGCACTTGTATGTGCAGACATGCGGATGCGTTTTGGCAGACGCCCACGACGACGCTGTGAACGCATTGACACCAGCCAACTGGCAAAGGCAGCTGTTCTGAATGCCTATCAAAGTACGCTGACATGGGTGTTGAGTATATATATATATATATATATATATATATATATATATATATATATATATATATATATATATATATATATATATATTGCAACAGTCTATGAATAGACATTGAGCCATCGGAAACCATGGAACTCAGAACAAGGTACAGAAATAGTAAAAGAAAACACAACACATCAAAATCCATGGTTTCGTCAGAGGGCGAGATACTACCGGGTTGCTTAAGCCGAAGGGCATTGACTTAGGGAACACCACCACGAGCCTTTGGCTGAATAGCCTGCCCGCAAGGCAGCGGAGCGAATTCAGGGAATCGCGCCCAATGGGAGCCGGTGACTGATTGCTCAGTTCTTACGCCTTCCGTTTGTTCCTTTGTCAAACAAGGGCCCGACGCTCGCCAAAATTACAGCATAAACTTGCTGGAATACAATGCTTCGCCAGGATGAAGCAAGGGGTAGTGACTTTATTTAGTGGCGAGTCAAGTCCGCCACGTCACAGTGTCGTTAAACGGACATATGTGGCTTTTTAAGGGAGAACGCATGCCAGACGAAAACCCACTACGTCCTGGAACACTGCCGCCGAACCATTTGCTGGAACGGGAAAATCCCGAACCACTCAGCTGGCACCAAGAGGTTGTTCGGCAAGCCAGCCGGGAGTTGAGTAAGCGCTCACTGGATGCAATTGAAGCTCACTGGTCTCATATTCACCAGACCTTACTAGCAGCAAACAAATCCTCATGTGGTATGTCTAATCGCCAACATGGACATTGGGTCTCTTCACAGTCTCTGGAACTTATAGATGCTACTCGGCACATTCCGGCTGGAAGCGAAGACAATGAGACACAGAAAACTACCGGCAAAACTCCGTGCTAGCCTGAAGAGAGACCGCAAATCCGGGTGGTCTCATCGTGCAACAGAGATGGAAATGGCTGCTGCCCTTCGTAACCATCGTAAGTTATTCCGTCTGATTCGGGAATCGGGCATCAGAAGACCTGGTGTTTGTGAAATTAAACGTCACGAGAGTGGACAGCCTATCCACAACATGCCAAAACGCTTGGAGCGTTGGGCTGAGCTTTTTGAAAGGCAATTTAATCGGCCGGAATTCTTAGATTTCTCGCCGGCCACTGATCACCCCGCTCCCTGGGCTGTCCCTCTGGATCCACCCTCTCGCTCTGAAGTCGAACGTGAGATCGCACTGTTGAAGTTAAATAGAAACGTGGAACCAGATGATCTACCTCTTGCCCTTTCAAATTCAGAGGACATCCTACTGTGAAGGATTTCTATGAGTTACTAGTGAAAATGTGGCAGCAGGAAACTGTCCCAACCGACTGCAGCCGCTCCGTCATAGTCCCAATTTTCAAGGGAGGCTCACGAACGCAATGCGGCAACCATAGAGGAATCAGTCTGATCTCCATCGCCTCCAAATTGCTTGCCTCTGTCATCCTTCACAGACTGACTAGCTCTCGTGAAACCCATATTCGTGAAGAGCAAGCCGGGTTTCGTCGAGGTCGTGGCTGCATTGACCACATCTTCACCTTGCGTCAGTTGTTGGAGCATTGTCACATATATTGGCGACCCACCGTTGTTGTGTTTCTCGATACCAAAGGTGCCATTCGATTCGGTGGATAGACGTGCACTTTGGGACTGTCTACTCAGGAAAGGTGAACCTGAGAAATATGTAAATATTCTCCGATCATTATACGCGCGTAGCTCAGGCAGAGTGAGAGTTTAAGGCAAGCTATTGTTGCCCTTTAATATCTCCAGCGGTGTGAGAGAAGGTTGTCCGCTGTCACCTTTCCTCTTCCACTTGGCTATTGACGTAGTCATGAAAATCGGGTTCACAGGACACGATTAAGAAGGCGTGGATCTGCTCCCAGGAGAACGACTTCTTGAGTTGCAGTATGCTGGCGATATTGCCCTAATCTGTGACAGCTTCCAGACATGCCAAGCGGCACTGGACAGATTAGTACTGGTTGCCAGCCGCTTCGGACTTCTCCTCGCAACATCGATGTGCAAAGCGCTGCGCCAAGATTGACCAACATTGACCCCTGGTGGGGATCAGCTAGATGTCCTTCAAAAACTCAACTACCTGGGAAGTTGTATCAGTGCCCTGGGGATGGAAGACGAGATCACGTACCGTGTAGCAAAAGCTCGAGTCACTTTTGCTAACCTTCGCCAGTTATGGTGCCGGTGCGACATCACTCTCGCCCTGAAGGGTAGAGTGTACAATGCAGCGGTACGTTCGACCCTACCGGACGCTTGTCAAATCTGGCCCTTAAGATCAGTGGACTTAGAGAAGCTAGTTAAGTTCGACCATCAGTGCCTTCGCAATTTGGCTCACATCTGGTAGGAATACCGAGTGAGCAACGAGCGCGTTCGACGCCTTGTTTGCGGCACAGGAAAAGGAACTGAACCGCTCAGCACTGTTATTTCCCGCATCAGGCTCCTATGGCTCGGCCACG
The DNA here is from genome assembly GCA_944474145.2 of Dicrocoelium dendriticum. Classification (NCBI taxonomy): domain Eukaryota; kingdom Metazoa; phylum Platyhelminthes; class Trematoda; order Plagiorchiida; family Dicrocoeliidae; genus Dicrocoelium; species Dicrocoelium dendriticum. The sequence goes on along the minus strand of OX104060.1, from coordinate 75,578,915 downwards.
TGTTACGCATGTCAGCCCACCGACTCCCGCGACGTGCGTTGTTTGTGCGCCGGGGTGTGGATGGAAAAAGAGGAGAAGCGGTCAATCGATGACTAGGTCGAGAGGAATGAAGGCCCCCTCTTAGAAGTGGGCCTCGGTTGGAGCGTCTCGGTCCCCTGGTTGGAGTCCGAAAGAGGATGAACACGTTTGGCTGGATACACTTGCTGACATGGCAATGAGCCGACCTCAGTGGCGTTTGCGCTATGAGTTTCTTTGTCCCACCCTATCCCTCTTAGCCTCCCCTCCAACCATGACATTATTTAGCATTTTATAATTTTGCATAGTAAATTATTTTTTTCTGCTGCATAGTAGCCAGCAGGTAGCTTACCGGAACGATGCCCATCCGTTACCGGTAGCTCAGTTGGCTTGCACCTGTTGCATTTTATTCCATTTTTCTTTTAGGTATTGCGGCACAGTATCTGAGGTGTTTCCCACCTCTAGCTAACACGTATTGTGCGTGTGTATCATTCCGAGAGAACTGGAAGACTGCTAATCACAAGCGTTTCCGAATACTGTGGATGATGGGTAAATCGTTCGGAATCTTAAAAAAAGAAACGTTTGTTATACTGTTTTCCGTATTCATTAGGCCATACTGAGTGTTGGCGTGGTCAACATGCTTGGTCCGCGGCAAGACTGCAGTTGAGCGACTCCTGAAAATTGGTACGAAAATGATGCACGGGTTAAGGCATCTCTAGCATTCCAACAAGCTTCTCGGGTCGCAAACAATTTTACTGTACTGTTGGTTGGTCCGATTCCCTGAATTCGCTCCGCTGCCTTGCGGGCAGGCTATTCAGCCAAAGGCTCGGGGTGGTGTCCCCTAAGTCAACACCCTACTTCGGCTTGGGCAACCGGGTAGTATCTCGCCCTCAGAGGAAACCATGGACATTGTTGTGTTGTGTTTTATTTTACTGTTTCTGTACCTTCGTTTGAATCCCATGGTTTCTGATGGCATTCTGTCTGTTAACAGACTTTTGCAAATATATATATATATATATATATATATATATATATATATATATATATATATATATATATGGTTGGTCTGAGTAAACGTATGAGAGCAAACGGGGTTATGCTGCCAAATGTTTTTCTGAGCGACGGATGGGTTGCCGAGAATTGTCCCACGCGGCGCATTTCCCATCACCTATCGGACAGACTACGGAGACCAATCGGTCAATGATCGGTTACTCGTGCTAAAAGGGTCTCATCACGCCCTACCGTATATTACACCTTGATGACTTCCTCATCTTCACCATTATTTCACTTGTGAACGCCATGCAGCATACGCCGACACCGGTACGAGCTTGTGGTGCAGGACATAAAATAAGTACTCCAACCCATGTGCTTCGAACGGAGAGTGGCAAATGTTTGGAACAGTCTAGCAGTACAAGTCGTGGAAGCCAAATCTGTGAAGCAGTTCAAAACGTTGTTGGATTTACATTTCACCACCATTCGATTCAGAGAACGATTGCACATTAGCAATGGCATCCTGTATTTGTGAGCCCAGGGAAACAGTAAGGCAGAGATTTTGAAGAACAAGAGGATAATCACGGGTGATGAATACTGTTATAACATTTTATTGCGATGGTCATACAGATACCAATTTTTACTGCCACAATACAATATTCCGTATTCACATAATTTTTGTGATGAAAACTGCAATGTAGTATCCTACATGTGTCCACCAGCCTAGGAAATACCAATGTTTTTAAGCTAACTCCGTTAGTGAGAACAGAGCAGTTTAAGAATGGCACTGCAATATTTCGATTCCACGGTGAAATTCATAACTCTGTTAAGCGATTACAGGTGATCCACAAACTATCATTCATTATCCCTTTTGTGTTTACAAGTGTACCATCCACTTGGCACCAACAGCTTTTCGGCTATCCACTAAAATTGGCCACTGCCACGTACAAACCAGTCGAGATTGACGACCTCAAGGTAAGACTCGGTTTCTGAGTGCCTAATACCAAATGAAATGAGCTAAGACGTGTTTTGGCGTAATGCCTTTTCCTTGGTTGTCTCATCCACCTTAAGCTTCCGCTTCATCTTCAGGTTGCTCTCTGTAACCAAACAGCTTTTCTCCATCTCCAGCTCGCAGCTTTTTAGCACCACGGTGAAAAGCGCGCTCACGTCGAAACGGACCATCGTTGCATCCAACCCGTTTCGTGCGAACTTATAAGAGTTTAGTACAGATCATTCGCCCTGTCAACGACTGCAATCGATTAGTAATTGCATACAGACTAGTAAATGCAAACTGTCGTCCAGTTGTTAATCGTTTCACAGTTGATGCAGTGCACTCCTGCAAAGGCCACTGGGACATGTTGTGTAATGCAGTGCACATGCCGATGGTTACTTTATCATCCAGACCGATGGTGTTTTCCTTTTAACAGCAGTTAATAGGCAACTCGGTCACATCCACTGTTATCTAAGGCCCAATGTGCTGGTCGCATTGTCCACTGATAGCCACTAAAAAAACCACGCACAAAGAATGATTCACATAAACGAGCAAGTGACTGCAAGTGTGTCCTCTTAGCAGACGCACCGGTACCCATGAGGCAATTACACGAAACTCTCTCCAGGAGCAAATTCAATCGAAAAGCACATTAAGGGTACTAGGCAAGTGCAAATTCGGACGCTCACTCAAAAGAAGTCAACTGCTAACATACCACACATTCCCATAGCCCCTTTGGGGTCACTAGCGCAAACACCATGCCAACCGACCCTCCACAAGACTGCGTGAGCGACAGTCATATCATTTATCTGACCAGCTAGGTCATTGGGACTGTCATGTGGGAGTTGTCGGTAGGTGAACAACCACACAACATTATGCTCAGTGATATTGCGCGCGAACACACATCATCATCATCATACACGTTAGCCAGAAATGGGGAACACCTCAGCTACTGTGCCGCAATACATAGAAAAAAAGCAACTGGTGCAAGCCGGCTGAGCTACCGGTAACGGATGGGCATCGTTCCGGTAAGCTACCAGCCGGCTACTGTGCACCAAAAAATTACTATGCAAAATTATATAAGGCTAAACAATGAGATCGTGGATGGAGGGGGAGGCTAAGAGGGATAGGGTGGGACAAAAAATCTCATAGCACAAACACCACTGAGGTCGGCTCATTGCCATGTCAACAAGTGTGTTCAACCATACGTGTTCATCGTCTTTCGGACCCCAACCAGGGAGCCGAAACGCTTCCGAAGTGAGGGCCTTCATTCCTCTTGACCAAGTCATCGCTTGGCCACCCCTCCTCTTTTTCCATCCACACCCCGGCGCACAAACAACGCACGTCGCAGGAGTCGGTGGGCTGACATGCGTAACACGTGGCCGAGCCATCGGAGCCTGATGCGGGAAATAACGGTGCTGAGCGATTCAGTTTCTTTTCCTGTGCCGTAAACAAGGCGTCGAACACGCTCGTTGCTCACGCGGTGTTCCCATTAGATGTGAGCTAAATTACAAAGGCACCGGTGGTCGACCGTAACTAGCCTCTTCAGGTCCGTTGCTTTAAGGGGCCAGGTTTCGCAACCGTACAGTAGGGTCGAACGTACCGCTGCATTGTACACTCTACCTTTCAGGGCGAGAGTGATATCGCGCCTGCACCATAGGTGCCGAAGGTTAGCAAAAGCGCCCCGAACTTTTGCTATACGGTTCGGGAGCTCATCTTCAATCCCCAGGGCACTGATACAACTTCCCAGGTAGTTGAATTTTTGAACGACTTCTAGCTGATCCCCACCAAGGGTCAGCGAAGGATGCGGTCCAGACCAAACTTGGAGGAACGTTTCGAGGGTGCGAAGCAAAGCCCGAAGTGACGGACAGCTAGTGCTAATCTGTCCAGTGCCGCTTGGCACGTCTGGGAGCTATCCCAGATTAGGGCAATATCATCAGCATACTGCAACTCAAGAAGTCGTTCTCCTGGGAGCAGATCCACGCCTTCTTAATCGTGTCCTGTGAACGCGATTTCCACGAATTCGTCAACAGCGAAGTTAAAGAGGAAAGGTGCAAGCGGGCATCCTTGTCTCACACCGCTCGAGATATTAAAGGGCGACGACAACTTGCCGTAAGCCCTCACTCTGCCCGAGCTACGCGCGTATAATGATCGGAGAATATTTACATATTTTTCTGGTACACCTTTCCTGAGTAGACAGTCCTAAAATGCAAGTCTATCCACAGATTCGAATGCACCTTTGATATCGAGGAACGCGACTACGGTGGGCCGCCAATATTTGTGACGATGCTCCAACAACTGACGCAATGTGAAGATGTGGTCAATGCAGCCACGACCTTGACGAAACCCGACTTGCTCTTCACGTATCTGGGTTTCACGCGTGCCAGTCTGTGAAGGATGACAGAGGCAAGTAATTTGGAGGCGATGGAGATCAGACTGATTCCTCTATGGTTGCCGCGTTCCGATCGTGAGCCTCTCTTGAAAATGGGGACTATGACGGAGTGGCTCCAGTCGGTTGGGACAGTCTCGTGCTCCTACAGTTTCACTAGCAATACGAGTAAATTATCCACAAGAGCAAGCCCCCCAAATTTGAAGAGGGCTGGAGGAAGATCATCAGGTCCCGCGGCTTTATTGAACTTCAGCAGTCCGATCTCAGGTTCGACTTCTGAGCGAGAGGGTGGATCCAAATGGACAGCCCACGGAGCGGGGCGATCAGTGGCCGGCGAGAAATTTAATCATTCCGACCGATTAAATTGCCTTTCAAATGCTCAGCCCAACGCCCCAAGCGTTTTGACAAGTTGTGGATAGGCTGTCCACTCTCGTGACGTTTAGTTTCACAAACACCAGGTCTTCTGCTGTCCGTTTCCTATATCAGGCGGAATAACTTACGATGGTTACGAAGGGCAGCGGCCATTTCCGTCTATGATGCACGATAAGACCACCAGGATTCGCGGTGTCTCTTCAGGCTAGCACGGAGTTTTGCACAGAGCTCTTTGCCAGTTTCATTGTGCTCGCTTCCAGCCGGAATATGCCGGCAAGCATCGATAACTTCCAAAGACTGTGAAGAGACCCAATGTCCATTTTGGCGATTAGACATACCACATGAGGATTTTCCTGCTGCAAGTAAGGTCTGGTGAATACGAGACCAGAGACCTTCAATTGTCTCCATTGAGCGTTTATCCAACTCGCATGACAGCGTACTTTGATAGACATTCAGAACAGCTGGCTTCGCCAGTTGGCTGGTGTCAATGCGCTCACAACATCGTCTTGGGCGTCCGCCAAAACGCATCCGCAGGTCACCACATAGAACTGCATGATCGGTGTCCACACCTGTGCTCCAAATCGAGGGACAGTTCTGGATGCAGCCTCTCCAGCGCTAACCGATTGCAATGTGATCGATTTGCGTCCAAGGCTAGTGGGCGCCAAGTCACCCTCCGGCGGGTGCTGTGTCGGAAATTAGTGCTCGCAAGAAATAGGCGAGCATCCTCACACAAATGAAGTAACCGCTCAACGTTATCATTACGGGAGCCTACACAATGTTAGCCGCCCAGATGCAGCTCATCAATGGATAATTTTCCAACGTGAGCGCTCAGATCCCCGGCCAGCACTACAGTGTCCGAGCTTATTCTGTGGCTAAGGAGCTCGTTCAGTTGACGATAGAAGTCATCTTTTACGGAGTCATCGCTACAGTTTGTCGGTGCATAGACAGCGATAACGAATAGACAACTGTTAGTCCCACGCGACTTCGAAGTTTTGAACGAGCCAACCAATCGGACCACACACATCCGGCTAGGGAATGGAATCCAATCAACCAGAGCAGTTTCAGCCCGGGGACTCAGGACAATGCCAACACCGGCTTGGCCGGTGCTAGAAGCTGCATCGTCACCGGATAGGCGCAATGAGAAAACACTGCTTGAGTCACCTGTAGGGGATCGCAGAGTGAGCACAGAGCTCGAGTCTTGCAGGCGGGTCTCCGATAAGCAGCAGATATCACTCGAGAGGGTCTCTAATGTTCGGGCAAGTGCTGCCTGTTGACCGATCTGAAGCAACGTGCGAACATTGAAGCATGCCAATCTGAAAGAGGATCGAGGGCTCCAAATGGGAGCGATGAACTGGACCTGACCGCTTGGTTGGACATGGGCCTGTTGACAGGGCAGGAATGACGCTCCGCGTTCACATGTGAGTTGAAACTAAAATCCACGCGACTAATGAAGCAAGGTGGGGGAGGGCCGAGAATTGGGGGGTTGAAAATAGGGGGATAAAAGTGAAGCTGGAACGGGACGATAAGGGTGAGAAAGCGTAAGAGGGGGAATAAGAAGACGGGAAGGCTTGAGCAGTAGCATCCAAACCCCTATCCACCCTGCTCGATGCAGCAGAAAGGGCACCGTTGATTATCCTTTGCGGTGGCCAGAGCATCAGAAATTTGTTTGAAGTGAGATTCATAGTATTGCGTGGGCAGGATACTGTCAGGTTGCCCTAGCCTAGACAGGAGAACGATTAGGGTTCTCAACCAAAGCCTTTGGTTCAAAAACCTGACCGTAAGGCAGCGGGTTTGGCGGTGGACTACAAAGAGTTCGTTTTAAGGAATAAGGTGCCACCCTCATTCCAACCCCCAAGCTGGAGGACCAGGACGCTGAGTTTGTCTGGCCTCTAACCATTGATCAATCTGGTATGAGTGACTCTGAAGGTGCAAAAATGCACCACCCAGTATAGCTCAATGGATCACGGAGGCACACAAACCATCACACCACGGTAAGGTCCAGTCTTATTGCGATGGCGCGAACACACAAAGCGCATATGAAATCGCACAGACACGTAAGGCTACACAGAGCATCCCCAATGAACACCCACACATGATTACATATAGGCACTGCTAAGCACAGGTCATATCAAGTGATTTCGACCAAAATGAATGCCAGTTTATTTGTAAATGCCTCCAGTGTAGCCAGTCGTTGCTGAGTTTCAGTGTCGAAAGAAACTTGACACGTTACTCACAATGCGCGATGGATCTGTGTCACAACCCACGATGTCGCAATCCAGCATCCCATTCCGTGTACTCGTTTTATACGATACTGGTAGATTTGGAAATGAGCAATTAACGGACAGTATGCATTTAGGAGCATTCGCGCCCGTTAGATGCAATTCAATAGCGGTGAGAACTATCTTGAAAGGCGCAAGGGTAGAAAAATGACATCCTCAAAGAGGAAGTTAAATCCGCTGCGGATGTCACTGAATGAGAAAAGGTATGATGGGATGAATCCTGGTCAATCGGCTACAATATGAGTGTACCAAAGTCTGCGTTAACGCTAAGCTCCAATTCCGCTCAGCTGAACAAATATGATCCGACCACCGAAGTGCGGTGGATGCAGTTAGCATGACTCCCATCACAAGAATAACAATAAATAACCAGGGTAAGAAAATGAGGCTGAATGCAAATGGAAAGCAAAGAAAATGGAAGCGAGAAAGTGTAGTAGATTAATTAGAATAGAACGAAAATTAACAACCAGATGCAAGAAACCGAATGCAGGAACATCACTGACTGCAGCATGCCTGATACGGTCCCCGCCGTCGGTGTGGACAATCCCGAGGCTCCTATCCATGAAGACGAAATCCTCCAGCCTGACTAAGTGTCTCAGACAATTTCAGCAGATCACTAGGCCACACCATGGACTGGTCACCTCACGGTTTCCCCAAATTGGCGCGGTTACGGCGCATAATGCACGCGGAGGAAGCCAAGTAATGGGCATACGGAGGACATAGTCTAGCTATCGAAAGGTGATCAGGACCCAGCAAACACTCGAGTGAGGAACCAGAAGGCTTTGTGCCATAAACTGGCGGACCTCAGCATTGCTCACCCGTTGTTCCCATCAGAGGTGAACGATACTAAGTAAGCGCCGATGGTCAAACACGGCCAAACGTTTAATGTCTTCCTTGAGAACTCACCGTCTCTGATCCATACAGTAACACATGCCTTATACACCGTAGATTTCACAGACAGACGGATATTCTGCCGTTTCCATAGATGCTGAGGCTCTGGGAAGCTAAATGGGCCTTGTCGACACGCGAAGTAAGTTCCTCAGTTATGTGACCACCAGTGGCGACACAGCTACAAGGTTAGTGAAACGATCCGTCGCAACGAGACTGGACCTTAACGTGGTGCAACGGTTTGCGTACCACATTGACCCATTGAGCTATACTGGGTGATGCCTCCGAGCATCTTGAGAGCTACTCCTACCAGGTTGGTCAATGGTGAGAGGTCAGACAAACTCAGTCTCCTGGTCCTCCAGGTTGGGGGTTTGAAATGGGATGGCGTCCATTTCTGTAAAACTAAATCACTGCCACCCCGCTGCCTTGCGGACAGGCTTTTGAGCCAAAGGCTTTGGATGAGGACCTTAATCGTCCTCCTGTCTAGGTCTGGGCGCCTTGGCAGTATCTCAGCCTACATACAACCATGACATTTTCTTCAAACATAAACTTCATCCTGCATCGGCCGTCGCGCAGATTATCAAGGGTCGCCTTATCTGCTGCATACAGCAGGGTGGATAAGCGAAAACATGCTACTGCTGGCGCCTCCTCTGGCGCCTCTCTTACTCCCATCCCGGCCCCCATTACTAACCTTCCTTCTATAATTCCCAGCTTAATTGACAGCAACCGAAACGCCACTGGAGTAGTACCATCTGCAGCTACCATCCCACAGCACCTATCGGCAAAAGTCCCTTATAAGGCCACGCTGTCCCATTTCCATGGCGACATTCAACGTCCGCGCTGACCTGTTTAGGTCAGCAGGCTGCACTCGCACGCACCTTGGACACACTGGGTGTTGATGTGTGTTGTGTGTCCGAAAGTAGGATTAATGACCCTAACGGGGTTATTGAATTCACTGCACCCGGCTTATCCTCTCGTTATTGGCTGCACGCATCCGGAGACGCCGATGCGGCACTCACGGGTCAAGCTGGTATAGGTATCATTCTCAGCTCCAAGGCTGAGTCATTGTTGGTTGATTGGATTCCGGTGAACAGCCGTTTATGTGCAGCCCTTTTAACGACATCTGCTGAGATTGATTCACGAAGTAGTACAAAACGCTGTTTGTTCGTGATTTACGCTTATGCACCCACCGATTGCAGTTCAGATGTTCTCAAGGACACATTCTATCACGAACTGAACACGCTATTACGCAGTCCTACTAGTGCAGATATTATAGTACTTGCAGGGGATCTGAACGCACAAGTAAGGCGTCTGAGCTCTTCAGAAGCTCAGCTGGGTGGTAATTGTGGGCTTAACTCCGAACGGACTGACAACGGCGAGCGCCTGCTGCAACTGTGTGCGGAGCACCAGTTGTTTCTTAGTAGCACTGCTTTTAGACACAGTGGGCGCCGAAGTGCCACTTGACGTCCACCTGTAGCTGGCCAGCGATGGACCCAAATTGACCACATAGCCATAAGTTACAGGTGGCGCGGTTCCATCCTGGATTGCCGCTCGTACTGGAGTACCTGTGTCGACTCTGACCATGCCTTGGTGCGCTGTCGTTTCGCCATGAACTTTACCGGAAGGCGCACAAAACGTCTCCCCCGAATGGCAACGGAGAAATTGTCCCAGCCCTCTGTCAGGCAAGCCTAGCAAGAAGCACTGCATAGCGAACTCTCGCTGTCTTGTCCTAATGACACTGAACTTCAGTGGAATAAGATCTCGGCCGCTATGCACGACGCAGGAGCATCTGTTTGTGGCACTATCAATCGTCACCGCACCAGTCACTGGATATCCGAGAGGTCCGTGAACCTGTTGGAAGCTAGAAGACACCTCCCGGCTGGTTCTGAACACAACGTGACCAGACGGGCTATTAGGCGCGAACTAAAGCGGAGCCTACGTGCTGACAAGGAAGTCTGGTGGACCAGTCGGGCTCAAGAAATGGAGGAGGCAGGAGCAGTAGGCAATTACCGCAAGCTCTTCCAGCTAATCCGCACCACTGGTCCCAGAAAACCAGGCGTCAGTGAGACAATCAGAGACAGCGCGGGTGCGGTGGTACACAACAAGGAGCGCCGTATGGCTCGTTGGGCGGAACACTTTGAAGATCAGTTCAGCTGGCCCTCTGCTCCCGGACCTCCTCCTACTCAGGTGATGCAGGATGTGCCATGGACGGTTAGTTTAGAGCCTCCGTCGGAGGCCGAGGTCCGAAACGTGATCACAGCCCTCAATCGTTTTCGTGCCGCTGGCCCGGATTCCCTCCCACCTGCACTATTTAAGGATGGAGGTGAGGTCCTCTGCAAAGCACTGACCTCCTTATTCGAACGTACCTGGAACGAAGAGAGTGTGCCGGCTAATTGGAGCGAATCGATTATAGTGGCAATATACAAAAAGGGCAGTCGCACAGACTGTGCGAACCACAGGGGTATTAGTCTAACGCCAGTTGTGACAAAATTACTGGCCTCGATTATCGTTCGTCGCCTCACTGCAGAACGGGAATCTCGGATCAGGGAAGAGAAGACCGGTTTTCGCCCAGAACGTGGCTGTATAGACCATATATTTACTTTGCGGCAGGTGCTAGAGCAGCGCCACGCATACCGCAGACCGACAATAGCTGTGTTCCTCGACTTCAAGAGTGCGTTCGATTCAGTCGATCGATCGATTCTATCCAAAATACTTGCGCGGAAAGGTGTTCCCACGAAATGTGTGAACATCGTTCATGCTCTATACTCGAACACTACAGGCCGCGTCAGGGTCTATGGTATCCTATCGGATAGCTTTTCGACTACAAGTGGCGTTCGTCAGGGTTGTCTGATTTCCCCGTTTTTGTTCAATTTCGTCGTGGATTCTATCATGGAGTGTTCCCTTGCGGAATCTCATGATGTAGGCGTTGAAGTGCTCCCTGGTGAAACGTTAGTTGATCTAGACTATGCGGACGATATCGTCTTGCTTTTCGACAATGTTGAGGCGGCACAATCAACCCTGAATAACCTGTCCAGAGTGGTCCCATTATTTGGTATGCACTTCGCACCTTCAAAGTGCAAAGTGTTGCTGCAGGACCACCAGTCACTTGATGACCCCTTGACGTTTGCTAACGAGGAACTCGAGGTGGTTGATCAATTCACTTATCTTGGCAGCTGCATCAGCAATGATGGGCGCATAGAAACTGACGTGAGCTCACGCACTGCAAAGGCCAGAGCTGCCTTCTTGAACCTGCGTCATCTTTGGCGACAGAAGGGAGTTTCCCACCGTCTGAAAGGTCATGTATACAAGACCACAGTGAGGGCCGTTCTGCTCTATGGTAGTGAGACTTGGCGCCTTCTAGTCTTTGATAATCGTTGTTTGCGAAGCATTGCTGGTGTCGGATGGCACCAGCGTGTCCGCAACGATGATGTGCGTAGGCGAGTACTAGGTGGTGATAATCATGCTAGCTCCCTAGAACAACAGATAGCACTGAATAAGTTGCGTTGGCTCGGGCACATGCTACGCATGCCTGGTCACCGCTTACCTCGGAGGGCCATGATCAGTCTGCCAGGTGAAGGATGGCGCAAGGCTCGAGGTGCACAGAAGTTGACTTGGCAGCAGGGAATGAAGTTACTGACGACCAAACTGGGTGCCGTTGGTCCGTCTCGCCTTCCAGACTGGAGTCCACGTAACCTGCCTTGTGCTTGGCTCGAGACTTGACAGAACATGGCTCGCAGTCGATACCTGCGGCGCTTCTGCTGCAATCTCCTAATCGGATTGTCTGTTTAAAGTGTGTTTGGTTCTGAGTTATCTGCGGGGTAATGGCTGATCATGACGCGTGGCAGTGAAAGCCGCAAGGAAGCTGTCTCGCCGATGCCGCCTTATCTTTGCACGATATCCAGCTGTTTGTGACGGAATGTTGTTTACACAAGGTGTAGGCGCCTTGACCCTGAATGTTTGCTTAGGGCATTAAGGTTTTCAGGTAAGTCCCCCTTTCTCTCCCTCTTCTTATTGTTTATTTCATAGGTCCTCACGGTTGTATGGCAGCGAAGCATCAGTTCAAATGGCTGGTGTACTGCTGCTGTTGTTGTTTGTTGTTGTTGTTAGTGAAACGATCCACTAATTTGAGCTGTTTGGTAAAAACTAATGCCGGAGGTGTGTCGGTCCAGCCCTGCAACAGCACCTTGCACTATGAAGGTAAAAAGTGCATGCCGAAAAAAGCACGGCTAAGCGTCAGACAATCAAATAGTGCTTGCTTAGCCACTGTGTCAGACACAGGAAGACCTATGTCGTCCGCATACTCCAGATTTGTAAGTCGGTCACCTGACAGGACTTCCATTCCAGTAGAGTTTGAAATAAAACGGAGTCACCCATGATCACTACGACAACAAAGTTGAAGAGGAAATGAGATATAGGACAACAATGGCAGGCCCCACTTGTCATGGGGGGGCTCAGGAAATGGCTTCACGCACACCCATACATGGCCAAAGGAGTCACGGTAGAGTGAATGCATAACGGAAAAAAGCGTAGCTGGCAAGCCTTTCATGGATAGGCAATGCCACAAGCTGGCGCGGTCAACAGTTGAATGTGACTTTCAAGTCAAGGAAAACTACCAAAATCGTCTGTAAGTGCATTTTTATTCTGATATTTGACGAAGAGTGAATATGTGGTCGATGAAACCACGACCAGAACGGAAGCAAGGTTGGCTTTCAGGGATTCGGTTCTCACGAGACCCAGTAAGTCGTCAAAGAACGATACCCGCGGGAAGTCTGGAGCCAATAAAACAAAGGCCTCGGTGATTGTCGCACAATGTGCACTGCCCCTTCTACAAGGTGAGCGAGAGAGCTGTTCACAGTCGCCAGTCGGTTGGCAAATATTAATGCCACAATTCGTGTTTCATAAAGAAGCAAGCCTAGTCAATTAGGAGTGACCTTCACATTTCAGCAAAGATGGAGGAAGGTCGTGGATATAGAAGCCTTGTTTCGCTTCAGCACTGAAAGCTCATGTCGAATCTCTTCCAAAGTGGTAGGTGTGACATCTACTTCCCACATCGGCTCAGGTGATTTAGCAAACGGTATTGACGCATCAGACATAGTGAATTGCTTATTAGAATATTCCGCTCAATGGGTTAATCGACGAGGCTGAGGATGGATCAACTGTCCATCATTCTCGCTATCGTCTTGCTAACTAATGGCTTTCTCAGAACTGTTTTCCACATGGGCTGGAACAGAACACGGCGGTTCTCAATAGCACTGGCTTTCTCCATCTCATGGGGCCTTGCCATCCACGAACGTTCCCGGTCGCTTTGAAGATTCCATGCCAGAGGTAGTTCCAGGGTCTTACAGACACGCTGAAACTCAGTGTCCTTTGGAACCTGTTTCTGTGCTTCGATCAAGCTGAACAATGCCTCAGAGATCAATTCACAGTTCGGACGTTTGAAGTTGGGTGCACAGCAAGCGTCAAAGGTATTATTCATCGCACACATGCGACGGTCCCAGTCCGCGTTCGGCTCACCAACCTCATCCATCACTAACAATTGGTGGGCTGGCTCATCGAGATGTTGCAGAACTGCTGACTACGTGTTCAACTTACAGATGGGAAGCTTACACGTTAGACGCTTGTTTGAAGCGGAAAGGGTGTGTGCCAGGCGTGCGCGCATGAGAGCATTGTCAGAACTAGGCACGCGTTCCAAACTGACCGATAGTCTTGGACTGATGGGTGCTGTTTATAGCCGATGGCAATATTGTCAATTTGGGTCCAGGTCGGTGGACGCCAAGTGTCGTGGTGTGAACATTGGTGCTGGAAAGCAGTGCTGCTAACAGTTACAGGAATAGATCACCATTTTCTGTTCGGTGTACATGGACTTCGAATCAGCCCCCCAGGTAATGTTCAGAATCCAAAAGACGACTCACACGAGCATTCATGGCACCAGCTACAATCACGATGTCAATATTCTTCGCTATACGAAGAGATGAGAGTTAACGATAGAAATCGTCTTTGATATGCTCTGAAGCGCACTTAATATGGGCATAAACTGAGGAGATGAAAGGGGATCTGTTTTCAGATGATGCTTAGGAACTTTAAACGTGGTCCAAAATCGAACGGAACACATGCGGTTGTTCAACGGCCTCCAATCGAGTAGACCGCTTTCAGCATGTGTGTCGAGGGCGATACCAACACGGTAAATAACTTGAGCCAGAGATACAAACAGTGTATTCATTGTCGTCAGATTCAGAACCAGGGAGTCAAAGGCTCGTCACAACGCGAGCGAGAGTTATCGATGTCAGTTGGGGAGCAAAAGCTCGAGGCGTTCTTACTAACCTTAAACATCTATGGCGCAAGTGCGACATCGCTCAGAAGAGTAGAGTACACCACAATGCAACCATACGATCGGTTCAACTGTACGATTTTGAAACTTATCCTATTAGATCGGCAGACGCAAAGAGGATAGTTACGTTCGACCACCGGTGCCTCCGCAGTTTGGTTCATATCTGGAGGGAAGAGTGTGAGCAATGAGCATGTTCGGTGCCTTGTTTATGGTACAGGAAGAAGTGAGCCGCTTAACACGTATTTCAAGCACCAGAATCCGACAACTGAGCCACGGGCTGCGCACGCTAGCAGAATGACTCCCGCGACGTGCGTTGCTTCCGCGCCGGATGTGTGGATGAAAAAAAGAGGAGAGGTTAAGAGATGGCTTGGTCAAGAGGAATGAAGCCCTTAGTTGGAAGTTGGCCCATGTTGGAGCCTCGGCTCCATAGTTGTGGCTCAAAAGACTAGCAACCTGTTTGGTTTGATACACTTGTTGACATGGGGTTGTGTTTTATGGTCCCTCCCTTCCCGTTAAACTCCTCCAAAACATCTCATTTCCTACGCATAATATAACTTTTTGTAGTGCAACAGCGGGATGCTAGCTCTGCGGAACGCTGTCCGTCCATAACGAGTAGCTCAACTGGCATGCATTTGTCGCATTTTGGTCTTTACTCATGTATTTCGAGTACAATAGCTGAGGCGTTTCCCACCCCTAGCCGACTTGTATAATTATGATGATGGTGATGCTGCCTGTTGGCCGAGCTGACCCAGAGCGCAGACATTGAAAGAACTGATGTGAAATGAGAGTCTAGGTTTGATGGAAGAGCCACATGTATCGATGATAGCAGCCGCAAGGTCGGCGACAGTCGCTTGCTCAAAAATTGGTAGAAGAAAGTTGACAGAGAAAAATAAGATGGAGTATTGCCGACGGCATCGACATTCCGATAGAGTTTTGTTCTAGGTGCTCTGCCTCTAGTCTCAGTTTGACCCACAAGGCAGTGACGTACATAGAAGTTAGCCTGAGGAACTTCACTCGAAGCCTTTGGTTTAGTAGCATGACCCACAGAGCAGCTCAAGGATGTGCTGGCAAAGCCCCGTGGTATCCGATTGAGATCTGTTACAGTCTACGAAAATTTAGAACAATGCACATGTGTTATACGACTAGTATGTTACGCACCTGCGTCCGCCGCCAGCCGTAGGTAGGAGTTGGAGGAGTTGCACCAATTGGACCAGACTGCCTCACTTGAGATGGGCGGTAGCGAGCCATTGAGCACGGGAAGGTGCTTTCCCACTTTTAGAGATAATGCTCGTGCTCTAGGCCAATCGAACTGTGAGCTTGCAACCCATAGACCTATTGTCTCCAATGGCTCATCATCATCATCATCATACACGTTAGCCAGAGGTGGGGAACACCTCAGCTACTGTGACGCAATACATAGAAAAAAAGAAAAAAATGCAACTGGTGCAAGCCGGCTGAGCTACCGGTAACGGATGGGCATCGTTCCGGTAAGCTACCAGCCGGCTACTGTGCACCAAAAAGAATTACTATGCAAAATTAAATAAAGTTAAATAATGAGATCGTGGTGGGAGGGGGAGGCTAAGGGGGATGGGGAAGGACAAAGAAACTCACAGCACGAACGCCACTGAGGTCGGCTCCTAGCCACATCAGCAAGTGTGTCCAACCAAACGTGTTCATCGTCTTTCGGACCCCAACCAGGGAGCCGAGACGTTCCAACCGAGGCCAGCTCAGAAGTGAGGGCCTTCATTCCTATCGACCAAGCCATCGCTTGGCCACCCCTCCTCTTCTTCCATCCACATCCCCTGCGCGCAAACAACGCACGTCGCGGGAGTCGGTGGGCTGGCATGCGTAACACGTGGCCGAGCCATCGGAGCCTGGTGCGTGAAATAACGGTGCTGAGCGGTTCAGTTCCTTTTCTTGTGCCGTAAACAAGGCGTAGAACACGCTCGTTGGTCACGCGGCTAGGTTTTAAAGGAAGAAAGCCATCGAGCCTCCTTAACCTCCGAAGCGGACTGGATTATCAGACTAAGTCTGACCCCTAACTATTGAAATGTATGATATGGGTGGCTCTGAATGCACTTAGAAAGTGCTACTCAGCGTACCTAAATGAGTTACGGAGTTACGCAAACCATCACACCATATTAAGGTCCAGTCTCACTGCAATGGCGTTTACACTACTGGTAAATGAGGGAGTTTTGAAGGCCTAATACGCGAGACCCCTTAATAAGACGTTGGTTTGCTACATTACAAAATGTTCCATGTGCATACAGTTGACAGTAGAGTTTGTGTTTCCGATTGTAGTGCACGAGGAGACTAACCTGCCGGCGGAGGGTTCAGTCATGGCGATCGCACCAATCCATTCGCCCTTCGTCATTTTCGGTAGATACTTCTGTTTCTGTGCAGAGCTTCCGTAATGACTAATGTAAGGCATGACGATGTCAGAGTGAATAGGAAACCCGGGTCCAGAACAATTGGCATAAAATCTTCAATGGGTTGAATTATTATGATCGAAGTGTACTCACAATTCCTCCCATACAACAGCTGAACCAAGAATGTCTCCCCCAACTCCGCCGTCGGCTTCCGGTATGGCGACACCCAGCAGCCCATGTTCACCAGCTTTTACCCATAACTAGGAAGTTCCCGAGGGAACGGACTGGTGGTAAAAGGTACTCACTTCTCGATCACAATGACCTTGTTCTTCCCACCTTGAAAACGGTGAGTTGCGACATGATTCACGGAGGAATTACAGCATACTTGCTATGGTGCGGCGTAACGTGCTCAGCAACAAACCTTCGGACAGTTTGTCGGAACATATCATGTTCCTCGGTAAATATGGATCGTGTGCCGATATCCAAAAGAGATGCCGCTTGACTGATTTCCGGTCTGTATGAATAGCTAAGTGTAGGTAGAGTTTACAGTGCAAACAGTGTACATACTGACGAAAGCAATGTTTGAGGAGTTTTCCATTGTAAAGTAACCAACGAAAGGTAGCCTAACAGAACATACACGAGGCACAAGGTGTGAAGAATTAAATTAGATTGGATAATGGATCAGCATAAGAACGTATGCATGAGTAAAGGATAACTTTTTGGCCCGTAGGCTTAAGGAAAAAAGCCTGTTTTGTAATCCAAAGGCTCAGGTTCCAGCCTGCGTAGGGATCGGGCGACCCTCGTTGTAACGTTAGCCCGCGTGCGACTGGTGGTAGCCGCGCGGCAGCAAAGTGTCGGTACTGCGCACCGCCGTACTGCTGGTGTCTTGCCTTTTCTGCATAGTTCATAAACATCGTGACATCATAATGAATACAAAAAGCAAAATCGCTGGAGTATAGGCAGAAGCAAGAAATGGGACATTAAAGGAAAGGAAGCGAAGTAAAGCTGCATCGAGAAAATAGTGGCACGCGGAAGATCGAACCGATGATTGGTTGCCACACAACCAACAGCGATTGTAAGCGAGTGGGGTAACACAATATCATGCGCACTTACAGTTTCGAACCAGTGACTCACGAATTACAAGGCAAGTACATGAGACGGTCCGCAATCGGTCAGACACTCGTGCACTGCTGTATGTTGGGGTTTCTAATCTCCGGAAGTGTTGCTTCACAAAAGCGCATTTCACAAACGTACAACACAACCTTAGCCTCCGAACAACACCACAAAACCTAAGAATGACTTTAAAAAGAGAAAAATACATCGTAGGTACGTCGATAAACTGCACCGACGCAACGTTGCCAAGCGAACACCAACAGTCTTGCGAGGATTAGTCACACCACGAGGTCGACCGCATTTAGGCGATCCGAACCGGTGACCTCCACATTGCAAGGCAAGCGTGTAATCCCTTCGGCTAGCGCCTCGGATTGATTGTTCAGGTGACCGCTGAGCTTGGTAAGTAGGTTGCAAGTATTGTAAGTTACTTAAGACGACGAAGAAGATTCACAAGGTGAATGGAACTTTCAATGGAGAAAATCAAATCAAGTCTCACTCTCCAGGCTCATTTGCAGGCGATCAAGCAACAGCGATGCTTTGGTCAAGAGGAATGAAGGCTCTTAGTATGAAATTTGCATTGGTTGGTGTCATTCGACTGACGAGCCGGGACCGGACGATAAACACGTCTGGCTGGATACACTTGTTGACATGGCTTTTGTGTTGTTTCTTTGTTCCTCGCCACCACGTTTATCATCCCCCCACCAACTACGATCTTTGTCTTGAAGCCTAATATGTTACTAAGCAGTATGTTACATGTGGTTTTGTGTTCTGTAATGTTTAGTATCTCGCTTGTACAAATATCTAACCCTTTTGTATTGCGACAAAATGGTTGAACTGTTTCTCAGCTTCAGCTAAGGTGTAAAGATGGTGATGATGACGCTACAGCGCAGTATGTCTGCGGAGCGCTGGATGCAATAAATCGACAAAGTTCAATGAGAATATTTCATGATGAGAGGGGAAATAACCGGCAGTCTGAATGCACTTATTTGCGAGCTAAACAGAGAGAGAGACAGTAAACGCTTATCATCAAAGAGGATGAAGAGAGTGAGGATACTGATACCCAATAGCACTGTACATCACAACTATCAGTAACCGAATACACTAAGCCTGAAGTTCAAGTTCAGTTGGGACCGGAACGAGAGAATAATCCCGTGAATGTTCTTTCTTTTGCGTATCGTCGGATCGGGAATTGACAGGTCTGCTTGAGATGTTGAAAAGCCTAAAACAAAGACCGCATAGTACCCTGTCCAACCAATTACTGTCCACACTTTCCTGCCAGTGTTTTCTCATTGCGACTATCCGGTGACGATGCAGCTTCGAGCACCGGCCAAGCTGGTGTTGGCATTGCCCTGAGTCCCCGGGCTGAAGCTGCTCTGGTTGATTGGATTCCAATCAGTAGCCGGATGTGTGCGGTCCGATTGGCTGGCTCGTTGAAAGCTTCGAAGTCGCGCGGAACTTATAGATGTCTATTCATCATCGCTGCCTACGTACCCACAAACTGTAGAGATAATTCGGCAAAGAACGACTTTTACCGCCAGCTGACCCAGCTCCTTCGCCACAGAAGAAGCACGGACATTGTTGTGCTGGCGGGGGATATGAACGCGCAAGCTGGAAAGTTGTCCACTGATGAAATGCACTTGGGCGGTCAGCACGGTGTAGGCTCGCGTAATAATAACGGTGAGCGGTTACTTCATTTGTGTGAAGATGCTCGCTTATTTCTTGCGAGCACTAATTTCCGACACGGCACCCGCCGGAGGGTGACTTGGCGCTCACCAGCCTCGAACCAGCCTTGGACGCAGATCGATCACATTGCGATAAGTCACCAATGGAGAATCTGCGTCCAGAACTGTCGCTCGATTTGGAGCACATGTGTGGACACCGACCATGTACTTGTATGTGCTGACATGCGGATGCGTTTTGGTGGACGCCTACAACGACGTTGTGAGCACTTTGACACCAACCAACTGACAAAGCCAGCTGTTCTGAATGCGTATCGAAGTACGCTGACATGCGAGTTGAGTAAGCGCTCACTGGAGACAATTGATGGTCACTGGTCACATGTTCACCAGATCTTACTAGCAGCAGGCAAATCCTCATGTGGCATGTCTAATAGCCAACATGGTTATTGGGTCTCTTCGCAGTCTCTAGAACTTATCGATGCTCGCCGGCATATCCCGGCTGGAAGCCGGGCAAGACTTCGTACTAGCCCGAAGAGAGACCGCGAATCTTGGTGGTCTCATCGTGCGTCAGAGATGGAAGTGGCCGCTGCACTTGGCAACCATTGTAAGTTATTCCGTCTGATACGGGAAACCGGCAACAGGAGACCCGGTGTTAGTGAAACTATACGTGATTAGAGTGAACAGCCTATCCACAATTTGTCAAAACGCCTGGAGCGTTGGGCTGAGCATTTTGAAAAGCAATTAAATCGGCTAGAATCGTTCGATTCTTCGCCGGTCACTGATCGCCCTGCTCCGTGGGCTGTCCCTCTGGATCCACCCTCTCGCTCTGAAGTCGAACGTTAGATCGGACTGCTGAAGTTGAACAAAGCCGCGGGACCAGATGATCTTCCTCCAGCTCTCTTCAAATTCGGAGGCTCTGTTCTTGTTGATGCTTTAGATGAATTACTAGTGAAACTGTGGGAGCACGAGACTGCCCCAAGCGACTGGAGCCGCTCTGTTATTGTTCCCATCTTCAAAGGCGGATCGCGCTCGGAATGCGGCAACCATAGAGGAATCAGTCTGATCTCCATCGCCTCTAAATTACTCGCCTCCGTAATCCTTCATAAACTGACTGGCGCTCGTGAAAGCCAGATTCGTGAGGAGCAAGCCGGGTTCCGTCGGGGTCGTGTATAATGATGAATGATGATTCCGAAGGTAAGGCACAGGTGTCGAGTGATAATGTAAACATGCATGTAAGAGCGCCACTTAGCTCAGCAGTCAATTCACGCACAGCTTCGGATAAACGGAATCGGGGCCAGAAGCTTTGGAAGGATTTAGCCCTTGCAATAGCCCAAAGACTTGTGTCTCCGTTATGCTGATTTCAGTTAAGCAAGAATCCTCTGGAACTTTTGTGACCAGCTCAACCTGAGGTAGAGCGGTCTCATGAGAAAAGACACCAGTATACTGTTCGCTAAGTATACAAGCATTATCATAGTCGGTATGCCCATGGGTCCCGTGCGCTCGTAGGAAAGCCGGTATAGACGAGTTTGTACCGCTACGTCTCTTTACGTAAGCAAAGAACTTTGAATTTGTTAAGGCTGCGTTAGCCAAATCCTCCTCGTATTGAAGACGAAGAGTTCTAAGATGATGCTTACATTTATTTCTAACCGCTCGATAGCTTTCGTAGGTGCTGGTTGATGAAGCCGCTTGGTAAGTTCGCCAGCACTTAGAGTGCTTCCTGAGCAGGTATTTACCTGTATGATCTATCCAAGGAGGCTGCGCCTGTGTCACCCGTCTCTTAATGAGTGGGAAGTGGGGAGCAGAGATCTCGGTGAGGTATGCCTTAAATTTCTCCCAGGCTGTCTCAACGGTGTCAGCCACGGTGATCGCACAACGCAGAACTGAAGCTTTGTCTCGCATTGAGTTAAAGTCTGCCCGCCAAATATTTGGACATGCCTCAGCGGTAGCTTGATGACACTTAGAGCACATCGAAAGGATATGCAGACATGGTCACTGGCTCCTAGAGGACAGCCGTAAGTAATAGCACTTACGAAATCGTGACTTCGCAAAAATGAGATCCAAGGTAGACGGAATTTGGTTGCGCATATATCTAGTCGGGAGGTCCACGAACTGATGCAAAGGCAGTTGCAATGTTAGCTCGAGGAGATCCGAACCGAAAGTGCCCACCGCCGAACTGCAAGATAGATCAGCCCAGCAGACCTCAGGGAGGTTGAAGTCACCCAGTATTAGACACCTATTGGCAGCCTGAGTACGAATAAATTCGATAATCTCCTTGGAGACACTTCCAGGACTTCGATATACCACTACAACTGTAAACTGAGTAGAGGAAGTGCACATAATAGTCGACAGGCCCTCAACAGTTTGATCTGGCGACTGGAACACACAGGTCCTCAACACATTCAGTTTACAACGCACATAAACAGCGACGCCCCCACCTTGGCGGCCAACAGAGCGATCGCATCTAAGCAGTGAGTAGCCAGGAAAACAAACTTCACCGTCTGTGATATCCGGGGACATTCACGTTTCGGTGATAGCAAGTATGTCGGGACGAGATCCGTTTATAAGGAAACCCATCTCATGTACGTTGTTCCTTAGGCTACGCACATTACTAAGCACTACCTGAAAGAACCCGGCACACCCAGCCCTGGGTCGTACGCTACCAGAAGGGGTTCTGATAGGGTAGAATTTGACTTCCGGCTGACCATCTGAAAACCCACAAGACGAAGACCTTGCTCACCCGCCGCCCGCCTGCTCTTGAGGCTTTTGATGGCTTCCTTTAACTTCAGTCGATCTGCCAGTGTGAGGTCCGGCTGAACGCTGACATTGCTACCCTTGAGTTTGAATGCAAATAGCATTAACGCTTTGCGTTCCTCCGGGGTTGAGAGGACTACACGAAGTAGTCGGGGTCGCGGATTTGGCGTATCTAGAGGGACGTTCCCCAATATACTTAGTTTCCTGGTAGTGACACCGGGGAAATCAGGTGGAAACATCTTGTTGACGCAGAGTCTGAACCACTGGAGGTCATCCAGCATGCGTTCCTTTGGGAGAGCTGCCGCGGATTCAGCAATGTTACGAAAGATAACGCTACTATCAGTAAAAGAATCACCTCGACGAGGCGTATTCACTCCACGAGTCTTCGACTCGACCCCAGTTTCGACCGGTTTGGCAGGTGACACGGCGCGTTACTTCGCCAAGGGAGCTGGAGTAATGGAGGTTGAGGCTTTGTGCTCTACCTCCAACTCCCTCACCGGTCTAGTCTTCTCAGACTTTGCGGGTGTGGCCGAAGTCGACACGGCGCGTTGTTTCGCCAATGAAACTGGGGTCATTGCAGTTGGAGCTTTGTGCTCCACCTCCAATACATTAATGCTTTCAGTATATTCAGGCTTTGAGGGAGAATTACGGAATTTCTTAGCCCTCTTCCTCTTGTTTTACTGGGCACAGGGTCTATAAGTTCGGTCTCGCTTTAGACTGCTTCCAGTACGACATCAGAGGCCTCTTTAGAGGCATTCTGGACCGCTGGGACACGCGACACGGTAGCCATCACCTCAGTCGGATTTTCACCGACAGCAATTGAGGTTAGTTGCGTGTCTTCCTCCAATGAACCGACATCAATAGAGACTCCATATTTCTCATCAGTAACTCCACTTTCTGATCGGCATCGAACGAGATGTCCACGGCATCGAACGAGATGCCGTCTTTGACAGTCGTAAAGTCGTCTGAAGATTGCACACAAAACTTTCCACAGACGCTGACTGTCTCGGCCGCCAGTGAACCAGCCTGTTCTGACGAAATGCTGGTAACTGCCCAATGCGATACAAAGTCAACGGCCCCTGCTCCAGTGAGCCAAAAGAAGAAGCGGACAAGATCTGCTCGTAAAACTTCGAAGGGGCTTGAAGACCCTGGAACCAGT
This sequence comes from Dicrocoelium dendriticum, assembly GCA_944474145.2. NCBI lineage: Eukaryota > Metazoa > Platyhelminthes > Trematoda > Plagiorchiida > Dicrocoeliidae > Dicrocoelium > Dicrocoelium dendriticum. The sequence continues at coordinate 75,555,598 of OX104060.1, read as the reverse complement.
AAGACGCCGGCAATAGGGCGGAAAACCTACGCTACCGTTGCTTCGGCGTCGTTTGGGAAGCCAGCGACAGTCCCACCGCCAGTGGTGAAAACAGCTGGTATAGGTGTCGAATCAAAGGCACGTGGGGTAAACACTCCCCGTCGTGCCGACTCTTTCACGGATAGTAGCGTTATATTCCGTAACGTTACTGAATCTGAGGCTGTTCTCCCAAGGGAACGCATCTTGGATGACATCAAGTGGCTGAAACTGTGTGTCAGTAAGCTGCTTCCACCTGGTTTCCCTGGTGTCACTGTCAGAAAGCTGACCAGATTGGGGAACGTTCCTATCGGTACGCCAAATCCACGACCCCGACTACTTCGCGTAGTCCTTTCTACCCCGGAGGAACGCAAATCGTTACTGCGATTTGCATTCAAATTTAAGGGTAGTGGTGTCAGCGTTCAGCCGGACCTCCCACTGGCAGATAGGTTGAAGTTAAAGGAGGCTATCAAAGACCTCAAAACTAGACGGGCGGCCGGTAAACAAGGCCTCCGTCTGGTGGGTTTTCAGGTGGTCAGCCGGAACTTACTTTCCGCCCTATCAGAACCAATCCTGATGGCGCACGACCCAGGGATGGTCGTGCCGACTTCCTTGAGGTAGGACTTAGCAACGTGCGTAGCCTAAGGAACAAGGTGCACGAGTTGGGTCTACTTGTAGACAAATCTCGTCCCGACATACTTGCTTTCACTGAGACGTGGTTGTCTCCGGATATCACGGACGGTGAGGTATATTTACCTGGCTACGCGCTGCTTAGAACTGATCGCTCCGTTGGTCGCCAAGGCGGAGGCGTTGTACTGTATGTGAGCTGTAACTTAGATGTGTTGAGGACTTGCACATTCCAGTCGTCGGATCAGACTGTTGAAGCCCTATCGGCTGTTTTGTGCACTTCCTCTACCCAGTTTACAGTTATAGTGGTATACAGAAGTCCTGGAAGTTCCTCCAGGGGGATACTTGACTTTATTCGCACTCAGTCTGCGAATAAGTGTTTAGTTCTAGGGGATTTCAACCTCCCGGAAGTCTGTTGGGCCGATCTTTCTTGCAATTCGGCATTAGGAACATTCGGTGCAGACTTCCTTGAACTGACTCTCCAAGTGCCTTTGCACCAGTTCGTTGACTTTCCCACTAGGTATATGGACAACCAAATGCCATCTACTTTGGATTTGGTTTTCGCTAAGTCCCTGGACTTCGTGACTGACGTTTCATGCGGTGCACCTCTAGGGTCCAGCGATCACGCATGCATATCCTTTCGATGTGCTCTTTCAAGGCACCAAGAGACCGCTGTTGAATTACTTCCGAATATTTGGCGGGCGGACTTTAGTGCAATGCGAACTAAGGCTTCAGTTCTGAACTGTGAGATTTCGATGGCTGACTCTGTCCAGTTAGCCTGGGATAAATTTAAGGCATACCTTACGGAGGTTTCCGCACCCTATATTCCACTCATTAGGAAAAGAGGGTTAAGGGCACAGCCTCCATGGATAGATACCACAGGCAAGTACCTACTCAAGAAACGGTCTAGATGCTGGCGAACCTACCAAGCAGCTCCATCAGCCAGTACCTATGATAGTTATCGAGAGAATAGAAATAAATGTAAGCAACATCTCAGAACTGCTCGTCTCCAATACGAGCAGGGTTTAGCGGACTCGGCCGCAGCTAATCCCAAGAAGTTTTTTGCTTACGTTAAAAGACGCAGCGGGGCAAAATTGTCTATACCAGCTTTATTGCGAGCAGACGGGACCCCTGCGCAAACTGACTATGACAAGGCTTGTATACTGAGTGATCAGTATACTGCGGTCTTTGCTCGGGAGACCTCTTTACCGCAGGTTGAATTGGTTTCAAGAGTTCCAGAGGATTCTTGCTTAGCTGAATTTAGCATAACGGAGACTCAGGTCTTCGAGCTACTGCAAGGCATTAATCCCTCTAAAGCTTCCGGTCCTGATTCAATTCATCCGAAGCTGTTGCATGAACTGGCCACTGAGCTGAGTGGTCCGCTCACGTGCGTATTTTCAATATCGCTGGACAGCTGCAGCCTACCCTCGGAATGGAAGGAGGCAATCATCTCTCCGATTTTTAAGGGCGGTGACAGCGCTCTACCCGCGAACTACCGGCCTGTCAGTTTGACAAGCGTAGTAGTCAAGTTGTTCGAGAAGCTGATAAGGGATTCAGTGGAGAACCACCTGAATCGATTCAACCTTCTCAGTGTTGCACAACATGGATTCCGCAAAGGATTTTCATGTCAGACTAATTTACTTGTAGCTCGTGAAAGCTGGGCCGAAGCGGTAGACAGTGGCCACGCTGTAGACGTGCTATTCGTAGATTTTTTCGAAAGCTTTTGACACTGTTCCACATCTTCGGCTCTCACTAAAGTTGAGATCTTACGGGATATCTGGTCGCGCCCTTCAATGGGTGTCTGCCTTCCTTGAGGGGAGGGAACAGTGCGTACGGGTGGGGCGTAGCCTTTCGCTCAGGCAAGCTGTCCTTAGTGGCGTTCCGCAGGGCTCGGTATTGGGGCCATTGTTGTTCGCGATCTATGTAAATGACTTGCCGGGAGAGCTAGGGGTGTCATCATTAATGTTTGCTGACGACCTTAAGCTCTGGAATATTGTGGATATCCCGGGAGGTCCTGAGGCAATTCAGCGTGCCTTGGATAGACTCTGGGAATGGTCTATCTTATGGTTGATGCCCATAAATAGGGCCAAGTGCTCTGTTCTCCGAATCGGAGCTGCTAATCCTCCCACCCGATATGTTCTCGGCGGTGGTGAACTCCCTGTTGTCACTCAGCAGGTTGATTTAGGAGTCGTACACGCATCAGCACTTCATTCTGGAGACAACTGGAAGAAGGCTGCTTGTCGAGGGTTTCGTATGATGTGGTTTATCCGCCGCTCTTTCGGAATCTTAACGGCCAAGTTGTTTGTGAAGCTATTTTCGGCATTCGTCCGACCCCACCTGGAATATTGTATTCAGGCTTGTCCACCATGTCTTAACCGAGACAAAATGGACTTGGAGAGGGTGTTACGAGTGGGCACTCGGTTAGTGCAGGGTCTACGGGGACAGACGTATCCTGAACGCTTGCTCAGTTTGGGGATGTACTCCATGCACTACCGAAGGATAAGAGGGGACCTGATTCTCACTTATCGTATTTTGACGGGTAAGATTGGCCCGGACTTGTCAGGGCTTTTTAGTCCCGCTACGTTACCTAGTCTCCGCGGTCACCCACTGAAACTGCATAAACCACGGTCTGATAGGATTAGGACGGAAACTCGTCTATCGCGCCGAGTTATAGATCGCTGGAATTCTCTTCCAGATCACGTGGTTAGGGAACCTACGGTTAAGGGTTTTGCGCGCCAGCTCGATGCTCTTGGGTGGCAACAGCAAACTTTCCTTTTTCCTAGCTGACTCACCTTCATTTTTCAGTTCTTTTTTTATTGACTCAAATATCTTGGTATTCCATTTGCTTAGCTCTTACCACTTTCTCTTTTGCCTCCTGCGTTTACTTTTTTCTCTTTCTTACTTCACGTAACCGACCCAGCAGGGACTGCTAGGGCAGGATACGTGGGCATTAATTGGTTGGACAGGGTGTGATGCCGTCTTTGTTTTAGGTCCATCAGTATTTCAAAGTTCGCCAACTCCTGGTTCAACGACCCGCCGAAGAAGGAACACTCACAGGATCTATCCTATCGTTCCAGTCCCGCTTGAACTTGAAAGACCACAACTGCTGGCTACCCAGCCCGACGTTGCTCGATGTCTCCTTATTGACTTCAAGACACGTAGATCGAAGACGACGGCATAGAAGACAATTGCACAGCATGCCACCGCTAGTCGAAAGCACTGTGTACTGATCAGGGCTGAAATCGGTACAGGTCTCATGGCACCAGCAGTTGCATACATAGCACTGCATGCCACCAGACTAGTCCGTCAAGATGTTTAGGCAGCTCCCGCTGTCGCCTACAGCATTAGATTCACTGATCAACGCAGCCGAAGACATTAGCGCCGGTATTCAGTGAATCCGACATAACGTTTTCAAAGAGTGTGAAACAAGTATCAAAACGTAAAACGGACAAGCTGTTACCAGCAAGGCTTTCAACAGAAACAGTTACGGGTTAAAAGAAGGTGCAAAACGGATTACAAAACACAAAATACCGAAAAATGCCAGAAGCTGAACCCGAAAAAGATGGCACCGTCGAGTTCGCCAATGGCGCGATTTTGAATACGGGCTGGTGTTCATCAGAGAGCGTCGGATTAATCGGAAACAGCTGATAATATTTTGGGGGCGGTACTGTTTGCTGGCTGATGGGGATGAATGATATGAAGTACGTTGTTAAGGCCTGATAAGGGTGTAATAAAGGTATATTGATTTAGGGGAACTGAAAATGGTGGTGCATTATTTTACAATGTATATGATGGCTTTTGTTTTAGTGCGCAGGTTCATTGGTTAGTAGAGAGCAGAAGGAAGTTCCTTTGTCAGCTCCGTCACTTCCCGGACATTGCGAGGGTTGCTGGGATAATTGCGGAACAAGGTTCAGCAGAAGATCGCTATGGTTGTATTGTGGGCAGCAGAATCCCTGCGCACTCAGAGAGTGGGTATCCAACCGTCGTTTGAAACATTCCTCAGTCTCCGCATCGACGACAGCTTCTGGCAAGCTGTTCCAGGCATTCACTACCCGGGTGGATAGGGCCAGATCGGACCGTACACGGAGTCGCCGCGGTTTGAAAAGTTTCCACCGGTGGCCTCGAGATGCACAACTTGTGTTTAGACAAAAGAACGATTGCAGCTCACTCCCCAGCTCACCTCGTAGAATACGCCGGGTGAATATCATATCTCCGCGGCGACGACGATAATCCAAAGAGAACAGGTTCAACCGTTGTAGCCGAAGGAGGTAGGATAAGTCCCGAAGCTCTGGAACGGATTTGGATCCACGCCGTTGAACCTTCTCGATCCTGTCACGTTCGGACTTAGTGAGCGGGTACGCAGCAGGCAATCCGTACTCGAGAACTGGGCGTACATGAGAAGCAAACAGTAATCTGAAGAGTGCTGGGGTCAGGCGTGAAAAGGCTCTCCGTATAGCGTGAAGTATTCTGTATGCGGATGCGACCCTCCTCCGTGTGTCCTCCATTGATTTGAGATCAGGAGACACAATCACCCCAAGGTCCCTCTCTTGGTTGACATTTCTGAGCAGGAAACCCCCGATATGGTAAGCCCCAAAAGGCTCAGGAGCACCGATTGGAAGGATAGCGCATTTGTCATGGTTAATGGGCAACTGCCACTTTAGTGACCAATCGTGGAGCTGATCGAGTGTCGCTTGAAGTATGTCTGCGTCTTCCAGACTGGAAACCTTAATCCACAGCTTCAGATCATCCGCGTAGATTAAGCAGTCGGTCTGCAGTTCGGATGGCAGGTCGTTGATGAAGATATTGAAGAGTTCGGGGCCGAGTACAGAACCCTGGGGGACCCCACTAGTCATGAGAATTTGATCAGAAAGCGCTTCGTTAACTTTGACCTGCATGAAGCGACCTTGCAGGAAATCGGAGACCCATGAAAGAAAATTGCCAGTGACGCCGATTCCCCGGAGTTTGAAGAGGAGCCGCTCATGTGGGACCTTGTCAAAAGCCTTACTGAAATCGACAAACACAGCATCCAGACGCTTACCGGCATCTAAGGATCTTGCCCATTTTTCCCTAGCCACCAGCAAATTTGTAGCACATGAACGCGCCCTTCGGAAGCCATGTTGGGCATGAGATAGGAACTCCAACTCATCGAGATGTAGGCGAAGGGCTCGTTTCAGAATCCGTTCCATAACTTTGCACAAAATCGAAGTCAAACATATGGGACGATAGCCGGCTGGATTCTGTCGGTCCCTTCCTTTGTAAATGGGTTTAACCGTTCCCATCTTCCAAGCAGTAGGAAGCCGCCCGACGTCAAGGGAACGACGGAAAATTTGACATACATGAGCGGCAATGTGTCCGGCCACGGTCTTAAGGAACAATGGGTGTAAATCATCGGGACCCGGGGAGGAATACGGGTCTAGGTCAAGTAGAAGTTTCATTACATCGTCAGTGGAAACATTCACGTGCTCCAGCAGGAAAGGAGGAGTGGGTGCAACGCTATCTGGGAGTGGGGTTTCGGTAGAGTAGGCTGAGGAATATTACTGGGCCAAAAGGCTAGCTTTCTCACCGTCTTCGTAGACTAGGTCCAAATGCTCACAGGGAGACAAGGCGGGGACACCACTTCCAGCTTTAGTGCTTCGTTTGAGGTATGAGAAGAGCGCCTTGGAGTTTGTACTAGAAAGTGCAGCTAGTGACAGTTCGTACTTTTGGCGTTTCTCTCGTTTTTTTATGTTACAAGCATTCCTGACCGTTTTGTAGTGAGAGTAGTCAATCTCAACTCGCGTAATTCTGAAACGATCCCACAGTTTTCGCCTTTTTTCATCATTGATCTCAATTTGCGGTCGATCCATGGAGGGCCTTTGGAGAAGGGTCTTCTTTTGGAGAAGGGGATGACCTGTTCAATGAGTAACGTCAGATTGGAGTACAAGTGATGCCACGCTTCGTCAACATTGAGGTGTTCAGGGATACTCCAATCGACAATGCTTGCCGCCGTTTTCAAACGAGTTGTGTCGGCACGCCAGAAATTCCGACGGTCGGCACGTTGACTGTGAACAGCGAGGCGACGTGACCACTGGAATGAGACAGTACAGTGATCACTGCTGCCAATGGGCTGTAGAACTGAAAGGTTCGTGATGTCTGATTGTGTTGGGGAGAGTACGAGATCCAAGATATGTGGCGTCTGATCTGGAGGAATACGAGTTGGTGTAGTGACGTGTTGGAGCAAATTGCAATGAAGAATGGTCTCCAGTAAGTTAGCTTCGAAGGATTCTGTAGGTCGGTCACAAAGAAACAGGTTCCAGTCAACAGAAGGAGCGCTGAAATCCCCAACGATAAGACAATCCTTTCGTGCACCATGCTTCCTAATCGAGTCCATCAACCGGGCTCCGGATCCTGCAGGCGCTCTGTAGACAACACCAAATGAGAGAGAACTCCGACCATCATGAACACGACACCAGAGTGCATCAAACTCATCGTCTTTGTCACTGATCGCTTCAACTACGTGCACTTTAATATCAGTCTTCCAATAGACTATTACACCACCGCCGGGCCTCCCTCCTTGTCGATCGGATCGGGAGAGGTGATAACCAGGGATAGACACCTCTGAATCCGTGATGTCGGTGAATAGCCAGGTTTTAGTGAAGGCCATTAAGTCCGGGCAGGTCTCTGAGGCAATCAACTGAATCTCATCCAATTTATTCCTCAGACTGCGCACATTGGCGGTTAATACAAATAGTCCACTTGTGTGTATTATTGTCCCGGGATGAGAAGAATGGGTCTCCAACGGGTTCTCAGGGTCTTCCGAACCACGCAAAAATCCACAATATGAAGGTCAGTTTCACCAATTCTTCGGCGTGTTCGTAGCTCCTCAACAGCTTTTTTCATTTTTATCCGATCCTCTGGAGAAAGATCACGTAGTACGTAATATGGCTCACCTTTGAGACGCGAGGTCCGTCGCAGAATACGTCGGCATTCCTCTTCCGTCTGACACACGACTTTGAGGGGACGAAATTTGGTTGGGTCCTCTTGCTTCCTGCCGAGCCGGAATGCAGAAACGATGTTAATCCCCTGTTCCTCTTCATCAAATAACAAAGAGCTCAAACGCTCGAGAAGAATTTGGTCATCCAGAATTCTTTCCGCTGGGGTGGCTTTGTTCGATTCGGTTGCGTTCATAATGATGAGGCAACGGTCCCGAGAGGGTGGAGTGCGCTCAGGCAGGTGTTGTTTCGGTTTCGCTGCAATGACTGTGGATGATACTGTTGCTTTCCGCGCTGCTTTTCGCCAATATTATAAGGCATTTGGTGAATTCGAGGAAGATTTGAAGCGTTTTCAACTTCAGACGGCGACCAGTTTTTACAAATATAACGTTTTGACCGCTGCGTCGTATAAGAAGAGGTCCGGTCAAGAGCTACCGGATGGGATGCGGTACATATGGGTACAATATCGTTGTGTCCATTGCACCCGGAAAGGAGACGGTGGCAGTCGGTAAGTGCGAAAGATTTTTATGCGTAATTCATGTTTCATAGGTATGTCAGCCTCGGTTGTAATGCAAACATATCCATCAGTGCTAAGGGCATTTACTATGAGATAGGTTCGCAATGTCTGGTGCATAATCATAATTTTCACTTGGGGAATCCAAGTTTGTACGTGGGTAACCGGCGTCTGACTCCCGAGGCGGAGCGGCAAGTGTTTGATTTAATGCAGTCCTTCCGTAAAACCGGAGAATTGCGAGACTATGTCCTGGAAAAATATAACAAACGACTGAATCGACAGGACCTATTTTCCATCCGCCATCGCTTAGGTGGGGTATCTAAGGGGAATGATGTAAACGCGGTAGCGGAATTGTTGATTAAGCACGGCGCTGTGCGTGTCGAAAGAGATGGGTCACAAGTGGATTCGTATTTTTCGTTCCTGCTTCAATGACTTCCATAGCGGCGAAATACGGGGACGTACT
>OX104060.1:75479515-75546508 GCA_944474145.2 Dicrocoelium dendriticum | reverse complement strand
CTATGGCAAAGGCGCATTATCCTTAACATGTGCTTCTTACACAAGCTAATTCATAGAAAGTTTGCACAGTAATATCACTTGTCTTAAACTAAGGAGCGCGTCTGAATCGAGACTCCGAAACAGTGGCCATTCCATTACTCCGCTAAAGGCAAAGAAGAGACTGCGGTCTCGTTTCTTCTTAGTTGTCTACGTGAACATATGGAACCGGTTGCCTCTCAGAATAAGAGAAATCCAAAATTTTGCAGGTCTTCAGGAAGGAGATACAAAAATTCCTATGTTTTGGCAATCTACAAAGCATCTTCCATATCTGCGATTCGCAAGACCACTTCTTTGAAACTGGCCCTGATATAGCTTGAGGACGCCCACGATGTAGTGGCAAGACATCTAAGCACCTTCAGCTCAAAACTCATCCACATTCATTGTGATTACTGCTCTAGCACCTAAGAGACTTTAACGGTATCCGTCGCACCCATCTTCCAGGGTTTAAGAATAGCAAACTGAACACAAGATGATCTTATTCTTCACCGACTTCTTCCTTCAATCCGTATTTCTTATCTACATCTTCATCCCTTCTCTTCAGACTTTTATCACTTTCCAACTTATTGACCACTGATCCGTGGAAAAAGTATTAGGCTTATGACCTCTATGGTACCCCTAGTAAAGGCATGCTACCAGACCTAAGCCTTGCATAGAATGTTGAAAATGTTTTCTGCTGCGTATGCACCTAAGCGTAGCATTAGAATTGTCCAAAATCGTCTAAATGCCGGCTTTAAATGAACCTTTATGTGTCTTCCTAGATGTCGGTTGCCAGCGGGCCCTAATAGAAGCTTTTTCATTGTCTGAGCGCTAGTTACTATACTCAGCAGTTTCCAAACACTATCAGTAGTTAAACCGCAAAATAAAAAATAATCTTTCTTATTGTTGACAAAGAGCGCACCTTAAAAGTTCTAGGCCCAAGAATCAGACATTTTGCTCTCCACTTACTCTCTCTTGACCCCATATACTTAGCTTTATCTGGTATACATGTGCCTTTCGCTATTGGCAACACTAGTAGACAGGCATAATGAAAATCAGATCCTCTTCTTTAACTGCTTTTGCTCGTAAAACACTCGCATTTTCAGATTTCATTTCACTGGCACGAAAGCTAACCAATGACAGAGAGGCCCCTGTCACACTGGCTGGCTGGAGCACCAGAAACTTTCCATCACCACTTTTCTTCTCTTGGCCGCCCGTGGGTCATTTATCTTTTAGCTGGCTCCAAAGCCTCCCATGCGTTATGCGTAATGGCGGGTGAACGACCAGCTCCCACTGGTTTTTGTTACTATGCTACTCCTGATTTACCTTATCGCTCTTTGCCTAGGGTGCTAGAACAGCTCTTGCCAGGAAAATCACAAAAGAAATAGTCGGTGTGACATTAGAGTGCCAGTTAACATTGCCATCTGGATGAACACCGCCGGCGCTATCTTCGGAACTTAAAAATGGAGAGAAATAAATCGAAATTCATCAAAGAGCTGCACAATAGTGTGCATCTACACATGAGGCATAACAATACCTCAAGTATAAGCAAGCTCAACCACCAGAAGTAGAGTTGTCAAAGCCCAACCAATGTAGACCAAAACGGATTTCACGCCCAAATGCAATTAGCTAAATTTTACTAAATTTTCCCATGCTCATTTCTTTATTATTAGTGACAGGCTCCTATAGCTCGCTGATGTTAGAGACAGAGTCTCATTAATATAGAAAATCGGCTCTAAGGGATAAATCTTGTGATGTTTAGCCAAGTAATATGTGTATTTTGCAGGCCGAAATCTGTCAACGGATCTGAAAGATCCCCTGAGTTACTCAGGTAGATCTGGCTCATGTGGCCTTGTTGTAAGCTTTAGAAAAGCTTAGAGGCTTAAAAAATGCTAAATTCTATTTTACTGGCTGTTTATGTGGCTCAGTATCCCCTGAAAATGGTATGCTGTGGCCTTATAGCGCGTGGGTCGTGCGCTATATATCCGGTACGCGACTAGACGGCCAAACAAAAATAATGGATAGAAGACACAACAGTAAGCTAGGGAAAAGTTTATTGGACGGGAGGAGCGTTAGCTAATGCTAAAATTAGGGCACCCAGAGAGAGCTAGCTAGGGAGAATGTCGTTGGCGTCGAGAGCGTAGACGGAGCGTCGTTCGCAGTCGAGCCGCGCGCCAAAGGCGGAGATGGCGTTCGTGTTTTCAACAAACGGGAACAACGTTCCAACAGGCAAACCGCCTAGTTCCCTAATACATAAGAAAGCTATAATTTGAATGTATTTTAGAATAGTTTACACAGTCATACGGGGGAATCTCCAGGTCGCTACAGCCTTCTAACCGTGAGTTAATTACAAGCTCCCCTGAATTCCCTTGTAGATATAATATTCCTTGCTGGATTTCTAGCGTTTTCGCGCAAGCTCATCCCTTAATTGCATATATTTTTCATGCTTGTCTGCAAAGTTTACTTTTCGGCCACCTGCGCAGTCCGTAGTTGTCGCAGGGTATAACGGGCTAATTAGAGCATTTCTGGATAGCTATGCCTATCTAGAACATACACCGCTTCCCTACTTTTTATATTTTCTTTTATTTTTTCTGCTATCTGCCTGCAAAGCAGAAAGCCATTTTTAGCGAAAAATAAAATGGCCTTATTCGTAGACCATCGTTTAATTGCAAATAACTCGCAAACTACTGCACGCATGGTGTTGCTTTTACGTTCATCGTATTCAGGCGCTAAAGCTGGTCCAGACCAGTGTAATTTTGTGCTACTTTAAGCAGTATTCTAACTGTAGAAAGGCTTTTTCTTTTATCTGAGAATAACAGGTTAAATTTTGCGCCGGAGAGCAATATCAGCGTAATAAAAGTAGGGCTATATTTTTTTGTTAATCGATATTTTTCTACTGAAGCACGCAGATTTATTTTCTCTCTTAACAAATTGCTTCTATTTATGTCTGCATTTTTCGGAATTGTTTTTACTTTTCGTATGCCTTATAATCCCTTCATTCATTTCTTCCATGTGCGCAACAACAATTGGGGCAACTGAGTGGCCAATTATTGTGCGATCAATTTAAAGTGAACTTGTGGCAAATTGGATTCTGTTCCAAGGAGAAAAGGCAAACTACACCTCCGCGAATTATTCACAATAAAATACAAGGAGCTCAATATCGCCCGAAGGAACCAGAAAAATGTCAAGTTGGGCGCCTGCGACCCAGTAGCTGTATACTAAACAATGCCAATGCATTTGCAATTGCTAACGATGAACATATATTTTGCCAACTTCCATGCAAGAGCATCGGATAAATGTAAGCATTGATCTGAACCCTTTAGGGTGCAGCCTCTAGCAGGTCTAGAAATATACCTATTTATTTATTTATTTATTGAATCAAGGGGCACTAACACAGGCTGGTGGCGTGCAACGGTGCCTATGATATATTAAAACTTATGTAAGTTTGTTTAGTATACATGAGTTGCAATCGCGTTCTTTACATCACGTCGCTGGTGTGACTCGGACTACAAATACTAGGTAGGAAGAACGTTCTGCACGCGCAGGGTCATGAGATCTATATAATAAAGCGTGTTAACATAAGTTGAGCGAGTAATACGACTGTTGGAGAGAAACATGTAAACCGATGATGATGACAGCAGCCCGAATGCGAGAGGCACCTTAGGTGAAACCAAGGACAACTAGGTTGAGACCGAATGCGGGAGCAACATATGTAAAGCAACGTTCCAAGAGGAAAATGAAATTCAAAGAATCAGCTAGGAGCGGATGAATGCGGACGGCAGTGCGAAGAGTAATTGGTAAGAGTAATTACGCTAATGCGCTCATAATTCCGTCGTCCTACAGCTTTTAGAAGCTAGAGAAAAGGGTCACAAAGGGTCGAAACCGCCGTGCATTGGGAGTCGTTATCCCACGTACGGTCACACTAATAAACAGATGCGAACATAAGGTAAAGAGCAGAGGCGTATGAAGAGAGGTAATTGCACATAATATTGGAAGTACTAGTCAAGAAACACTTAGCAATGGTTCGAGTGACGCCAGTAATCAGCAGCGAGGTCGGAGCGGAAGAGGCCATACGCACGAGGATAACTTGGTTCGGCGCAATGAGTGCAAGCCGTGGGAAGAAGAATGGAGCGCAAGGACAGAGAAGGCCATGGATAATAGGAAAATAAAAGCAACGGGAATCTAGACGTAAATGGAAGAGAGCGAAGTCGCTGTCAGACCCTGGTCGGAAATGGCACTGCCATCTGGAAGTAGTAGGAGTGCAAATAACTTTCAGATAAGAATAGTGTAGTCGGCAAACGGAGATTGGGTCTTACAATTGTGGTGAGGACAATTGTGGGGGGAAAGCGGAAATTGACTGGTTAAATATCAAAGCGGCTATATTATACAGGGGTGGTTACATCCGACAAGCTTCACGAACTGAGGGAGACCGATCAGACGACACTTATTAGTCAGTGCATTGAGATTGAGTCGGACAGATAAAATGGAAAGAAAATAGAGAGGATCAGCAGTAAGGGATAGGAAAGAGAGGGAAGAGGCTGTTTTAACATTGGATGAGCAAGCTCAGCAGCTTCTGGATGGAATAAAAGCTGCTTTCGGTCTGAGAGTCTAAACCGTTAATCTCCCGGTGGTCTGAAAGAGGTCACAGGGAAGCAGACTAGTCAGGTGAGGCTATGTTAAGGAAGGGCACTGAGATTTGGCTGCCCGGTTGAAGACAAAAATTGCAGCGAGCTGACATTCAGGATGAAGCGTGGAGAAGCCAAAGACGCTCTCCTGCGGAGGAGTATGAATCGTTCAGTTCTGAACAATCACCGTTAATATCCCGGTAGTCTGAAAGAACTCAGAGAGCCGGAGACCGAACAAACGAGACTTTATTAGTCTATACATCCGGAGGTTTGGTAGTAGTTCCAGAGAATTTGACTAATCAAAATGATGATAAATTAGGGCAGAGCACTGAGCGTTGGCCGTCTGATTGAAGAAGGATTGAGGGTAGCGGATACTGATGGAAGTGCCTATATTAATAAAGGGTGAACAAGTCTAACGGGCTGTCAACGTAAGTGAGACGTATCTTTGAGTCTACAGAGCCTAGACCGTTTAAATGCTGCTGGTCTGAGAAAGGTCAAAGAAGCAGACCGGTCAGCCGAGACTAGGTTATTGCAGGGCAGTGAGAGTTGGAAGTCCGATTAAAGAACAAATGAAAGCAGAGGGCGCCATAAGATGAGGCCGTCCGGATAGAAAGTATCTTAATTATAAGGTGTGTAAAAGTCCTGGGGGCTCACGAGGTAATGGGGACAGAGCGGTAACGTCACAGCATGCTGAGAGAACTCGGAGAGCAGGGACCGATCAGACGAGACTGGATTAATTGGCACATTGAGAATAAGTCGTACAATTAAGGTGGGAAGATAAATAGTCGGCAGAGATGAACAGGTTTAAGATGCAAGATGCTAAATGAATATATGGTATGCAAGTCAGGCAGGCTCGCAATGTGAGAGAAGTTGTGTGTTGGTGGTGCAGAGCCTAAAACATAATTTCGCTAGTCAGGAAGCATTTAAAGAGGAGACTAGGGCAGGGCACTGCGAGATCGCGCTCCGGTTGAAGAAGAAATAAAGACAGCGACATAGTCTAGAGTAAACGTTTACGGGTATGAAATGCGACAGTTAACGTGGTGCTCGAGGTAATGGTGACAGAGCGTTCAGTCTTCCGAGCAATGGCCGGCAAGGTCACAGAGGTCGGAGAGGAGGAGACCGATCAGAGGGCGCTGCATTCGTCGGCGTATTGGGATTGAGTCGTATAGTTCAGTTGGGAAGATAAGTGGAGTCAGTAGCATTGGACTGGTCAGAGCTAGAAGTGGTTATATTAACATAGGGCGAACAAGTCCAGCAGGCTGTCGAGGTGAGGGAGACACGGCTTTGAATCGACCGAGCCTAGACCGATATCATCCCGGCAGCCTGTTAGTAGTCCCAGAGTATTTGGCTGATGAGGTTAGGCTAAATTAGAGCAGGGCGCTGAGAATCGGCCGTCTGATTTGGAACAAACTTCCAAGTGATATCAGAACATGCTATAAGCTTTGCAATTTTAAGCTTGCTATTAGTAAGCATTTAACCGTACAAAACGTGATTAAGATTTTCGGGACATCACAGTCCCTAGATAACGCATTCAAAACGGTATCCATGGTGCGTGAATAAATTTCTGAAGCACATACACATAACATTTCGGACAACAGCCCCTTTCATTACATTTATTTCTCTCGGCCCAAATATCTATCATGTGATTGTAAAGAATCCTGATTCAGTGGCAGGCAAAAATAGCAGAACGATTCTGATTACTCTGCGTAACATAATTTGCAATTGCATCCATGTTTATCTCTGAAAATGTATTGATGAAATGTCATGGAAAAGTTGTACCATTATTTGATCTGTTCCTTATAGAGAACAGCTTCTCGCATAGTCGAGGAATATACAATTTATTTATTTATTTATTTATTTAATGATTGAATACAGACGGCGCTCAGTCATCTGAACGATGGCCGGTAATGTCACATGAGTCTGAGAGAAGTCGGAGAGCAAGAGACCGATCTGACGTGACTGGATTAGTCGGCGCATTGCGATTGAGTCTAGTTTATTTGGGGAGAGAGTTGGAGTGGGTCGAGAAGTGAACAGGTTAAAGATGGATGTGGCTACAGTAATAAAGGGTGACCAAGTTCAACAGGCTGTCGTGGTGAGGGAGGCATTGCGTTGAATCTATAGAGCATGGAACTTTAACATCCCGGTACTCTGGAGGAAGTCAAAGGGAGCAGACCGGTCAGATGGGACTAGGTTATTGCAGGGCACTGAGGGTTGGCAGTCCGAATGAAGAAGGATTGAGGACAGAGGACGCAGCAGCAAATGACAGGATCGGGATGGATAAGGTTTGCTGCTGGGTTTGTAGAAGCCAACGATGCACGCGTCTTAAGAGTAAAGAGAGCGGTTAGGAGAGGGAAAAGGTTTGGATAGGAAGTAGTTTACTGATAAGGTGTGGGAAAGACATTGAGACACTCGTGTGAAGGGGTATAGAGTGTTCGGTGTTCCGAGTATTGGCCGTTTAATTCACGGTGCTCGTAGAGCAGGAGGCCGACCAGGTATGACTAAGTTAGTCGGCGCGTTGAGGTTGAAGCATATAGTTAAGTTGGAAAGACAAATATTGAGGGGCAGCAGAAATGGGCAGGAATAAACTACATTAATAAAGTGTAAGCGATTCCAGCAGACTGTCAAGGTGTAGTAGGTTTAACATTGACTGCAGATCCCGGACCGTTTGTAACTCGGTAGCCACGGATACAGTCAGAGGGTGGTCAAATTAGACTAGGTCATGCAGGGCATTGAGTTTGCCGTCCGATTGCAAGAGAAATAAAAGCAAAGAGCGCGATAAGGCACAGCCAGTTGCGGGAAGTATAGAGCTTTATTGGTGCTGGTTGAAGAATTTGTGTGCATGTCCCTATATGCCCGGGGCCGTTCTACCAGAGCTCGTCCTCGGGGATGAAGATGCCCTGTATCTCTGCTACTTTGGGGACGCTTGATAGTTCATTTATGACCGGGGAGAATTGCGTGATACTACCAGATGCTCTGAGGGCTTCCGGTAGCTTATTCCATACGTGCGCGTATCTATAGAGGAAGAAGTTAGAACGTATGTAGCAACGTATGTTGGGTAGTGAGAATGAGTGTGCATTTTGGCGTAGAGGATAACGTGTATCACCAAGCGGCTGAAAAATACTAGCGACACTTGAGTCCGATGTGTTGATTAGTTTATATAGGAAAACAGGGTTTGTTTAAATTCGTCGCAACCAAAGCGGTTCCAGACCAAGCTGCTTGCAGCGGCCTTGATAGTCGAGCGCAGATGCTCCTAAAAGACGCCTAGTTAATGAAAGCTGTACTTTCTCAAAAACCATCCTGTCACTTTTACGTGAGTTAGTAACAACCATTGGGCAGTGCTCTACTATAGGCCGGACACAACGTATAGAGCATGAGTCGAGCTTCTAACAAGCACATTGACTTCAGTATATAGCCAATGATAGACCTGGCGTTGGCAGAGCTATAGCTCGTCTGTTCCGCAACATTCAATGAGCTGGAATAGTGTACACCGAGGTCGCGCGCAGTGAAGGTGTTATCAAGTGGTGTGCCTTTAAGAGTTAATAGGTTGGGGGTATAGAGCACCGGTAGGAAAGGACGTTGCATTTCGTTGTTGAGAACTCTAGTTTCCATAGGTCACACCATGTTTCAAGAGCGCCAACATCGCTTTGAATGCTGGAGAGGCTATTACGTAGACAGCTAGGATCAAATGAGAAAATAACTTTTATGTCATCGGCAACAAGGTACGGCGTGCCGTGTTTGAAGACCTGGAATACATCATTAGTGTACAGCAAAAGCAGCAGCGGACCGAGAACGCTGCCTTGTAATACTCCGCTCGTTACGGATGCCGTTTGGGATGAGATGTCGCCCCGTTGCACTGGCTGCCTTCAGTTGGAAAGGTAAGAAGAAAACCATGAAGGAGGTGGCTGGAGACACTGTATGCTGCTTGTTTAGTCATTAAACCATTGTGTGGGACTCGGTCAAAGGCTTTTTTCATGTCCAGGAAGATAATGACCAGTGCCTGACCTAGGTCGATGGAGTGTGTCACGGAGTATAAGAATTCAAACTGGCAGGTTTGACAGGATTTAGTCGCCAGGAACCCGTGTTGGGACCTTTTGATAGTATGCGTTGCAACAGAGGGCGAAGCATCGCGTCATGTATTATGCATTCCATGAGTCGAGACGCAATAGGTGGGTGACGAACAGGACGATAATTGTCAATATTTCGGCGCCTGCCTCGTTTGTGTCGTGGTATGACGGTTGCGTGCTTCCGATTGGACGGGTATGGACCACTCTTCATTGAGGGGGTGAAGACATTGAGGAGAAGGTCTGGAATGTCCGGGCCTCCGAGTATTAAAATGGAATACGGCACACTGCCAGGACCTGGATAGTGTGACAGTTTCAAAGAGCTGTGCTCGCTTGCTATTGCATAAGTCAAAGTCAATAGTATGCATTTGATCTTCAGTAAACTTGGGGATCGTATTTGGCAATGCCAAGTCATTGCTAGTGAAGGAATAACAGAAACGTGTGCCAATGAACTCGTAGGGATCAACCGCACCAGTGATTATACTTTTCTCGGGAAGCACAAGGGTCGTAATCGAGATATCGATGCTGCCACCCCGCTGCTTCACTAGTCGAATAAGCGACTGCCTTGTTTTCAGTACAAAGTGTTGCATGCTCTGCTAATGCACGCGCATTACTTTGTGAATTTCTCCAGTCGGCTAGTAATTCGTTCATACGGATGATTATGTGGAAGTTTTTGGTTTCGATGTAGCGGTAGCGCACTTTCTCGATCCTGCTGGTCAGTTTGCGTGTGGAGGCGTCATCGAGAGTTTGACGCTTTCTGATCTTCCTCTGTTTTGGAGTAAGGACATCTAATAAATTGGTGAAATTTTTGTAAAGCACGTTGGTCGCAGTATCTATGTTGTCAGAGAGGAAGACGTCGTCCCAGGGGGATGATCAGAGAAGGGAGGAGAAGTTGTCCCAGTTGATGCGCTGGAGGGGCCGAAATACCTCATATATTTGACTGCCAGTTGACGGGATTTAGGGAGCGCGAAGGACAGCTCCACCACCTTGTGGTTGTTGCCCGGTATGTTGTCTAACACGCTGGCGCAAACGTGCGAGCTACCGTTAGTGATTATAAGGTCCAGTGTGTACGATTGTCTAGTAGGTACGTTCACATGCTGTGTCCATTCATGAGTGGAAATAGTGCCAACAAGGTCCCTGTACTTGGGTGGGGCTGACTGTCTGAGCCACGAAATATGGGACATATTGAAGTCTTCAGCAATGATCCTACAGCGTGTAGGGAGAAATGAGACTTCCTGAAAGAGTCTGACCAAATTGTTAACGATAGCACAAGAGGAGTGTGGTGGATTATATAAACATCATATCAAAAGGTCCAGATGACCTCCAACGGCCCGATTCTAGACTGAGTCTTCGGAGTTACTAAGGGATATAGTGTGGAAAGATGATGCGTAATGATCCGGCAGTAGTCATTGAAGCCTGTCAACGATGTAAGTCACAGTGTCCAATGATAATGATGCAGGTGAGTAAACACATTGTTAATAGACGTCGGCTTCTTCTATTATATTCTTGTCCGGCTCGCAAACCGTGTCCAGCTATCCACGCTGGATATGTCATGGGGACGGTGAGTGCAGTTGTTTCTTGTGGCTGAATATGTCCATAACAGGCGAAAATGCCATGCTCCGCAAAGTGGATTCGGAATTCCTCCAACTGTAAGTAAGGCTAATTGTCTCAATGGCCAAGTGAAAACTCCATGGAAGGCCATTGGAAAATCCACTTATACGAACGCAACGCTGTCCGTAAAATGACATGAGAAAAGCTCCAGATGACTAGAGAATCGGAATGATTGTGGCAGTGAAGATAATAACGCCAGAATTATTTATCTTTGTTTGTGGAACTGGGGATCCATGTAAATATATTATTCCAGGTGAGTAAATTGTTCTGCTATGAGTACGGAACGAGCCAAACTCATTTGTTTAGACCCCGTGAAAGTAGCGTCTCTAGAATGGTGGAAAGAGCTCCATTTGAAACGATGTGTGGGTTCTTTATCTCCCGTAGAAAGGATCAGGTGTTTACAGCAGCTGGCTATTGAGGATGTGTCGACCAGTCCTAGTGGATAAACCTTCTTGTTTTGGCCGATGTAACTGTGGAAATCTCGGAAAAATACGGGCAACGCGCACATAATTCCTTTGAATTCATGACTGCACTGACCGTCACGTCGCTTGTAGACGGATGCGGAATGCCATGCTTCCAAACACCCCCGCGTATTTTACGTGCCAGTTGTTTGCTTGTAACATATTTTTTAAACAATATTACATGCCTGTATTGTCTATGGAGTTCTTTTATTCATGTCCGTTTTACATGGATGTTTACCTGTCACTGTGGCCTCTTATGATGCTGGCGAAACCATTTTTCAGTGTTAACCCTCGATGGGCTCCGAACTGTATACACGCTCACTCAACTAGTGGTGAACACTTCCGAATTGTTCAAACGTCCGTCAACTTTATTGCATCCGGTTTTCCAATTTCCGGAACCTTTTACATCCACTATTGCTTATCCGCTAGTACCTTGTCCTGTATCAGCGGCGCTACACTTAAGTGTGCGTTGCATTTCGATGGTGCCGTCCCTGTCATAGCCAAAGGATATATGCGCCGCCCACAACGTCAAGGTTAGCGCTGCCCCTTACTCTCCTCCCGCAGACTGGTACCTCTATATCAGGCTTTAGTGAATGCGAGCCAAAGGTAACATCAACTTTCCATGGTGACCTCATTTTCAGAGACACATGCACCGCTACCCGCCGCCCTCATTACAGCCCTTGGTCACCATGTGACGTACGTGCATTTGTCGTCTACTGTCATAACACCGCATCCAGTCTTCCTTCGTTTTCCACTTTCGTCTACATTTTACATTCCTTAGAGAACGGGAAACCGGCTTTTATCAGGGCCACCCTCTGTCACTGTGCCTTGTCGTCCCACATCGCATAGACAATGCGCAGAGTCTGCACATTCCTTGCTGCGGACTACAAGCTCACCAGGTTCAGTGGGTGGTTCTGTAATCTTTAGACAATTAATCGGCCAATTCCTACATTTGACTTGGGACGAAACATATGCATATATATAGGCATATACGTGTGATATATATATATATAGTGCGCATATGCCTATATATGTATGCATATATAGGTTAACAGAGACTTAGCATGCAAGTCTTTTTATTTCAGGTGGTGGGTTTTCAATTTTGCCTAAACGCTTTTCTTTCTCATATAAACGTCTCCCTCTACTCTCTTCCATTAACTTGCACACCTCGATTAAGCCAATTGTATTCGATATCCATAACATGTATGTGTTCGTGGCATTTCCGTAACGTATACATTTTGACCTCGTGAACTTATTTAAATAAAATAAATAAACAAATAAACAAATAAATATTTTATTCTCGACTATGCGAGGCACGCCAATGGTGGGCTCGTTGGTTAACAACTTATTTCATATGCTCATTACCTTAAGGTTTATGTCACCGTTTCCTTATGCATTATTCGAGTTATTTGCTTTGTCTCTCTCCATCTCTCTCAAGTGATTGACT
This sequence comes from Dicrocoelium dendriticum, assembly GCA_944474145.2. Taxonomy (NCBI): domain Eukaryota; kingdom Metazoa; phylum Platyhelminthes; class Trematoda; order Plagiorchiida; family Dicrocoeliidae; genus Dicrocoelium; species Dicrocoelium dendriticum. Next base: position 75,534,288 of record OX104060.1, on the reverse strand, counting down.
GTCGTTTGCTATCCCCGGTGTGAATGCGCTTGATGCGTATTTTGGCAAGGTGCCTACCTGTCTATTACACGCTACCTCGTCCATCTGGCTCCAGGAGACAGTTGGTCGTTGCTGGAGGGGACGGGATGCTCGGTCCTGGTGGCCGTATTAGGCTCGAAGTGTGGTTTCATGCACTCAGTGTGGAGCGGCTACGGTCCAGCCACCGCTTTGTGTGCGCTTGATTCCCAAATACAGTGTGTTGTGTTTGCCAGTGAAGGAGTGTGGGCCGGCTCCGTTGATGAAACGTGGTTCCCATCCGCATGCCTCCCGGTCTTATTCCTTCAGTTTTACACTGCATATGGGGTGTGAATGGAGCTGTGGGTCGTACAGCGCAAGCCATCCATGGTCCCGATGTAGGCACAGGTGTCCTGTGGCTTGCCACAGTGACAGGCAAATCCGAAACCGGATGCCGCCAACCAAATAGGTTAATGAATCTAGTAAGACACAATGGTATATTCACAAGTCAGAAATGCATACGTGAATAATTGCCTCTCCGTAACTCTATATACTCCTGCGTGTTTGATCCATAATACTAGTAGAATGGGTGATTGAAGAGATTTCCTCAACGTTTCGTCGCCTGAAAGAAATATTGTGTTTAAGTACAAATGGTTTGGTGGTGTACAATTTGGACGCGGAGGAATGTTATATTTAATAGTGGGGACTGCAGCTGTTTGTTATTGTGATCACCATACTTTTCCTGCTAGGTGTGCTAAATGACATGATTTTGATTCACGCTAAGTAATTTTGCATGTAGTAATGGTACGTAAGCATCGAAGTCAATGATTACTCATTTCGGAGCTTAAGAGGTGTTTGGGGGAACAGGGGTTCTTTAAACATTCAAAATACTTTATACACATATATATATATTCATTTCATTTAAAGCATGGGATATGTTTACACACGCGCAGTCAATTATCTAACAATTAATATTGATTCTGGTCAACATTTCGATTACACGATTACGACTTCCACAGGTAACCTCCAATGCAAACCAATCCTGTTCTGTTCTCTTGAGGCGTTCTGTTCTCTTTAGACAGGTAGTCCACTACGTTTATTTGCAGATATTTGTGTCACCTGTACGTCATCTGTTTGACCATGCCGATCATTTCGGTCTCGTCCACTACTCCAATGCGGCTGCTGAACACCTGCTCTATCTGCACTCAGCGTGTAGGACCTCGTTCCAAAGCCATCACCTGCTCGATCTGTCTTCACCGTGTTCACGCTCCTTGTGACAATTCGCTCCATGCAGCTGACATCGAACTCTGTCGCTCGCATCCACAGACGGTTCTGCGGTACATTTGCCCGGTTTGCATTCCCAGAATTGCGAACTACGTGCGGGATATTTCTCGCGACCTTTCCTCAACGACTTGCCCTATGGTTGGTTCTGTAATCTCGTCTCCCACTAACCGGCCCTCCACACCGCATAAAAAGCATTCGCAGACGCAGTCGCCCCGGTCACCACGATTTGTTGAGCAGCCTAGCAACAATGCTCGCTCAGAAGTGCGCTTACTTAATCTGGAAGAACAGCTACAGAATCTATTGCGGAAAGTCGATGGTCTAACCAAACGACGACAACAACCTCCCAACCGTCCTGAATTACGTACCGTCTCACCGTTACCAACTGCTAGTCGGCCCAACACTTGCCGACGACCAACGCTTCCGACGGAGACACTCCCAACAAGTAAACTTGCTACCGCTTCACATCTGCGTTCGGCTAGGCGAATAACGAGTAGCCCTGCTCCTAATGCTGTCATATGTACAAAAGTGCCCGAGTCCAACGACCCGCAACTTCCGAATCGACATTCCCATGATTCTACTATGTGGAGCTCAATCTGTACCGCGTTAAACCTCCCTGGAACGAAACCCATTAGTCTCACAAGACTGACTCGCCACACTTCGCCTCCGAACGCCGGTAAGCCAAGACTTCTGCTTGTTGACATGCAGCCAGGCCCGGCTATGGAGGATGTCCTGTTTTCAGCACACCTACTCCGAAACAATGCGTCTCTCGGCATTTACCAAATTCTAATCTTCCCCGACATCCCTTGGACTCAGCGCGCTGCGAGCAGACAGCAACTGACGCCACCCACTCAACCATGCTCCATCATTGTGCATGGCGTCCCATAGCTGCATGCCCTTGAGGCAACCTTACAACAACGACAACAGCATGACTGTAATCAATGGCGATTCCTTCAGCAGACACTAAATATTGTCAACGTAATCACAACGGACGTTCACCGCCTACCTCGTCCAGCAACTTATAGAGGAACAGCCCCCGTCTTCTGAAAGTGACATTCCTCATCGCTAGCATGGCAACCGATGCACTCACCATCTGGTATGCTAATAAAAGACGAGCACTACCAGATATCCGTCTGCGTCCAGATGGGCACCCGGTGCCAAGGCGCACAGCTTCCCACAGACCCCTGGTAGCAGCAGCAGCAAACTCGGTACCGACACACTCTGACTAGATCGTCCTCAGTCGGTCCACCACTGAACCACCTGCCTCACTGCCTGGAGTACTTTACTCACCTATACATTCCAAACTTCAGGCTTTCAACGACCCAGCCGCCAGCACCCATCTGGGCTCCGACGACCAACACCTTGTTTCCCCAACTACAAACCTTAGCGGCTCCACCCCCATAAACCAAAAAACGGTGCACTGCTGGTCATCTGCTGACCGGCTGCACCCTAGCTACTCCCGCGCTCATCACCCAAACGGGTCTCACCTGTATCTACACGAACGCACAGGGCCTCATGTCCAAACTTCCGGAGCTCCAATTCCGACTTCTATCAACACCAGCGGACCTAATAGCCATAACGGAAACTTGGCTCTCCGGCGACATAACCGACGGTGAAATCCAACTTCCTCACATGTCAGTTCCCCGCTCTGACCGCGCAACCCCAGGTGGCGGTGTCGCACTGTACCATGACATCTCCCTCAGTTGCAGCATGTTAACAAACACCTCCCTCCAGTCTCCAGACACCATGTGGTGCGAGGTCGTACTAACCGCCAAACACTCCAGCTGTCTTGGTATCATTTACCGCCCCCCAAACAACTCTCCCGAGAAGGATGCACGACTACTGCACGACGTCCACCTTATGTTATCCCACAAGCGCACACACTTTCTTATCATGGGCGATTTCAATCTGCCCCGTCTATTTCACTCTGTCCCGTCTACTAACTCCTTTGCATCAGGCCTCATTGATCTTCTTCACACGGCCCCGTTGTACAACCACACGTATCAGCCGACCAGATTCCGATCCAACAACCAACCGTCCCTGCTAGATCTCGCCCTCACTAACGAAGAACTGATGGTTGAGCACGTTGAGTATGATAGCCCTTTGGGGCTTAACGACCACTGCGTCCCCCGTTTCGATTTTATATGCTTCGCCGAAAAACTCGTCAGCACGCCAACTTATACCAAACGCTGGACTGATTACGGAAAGTTGAACCTTCTCATTTCCGCTAACAACTGGTCACCCGAGCCCCATTCGAGCGCCGACAGCGTGTGGTCAAGCTTTTGCCTTACCTACGTGAACTCTGCTCCACTACGACGACGTGCAAAGAAGTTTCCATAGGGAAGAGACGCCCAGTACTCATCCGAAGTCGTACACGGAAATGGATTGCCTACAAGAACACGGCGTGAAGAAACTATCGCTCCCATCCAACGGCCACTCAGTGGGAATATTACCGATCCATCCGTAACCAATGCGTCCATCTTGTACGGGAAGATAAGAGTGAGCACCAGCGTCAACTTATGCGTAAACTTTCATCCAATCCCAAAGCCTTGTATAGACACGTCTATAGTCATCGACAAGTCAAACACGGTGTCACTGCATTGACGACCCCCACAGGGCTCACGAAATCAGCTACCGGGGCAGCAGAAGTCCTGTGCAAGCAGTACGCATCCACCTTCTCCGTTCCATCACTGCACACAACGACGGTACCTTCTTCGGTTTCACTCTCAACTTCCCTGACGACTGTTCATTTCACTCCGGAGAGGGTCCTGGCGAAACTCAAATCCCTGCGGCTAACGGCCTCTCCTGGCGCTGATGGTTTCCACCCACGGCTCTTGCGAGCGTGCGCCGCAGCTCTAGCTTTACCTCTAGCGGAGCTGTTCACCCACTTCTTCTTGCAAAGCAAAGTTCCCCATGATTGGAAATGTGGGACTATTACACCAATCTATAAGGGCGGTACTCGCAAAGATCCGGCCAATTACCGACCGATAACTCTCCCATCTACGATCTCCAAAGTGATGGAATTGATCGTCGCAGATACTTTAACGGACCACATGGAGGCCCAGAAACTGCTTTTTGATTGCCAGCACGGTTTCCGGCGTCAACGATCTTGCCTGAGTAACCTGCTACTTGCCAGGGACAGCTGGACGACTGCAGCCGACTCTGGCCAAGAAACGCATGTTATATTCCTGGATTTCGCCAAAACCTTCGACAAGGTCGACCACAATATTCTGCTGCGGAAACTGTCATCTTACGGCGTTTCAGGGGACTTGATGGAATGGATCCGAAACTACCTCCAAAACCGTACCTTCCAAGTAGGCGTCGACCGAGCTTTGTCTCCCCGCATCCTTGCCACAAGCGGAGTTCCACAGGGGTCCGTTCTCGGACCGCACCTCTTCCTAGCCTCCATTGACGACGTCACACCGCAAGTGGAGTCTTCGCTGCTACTATACGCGGATGACGCCATCTGTGGTGCACAATTAACCTTCCGGACGATGCCCACGCACTTCAGACGGACCTCGACCGTATACATCAGTGGTCCATAGAAAATAACCTTCCATTTAACGCTTCGAAATGTCGCGTCCTTTCTACTCGCCCTTCCGCTTTTTCTCCTGTATATTACCTGGGTGCGTCTAACCTCCAGATCTCTTCAGCCGAAAGAGACTTGGGTATCATTACCCAGACGAGTCTTTCCGTATCCGCTTCCTGCCGGAAAGCAGCAGCTGCTGCTAACCGCATGGTGCGATTGCTGAAACGAGCCTTCGTTCAAATTGACCCCATCAATTTCCGCCTCCTCCTTAACGCTTTTCTCCGACCCCACTTGGAGTTCGCTATTCAGGCTTGGAGCCCTTGGTTGTTGAAGGACCAACGCATACTCGAAGCCCCACAACGTCGAGCAACCAAACTGGTCCGAGATCTCAAGCACCTACATTATCCACAACGACTTCAGTGCCTGGGCCTCTACTCGCTTAAGTACCGACGTCTACGGGGCGACCTGCTCCTCGTATTCATGATGTTATCCAACCCTGGACATCCCTGTCGCCCGCTACTCACACTGCACCAATCGGGCTCCCACCTACCTGGCCAACCACTGAGGCTCACACATCAGCACAGTCGGCTGAACTGCAGACGACACTACTTCGCTTTGCGAATCTACCGACCGTGGAATGCTCTGCCTGCCGATTTAGTCTTGGCACCCACCGTGGCGGACTCTAAGGCCCGCTTGGACTGTAATCTGGCCAAGCTACACCGCGATATTCCCTAATTTAACTACATACTACTGGATGGAATTTTTTTATTTTTTTCTTACCTACTTCCCTTCCAAAGCCGCTTCGGAGGGCGTGGTGGGATGTCTCGCTTTGAGCCGGCGTGCATTCTGTTTAAATGCCACATAAGCCAGATGCAGATACAGCTAAAACGCGAGTCCAACCCGCTATAAGGTTGCTTGGCCTTTCATTAAACCCGACCCGTACTCTTTTTACCCTATGGGTCATGTAAAGCTCCAGCTTTTCTTCCCATTAAATACAATGTTCCAATGTTCCAATGCTCACAAACAAATGCCATCCATCGAAACTCGCATATGTTGGAAAATTTTCCATACATGCTGCCACTTCGTTCATTTTATGGAGACATTGCTCGGCCAGCAATAAGCGACTTTTTAGATTCTGTTCCTTTTTTAACCAATTGCGCACTGTAATATATTAACTTTTTCATTTTTATACAGCTTTTCAATTAAGCATGCAGCAGCAAGGTTTTTAGCTTTTTGGAGTTCCTGACCTAATTATAAACACCTTTCGCAACAAATTACTCCAATAAAACCATGCATTTAGAGAACTCAGAAAGCGGTTGTCCTGATGAACATGGGAAGGTTGAATCGGTATGACGCGCGAAATTAAGTTTCTGGCCGAGGAACTAGCGTACATCAATCTGCAAAAGATGGAAGGTAAACAACAGTTACGGCGTAGTGTGAACAAGGTATGAAAAAGGAATGCTTAATTAATGCTATCTTTTGTTTTTGGCGTGGCATTAGTTTCGGTTTTAATGAGTGGTTATGTAAGGGCACATACTGAGCGTCAATACGAAATGTGTAGTCTTTGGAAGCGGAAGCCAATTCGCATCGAACTGCACTGTAAGTTTTGGACTACTTCGGCACGCTCAGTTGTCCCATTTAATGGCGCGCACATGAAAAGAAGCAAAAAACGGCGGCATTAGCAGTAACGTGAAAAGGTTACAGCAAATTTCTTGGAATGTAGCTAGGAAAAAGCTTTTTAAGTGATATACGAGGGCGGCGTACTTAGTTAGAAAAATACAAAGGAATATAAAAACAAACAAAAATGCATACGTTAATTTAGTTCACTGGCGCAAATGGTTAAACTGAGTAAATCACAGCACAAAAGAAAAACATTTATGGAAAGGGGCCGTTTGATTGCACTATAAGAAAAGTGTGTTGCTTTAGGATGTTCCGTTGTACAAATGGTACAGAGCAACGAGGTTACCTAGCGACGTTGCCAAGGAGGATGAAGGTGCAAATAGTGGAAATGGCTGGGAGTGGAGGGAATGGGATTGTGTGTGAATTATGAGAACATAGAAATGGTTACCGGTAAGGGTGCATTTGTATGATGTTTGTTTTATTATTTCGGCCATACTTGTTTTTCTGCTACCGCTATGGTTGTGGATGATAGCGAGCTGTTCAGGTCTTTGGTCATTGGGAAGTATGAAAGTGTTGAAGACATTGAGGAGCAATTGAAACGTTTTCACATTGAAACGGCGACTTGTTTTTCCCGAGTTTCCTCCACGTCTGTTGCGGCGTACCACCGTGGAAGGCGGAAGCAATTGCGGGATGCAAACAGCTACGTTTACATTCTGTACCGTTGCGTACATTGTCAACGTTCAGGATCACGTGGCAAGCGGTGAGTTTATATTTATGCAACAAGTGAACTAACGTATGTAGATACAAATCGTACAAACGCAAGGCCCGCTTCTCGGTGGTTGTGAAGGAGGGTAAATATGTCGTGGGAAGGTACTGCATGGTCCATAGTCATGATTTCCACTTGGGTAACCCGTGGCTGTATGCACGCAACCGTCGGCTGTCGCCGCGGCAGGAGAAGGAGGTTTTGCGTTTGATGGACAGTTTTCATAGCACGCCGGATTTGAGACGTTCATCTATCAGGAGTACAGCAAACAAGTATCCCGTATGGATCTGAGTAATCTGCGCATTCGTCACCAAAAAAGGACCTCATGTGAAGTGTCTGAGGTGCGAAGATGTTGGAAGGGCACGGTGTTTGCCGATTGGTGTCTGAGGGTAGCCAGATTTGTTTTGTATTCTTCTCTCCATCTGTAGTCCTTGGCATTGTGAAGCGTTATGGGAAGGTTTTGTTGTGCGATGCAACGCCCCAGTTAAATCATGGTGGGTAAATTTTATGGCATTGCATGTTCGTGGACGTAACAGGTCTAGGGATTTCCTTCTTCTGCGCCTGGCTAGCCGAACAACCTCCTGGTGGCGCCAGCTGGGTGGTCCGGGTTTAACCCGTTCCAGCAAATAGTTCAGCGGCAGTGTTCCAGGACGTGGTGCGTTTTCGCCCGGCAAGCGTTCTCCCTATAAAAAGCCAAAAATGTCTGCTTATCAACACTGTGACGTGGCGGATGTGACACGCCACAAAATAAAGTCACTGGCCCATGGACCCGGAAAATGGTATCCAACCCACGGACATCAATCGCTTATTCTCACAGTCCTACCGATAACAATCTGTCAAAATTTCTGCGGCACATTCAAAAATACAAGCTACATTCATAGACAATTACATTCATATATACACCCATACGCTTACATTCACCATTATGCCAAACATGTACTCTTTGTACATTTTGATCACGCTGTGTTAGCTAAACATGATCATGCCCGTACAGGTGTGCCTCGCTTTGTCGAGAATAACAGTTTATTTATTTTATTTTTTTATTACCTGATGAGACGTCCTATAGCTATGAGGACATACTGCATGGATGTCGGTGGATCGCACCTAGGCAACCTCCCGCAGACACCCCAGACTCTGTTGCGGTGGGTGTTGGTGTGCAGCTTGTAGACCATCAGGTAGCGGATAGGGATGCGGTTGTCAGTCGTATCATGAAACTTCGCAAGACACAGGATGTTTTGTCCGACATTGGCACACAATTCTACATCTACGGATCGGATAACTTTTCCGCGGCGTTGACGTTCCTGAGAATGTTAGCGTTGCTAATGTCCAATGACACCAGTTTCCAGTTGTACGGTCGAACGTCTAAGTGCCCTGTTCCCCTTCTGCTGGATACGGAGGCGAACGTCCGGATGTTATGTGGCTTACCCAATCCGGGAACGTCGCATGAGGGCACAGCGGTTGCGGTATGGACGACGTCGGGAGGCGACGTGCCGCACGCGGTGCATGCAACCGAGGTCAATGACGTCGCCGCTGTAATTTCAAGGGCAACACCGGTGCTATCCACATCGGCAACTGGGTCCAAGTAGCGTAAATCGCCCCTTAAGTGCCGTGTGTTGGAGGTGAACCTCAGGAAGAGTGCGCTAAGGGGCAAAGACTTCCGGAAGCTTCACACCAGGACATCTCCCACCTACAGGGTTCCCTTTAAACATAAACAGGATACTCAGGGAGTCGGTTCAGAGGACCTCTGCGGAGTATGTCAGCAGGAGGATGATGTGCAAGTTCGCGGGGACGCGGTGCAGTGGGTTATGTGCGATGCGTGTTCCCAATGGTACCTGCGTCCTGCGTGTGCTATGACGGTGCCAAGCAATTCGTTTGCTTCTCTTGCTCCTCGTAGTGTCTGTGCAACGTACGTAAACGGCGTAGCAGGGTGCACGCTGCAGGTATGCCTAATTTGCATGGCCTTCCATTACGCCGCTTTTCGGTTTTTGCAGACAGCATTGAATTTGCCCCTTGATGGGAATACGTGCGAATGAGAAGTGAACAAGGTGCCGAGAGAGCCGCAGCACCACCGCACCATTATGCGCAGGTAAGTTTCCCATTGCCCCTAAGGAACCATGATTTAGCCCCTATCATTCCGCTGTCATTTCTACAGCGGTACTGACTGCCAGTGAAGGTGTTCCAATGTACCTGCGATGGCGTTTGATGGATGCATGACGTTACTGCAGAATTTCCGTGATACTGCACCAAACCAGTTAGCCTCCTCTCAGGTAGTGCCTCCCCCATGTCATGTATCCTTGCCATAGTCGCAAGTTTCGATTATTTATTTGAAACTGCTTTTTTTGGGTCTTCTATGTGCGGCACACAGCCTTCCGACGTAAATTTGCCGCATCCGACGTATGGCCTCCGCCGTCTCATAAAGGCTGCCTACCTGGTCGCAGGTGCGGTTCGTTTTCCATGATGTCTTCCGTTTCATGGAAAAATTGATGTGCGCAGCGCACCGCGTTGCAAATTACCACCGCCACTGACCCACCTCGAAGGTATAGGCTCCGCCATGTTAATATTCATGCATAGCTATTCACAGGTAAGGATGGTTTTCCAGGATCCATTTTCTTTACCAGCTGAAGTGAAATGCGCCGCTCACTGTCTTGCAAGATAGCACCGCCACGGAGCCACCTCCGAAGCACTGCCTTCGCCATGTGAACCTTGATTCATTTGTAGTCACAGGTAACCAATGTTACGCATTGTCACCTTACTTTAACAGGGAAAGTGAAATGCGACGCCCACTGCCTTGCAAGTTAGCACTGCCACTGATCTACCTCCGAAGCACGGCCTCCACCATGTGAACCTTGATTCATTTGTACGGTATGTTGACGACACCTTCGTACTTTGCAAATCCGAAAAGCATTCGGAACAGTTGCTGAAAGCTTTCAATGACGCACACGGGAACTTCCATTTCACTTGTGAGCACGAACTCGGAAACCGGTTGCCTTTCTTGGATGTAGAGGTTATCCGGACCTCGGACGGATTATGCAGCAGAAATGTACACAGAAAGCACACATGGACTGGGCAGTACACTAACTTCCACAGCGCACTACCACTATAGAGTAAGCGGAGTTTAATCAGATCTCTCGCCTTCCGGGCGCGCAGCATTTGTACACCGGATACCGTCAAAGAAGAACTATAGAGAATCAGCGACACCCTCAGGGAAAATGGCTATTCGGATAAATTTATCAAGAAACATTTGAAGCAACGCAATAAATAAATAAATAGTATATTCTCGGTAAAACGAGACACACCTGTAAAGGCGTGATCAAATATGCATACAAGCATTGCTTCTGTGGAGTGTTAAAACATTTCGTTTTGATGAAAGTTATAAAAGAAAAGATGTCCGTATGAGTGAGCATACTGTCAGGTAATAGTCAGACCCAAGGACATTATGGCGCTGTGGCGCGCAAAAATCCGTCAAAAGACAAGTTGCGGGTAATTTCGCCAGGTAGTTATCCGTGAGCACAGGAGCCTAAACAAGGTTTTTGCAACCAATAACCATTACGAGATAGAGATGATCTGTGCTCCAACAAAGCATTGTTCATAGCAGAATTAGTTGCACAAGTTCGATGTAGAAAGCTGAGGATTGCGTCAGTGTGAAATGCATAGCTGTGACTTTATTGTGTGGCGAGTCACATCCGCCACGTTGCAGTGTTGTTAAGCGGACGTTTGTGGCTTTTTATAAGGAGAACGCTTGCCAGGCGAAAACGCACCACGTCCTGGAACACTGCCGTAGCTTTCGTTGAACAGTAGTGCAAGTCGGTTATGCATCGTATAGACCAATTTTGAATTCTATTTTTCGCAGTCGGTTGACAGCCGAAATTCTTCGTTGGTTGGCCGAATGGCTTAGTTCTGATACGGCAGCAGTCGTTGAAGTTGGTCAATGATGCAAGATTCGAAGAGTCGAATGCCTTGATCTGAACCCTTTAGGGTGCAGCCTCTAGCAGGTCTAGAAATATATCTATTAATTTATTTATTTAATTATGCAGGTGAGTAAACACATTTTTAATAGAGGCCGGCTCCCCTATTATATTCATGCTCGGCTCGCAAACCATGTCCAGCTATCCTCGCTGGACTTGTCATGGGGTCGGTGCGTGAAGTTGTTTCTTGTGGCTGAATATGTCCTTAATAGGTACAAACGCCATTCACCGCAAATTGGATTTGGGATTCCTGCAAATGTAAGTAAGAGTAACTGTTTCCGTAGCCAAGTGAAAATTCCATAGAAGACCTTTGGAATAGCCACGTATACGTGCGCAACGCTGTCTGTGAAATGACATCAGAATAGCTCCAGGTGACTGGCGAATAGGAATGTTTGAGGCAGTGAAGTTAATCACGCCAGAGTTGTTTGTCTTCGATTGTGGAACGGGGGATCCATGTACATATATTCTTCCAGGTGAGTAAATTGTTCTCTGAGTATGAGGCAAGCTAGACCCATTTGTTTAGACCCCAAGAAGGTAGCGCCTCCGGAATGGCGGAATGAGCTCCATTCGGACCAGTGTGTGGGTTTTTCATTTCCTGGAGAAAGGACCAAGCGTTTTGAGGATGGGTCGGCCAGTCTTAGTGGATAAACCTTCTTGTTTTGGCGGATGTGCCTGTGGGAATCTCGGGAAAACGGGCAAAGGACAAGAGGTGGCCAAACAGAGACAGCAATGAATCAAGAAGCAATAACACAGACTGGTGGCGCTCACAGGTGCCTATGGTACCTTCAAACTTATGTAATTTTGTTTAGTATACATAATTCGGAAGCGCGTTCTATACATTACGTCGCTGATGTGACTCAGACTACAGCTACTACGTGGGAAGAAGGTTCTGCACGCGCAGGGTCAAAAGACCGATATAACAAAGCGTTTTAACAAAAGTTAAGCGAATGATGCAATGGTTTTAGAGAAACAGGTAAACCGATGATGATGGCAGAAGCCAGAATACGAGAGGCATCTTAGGTGAAACTGAGGACAACTAGGTAGAGACCGAATGCGGGAGCAAGATAGGTAGAGCAACATTCCAAGAGGAAAAGGAATTTCAAGGAATCGGCTAGGAGCGAATGAATGCTGATGGTAATACGAGGAGGAGTTCGTAAGAGTAATTACACTAAAACGTTCATGATTCTACAGTCCAAAAGCCTTCAGAAGCTAGGAAAATGGTCACAGAGGGCAAAAACTGCCGTGCATTGGGTGTCGTTATGACACGTACGGTCTCAATAGTATACCAGTGTGAGCATAAGGTAAAGAGCATAGGAATAGGAGGAGTGTTAAGTTGAGCATACTAATGGAAGTACTAGTCAAGCAACACTTAGCAATGGTCCGAGTGCCGCCAATACTCAGGAACGAGCTCAGAGCGAATGGGATCATGCGCACGAGGATAACTTGGATAGGCGCAATGAGTGTAAGCTGTGGGAATACAAATTGGAGCGCAATAAGAGAAAAGGCCAAGGATAATAGGAAATAAAAGCAGGCGGAAAGGTGAGAGAGGATAACAGCAGGACAGTAAAGCCGGACGTCCGAGTTAAAAAGAGATGAAAACAGAAAGCGAGAAAAGAAAAGGTTAGGGGCGGGGTGAGAAGGGTTTATTGGGAAGGAGTGGAAAAGCCCACGAGGCTCACCAAGTAGTGTAAACAGCACCAATAGGTCAGCCGAACCAATGGAAGTGATGTCTCAGAAGTCCAAATGAATTTAGTGATTACGAGGCCGACTAAGCGGTATTGGATCAATCGGCCCTTTGGGACTAGGTCGTAAAATACAAATAAGAAAGAGGCTATAACAATAATTTGGGTACCCGTCTATAAGTCCCCCAGAGTAGGGGTAGTAGAGTTGACTCAGCGGAGCCAATACCGTTCAAGGCTCGGCAGCATGGGAGCAGTCAGAGATAAACAGACTAGTCCAGTGAGACAGGATCACGGCATGGCAGTAAAGCTGGTCGTCCGATTAAAAAGGGGAATGAATACAGAAAGCGAGAAGAGAAAAGGTTAGGGTCGGTATGAAAAGGTTTACTGTTAAGTAGTGAGGAATCCCACGAGGCTTTCCAGGTGATGTGAGCAAGACGTCGAGTCAACCGTACCAAGGTTTGTAACGTGGAATAACTCTAAGTAAAACTGGAAACAAGTGGCTGATCTAGCGAGACTAGATTAGTCGGCGCGTAGGAATAGCACGTAAAATTAAAGGCAGGAAAAGGTCCGCAACAATAGAGGTTGAGCGAGTCAAGCGGAATCTTCGGGTAGGGGGACAAGAGGGCTAAGTCTGCATAGCGCATACCACTTAAGTCAGAGCAGCATTGGAGCATAAAAGAGAAAGAGGCAAGTCAGTGGGACTAACTCACCTACGAGCATTGCTCTTAAGAAAGAGCTTTTCATACATACACCCTTTAAGGGCGATGCTGCAGCTGATATGTTATCCAGACGAATGAAAGACGCTGTCGAGAAAACTTATTTCTCGGCCCGCCTGAGAATCGTTTTTCACAACAAGCCGTTGCTTATGAAACCCTTGAAGGATAGACTACCGTCGTCGACCAGTTCAATGATCGTTTATCAATACTCGTGCTCCTTTGTTGCTCGATACGTGGGTCGCACGACAAGGCGCTTATCTCGGAGGATTCGTGAACTTAACCCGGCATGGTTTTAAATAGGCGAATTGAGGTCTTCGGATGGCTCAATCACGTCGTACCTTCTTGAATGTGGCCACACAGCTTCAGAGAATGACTTCAAGTCATTTATTCACTACATGAACACTACACCCAAGGATTCCGAAAACAGCTCTTATCCATTGCTGAGGCTATCTACATTAACTATCTGAAGCCGGAATTTTGTATACAAAAAGCTTCATACGGCCGATACTACTACCTCGGCCGACGAACACTGTTACTCAGTTATTTGGCTGTTCTTTTACCTACATAATTACTTTGGACTACTGAGCTTTGCGTATGTATGTGTATTTAGTTTACTTTGTTTACCATCACTATCTCTGTCTCGAGTTATCGATTTTGATCATTCAAACATTCCAAAGTAAATCCCAGCCCGAGTCGACGCTTACCCCACATTATCAGTGTTTTGTAAACGTTAGGGTCCGATGAGAGTTACCGAAAAGAATTCGTCACCTGGAACTGATTTTTGATATTGATTCATGTTAATGGAATGGGATAGGCGCCGCCCCCTGCATTGCAAGTTAGCACCGCCACTGGGCCACCGAAGCACCGCCTCCGCCATGTGAACCTTCATTCGTACGTTGTCACAGGTACGCGTTGTTATCCATCATCCATTTTGTTTAACAGGAAAGTGAAATTCGCCGCCCACCTCCTTGCAAGTTAACACCGCCACTGAGCCGCCACCCACGTATCGCCTCCGCCGTCTCATGCGTCATGGAAACGGATCCACAGGTGACAGCCTCTGCCCCGCCGATGCATGCAATTGCATTAGATTGAGCACCAGGTTCGGTATTACAGTCGGTAAGTACCTCGCCCCTAATCGCCTTCCCTTCCACAGATATAAATAAATAAACAAATCTTTTATTCTCAACAAGGTGAGGCAGGCTTTTACAGGCATGATCATTTTGACGTAACGATGCATGATCAAGAATGTGCAAAACTCCGATATGTTTGCCATAGCAGTTTGTGTTTGTGTAGGGGGCATGTATGTATGTCATTTTGTATGTGTATACAGCTGTGTATTTTTTGCTTGTAGTTGTGCTGTTCCAATCTTCAACTTTTGATATTATCATCAATATGCGAGTAGGAGATTGGTGTCCGTGGGTTGGAGAGAATTATCCGGATATCCACGGTAGCAGCACTGAAACCCACGGTCCGCATTGCCACGTGAGTACACAACTGGATACTCCGAGTAAACGGCGCAGTTAACCTCATTGATGAAATGCATCCTGTCGCCGCATCCTCGGGATATTAAGTCGCCGTAGCACGTCCATTTCGTATCGCGGTTTGCTCCGTAACATTGAAGTCTTCGTGAACGACCCAATGGCCCTTCTCAGAGCCCCCTGCGCCATGGCCTCGCGTCTCCCCCATATGGGTTGCAGCACGGGGAGCATAGGTGCAGTGGTTGGGTCCGTAATCGTCCGAAATTTACATCTTTTGCCCGTCGATTACCGTACCATTTCGCAGTTACTTTAAGCCGTACGGTTAGGCACATTAGTTAAGCATATATGAGCTTCATGTTGCACGCTACCAGGTTACTACTTCTTAGGAAGAGAGATTCGTCAGTAGACTGTGATATGGGCGCACCGTCGTTTGCCTGCTCCCTTAGCGAAAAGCTGTCGGCCCACAGTATTTGGAATGCGCAGTTGACGGAGTATAAAGGCTACCATTACACAAGATTAAGGGCAGTGCATCCAGGCAGGCAGTGGAGGCGAATGAAGGCATTAATGGGTATTGTGTAACAGCACCCTGGGAGTCTGAAAGTGTGCTGCGGTGGTTGTTGCAATGGTTGCAGGTTGACCAATTCGTAGGAATAAATTCTACGTGTCTTCCAAGTTCAGTGCACTCTAAGGATTCCCCAAAATTGCGGTTGCGCTATTTAACAATGTTTATTCTTCTTCTACTTCTGAGCGACAGCGTGAATCCAAAGGGATAGCCAACGAAGCTAGGCGATCAGTGGTCCTGGAGAAATGCGACTACATAGATGGACGAAAATGCCTTTGAAACTGATCAGGCCAACGCACTAACCTCCCTCCATCCAAAGACCACATTTACCTGCATCCGTTAGCGGTTTCATGGTACCCTCCATCAACCCCGCACCGTCAGTCACATTACGCCGAAAAGCTATGTCACTATTAACCACCATAGCTTAAATTACACTTTGCGGATATCCGGAGCTTGGTAGGAGTCGCTCCATTTTTACAAAGTTCATTCTCTTGGATTGTTTGCGACACAGCTCAGCTGGTTTGTTGCCCTATTATGTGCCACCGTAGGATCCACTAGTAACTGAAGGCTTAATCCGAACTCTACTGCTGGTCACTATTCTCTCTCCTACCGCGCCGTTATGTGTCGTTCGTCCTACTTGCATCAACTCTTCTTGACAACAGCTAGTCATTGTTGGCTCCATGTAGCTTGCAAGGAGCCACTCCCTGACCCTCCAACATTCATTTTCTTCTACCGTCTGTCTCGCTAAGCTTCGCTCGCATGTTGATTTCTTTATCGAAGCTGTAGGTATCCAGTAGTGATCAAACGTCTTATTATGAAATGGCTACACCAGCCACTGCTACATTCTTTTCTAGAGCCACTATCTCTGCTTAGCAGCAGCAAGTTGCCATAGCTTCCATTTAACTCTGCGGATATCCGGAGCTGGCTCCCTTCTTACAATATTCATTCTCTTGGATTGTATGCGTCAAAGCTTAGCTGGTCTGTTGACCTATCACTTACCTTCACTGGCCTGTTGATACACTCAGCGACCCTATAGGCATACACTAGTGACCAAGCGTCCGATTGGAATAGCTGCATCTGGCGACTGAGTCACTCCTAGCGCCACCATCTGTCGGTCGTCGTAAATTCGGCATCTCTGTTCAGAAGTAGCTATTGGCCATTGGCACCATGCATATGTGATGATCCAGTGCTTGTTAGGAGCCACTCCGTATCTCAATAACCTTTGTTCCTTTAGAATATCTGCATCCAGTCCTTCCGCTGCCCTGCCACCAATTGATCTTTAGGACTCTCTCGCGGCAACCTATTTATTTTCGCTTATTATGCCCACCCTTTCGGTTTACGCTAACTACGTGCTGTTCATGCACCTGACAATCACTACCAATATTCTAACTGTTTGCTCTATCCCCACGCAATTATTGGGATGCTGTGGCCTTATAACCGTGAGTTAATTACAAGCTCCTCTGAATTCCCATGTAGAAATAATACTCCTTGCTGGATTTCTAGCGTTTTCGCGCAAGATCATCCCTTATTCGCATATATTTGTCATGTATGCCTGCAAAGGTTACCTTTCGGCCACCTGCGCAGTCCGTAGTTGTCGCAGGGTATTACGGGCTAATTAGAGCATTTCTGGATAGCTATGCCCACCTAGATCATACGCCGCTTCCCTACTTTTTATGTTTTCTTTTCTTTTTTCTGCTATCTGCTTGCAAAGCAGAAAGCCATTTTTAGCGAAAAAGTAAAATGGCCTTATTCGTAGACCATCATTTAATTGCGAATAACTCGCAAACTACTGCACGTATTGTGTTGCTTTTACGTTGAACGTATTTAGGCGCTTAAGCTGGTCCAGAACAGTGTAATTTGATGCTACTGTAGGCGGTGTTCTACCTTTAGAAAGGCTTTCTCTTTTATCTGAGAATAACTCAGGTTAAAATTTTGCGCCGGGGAGCAATATCAGCGTAAGAAAAGTAGGGCTAAATCTTTTGTTAATTGGTATTTTTCTACTGAAGCACGCAGATTTATTTTCTCTCTTAACAAATTGTTTTTATTTTATCTGCATTTATCGGAATTGTTTTCAACTTTTCGTATGCCTTATAATCCCTTTACTGATTTCTTCCATGTGCGCAACAACAATTGAGGCGACTGAGTGGCCGAATAATGTGCGATCAATTTAAAGCGAACTTTCGGCGAATTGGATTCTGTTCCAAAAAGAAAAGGCACAACTACACCTCCGCGAAATTTTCACAAAAGAACAAGGAGTTCAATATCGCCCGAAGGAACCAGAAATATGTCAAGGTAGGCGCCTGCGACCCAGTAGCTGTATATCAAACAATGTCAATGCATTTGTAAATGCTAACGATTAACATATACTTATATTTTACCTACTTCCATGCAAGAGCATCGGATGTATGTAAGCATTGATCTGAACCCTTTAGGGCGCAGCCTCTAGCAGGTCTAGAAATATACCTATTTATTCATACTAAACGGATACTTCGTACTTTAATTGCTGGTACAACGCTCTTGTCGCTACGCAGGCGTTAGCAATCCACTCATACGGCTAATGATTCTATAGGATATTCAAAAGACATTTTCAGCATAATTGTTGTTGCACAGTGTACATGCTTTTGTCTCAAGCCCAAATGTTTTAACACAAGATATTAACAATGTTCAACTCCGTGCCTGTTTTTGCGGTCTTCTCTCGGTTATCCCTCACTTTCCCTTTTCTCTGAGGTCCGGGACTTCTTGGAGATTTGGGATTGGACTGGGGAACAGTTTTGGCCCATGAATGACGTAACAACCCACAAGGACTTACATGGAGCATGGTGGAACTCCGAAAGGACCGAACTATAATCACCATAACCCTTGTCCAGTATGGAGAACTGGACATATCTTCATACTCCCATATATTATACATCTGAAAAATATGGACAGCGAAAAAGTTGAACTTTTTCTCATCTGGACATACAACAAGAAGGATGATCGCGATGTCCCTCTCCTCCACCGACCTCAAAAATCATGGCGACCCCGATCAAATTACCTGTCCAAATAACAGAGGAAATTAGAAGCCATTGCTATGCGAAAAACCGAAGGTGAAACCAGTCGTCAAGCGGCTTTGCCAGTTCAACATAAATGTTCAAAATGCTTTACGGCAGTGTTGCAGGACGTGGTGGGTTTTCGCCTGGCAAGCGTTCTCCCTATAAAAAGCCACAAATGTCTGTTTAACAACACTGCGGCGTGGCGGAGGTGACTCGCCACAGAATAAAGTCACTGCCCACAACTACATACTGGCAAGTCGACTAGACTCACATATCAACGCTTTCCGACACCGTTTCAACTACACACGATTGAACCCGATGTTTTGTCGTGATACACATCTATTTTTAAACCTTGATCATGTCTGAGTTGGTGCGTCTCTATGAAATTGAGAATAAACTAGTTATTTATTTATTTATGATGAAGGCTGGGTCTCTCCATTTTAGGTACCTTGTGAAGTATCCACAAACCATTTCTCAGTAATCCCGCTTCCTGGGTAACGAGCCCTTAAGCAGCTCCCCCGCGCTGTCGGGATTATTTGTGAATGGTTTAAACATCATACACCATCTTTGCATCAACTTTTCGTGCTGCGTAATTTAATGCTCTTCATTGTCCTCCTTATAAAGAGTAATGTCACCGTGTATCTTGCACGAGATGAGGCTTCATTTACACGCATGCCAGAGTACCATTCCTACTTCCCGGAGTTCAGGCATGGACATGAATGACAGGGGGCGCAATAGCATAGGTTAGTGAAATCTTGCGCAAATACACATGTACCCTTCCTAAGTGCCAGTTACTACTGCCTTCAACGGTGTTTACAAAGTAACACCATCCGCGTCCACTAACCTTTTCTCAGTGTTTATGCTTTTTGGGTAAGTTTCACACGGCGAGGTCCGTACTACTTGTGAACCGTTTAAACGTTTTATGTCACTAGTGCGTCAACCTATGGTGGTGCGGTGTAACACACCGCATTTCGCCCTTACGAAGAAATACTTCACAGTATATGTATGATGCGGCGGCGCCTGCGCAGCACCCTCTACGGAGTACCGTTCCCATAAACCGCAGTTGGGAAGTGCACGTGAACCCTAGGGCTTCCACTACTACAGGTTAGTCACCTATTGTAAACATAGCATTCCTATTTGTCGCGTGCATTTTTTCACGGTGCAACGTTCCGCTTTACCACCATAGAAAAAATTACAGGCAGTAGGTTACTTCCATGGACTCATGTCAGCGTACTTACCTCTTTGTGTATCACGTCTGATAATGTGCATAAAGGATGTTTCAGGTAGCCATCAGCAGCGCCCATGAGATGCACCAATCATCCCTATTCACAGGTTACATTGTTTTTGCACGGTTACTTCCCCTTCGACAGCCACAGTTATCTGCGTCACCCATTGACTTCCGACGTAACCATGCCAATGCCCCTAATCCCATGTATTGCCTCCGGCATCCCATGCATTATGGATACCTATCCACAGCTACAATTTGTTTGCTATGCTAACTTCTCTTTAGACCCCCAGTGATTTGCGTACGCAATTGGCTTCCCTCATTACCATGCCAAGGAGCGTCTTCCCACGTAATGTTTCCGGCATGTGATGATTACTTCATACCTACCCACAGGTATCATAGCCCTTCTACGACCACCTATGTTTCACAGCCACAGTGATATGCGCTGGCCATTGCTTTCCCTCCAAGCACCCCATTCACTTGCATCCACCTACGGTTGAACGTACCTTCTAGCAACCGGACACCGTCACTTTCCCTACGCCAAAAAGGTACCTGAACAGTAACCTACCTCATTAATGCCGCGTTACTACAATGCTGGTACCTTGTGAAGTATCCACAAACCATTTATCAGTGTTCTCCCTTTGTGGGTTAAGAGCAGTTTAGCAGCTCACCCGCGAGGTGTGGAATGTTTGTAAATGGTTTACACATCATACACCACTGGTGCATCAAGTTTTCATGGTGCGGTTTTAAAGGGCGTTTCATTATCTTCCTACGAAGGCTAACGTCACCTTGTATTTTTGACGCGTTGAGGCTTTCGGTGCACGCATACCAGAGGAACATGCACGATTACCAGAGTGAACACATCAACGTAAATAAAACGTGGTGCCATACAACAGGTTAGTAACCTATTGTGTACATCGCGCTCATGCTTGCCGCGTGCATTATTCATCCTACAATATTCCTCTTTACCAATGGTATACACCGACAGGAATAAGGTTTACTCCAGAGACACAATTCAGCGTATATATCTATGTATTAAACGTCACGTTTGCCTGGACATGTTAGGGTAACCTATACATCCACCATGTCACCGTGCGTTTGGTTGCAATAGACATGACGGCGTACATGTCAGCCGTAATGCACTGTTACAACTGTAGCGTTAACGAAGTTGTGGACGGTATATGCGCATGTGTCCTTCCTAAGTGCTCCTTATTACTACTTTCAGGGGTCTTCAGAAGTTAGCTCAGTCGGCGTGCACATCTCCTGTTCTCCAGGCATGCACCCTTTCCAAGCATTGCCATAGGTGACAGGGAACTTTGTATTTGTACACGTACATTCCGTTCCTTGCTTAGAAGATGGGTTACCCGGACGGAAGAAGACAAGTTTAGGGACGTAGCAGACATTATTTGCCCTGAGTATGAGCGTTACAACCTACGATTGTAACGAACAATCAGTTTAAATGTCTCCTTTTCGTCAGCGCTATGAAATCCCCCAGTGATGCTGATATCCTAATGCAGTTTTATCTAACCCAGACCAGGGCCCCGACCTGACACTGAAAACCCTGGTAAGCGAATACAAACATCTACTCACTCTAAAACACGACACTGCCCTGATGGTCTCGTACCACATGGTACCCTGCAATTCGTTAAAAAAGACAGAACTGTCAACACAAGCAAACCACTGAAGAGGTCCACACACAAACCACCTATGGCATGCAGGTCATGCGGCGAATGACATTACGCACGCTTATGCCATTTCAAACGTCATATTTGTGGAAGCGGCCATAAGCGAGGAATTCTGCAGTCAGGTCCGGCCGAAGAATATGAAGTAGTGTTATCGAAAGCGGGGTGCTAGAAAGGATGGCGCAGTCTCCGTCCATAGTTGCCGCACTCCAAAGCAAATGTAAACTCGGACGACGATTTATCAACGTTTCGATTAACGAGATCCAAAAGCAACTGCAATTTGACACCGCCTCGGATATTAGGATAATTTCCAGGAACACATAGAATCAAAAGATGAGGCGAAAGATGGTCCATTATCACAAAGTTTCACACAATGCATCTTGTGTTGTGTTAAATTGGGGGGTTACTTACTTGCAACGTTGCCGTACAGACCGGCCAAACTTGAATCTTCTTGTCCTCACCTGGTTTAAAAAGTTGAAACTCATGGACGTTCCCTTGAAGCAGATCTGCAAGCGCGTCCGAGCAAGTCCAGACCCAGCGTCTTAGTGCCTCGACGACATGACAGGTTTGTTAAATCGAAATTTGCCTCTGGCTTTCAGAACGGTTTATGCCATTGTACAAATTAAAGGCAACGCTGAGCCTGTGACAAGGAGCCAAACCCGTCTTTAAGGATAAAAGGCCTGTAGCATTTGCAGCTGTCAACAGCTGCTCAAGAACTCCATCGACTGGATCGAGCATGATTCATGACAGCCATCAATTACTCCCCATGTGCCGCACTTATTGTCCCAGTGCGGAAGGCAAATGGCAAAGAAGGCGTCTGCGTTGACTTCCTAACTTGCCTCAACGCGTCGCAAGACGATCACAGGTACCCATCGCCCATACCGGAAGATATCTTCACAAAAGTGATTGGTGGTGAGTGCTTTGTTTATGTTGAGCTATTCGATGCGTACCTTTAAGTGGACGTCGGCGAAGCCTTGAAATAGATCTTGACCATTAACTCTCAGATTGGCAATTCCAATACAACAGCTTGCACTTTGGTGTCAAACGGCGCCAGCCATTTTCCAAAAGTTAGTGGGTACAATGATAGCGGGCGCTTATGGAACCGCTGCATATGTAGATAGTATCTTAATGATAGGCCGACCAACGGAAAAGCTATTCGACCGCCTGGATGAAGGGCTTGGTTGTATACCGTCGTATAGTCTCCAGATCCATGAGGATAAATGCACGTGTATCACACCGATAATCAAATACCTCGGAGTTATCCTAGAAAAAGAGGAACGTAGACCAGATCCGCAATACGCAGGAAGCATTATAAATAAATAAATAAATAAATAGTATCTTCTCTGTAAAACGAGACACACCTCTAAAAGGCATGATCAAATATGCATACAAGCATAGCTTCTTTGGAATATTAAAACATTTCGTTACAATGAAAGGAATAAACGAAAAGATGTAGTCCATAAGAGCGAGCATATTGTCAGGTAATAGTCAGACCAAGGATCATAATGGCGCCGTGGCGCGCAAAAACTGTTGCGTCAAGATACAAGTGGGGGGTAAATTTGCCATGTAGTGATCCATCAGCACAGGAGCCCGAACAAGGTTTAGTGCAATCGATGACCATTACGAAGCCGGGATGATCGGTACTCCACTAAAGCATTCTTCATAGTAAAATCAGTTGCACAGGTTCGATGTTGGAGGCTGAGGACTGCGTCAGTGTGAAATGTATAGCTGTGACTTTATTTTGTGGCGAGTCACATCCGCCACGTTGCAGTGTTGTTAAGTGGACATTTGTGGCTTTTTATAGGGAGAACGCTTGCCAGGCGAAAACCCACCACGTCCTGGAACACTGTCGTAGCTTCCGTTGAACTGTAGTGCTAGTCGGCTATGCATCGTATAGACCGATTTTGCACTCTATTATTCGCAGTCGGTTGACAGCCAAAATTTTTCGTTGGTTGGTCAAATGGCTTAGTACTGAACCGGCAATAGTCGTTGAAGCCAGTCAATGATGTAAAACAGTCGCAAAGTCGGATGATAATGATGCGGATGAGTAAACATATTGTTAATAGAGGCCGGCTTTTTCTATTATATTGTCCGGCTCGCAACCCGTGTCCAGCTATCCATGCTGGACTTGTCATAGGGACGGTGAGTGCAGTTGTTTCTTGTGTCTGAATATGTCCAAAACAGGAATAAATGCTATTCTCCGCGAAGTGGACAAGTGTTTCCTTCAAATGTAAGTGTAATTGTTTCCATAACCAAGTGAGAACTCCAGGAAAAATCATCGGAAAAGCAGCTTATGCGCGCGCAGTGCTGTCCGTGAAATGACATCAGAAAAGCTCCAGGTGACTGGAGAATCGGAATGTTTGAGGCAGTGAAGGTAATCACGCCAGAATTGTCAGTCTCCGGTTGTGGAACAGTAGATCCATGTAACTACATTATTCCAGGTGAGTAAATTGTTCTACTGTGATTACGAGGCGAGCTAAACACATTTGTTTAGACCCCGTGGTGGTATCTTCTCCAGAATGGCGGAAAGAGCTCCATTTGGAACGATGTGTGGGTTCTTCATCTCCCGGAGAAAAGAACAAGCATGTAAAACAGCTGGCTATTGAAAGTGGGTCGACTATTTCCAGTGGATAAACCTTCTTGTTTTGGCGGATGTATCTGTGGAAATCTCGGGAGAAAACGGGCAACGGACAAGAGGCAGCCAAACAGAAAGTCAGCAACGAAGCAAGAAGCACAAACACAGACTGGTGGCGCGCAACGGTGCCTATGATACATTAAAATTTATGTAATTTTGTTTAGTATACATGATTTGCAAGCGCGTTCTTTACATCACGTCGCTGGTGTGCCTCAGACTACAACTACTAGGTAGAAAGAAGGGTATAACAAAGTGTGTTGACAACGTTAAGCGATTAATATGATTCTTGGAGAGTAACAGGTAAACCGATTATGATGACAGCAGACCGAATGCGAGCGGCATCTTAGGTGAAACTAAGGACATCATGGTTGAGACCGAATGCGGGAGCAACATAAGTAAAGCAACGTTCCAAGAAGAAAAGGAAATTTAAGGAATCATCTATGTGCGGAAGAATGCGGACGGCAGTGCGAAGAGTAACTCAGGAGAGCAATTAAGAGACGATAGTCAGGATGAAAAAGGTTTACTACTAAAGTGTGGTGAGCCAGGGACGCTCTCGTGCGAAGTATGAAACGTTCAGTGCTGAAATAGCATCGGTAATATCCCGGTAAGCTGAGAGAACTCTGAGAGCCGGAGACCGAACAGACGAGACTCGAGAAGCCGACACATCCGGAGGCCTCGTAATAGTCCCAGAGAATTTCACTGCTCAGATAATGACAAAGAAGGGCATGGCACTAAGCGTCGGTCATCCGATTGAAGCTTTGAGGGTACAGGTTACTGATGGAAGTGCCTATATTAATCAAGGGTAAACAAGTCTAGCGGGCTGTCAATGTAAGTAAGACATAGTTGTGAGTCTAGAGAGGTTAGATCGGTATATCTTGCTAGTCTGGAAAAGGTCAAAGGAGCATACCGGTCAGATGAGACTAGGTTATTACAAGGCACTAAGAGTTGGCAGTCCGATTAGAGAAGAAATGATAGTACAGGGGCCATAAGGAGAGGAGACGGTCCGGATAGAGAGAGGTTAACTTATAAGGTGTGGAAAAGTCCACGGGGCTCGCGAGGTAATGGGGACGGAGCGTTCAGTCTTCCGAGCATAGCAGGCAGTGTCGCAGAAGTAGGAGAGAAGAAGACCGAGCTGCCGAGGTTGGACTTGGTCGGCGCATTGTGATTGAGTCCTATGGTTCATTTGGGAAGGTAAGTGGAGTCAGTAGGATTGGACTGGTCAGAGATAGAATTGGTTATATCAACATAGGGCGAACAAGTTCAGCAGGATATCAAGGTGAGGGAGGAAGTGCTTTGGATCGACGGAGCCTAGACCGCTAACATCCCGGTAGCCTGGTAGCAGTCCCATGGAATTTGGCTGATCAGCTGAGGCTGAGTTAAGGATGACAGAGACTCAATCGTCCGATTGAAGAATGATTGGATACGAACGGCGCTCAATCATCTGAACGATGGCTAGTAATGTCACAGGAGTCTGAGAGTTTGGAAAGCAGGAGACCAAACAGACGAGACAGGATTAGTCGGCAAAACGGCATTGAGTCCAACAGCTAATTTAAGGAGGGCAAACGGAGTGGGTCGAGAGGTGGAGGTGACTATATAAATAGAGGGTGAACAAGTCTAGCAGACTGTCAACGTAAGTGCGATATAGCTTGAGTCTACAGAGTCTAGACCGTTTAAATGTTGCTGGTCTGGAAAGGGTCAAAGAAGCAGACCGGTCAGATGAGACTAGGTTATTACAGGGCACTGAGAGTTGGCAGTCCGATTAGAGAAGGAATGAAAGTAGAGAACGTCATAAAGAGACGGTCCGAATAGGGAGAGGTTTACTTATAAGGTGTGGAAAAGTCCATGGGGCTCGAGAGGTAATGGGGACAGAGCGTTGGCACTTCTCATCCAATGCCGGTAACGTCACAGCAGTCTGAATGAATTCGGAGAGCAGGGGACCGATCAGACGAGACTGGTTAAGTCGGCAAATTGAGAGTAAGTCGAACAGTTAAGGAAGGAAGATAAATAAAGAGTCAGCAGAGACGGATAGGTTTGGGATGCAGGAGGCTACATGGGTATAAGGTATGCAAGTCAGGCAGGCTCGCAATGTGAGAGAAGTTGTGTGATGGTGATACAGAGCCTAAAACTACATTTCGCTAGTTAGGAAGCAGTCAAATAGGATAATAGGGCAGGGCTCTGAGAGCTCGCTATGCGGATGAAGAAGAAATAAAGACAGGCCGCGATAAGGAGAGGACAGAGTTGACATTTTACGTTTTACGGATATGAAATGCGACAGTTAACGAGGCTCTGTAAGTATGCTCTTATAAGTATGCGTCGAATATAAAGAAGAAATTTCAGCCGTTGATCGGCTACGCGAGGTAGAGAAGGATGCGGTAACATGGTTTAGTAGCTCTTGGCCATGAAGCTGTGGTGCTTTCAAGTTATGGGCGCACTTTTAGCAGCGTTTACCTACTTCTTCTAGCTGTTTGTCCATGAAACGCACATATACTTTGCTGCGAGCAAGCGCATTCATCCGGTTGATCTCAGAATGCCTGGCGTAAAGCGGCAGAAGAAGACGCTCATGAAGTGCCTTTCGAAAATAGTACAGTGCACAATAGTATAGTCCATAATAGAGAGCGAATGTCTCTTTTGGTAGTAATGCTGCAAAGCGAAGATGAACCTGATTGTGGCCACCTCATGCTGTGGTACTGTGCGACTTTATTGAGTACTGGGTTCCGAAGTGTTTCGTATTGTCCAGCTGCTGCGGTAACTGACAGACCGTTCAACGCTTCCCTCATCAGATAGTTGACGTCAAGTTCCATCTCTATGGAAGCAATGACTGTTTCCTCATGTTCGTGCTGGTGGGTATCAATTAGGCGTGACAGTGCATCCGTTTGGCCAGTGGAAATTGTCGACTGGTAGTGCAGCTCAAAATCCTACCCATCAATGTAGTAGACCAAAGTTGTTGCCGGTTGACAGTGTAGGCAGGGATGCTATCTTCGATCCGAAGATAGCCAGAAAGTGCTTGTGATCTATACGTAGGATGGAGTGGCGGTCATACACAATATTTTGAAATATTTTGACCGCGTACACTATAGCCAATGCTTCCTTTATGATCCTTACTTCCTTACTGCACCATTGCACTAAGTCAACCCCACGTACAGCAGTGACCATGCGACGCATCGCCCATACCTATCCGCAGGTAAAATGGGTTACCTGTGATAACTTCTCTTTCTGAGCCACGACGCAATTTAAATGCATCCGCAAGCGGTTAACCGTACGTTCCAGCAACCCTGCACTGGCAGATACCCTACTCCAAAAAGGTAAGACGATAATATTCCTTATTTAATGCCGCGTCCCTCCATTTCAGGTACCTTTTGTGATATCCAGAAACGAATTCTCAGTGTTCTTGCTTCCTGGGTAACCGTCCTTCGAACAGCTCACCCGAGAGGTGAGGCATATTTTTGTTCGGTTCCAACATCATATTTCACCGGAACATCAACCTATCGTGCTGTATTTATGAAGCCCTTTCATTTTCCAATCTATGAAGAATGACGTCAACATTTGTGTTTGACGCAATAACGCTTGTGGCACACGCCTACCGGAGTACAATTCCCACTAACCACAATTAAAGCATCAATGTCCATGAAACGAGTGTGCAATAGCACAGGTTAGTAACCTCTTATGCACGTCACTCTCCAACGCGCCGCGTGCACTTTCCCCCATACGCTGTTTCGCTTTACCACTAGTATACACCGACGGACATATGGTTTGCTACAGGAACTCATTTCAGGGTACATATCCATGTATTGTTACGTCACCTATGTCGTAGGTGTTTGCGTAACGGTTACATCAACCATCTCCGTGTGAGTACCGTTGCAATAGCCATAACGACATACACGTCAGCCGTAGGCCATTGCAAAAACTATGGCGGTAACCAGCACGCCTACCTAACACACATGTACCCTTACTTAAGTGTCCCTTATTACTGCGTTCCAAGGTATTCCCAAGTTCACTCCATCTGCGTGCACATGTCGTGTACCATATGTATGCCCCTTTTGTATGCCTTGACATTCATCGCACGCTTGCCTACCTGTTAACAATTCCGACCGATTAAATTGCATTTCAAAGTGCTCAGCTTAACGTTCTAGGCGTTTTGATAAGTTGTGGATAGGCTGTCCACTCTCGTCACGTGTAGTTTCACTAACATCAAGTATCCTTCTGCCCGTTTCCCGTATCAGTCGGAATAACTAAAGATGGTTACCAAGGGCGGCGGCCATTTCCATCTCTGTTGCACGACGAGAACACCAAGATTCGCGGTCTCTCTTCAGGCTAGCACGAAGTTTTGCACGGAGCTCTCTGCGAGTTTCATTATGTTCGCTTCCAGCCGGAATATGCCGGCGAGCATCTATAAGTTCCAGAGACTGTGATGAGACCTAATATTCATGTTGGTAATTAGATATACCCCATGAGGATTTGCCTGCTGCTAATAAGGCCTGTTGCATATAAGACCAGTGAGCTTCAATTGCATCCAGAGAGCGTTTATCCGATTCGGTTGACAGCGTAATTTGATAGGCGTTCAGAACAGCTGGCTTCACCAGTCTGCCGGTGCCAATGCGCTCACAACAACGTCGCGGGCGTCCGCCAAAGCGCATCCGCAGGTCAGCACATGCAAGAGCATGATCGGTGTCAACACATATGCTCCAAATCGAGCGACAGTTCTAGATGCAGCCTCTCCAGCGGTAACTAATAGCAATGTGATCGATTTGCGTCCAAAGCTGGTTCGAGGCTGGTGGGCGCCAAGTCAACCTCCGGGGGTTGCTGTGTCGGAAATTAGGGTTCGCAAGAAATAAGCGAGCATCCTCACACAAGTGAAGTAACCGCTCACCGTTATCATTACGGGAGCCTATGTCATGTTGGCCGCCCAGATGCAGCTCATCTGTGGATAATATTCCAACTTAAGCGTTTAAATCCCCAGCCAGCACTACAGTGTCCGAGCTACTTCTGTGGCAAAGGAGTTCGTTCAGTTGGCGATAGAAGTCGTCTTTTACCGAGTCATCGATACCGTTTGTCGGTGCATAGGTAGCGATGCCGAATAGACACATGTTAGTCCCACGCGACTTCGAAGTTTTGAACGAGCCAGCCAATCGGACCGCACACATCCGGCTACTGATTGGTATCCAATCAACCAGAGCAGATTCAGCCCTGGAAGTCAGGGCAAAACCAACACCGGCTTGGCCGGTGCTCGAAGCTGCATCGTCACTTGATAGGCGCAATGAGAAAGTGCTGCTAGTGTCACCTGAAAGGGATCACAGAGTAAGCACAGAGCTCGAGTCTTGCAGGCGGGTCTCCGATAAGCAGCAGTTATGGATCGAAAGGGTCTCTAATGTTCGGGCAAGTGCTGCCTGTTGACCGATCTGAAACAATGTGCGAACATTGAGGCATGCCAGTCTGAATGAGGATCGAGGGCTCCGAATGGAAGCCGATGAACTGGAACGGACCGCTTGTTTGGACATGGGCCTGTTGACAATGCAGGAATGACGCTGTGCGTTCACCTGTGAGTTGAAACTAAGAGACAAGCGACTATTGAAGCAAGGGACGATAAGGGTGAAAAAGCGCAAGAAGGGGAATAAGAAGAAGGGAAGGCTTGAATTGTTGCATCCAAAAGCCTATCCATCCTGCTCGATGCAGCAGATAGGGCACCGTTGATTATCCTCTCCGGTGGCCAAAGCATCAGAAATTTGTTTGGGGAAAGATTCATTGTATTGCGTGGGCAGGATACTGTCAGGTTGCCCAGGCCTAGACAGGAGAACGATTAGGGTTCTCAAGCAAAGCCTTTGGTTCAAACATCTGGCCGCAAGGCAGCGTGTTTGGCACTGGAATACAGGGGGTCCGTTTTAAGGAATAAGGAGCCACCGTCATTCCAACCCCCAACCTGGAGGACCAGGAGGCTGAGTTTGTCTGGCCTATAACCATTGACCAATCTGGTATGAGTGACTCTGTAGGTGCAAAAGCACCACCCCGGATAGTTCAATGGATCCTTGAGGCACACAAAGCATCGCACCACGGTAAGGTCCAGTCTCATTGTGATGGTAAAATCCTACCAGAAAGTTAAGAAAGCAGGTTTATTTTACAACTCTGAGTTGGGAAAGACTCTTGTGAACCGTTTTTGTGATTTAAAACGATGAAGAATTTAGCTGGTCTGTTGTTATATATGACAGCTGGGTGAGGCATAAACCACGCTCTCTTTTCGTGGATAAAAGAGCCCTAAAATTAGCAGTAAGGGTTGTTCCATATATATTATCCGGTAGCCAAATCAAATAATTGGTGCAATCAATTATCAAAAATGGGCTTTTCTCCCAGCGGTATCAGCCTATAGCGAGCGACAGACAGTGATTTGGTAGCATCGAACTACCACGTTTTCATGGTAGACCGAGAATTTAGTAGGAGACGCAGCGTTAGATGTATCTATCTGATTTAGCGCGCGTTCGTCTTTAACTGACATTTTTAGTAGCAAAATACATGGTGTGGTGAACTCCATCTGCATGATAACGGTAGGGTCACAATCGTCCATGGAGCATTTGTGCGAACCTTGTGTGCTTTATCCTCCAACCGCGTCGGGCAGAACCTAACCAAATGGTGCCCGCACTGCAGACAGTTCCGAGTGTATTCCATAGCGCTGCTCGTGTACCCATGTGAGTGGTTCATCTCAATTACAGTGCAATTGCTTTGATTTCGTCTATCCACGTTTCACAAGGCATTCAAGCACTGCCAGCATTATACACATCTCGAATTACTCGTTAGACTCGTGGCGGGGTCCTTGAAGTTTGGTTCACCTGCACCCAACCGTAGAAACTCTGATTTCACTGCCTGGGAAAACACACATTTTACTTAAATAACGGCAGATAATCTAAATATTGTAGGTTCGGTTCGCAGGTGAACTTCATGCAGCAGGTGCTTTTCCGTCAACAACGTACTGCAGTCTGGATGGAGCCGAGTACTAATCACCGTGACTTAGCACTCGCCACGGTGTTTCACATTAATGAATTTAAAGGCTACTTGGTTTTCAGACCCTGTCATCTCGTCGTGACATTAGGTTTTTTGGTTGCAAGTGTTGATTTTTAACTAGCTACCAACCAGAAATCACAACCGAACCGGAATTTAGATTGTATTGACGAATGTTTTGAATTCTGTCAAAGTTCACAGGTTTTTCTCTAATATCATTGACAAGAGTTCACTCTCATTCATTAATATTAAACTAGCCCACTTCTGTATGAGAGGGAGTTGCATAATCTGTACACATGCAGCTCGAAGCCTTTGGAACTACTGCGTCTCTTTTCTGAATGCCAAGCACTTGTTACGATTTTCTCGGACAACAGGACCGGTCTATCTCTGTGGAACACGTGACTATGCCTTACCTCACGTTGATGCAATATTTAGGTAATAATGATCTCAGAATACTCTTAAACTAAGTAATATAAATCTTCAAATTATACCAGCTGTCCTCTTGGACAACTCATCTGAGCAGCACACGTAAGACAACTGGTGACTGCTACCGCCGTCAATGTCGCATTGGTAAACTTTTATAGTGGCAGGGTATCTTTTATGCAATTAGTTTGCACAACAAATTTGAATGGTAGGCACTTAGCGGAGTCATCTTAATTAAAAGAACAATGTGTGCAATGATTATTAAGTGTGGAAGTAACAATGAACAGTAGGTTTATATCCACAAAGAAGCACTGTTTTACGAGTCCTGTTGTGGTCTACTGGGTTATCGAAAAATGTTGATGAAAAACTTCCGTTTGTATTTTAGGTAAAGAAACGTTTGATCGACATCCGCTTGAATCTTGCGTATATCTTGATTTCTTTAGAAATATGTTAGACAATTGAAGGGATTACCTGTGCGAAGTCATTAAAAAATGCCGATGACAATCACGGTGGTAGAGCTGGTCCCTGGGGTACATCATACTCGAGTGATATGGGGTCAGATAAAAAGCTACGACCTCTAGTCGTTGAATGAAAAACTTGGCGATTCAGCTGAAGTGAGTGCCACTGATATTCTTATATTAGAAATTAGTAAACGAAAACAAGGTGTTTAGGATCAAATGCCTTCGATAAATCCAAGTTATTCAAGGTCTTCACCATCATCAGCAGGCTAGGTCCAACTACTCCGTGCGATTAATAGCTGGGTTAAATCTGAGTGCTTCCAAATCATACCGCATTGCTCAGTAGCGAAATTTTCCAGATAACACGCCAATGAATAAGTAACTATTTCATTGAGTCAGACAGTACAGAGAAGATTAATTAATATTGGATATTTTGAATGCGCAGTCCTGATTTCGCATTTTAACTCTGTTATTATATCAAGTTTCTAGATGTCAGAAATCTGATTTTTGCTAAAGTAGCGCTGGACAAAATTACTCGAAAATCCACCAGTTTTCTTATTGCTTTCCGTTATTCTGAGCGTTTTATATCGACACCTGGAAGACGTGGTCGCACCGATGACAGCTTTTGCAAGGCAGCGTCAACAGTAAAATAGATGTGTGAGAATATAGGAGGAGGGACAACACAAGATTGAAAATAGTCTACTGGTAAATGTCTTTGACGTGTTAGAGCGTGTGATGTCCGCAACGCGTTTGCTGCATCTGAATCCCTTCTTACTGAGCCATCAGCATTACTTAGTGGATAATTCCTTGCCACATTTGGCGAAACCAGTTAAAATGTTTGTTCAGAAGTTTGTGCTTAGCCGTGGACCTATGGTTTGCAAATCTCCCCTTTCCGTTAAGTGACATGCTCAGCATCCGGCTTTTAGCTTCCTTCATTGCATCGTGTAAACACTTCTCCAAAAAATCGACGACAACACTTGGCTCAGAAGCTTGGTGCATAAGCTTGGTCCAGTATATTTCGTGATTCTCTGAGAGACCACAGGGGGGGCATGGGATTCAGGAGTCGGAGAATGCCGACCGATGTGAGTTCGGCCGCTATTTGTTTTACTGACGGAATACTGGTACATTATCGGTAGATTGATTTCTCACAGATGCGTCTCAGTAACCATTGGGACCCACCACGGAATATCGTAAAAGAGCGGTAACGTAAAGCACCTGTTTAATTAGTGGCTAAATTAATTTATCAAATAAGGTGATTTCTGGCCCTCGCAAGATTTCTGTGCATTTTAACTGAAATTCAGATAAAAAGTATTTCCCATTTTAGTAGCCGACGTTATAACAATTCCGTTGCCATTTGCTCTAACTGAAAAGCATGTGTAAGTATTTTCCGGCTGCATGCTCAAAAATATCATGAGAATGACGAAAGCTTGATTGATCGAGCGGCGACATTACCCAAGAAAAATGATTAACGAACGAACTGTCACTGTTCCAAATAACCTGTGATTTCTGTTCTCTTGACTATCGTGGGTAGAAAGCTTTGATATGCAACGAATATGGTTGTATCTGGGAGATACTGGTCGATATGTCCTTCTGAGATCTCCCTTTCAGGTTGTCGCGAACTCCAAGGGACGCTAGGATAGATGAGTAACTCATAGGAGCCGTATTGTAGTGAAACTTTTGAGCGAAAAACGGGTTGTATATAAGTGAATAATTCTAATATCGCTCTAATAATTCAACAATTGACAAAGCGTGCAGTTTTCGCCTAACCAGTAACTTGTACATGGTCTGTGGGTGTGGCTTATACTTTCATCGAAATGTACATTGCATTCCATTGGTCTTGATCGTCAGACGACGTACCCCGCAATTTGATGGCGGTAGCTTCGGAGACATTCGAGCACATACCATCTTGGGCGTCATAGTTAGATCCCTTTCCTGTTGAGCTGGGATGTGGAAGGAACCTTGGTCCTGGCTTTATGCTAAGTGATGGTGGTCTACTGCTTTTCTCTCTGTTCGCGTTAGCCATGTTTGTTACAGATGAGACCTAAATTGTGGCACCGCGAGGGACTTTTGCAGCGAACTCTGTGTAGTTGACCGTGTTCCACGGAAGAGAACGCAACCAGAATCACTTGAGTGCTAGATGTCGAAGACTAGTGTTTCGCTGCGTCATCTTTGCTGATGATAGAAGTTGTAGACACCAGAAAAACGTAATCGAACTTACGCTTATGTTGTGCAACAGTTTTGTCGTCCTGTGTAAGGCTTCATCTTTAAAGCTTCTCTCTGTTTTCGCCTGGTATTCTTCCAAGATTGGTGTAGGTAACTGCTCCGGGTAAATTGTCGATCGTGTCCCGGGTGAAACAAATTGTGCACCATTGCTTTGCTTGGAGGCGTCTACGCGGGCCTGATTGACACTCACTCGTGGTGATCTTATTTTAGTCTTCACTCGCATTTAAACGTTCACAGACAACCGATCGCACTGTGGGTCTAGCTTAGGCATACACAGGACTAAAGCAATCATTGTAACATTAACAGTAGTATGGCAATATTGTGATTCATCCAGAAATTCCGACTGAAATACAGACATCAGCCAGATATGGAAATAATAGTTCAGTTTGTACTTTGTAGAGTTCATAAATCCAAGTCGAAGTAATTTCCACTAAACGATCTGCAAGCAATTGGTAATGGATTATCCACACAACGGCACGAGCGTCGATTTCGATCTCAATGCCGGGAGATTTATGACTTCAATATTTCAAGAGCACATTGGATTCTCCCTCCTTGTTCAAATATTACACAAACGTTGATGAATCCGCCCGACTGTCACCCACAGCAGTTATTCAATTACGGCTTGTAGTCGTAGCCATCACATTTGCATGGAAGTCGTAGATAAAAATGTGGTAACGCAAATAATCAGTGATGCAACGTTTTATCTGTGTCATGATATCCAATGCACCTTCGTTGCGCAATGCCCTATTAGATCAATAGGATCCCAATCATCTTTGCTATCTTGCACCAGATGGATTATTCCCTCTTTTTGGCTCCATGAACTAACGTACATTTCTTTCCACCTTCCGAGCTAATAACACGCGTTTCGTGTTTTAGATCATTACATACTCAAGTGCATTGTTTTACATTCATCGCATTTGCAAGTACTTTGCTCAAGGTCACGCATTCATCAAACTACTGGCAACACTAATTTTAGCTGCTACCCGTTTCCGCCTGACGTTAGAAACTTAGTCGACAGCCCTATATTGTACACTGTTCTGCTCGCTAGAGTCACGGTTACAGGATGTTACTACAAATTCTTCTGTCCAAACCGTTTTCTGTATAACTCGAAGCTGCAATATTTATAGAATAGGCCTCAAACGTAATTGGGTTTAGCGTGGTTCCGTCGTTACATAATCTGACTAGCGGAAAGATGTCTATGGGAAACTTTTATGCTCTGGATTTTTCAGATTTGATGAAATTATTTCTAGTCAAACTTGAAACGCGGGATAAATGGTTAAAGTACTTGAATATACAGATCAAGATTAAACTGCATTCCTGCTGTTATTGAGAATCGAAATACAAAGTCTGATTAGTTGCTTATAGAAAAACTACTGTTTAATTTAAATGGAGTGTATAGTCTCCAACCAATTGTAGTTCTTATACTGCAATATTTGGATTCATGAAGCGGGAGAGTCTATGGTGCGCTGAGTTTGGCGATGGGCTATGTTCTGACAGATGGTCTACGCACTGCTGCCACTGTTGTTCCCTGGACTCATGTCCTGGACGCCTCGTGGCGACAGCTGGGTGGGAACTGACTAAGAGCCAGGACACTCCAATTTGCATGAGTCAGTGAACTGACCGTGTAATAGATCCGCTGCATTTCGGGTGTATATTTTAATCGAAGGCTTTGGCTGAGTACTACAGTCGTTCTCCTGTCAGGTGGAGGCGCCCAGCCAGTATCCTAGTCCATCCTCTTCGGAGGTAAAGCAGTGGTCGATGTCCTTCTTCCCGTAAAATCTAGCCATGGGAGAAAACAAGTCTAGCGGTTATAAGCTCACAGCTCAATTAGCGTTAAGCACGAGCGCCACTCAATTTCTTTGACGGTGGGACGGCACCACCGGATGCTAAATAATTTACTATCACATGCATCTAGCCAGGCACTCCCTGCTCATATTGGCGCAAACCCACAATATCTCTCCTGCGGCTGGCTGTGACCGTAGGTGAGTATCCTACAAAGGTCGAAAAACGCACGAAATGTTTCAGAACTTCAATGGCGGGTTATAACGGACCTCATGCAGATCCCGCTGCATCACGGGTTTACATTTGATCGAAGTCTATGGCTAAAGACCTGAGTCGTTCTCCTGTCAGGTGTGGGCTCCCTGTCAGCATCCAGGTCCTAAACCCTAACTGCTTCCAAACTTGTAGAGTGACTGATGGCCCACTTCCCTTAGAACCTAGCCATTGATGAAAACATACCTATGGGAAATAAGCTCACAACGCGATTGACATATGGCACGAGCGCCACGCATTTTCTCTGAGGTGGGAGGGCACTTCGAGGCGCTAAATTGTTTGTTACCATCCGCTTCTAGCCAGACGCCTTGCTCAATTTGATGTCAACCAAACAAAACTCTACTGCGTCTAGCTATAGTCAAAGGTACATATCCTACTAAGGTCGCAAAGTACATGAACTGTTCCAGATCTTCAAATGCTGGGTATAACGAACTTCAGGCCTATGCAATTGGGTCTCTACAATCACAATCCCAGACTGCATTTGTTACCCAGCGCCTTGTGGGTCAGGATATTAAGTCAAATGTTTCGGGCGGATTTGCTCAGGCAAACCTCCATACCACCCACTGCCTTGTTGGTCGGGTTATTAATCTAAAGGCTCTGGAAGGAGTCTCTCAAGCCATGTTCCAAAGCACAACCATCATCACGCGCGAATGCTCACTAATGCAACAGTACGTCCCAGCGCAATACACTCAACATTGGGTGTTGGAACATGCGCACACTACTGGAACGGAAATCGAGTGAAAGAACCGAGCGACTTACTGCACTGGTCGTGATGGAACTGGCACGCTACAACATGGACATTGCTTTGCACAACCAACCAGGACTCGCAAAAGCAGGGGCTGTCTTTACGTTCTACCAGGTGAACATGATGTCGGATTTGCGCTGACTGATCGTCTAAATAGCCATTTGGCGTGTTAGCCGACAGATGTCTTCTCGCCTACGACTCGGAAGAGGTAAGTTGACTAGTTTCATCAGCACGTACCGCCCAAGCATGTGTTAACCTGATGACAGGCGTGGTCAGTTCTACACTCTGCTATCCTCCATGTTAGTCTGTGCCGAGGAGCGACCGACTATTTCTACTGGGTGATTCCGGCTCGTGCGTTGAGCATGATGCATCGGTGTGTACAGTTTTCATCGGTTCACATTGCATAGGTACATGAATTGCAAAGCGTGACAGCCTGCTCTCGGTGTGCGCCACTCGTGGACTGATTAGCACGAACACTCAGTTTGCACTGAGTGCGAGTGGTGTAGCAAGTTACACAAACCCGCAGAGTGTTCCCGCTCATCTGTTCGACTATATCATCGTACGTCAGCATGACATGCGTGAAGTGCGCATGCCACGCGTACTGCATGGAGCTGTGTGTGGCACTGCTCACAAGTTAGTGCGGACCACAATGGACACCTATTTTCATAAGTCTATGTATTGCACTCCTGCCGTGGATCCTCGAAAATTTAATATTCTTCTCTGCACTGTGGAGAAACGGATTGTGCTGAAGAAGGCGATGGCTGCCCACCTGTGTGCTGTGGAATGCATAGCCACAGTGGACGACCTGTGGCACCATATTCGCGGCCAGATAACCGCTGCTGCCAAGGAGATCATCGGGCGCGCAAATTGTAAGCGGCCTGCTTAATTTGATGAGGACATGTGGCTGACCCTAGTGTCTTGGGGAAGAAGAGTACGTTTGGAAGAATTTGACGACGACTGACGAGAGAGATCCGTTGCATTAAAAATGCATGGTGGATGGCAAAGGCAAAGCAGACAGAATGCTACGCAGAACACTGCAAACACAGAGAAATATGTAACTACTTGTAGTCGCTGCGTGGACTGAGGTTGGAGCAGCTGGGGACGCTGTACGATGCTATTTCAGGTGCTGGCAACATGCAGACTGGTGACATAACTCCAGGTCTTGCAAAAGCATTTCGATTATCCTTTGAACAACCGCTTAGCTTTCGAATGGACGGTATTGCATGTTTCGCAACATCAAAATTTTAAAACGTGTCTAACTGACACACCGACATTTGATAAAACTCAAAGAGCACTTGATAACTGTGCCAATGCAGGCGGGAGCCCGCCTAAATTACTGAAAAAGTGCGGACCTGCTTTGGTGTATGTTGTGCGCCCCTTGGTGCAATGTGTGTGGATCGCAAATAAAGTGTCTGCAGACCATAAGATTGCCCTTGATCTGGAGCTGTACAATAACAAGCAAGCCAGCAATGTGCCACGAAATATGGCGGCATCAACTTGCTGAGTGGTGTTGGTAAGTTGATTGCTTGAATCCTGTACAACCTCCTCGTCAATCTGGTTGTGGAACAGAACATGGCGGAAGCGCAATGTGGATTCCTTTCGGGTCGCAGCACCGTCGGTATGGTGTTAGCGGCCCGTCAATTGCTGCAGGATTGTATAGAACGACACCAGCCGTTGTTCTCCTTGTTTGTTGATTTCACCATAACATTTGAAATCAAGAACCGCGAA
The DNA here is from genome assembly GCA_944474145.2 of Dicrocoelium dendriticum. Classification (NCBI taxonomy): domain Eukaryota; kingdom Metazoa; phylum Platyhelminthes; class Trematoda; order Plagiorchiida; family Dicrocoeliidae; genus Dicrocoelium; species Dicrocoelium dendriticum. The sequence continues at coordinate 75,495,511 of OX104060.1, read as the reverse complement.
GAGTTGCTGCTGTTGTTAGGTAAGTTTGGTTGTCCGAGTATAATTGTAAGTTTATCTGCATGTCATCACAGCGGTATGCGGGTGAGGTTGGAGCTGAGTAGACAGATCTCGGATGAAGCATAATCAAATTGATCCTCCACTAAGGTCTCAAATGACTTAGCACTTGTCTCTGGTGTGAAGCATTACCGGATCTTAGCTCCTGCCCTGTTTAATAGTTATCTTCATTCAAGGATGTTTTGTGCTTTTGATGTTGCATTTGCTTACGGTGTTCCTGTGGAGCATGGAATTGATGGTGAGTGGCTCCACATTAATCGTCTCGGTGGCAGAACCCTAGTCTGTGTGACAACTATCCGTATGTTGCTGTTTGCAGACCACGGCGTTGTTAGCGCATAGTGCGGATGAGTTGCAGCACATGACCATTGCGCTGGCTTCGACAGCGGACACATTCGGGCTCATCATCAACATAAACAAAACTGTCTGCCTTATTCAGTCTTCACCGGAGGGGAGATTTGCAGTATTGCCACAGTATTGTCACAGATCTACATCGGTGATAAAGTATTGGAAACCATCTCCCATTTCTCTTACCTTGGGAGTTTGGTTTCGGCTGACCAGCAGCTACACAGTGAGCTTCGTATCCGCGTCGCGAAGGCAGCTGCAGCATTCAGGACGCTAGAGTACCGACTGTGGAACAACCGCCCGCTTACCTTCAGCACGAAGCTGGTGGCCTATCTATGATGTTGTCCGTTCTTTTATACGGAAGCGAAACGTAGAGGATAAACCTGCGAGACGTGAGACATCTGGAGCGATTTCATCAACCATGTCTGCGACGGATTCTGCACATCGGTTGCCGCGACAGAGTTGCTGACAAGCAGGTTCTACGCTGCAGTGAAATGTATGCCATGGACCGCATACATTTTCTGAGACACTTTAGACGGCTTGGTCATGTTTGGTGTATTGATTTGATGCAGATACCGAAGCATTTTTATTTGAACAGCTGAGTGTTTGGAAGCGGCATGCGCGGAAAAGGAAGCGTCATTACCTAAACATGATCAAGTTTAGCCCACCACATTCTACTGCTGAATTCAGGTGTAGAGTATCGAAAGCGGTTGATCGGCGTGCATGGCACGATCTGATCACGAAGTCAGCTGCCAAGGTGCAAGTGAAAGCCCCCGTGCATGCAGAGAAGAAGCGGCATGTGCGGAAGCTGTTGGCGTCAGTGTGTTGTACTCCATGGACATCGAGAGCACTTCGCTGTATTACATGCTGTCGCGAGTGGCTGAGTCAGGCAGGTCCAGCGAGCCATAAGCGAGGCAGCTCGGGGTCATAACCGAAGCGACGACGGATCCTGCAGAGAAAGTATGCAGAACCAGCGCAGCTTTTGTAGATATGCTGCATTCGATCTACTTACGGTGTGCCCCCTTGCTGATTCTCTATATTTAGTGTGGTTGGTTTACGACACATCGGTTAAGACAATTTTGAAGAAATATATTTTATGACATCTTGGACTTAGCGCAGATTTGTCGACAGCCGACCTTTTACGCATGCTCATTTAGCGTAATGACGTCAGTTCCGTATGCTTTATTCTATATATCTCGTTTGTTATTCTCGTTTTAATTGATTAGCTGTTATTTGACATCCGCGATGTGGCTGGGCTTCCTGTGCATGTTTCCAATGTGTCTACCTGTCTATTATCAACCACCTAGTCTATACTGCCCTTAGGTGAGATTTGGTCGTTGTTGTAGTCAACCAGGTGCACGGTCCTCTTGATCGTTCTACTTTCGGAGAGTAGTCCCATGCATTCAGTGTGAGCGAACTACAGTTCATTTACTTCCATTTGACTTCATATACACCCTGTGCTTGTGTTTGACTGTGCAGGAGTGTGGGCTGATTCCGCTGATGAAACGTGGCTCTGATCTACATACTTCCCTGTCTTATTCCTTCAGGTTTACACTGGACATGGGGTGTGTGCTTGGAGCTGATGGTGGTGCAGCGCAAGTCACACATAGTCCCTCTGTAGGTGTAGGTGTGCTGTGGCAATCCTACGGAGGTTGCAATGACAGACAAATCCGGGTGTTATATGGTAGGTAAAATGTAGCTAAGCAAATGCATGTCTGTTTTGGGTACACACGACACGGTTACGTCATTGGTTCACTTGATAACAAGAACGTTTATTCACACACATGGTTCACGCGCATCGTCAGACCGACCGTGGCTAGTAATAAATAATCACAAGAGTCCTCTTACGCTACATTAGGATTATCCATCATGACGGTGTTCTACGCTCTGCTTCTCACGAAGTCATCGTCATGGCTGCATAGATTTCTTAGCGTATTCTTCATTTGGTAGTGCTTCTGGTGCTATTCTTAGAGATGCTGGCGATGAACAATTTGCTTGTTCTTCTTTTGGACGCACAGGCCTTCGTCACACTTGGTCCAAATAAAGTTTAAGTTTACTTCGGTCTTCCAAGTTAGCTTCACTGCCCTACCTCCTGTTGATGTTGTAATATCTCGGAACCAAGTTTTATCCTTTAGTCTCACTTTAACGTACATTTTGTGTAATGCCACAAGCACAAGATAAATCGCTTTCAAGTTGTAGCGACTCTTCATCAAATACCAGCGTTTACGGACCGTTCAAAGTATATTAGGATTAACCAGATGCATTCTTGTTGTCCCACTAGACATTCACATATTGGATGATACGTGGTAGTGTGCGGCTTAATGGAATTCTGTGATGTAAACCCATCCGGTAGGGTTTGTGAAGTTCCGGACTGACGTTTGACTACAACCTGTATGCTTTTCTCAACCGCTCGCTGATAGGCCATTGGACGAAGGGTGATATGGTACCGAGAGAACATACTGGATTCCATTTGGACCTGGTAAATGTAAGTAATCGTCGCTGGTAAATGAACCTATATTAAATGATGCACTTTAAGATGTACACAGTGCTCGACACAGTCATGGGTGTGGTTACTCGAGCTTCCATCCATTTGGAATTTGCGACAACTACAATCAGCACCATGAAGCCATCAATGGGTACACAGAAGTCAATGTTATTCTGTCCCACGGCCACCAGGTGTAGTTACGTGCTAGTGCCTTTATCTTAGAATCTCCTTGATGACCCACATGAAGTTTCCGCATGATTGTTTGACGGTACGGTTTAGGGACGATGACTTGAAAGCCCCAAAGTAGTTAACAGTCGTCGAGGCTTAATTTATTTATTCTAGTGTGAAATCCTCTTAGGCCGTCATCTGCCCTTTCTGTCTAAGCAGTTAGAATATAATCATACACCTTAGATAGTCCAGAGTCAAACTTCCTCTCAGATTATATTTCCATTGCTGTCATCAGAGAATCAGCTAACCAAGAAATTAATTGTACAACTACTTTCAAAGCTGGTTCAGAACCATCCACAGTGGAAGTCGGCTGAGGGCATCGGAAAAGGATTCTCCTTCCCGGGAAGTTAGTTTTGTGGATACCGATGACCAACGACTAGCAGATTCCAGCGAACCATACAGGGCGATGCCAATTGGGATATGGCTCTGATTTACCCAGAATTCATAGTATTGGTTTGTTGTCTGTGTGCAATTCAAATCTCCGCCCGGATAGGTATTGGTGAAATTGTACAACCTCAAATAGGACCGACAAAGCCTTCTTGTCAATTTGCTTAATTTCCTTCGGTCTACGATAGTGTCAGAGGCAAATGTAACTCTCTTCACGTCAAGTTGTAACAGGCCATGATGCATCAAGTGTGAGCGTCCTGTGTTTTCTGGGTCAAAGTGGGCCAACACCGGTGGACTGGCTAATGTAATTTTAACCAAACGAAAGGCTAATTCCTTCCTCTCAGACCACACCCACTGAGAGCCGTTGTATAAAAAATGCGACGGGTGTAACACGGGAGCTGGCTTCCGCACAAATTGTGAATAATAGTTATACATCACCAAGAACAACCAAAAATCGTTTTGATTTCATTGTTGTAATGCCGCGTTGATAGGCCGGATTTTCTCAATCGTCTTCAATCCCTCAGCACTTATATGAAAATTAAATAATCAACATGAGGAGCCAAGAATATGTGTTTTTCACTGTTCAACCACTAACCATTCTCCTTCAGGTAGTCCAGAAAGAGCGCAGCATTTGTTGAGTTTCGAAAATTTTAGCCCCCCCCCCCCTTACCAAGATGTGGTCTAGGTATATGAGATTTATAGGCAACATGGTTATGGTGTTCTCTATTGTTCGCTGGTTTGAGCTGGCAAGGACAGGTACAGTGGATGACCAGGAAGGATGACCAGGCGAATTAAGAAACACATTCCTGGTAAGCTCTACAATCACAGGAATAGGACAACTTACAGAGCGATTACAAACCATCAAATCAACAAGGGCCACAAGAAAAACAAACAAACATCCTTTTAGATTCTCTGCAGGATACTCCAAAGGAATAACCCTTCTGTAAGATCAAGCCTACTTGCAAACGCTGATGCCGTATACATGTGCCTGACAAACCCGGACATTTGCGTCCAGAAGATGATACAAACACTACAACTTCGGTAGCCGACCACCAGAATCGAAGGAAGTAATGGCACTCCGCAAACACGACTTCAGTCACGTGACCAAACAACCGCCGTCATAATCTTCTGTGGACTAATAAAATATCGCCGGAGCTAAGGAAATTTTAACCACAACACATTGTGTGAAAGCGAACATGTCTGTATCTTGATGGTCGTAACTTAATACTGATCTGGCGAACACAATTTTATTGTTTATTGCGAAGCCTTTTAAAGGTTGACTGGTCTATGTTGCATGGGCTGTAACAACAAGAACTGATGTGTCTTGCCTTCACACCGACACTATATTACACGCAGAAATCGCCATGCAGCTGGGGAACGCTAAGTGAGCCAGAGCCGAAGCAATACCACCAGTTGTGTTTTAATAATACGGACATGTCTTAATAAACGAGCTGCGCCACTTGCTGCAAAACGTGTGATTTAAATAGGAAGTACCGGTTGCCTGAAGGATGCTTTTGTGTTTCCACAGTAAAAGGTCAACGGGAGCATACATTGTTGCACGAATTATCGCGACATTATTTTGTTGAATTGTGTAGAGAAGGTGGTTGCCCTAATCCACCTCAGACGCCTCGTAAATCAGCATTTGTACCGAACGTGACGGAAGAGGAATGCGGATCTCATTTGGGCGGCAGCAGAAAGGATATGTTGTTCGCGGCCTGTAATTTACAGGATAATTGCCGTGAGCGACAGCAGCATTTGTGCTCGCCATTTGTAGACTTAAGTAAGGCATTTGATGCAGTCTATGACGTTACATCCTAGCTGGTGTTGGGAAGGATTGATTGTCCAAATAATTTTGTGTTTACTTTCGCAATATGACAGGCGGACAATTGTGCAGCTTTGTTGAAAACTTCCTATTACTTTGTGGATTTCATTGGGTGAAGCAAGACTGTAACATAGCCGGTGCTCTGTTTAACATTTGTGTTCAAGCAATGGGGCTTTGCGATTTTGATGCTGCTTATGTATATGATAACCATTTGGAGCATTGTATCTTTAGTACGTTGCTGTATGTATGCCGTTTCGGGGAGAGAAAATGCTGCGTTAGATACCCAACGCTATGTTGCTGTACGTCAAATATTTGGCTATTTGCTTACATAGCCTATGATCGACAACATATCTCGCTTCAACTGCAGCGGAATCGGGGCTCGCCATAAACACAGTCAACACTGCTTGACGTTTCCATCTTTCAGCAAGGAATGGAGTCTGTAAGCCTGCCACAAATCCAGTCTGATGAAGGCGCGTGAGGTGCTACATGACAATTGTAAATAAGTAGAGCATAATGTAAACCGACCGGCAAAAAACGGGCGATTTGCACATTCGCGTGTCAAAGACTGCTGCCGCATTTCGCAAGCTGAAGAAACGTGTGTAACCACCACCAGCTTACTGTAGGGACGAAGCTGATGGCTTACAATTCTATCGTTCATTTCGATCATCTATAATGAGGTCACACATGGAATACGTGATCTCAGGTGTGACACCACTGGCAAAAATGTGACCTCACTGCTCTTGAAAAGACACAACGGTGTGCGACACTATTGTTAAGGGATTGCTCTAATTGAAGTACGGTGTAAGACTAAAGACTTTCGAAGCATTTGTTGATTAATTTAGTCTTCTGCGAAGTAGTCTCATATTTATGTACCACCACCTCATGAACTTTAACCACCCATGCTTAGCCTCATTGGAATTGAGCCACGACGCCTTACTGAGTGGTAATCACTTGCATTTGAAGATACATATAGCCAGTTGGAAATGGTTTGTAATATAGTGGTTTCACGGGTTGGCTTTAGTTGGTCAGTTATTCACCGACCTTGCTAAGCTAGTTTTGTAACCAACCGAGATAATACCATCAGTTCAGGATTGGGATATAGCTTAACCTCGAAAGCTCGTACCTGACAAACATAGGAATGGATGCCACCGGTTACTGCTCCGGTCCTTATATAAGGTGATGGCGACATTAGATACGCTTTATCCAAATTGGTTGTTCATTGAGTTATTCCATGGGGTGGATTGTATCTGATTGGTTGTAGATATAGTGCTGCAAAGTGTTGAAATCCTCGCCCTTCCTTTATATACCTTTGATTGATGGTTCATTGATAAACACGGTGAGGTAGATGTATCATGATTGGCTCTAACTTTCGTGTTATGATCCTCGCAGTTCTTTTGTGTTCCTGCGTTTGCTTCATCCTGATTAGCAGTTCATCGTCGACCTCAGTGGTATATTGATTCTGATTTGCTGCAAGCGTAATGTTTCAGCTTGTTGAGATCCGCGCGTTTCATTTGTCTTCCACTAGCGCTGCATCCTGATTGACAGTTCATCGTCGAGCTCATTGGACTACTTTGATTCTGACTGGCTGCTTGTATATTGTTCAGATTTGATGGGATCCTCATGGTTCTGTAGTCTTCTATTGGCGCTTTGTCCTGGCTGATGGTTCATCCACTAGCCCATTAGGGTAGAATGATTTTTGGTTGACATGATGTGAAGTTGGTTGCGGCTTCCTTAGTTTGTGAGTTGTAGAATATAGGTCAGAGCTTTGAGGTGATTATCTCAGCCGTTGTCCGGGTATTAGATGACCTTGTTTTGGATAGCGTCTGATTTATCTTCGTCTGAGTGGTTGGCAATCAAAGACCATGTCTATATGCATGTTGATTGAAGTCTTCGTGGAAAAGCAAACTTTAAAAACACCCTTTCTCTTCTTGTCGTGCCTCGTGCTAATACTTCTGTTTCGGCCCGATAGAACCTACATCCCTCTTGGTCCATTTGCACCGAGATCAAAGAATAGGCATATTGTTTTTCGCAGGCTCTTTATTGTTCTTGTCTCATCGTTACCCGCAGTATTCCCGCTTGACCAACGTTATGCATCATGGTTTGCGCCATGCGGTCTGTGTACCACACTCCGCTGTCCATGCGCTTCTATTATTTGATAAGGTCTTTTACAAAATCGAATTTGGTTAGTGCGCCATGACGAGATTGTGCTATTTGAATAGTACGGCTGTTATTTCGGATATGATCTTCATCTAGGATGAACCAACCCTTCTCTCCGTCGTTGTTGCGGACTGTCTGAATGCGTAGCTATGGTTCAATTATCCCCAGATGAAGTTCCTTGGATATCAGATGAGCTGGAAAGTTTTATACAGGTGTTTCTTTCACTTTGCTGCCGAGCTACTGCGGTGTGTTAGCATTCTGCAGAATGGTGTCCTCACACAGCTTTATTTGTGGTATTTCGGGTGGTTGCTGATGAAGCGTAGAATTTGGTCCGTGTTGGTATCTTTCCTATACAATTTGGTTTACACTTCTCATTCTACGGTTCCATTTACTAGTCGTCCTAGAATGGAAGATAACATCCTTTTTCCGGTTACACAGTGAACTAAACATTTTATAAGGCGCTGTTCAATAGCTGTTATCTGGCTGCGCTTGATAAGCACAAACCTATAGTCAAAATACCGGACCAAAGATTTCGGATTAATAGGTGGAGGTACATCCTCCTCTAATTTCTTCATAACCGTCTGCTCGACTAGTTCTGATGCAACTGATCGCATTGGTTCAACTTTCAGTTGTATATACATCTTACCATTGAAAGAGAAGTAGGTTGAGAGGCACTATTCGACCGGCTTGCATACATTTTCTTTCGCCATGTACCCCATTAGATGTTAAAATCTGTTCAGACGTTCTAAGATGACAGCTGTTGCCAGCTGCAACTGACGGACCTCAGTCAACGGAGAGGTTTGTTGTCTGTCATAGCCGTGGTGTTTCTGGTAGAAAAGCCATAAGTCCTGGTTTGTCATAGCATCTATTATCTCGACAAGTCAGCTGGTAACCAGCCCCCAGAGTCGCATAATTTTGCTGAAATTGTAGCTGTTAGATATCGGACTGCGTCGAAATACGAAGCTCAGCGGAACACAGTAAGTGGCCGGCATAACAATCGTACCTAACCTTCTAGTTTCAGTGATACACAAAGTGTATGCTTACTACTGTCAACTACATAGCTGCGCACATTATAAGACATATCCACAAACGATAACTATGGCGTCAGTCTGTTAATGATTGACAGCGGTAGGACCATAGAACCGGTTAACGTCGTAGCTATCTTCCTCTTCCCACCATTTAAAATGTTTCAGTAAGTTTGGCATTTATCCTCGCGTCGACTTACTCGGCCTGAACTGCGAATTGCGGAGTTATCGGATGAATGACGTTCTGCACGCTTCAAAATTCGGTAAACGCTCTAGTCTGTGTGTCGACTGACGGAACCGCATTAGAGCGGTGATGAGCATGCTTTATCTCGGAGTGACTACACGTCGGTCTCGTGTAGCTAGATCCTTATCTAAACCTGCTACTTAACCCATCTTTCCAGAATAATATGTCGTTCTTTTAACAAATTTGGTATACCGGTTTGTTCCCGCAGTGTTATCCATTGCCCGCCGTCATCTTATACTCGGCAATATAGGTTCCCATTATAACTTTAACACGTAGCCTCTGATCGGGAATTTTGAAATGTAGCCGCGTGCCTCATCACTGTCCTAACATCAGAGAGGAAGAGCGGTTACCAATTGTTTTGTTTGGTGTGAAGCGAAGACCAAATATATGTATTTGTGTAAATTGTGTCAGCATTTTTTTGTTAACTACTTCGTAAATATTTAGCCGGTTATTGCAGCCATTGCATTAGAAACTGGGTGGTATAATGTTGTCTACACCTGCCATAGGACGTTGCTCTGCAGAAAATCCTTAAATATTTGTCTTAGTAAGCAACAAATCCTTGTACGTCGGCAGCGGAGCGGTATACCGTAGGGGTTATGCACGCTCACATTCATGAGTCAGTCGTCTGTGATGCGGCAAATGTTAGCTGGATAACCTTGATAAATATCTAGTGGGCATCGATAAATACAAGAAATTAATTTCCGTCGAGTGTGTTGAATGCGTTGCATGGAACAACCTTCAGTAGCAAGATAGTCGCAAAAGAGCGCTTATTTTGCGCGTTGACCAGCGTCGCTGTCGGAAATTATTATTCCGGTGAAAATGGGCCAAAAAAACGTATCCACACGCGTGTTGATTCATACTCGTGATCGCTGAGTGAGTTTCGTGTATCTCCACTCGCACGTGCTGCATCCACCGGAGTAGCAAAATAGCTGTGGATCCCCAGCGCAGAAAGACACTTTTGCCCCTACGCTCTGAGTTTAGTGGAATGTACGATATCAGTTGCGGTTCACGTCCATCAGACGATGCTTGAGGGACTAATTACCTGAAGTTGGAAAGTAAATGTTCCAGCCCTGCTTCATGACTGACATCTGCGCAATTTGCTGCTTTGCCGTCTAGCTGCAACAGCAAGTGTGCAGGTTCAGTGAGTTTCAGTAAGCAGACCGTTAGATATCTGAGCGGCAAGCGACTCTGTGTGTCGACGACCCCATTACTGCGCTTTGGATCACCCGCCGTGCAAATGGATTGCGACAACTAATTTCGATTGAAGATGAAGTTTGATTTGAAGCAAACCTATGTCATTTGGTTCATAGGAAACGCATCCGATGTGGAAAGACTAGACGCCGCTCTCTCCCCAACTGTTGTGTCTGCGACTGTAATAGCTCTCCCAGAAATATACGAGATTCTGTATCTGTAGACGGAAAAACTAAAGGCCGGCGTTTCAGGCAAAAAGATGACTTGAATGCTAATGCCCAATTTATTGATAATCAAATTTAGTCGGTTGTTTTGGTTGTAGAGTTCGAAACTTCTTCTCATAGGCATTAGCGAAATATATTGACCCCAAATAAAAACCCCAATGATTCATTGTCTATATGTGTGCCAATACATCTTCATAGCTTCCAAGCTCCAGGGAGCAAATCTTTTTGATCGTTCGGCAATGTTTTCTAATTTTTAAGCTAACGATTTGTACAGCACAGTGACAAGCCAATGAAGTTTTACTATAAAAATACGGTGAATTTAGCCAGGTTGAAACAACACAAGGTTTTGTTATTCTGCTAGGTTACCGCATATGGTACTGATACGGGGTAATGTATGGTAGGGTGCAAAATTACTAATTAATTGATTATAAATTGACAGTTCGTAGTCCCTATCCCAAGAAACATATGCAGTTTCTGGTTGTTACTGGTGTTAACGAGTCTAGAATTGGTTAAATGTTTTTGAAATCAGATGGTTTAGAAAATAAAACCGATTTGTTTTTATGAAATCCTATTCGGTCCAAAGACTATTCTGAGGGTTGAATTTTTCCTGAGAAATAAATATCGCACGTCTGTCTTGACGAATCCTAGAAACACAAATCTATCTAAAAGAGGCGCACTAGGATTACTTTAGTTTATATCCACTGTTTGAGACTCTGCAAATGGTCGCAATTTTTACAGTCAGGTATTTTCCTAAGTGAGAAAAGGCGCAGTCTCTCAGTTTAATATTCACCATTATGCAATGATGTGTTGAGCTTTTGATACTGGCTGTGCTTACCATATCCGTGGGAACACTATATTGACTGTGATTTGCTAAACATCTGCCTTTTCTGGTGAGATCTGTTGGCTGTGTGGCAACCTACGATTGTTACTGATTGTCTAGGAATCTGCCTTTTCTCACACAACGCGGATGCTTTTACAGCACGAAAGTTCGGATCTGGCTAAAACAGCGACCAAATTTGGGCTGCGTATCAACACAAGCTAGTCTGTGTGTATAGTCCGTGGACCTGCCATAAATCCAGCTTGCTGATGAAGCAAAACGCCGAGCGTAGAAATTGTGCAACATTAGGGGCGTAATGTAAACCCACCTCTAGATGAGGAATAAGCTAAAATATGCTTTTTGAAGGTGGCTGCCGCATTGCCCATGCCGGAAAAAAGTGTATGATGAAACCACCCACTTAATATTGGGACGAAGCTGGTGGCATACTATGCTATGTTTCGTTCCGATCCTCTAAACTGCAGTGAAACTTGGACGATATACTGGGAAATTTTCCGTTATCTGGCGCGTTGCCTTAGCAGTGCCTACGATATATTCTGCATATCTTTTGCTGTGACCGAGTAAAAGACACGCAAGTGCTCCAGGACAGTGGAATGTACGTAGTAGATTACATAATTATGTTAAGACGTTTCGATAATAATACTACTCTCAACATCGAAGTATGAAGGGTCTGGCCCCTCGGTGATTAAATTTGTGCTCCAGTCAAAACGCACGGCGGAAAGTGCGCTTGAAACCTGGCGTAATTAAAGCAAGAAGCTAACTTCAGCTCTACGAATAAAAGGGTTCAACACCAGACCAAAGATGACTGAGAGGGAAATTACCGGAGTCTGATATTGACTCCATTTTATCTAAGTTATGAAGTAATTCACTGTGGGACACAATAAATGTTGAAGTCACTGCTATTTTCGCAATACATACTGAAACAGAAACTTCATGCCGTAGTCATTCGACCAGCCAATATGAAGCGGTTCAAAATTCAATGATATCAGTTCCTAACAAAATTGATTGTTTCCCGACCGCGCAAGCGTCCACAGATGTTCGGATTATTCACGTACACAGCCTTATATGTATACAAATGGCAAAGGATTTATTATCAATTTATCTTCGATTCAATCTCCCCATGCCACTATATCTACGGATGGAATAAGAATAGCTGAGACAAGGCTGAATGATGAAATTCAAGGAGTGGGAGATAACTCTGTCTGGTATATCAGCTCATTAAAAATCTACCTACTAGGAAGGGAGGCGTAATCTTGTACTACCACAGTGATCAATATTTTCCAGTTGTTGAGGACCCGGAGATTCGAGTTTTGGACTTCATTTTGTGTTAACTTCAACTAAGACGTGGTGAAAAATGTTTAGTTGCCATCGTACACCGTCCTTCCATTTCGATTCTGGAAATGGACAATAGTCTCTCTTCTGCAATACACGTTTTTCTGGCTCAGCGCAAATCTCACGTTATCATTGTAGGACACTACAACTAGCGTGCACTAGATGTACTGGCCTCAAATGGCGAGCAGTAAAAGGCCGAAATACATGAATTAGTCGTTGGCCTAAAACTCCATAACCACGGTACTTCTTCTAAGTGTTCCATAACGAGGAACAGGCCGGTCGTTTGGACCTCAATTTCAACAGGAAAGAACTTATTGTCGACACAGTGACAGTGAGTGGCTTCCGGAAGTACTGTCATCATGCAAAACTCTCCTCTAAGTCCGCTACCCTTAACAGTATAACAGGGAAATCAAAGCGGTTAAAAATAAATATATAACTAAATAAATTGTACATTCCTCGACAATGCGAGAAGCAGTTCCCTGGAAGGAACAGGTCAAATAATGGTACAATTGCTTCTTGGCATTTCATTAATAAGTTTTCAGAGATAAACATGAGCGCAATCGCAAATTAGATCACACAGAGTAATCAGAATCGTTATGCTACTTTTCCTGCCATTGAATCTGGATTCTTCACAAGCACCTGACATAAATTTGGGCTGAGAAAATAATGTGATGTAAAGGGCTGTTGTCCGAAATGTTATGATTATGTTTCGGAATTTTATTCAAGCATGATAGATACCGTTTCCGAATGCGTTATCTAGGGACCATGATGTCCTGAACATCTTAAACAGGTTTTGGACGGTTTCATGCTTACTAATCGCAAGCTTGAAATTCAAAGTGTATAGCATTTTCTGACATCATTCGGAAGTTTGTTCCAAATATTGGAGTATTGGATTAGAAAGAAACGTTCTCTGATTCTCGTAGTAAATTTTGGAATCATGATATTTACCTCTTTGGATGTCTGCTGTTTAAAGATATGTGTACACTGTTTTCAATACTGCAAATTTGACCATTTTCGATTCTGTAAAGAAAACATAGATTCAACTTCATTGCCCGAAGCCAAACTGGGTCAAATCCAAGTTTATCACATCGCTCTCCGTATGTCAAGTTTGATGAATATTTACCTAGCATTTACGTGAAGCGTCTCTGGACCCCTCAAAAGTGTGCTGGTCAGATTTCCGCAGATTAGACTGTAACATTGAACAGTATTCCATACACGGCAATACATATGTTTTGTAAAGATATATGTGAGATTCTGTGAGGTAAAAATGATGGCAGATATAACGATGGTTCTCATGGCTTTCGGAACTTGGAAATCACAGTGCTCAAAAAGTTAAACGTGACTGAAGATCGCACGCTTAAGTCCCGAACTGTCCTGCCTTGCGAGATATATGCGCTTTGTAGTAATAAACTGTCTAGCGGTATTGGCATTTGTACGACAAAATATTACATTTGTCCACGGCAAATGACATCTGTCACAGTGTTAGAACCCAAGGGGCAGGCTGTAACTTGTTTATTGCTCAAGTGGCTTACACTAGATGTGTTTGTTCATACTTTGGAGGCGTCCGCTCATCTGCGTGATTTCCAGGGAGTGTTCCCCAAATGGTGCTTGCCTCTGTGTTTACTTCTCGTGCACATGGAACTGTCATCCTGATGTCATCTGCAACTTTGGGGAAGTGGGCAGGGCTCGCTTTTGGTGTGTCAGCTTGCATCACCCTACTTATACCCGGCGAAGTAGTATCTACCTTTAATCCACCACACTCCTCCACTCCAGAGGATCCGCGTCAGCTGCCTTCCGTCGGAGTCTTTCTGACCGCAGGGGATGTTCACTGTACGAGCGTGTTTCCTCCTCCAATTCGTACCACGCCCTCAGCTCGCTGGCATTCACCTTGCCGATCGATTGTATACACTGGGCCTCGTCGGTCGACTACCTGGTACGGTATGGAATCAAATGGACAGTATTCTGCTCCAGACTGATTGCATGAAACCATTATCCGAGCCCAGAACCGTCAAGAGGGCCGTGCACCCCGTCCACTCCAGAAACGACCAACTATCTCCTGCTCCAGTGCGGATGAGGTGGTGGGTAATAGGCAGGTAGGCATCCTGGCAACCTACATTACAAACCCAGCAAATCCGGGGATATCAATAAACAGCCAAGCACTTGAAAAACTGAGAAAAAACGAGACATATCGAATACAGCACACATAAATGATGACATAAAGCTACGCTAAATGAGCCTATGTAACATATCGGCTATCAACAACACCGCGCTAAATACAAGATGTCAAAAAATATATTTTTTCAAGTAGGCTACAAACGCCATAAAGTTAATTTAACCGCAATTAGCTTAAGCGACGTGGGCAAGGAGCTAAAAGCTTATTCAGGTAGACGATAAAATGAGGTAACAAAAGAACACCAAGTAAGGTAGCAAACCAACCCCTTGAAATGAAGAAAATCAGCACGGATGTACGCGGTTAGTAAACGAATATGACGTACCTACTAATGCTACGCCCGTACTGCTTACTTCCTCAGTAGGACACGCCGTCGTTTCGATGTTGTTCCCGAGGATCTTAACCGTGGCTCACTAGGCCTACCTAACTCATGCACTCGTGACCGCATGTGTTTCAGCACCATGCACTTGACGTCGATGGAGTACAGCCCATTGGAGACTGTCGCTTCCGCACTTGCTGCTTTTTCTATGCATGCATGAGGGCTTACTCTTGCACGTCGACATCTGCCTTCGTGATCAGATCGAGACATGCAAGTTAATCAACGGCCCATCATTCTCAACACCTGAAATCAATTCGAAAACCTGGTAGGCTGAGCGTGATCATGTCCTGGTAGCGAAGCCTCGTTTTCTGTTGACCAAATAACAGGTACTTTGGTATCCGAATCGAGTCCATGTACCACAAATGACGGAGCCATCTCAAGTGTATTAGCAAAAGTATGCAGTCCACGGCATACATTTTACTGCGGCATAGAACCTCCGTGCTTGCAACTCTGTCGTACCAACAGAGGAGCGGAAACCGTCCCAGATATTGTTGGTGAGAACGATCGAGATATCTCACCTCTCGCCGGTTCATCGTCCAACTTCCTCTTCCATGTAAAAGAACGGACAGCACCATGGATTTGTAGACCATCAGCTTCGTGCTAAAGGTGAGCTGTTGATTGTTCCACATTCAGTTCCCTAGCTTACCAAACGCTGCCGCTGCCTTCGTGACGCGGATACAAAGCTCTCAGTGTAGCTGCTGATAAGTAGAAACCAAACTCCCAAGGTAAGAGAAACGGGAGGTGGTATCCAGTACTTCAATAAAAATGCAGATCTGCAGCAACACTGCAGATAGCACCTGCTGCACCTGTTGCTAGCAAAACCGTTGCGTATTCCATTACGTTACCGAAATACACTGTGTGTTCTCACAAAGAACCTATAAAATATTAAGCTAAGTAAATAGACGGCTTTTGGAGAGTTAGTTTGCTTACTTTAATCTCAGAAATCATAATTTGCTGGGAAAAGTTTACGATTGTACGAATCACTGACCAGAAACATGCACATCGATAGGACCAAAAATGTATAGCCATAAATAGCTTACTTTTTTGTGCCGGAGCGCTGTTTTCTACCACAGCTATATAGTACAATTCAATTATTTTTTATTGCACAGTGCTATCATGAG
>OX104060.1:75443734-75479017 GCA_944474145.2 Dicrocoelium dendriticum | reverse complement strand
CCAGCTGGTAAACCCATACTTTGTTATCACAAACGGGACAAGCCCTTAAAACCTTGTTCGCCCACCGCAGTGTAATTTAGATTGCAGCCATATCGCGTGTCAGCCGTTGTCGTCAGCCCCTGGATCGTTAATTGTACACGCGATATCACGTGCGCAATCTGTAAGACCAGCATAGCGAGTTTTAGCTTTGTACACATCGATTGGCTCAGAACATCTCAGCTCATAGTGCATTACCACATTATGCTTGTGCTGATGTGAAATATTCTTCAAGAGCTGAACTTTCATCCTGTGTGTTATGTGACAGCATTGTGACCAAGCAACAAAGGTCACCTAAAATCCGATTGTGTCTTCACTAAGCGGTAGATAACAAATTGTATGACTGAAATATTTTGATTACACTTGAGGCGCTAAATGCTCTAAGACTCAGAGGTTGGAATATTAGACGAGTGTGTTTCTGAGAGATGGGTGAGAAAACAGAAGTTTGGGGATAAATCTTGATCCTACTGGCATGATCCAAAAGACAAATATTAGAAACAGAATTCGTGAAGTAGAATTAAATGGGTGGGTTTAAAATTGATGTGATGATAATGGGAAGAACAAATGCAGGAAAAATAGGATTGTGATCGCACAAAAGTGAAACTTCCGCTCGGTAGTGATATATGTTTTGTGGTGTGAATGTGGACAGTTAGTGAACTAGGGATATTTTATCTACTTAATACGCACGCATTTTATAAACATGTCGATAAAAGAAGCTTGTTATGCTATTAATCTAACTCAGAATGCAGGGTCCATTGACGCACCGCACTACTTTACATCGTTTATTAGACCAAACGAAAGCGGAGGTTGTAAACTGCGGGGTATGCGGTTTTGCTGGTAGATCCAAAGGCATAGTGTAGCTTAAAACGCAGGAGGAACGGTAATTAGTAATAAATAGTTAACAGTACTAGAGTGTATAAAAGGAAGCAAAAAACTTGCTGAAGAAAATAGAAAGAGCATCACGCTCAACAGTCTTCGCCAACGTTTTGCCCTTTCTTCTTAACAGCACTGAATCGCGGACTAAAAGGCAGGTAGAAAATGCCATTATATCAGTGGTTCAAAATTGGTTATATCCGTGTATAAACCATATTCACTACATTCGGGCAACATACCCCACGATCAAAGCAAGCTGCTTAGGTGATTACTTGCTCAGTGGTGTAAGTATATAGATTGTAAAAGTAAGTCCGTGTGTTTAAACCGGCAGGATTCGGCAACCGCAAATTGAAATTACCGTCTAGAGCGTTGCTGGATGTGTGTGGCTGTCCGCCTGTTTAGCTACGACGATGCTTTTCCCACTACACAACAAGTCACCTTACTACTTGCTTAGAAGCAAATGATAATGATTTTCCCTTATCTTATAAAGCATACCTGATGAAGACGGTTAGTTGCCGAAAACGTATCTTTAGAAGTTGTTAAGAGCCGACCAACTACTTTATTATTATGGACGTGTGATAATTATTCCAGTGTTAAATGTATGTTCAAGCGGCAACTCATATTGAGCAACACTCAACAACTATAGAAGGGAATTATTTAGGTGTAAAGAATTTAGAACGAACCTTACAGTTAACAGTCCGTTCTGCCTTCTATCAGTTCTTCTGTAATGGCATAGGAGCGATTTTGTGCAAGGCAGGCGGTAAGTGACCCTTTGGCGTCTGTACAATTTGAATTCCATCGTTGCTTCTAATGGTGCGCGGCCTTATTTTTCATACATCCATGCCAGCCACCGCATAGTCATTCGCCTATATTGTATGCGGATGTACATGAGATGTGAATAGGGATAAGTTTCATCGAAAACCGCAGCATGCTTCAGCACGAATAAAATCGCCTGTGGACCTCTGGCTCCCCGCCAACCCAGGCAAGCCGATACACATAAGCGACGAAAATGGCGTTATCGGCGGAATCAGTATTCTTAGCTGCAAAATAATACATTCGATACATTTCGTGGAAGACCTAGGTGAATCTCTTGACAAACACGCACCAGTTAGAGGTTTTCTGTGCTTAAATACGAGTTTACCTGCGATATCGCCGGGTATTTTTCTTTATAACAACAATGCTATGGTATGGCTCAACTGCCCACGCATCATCATCATCAGCACAATTTAAAAAGGTTAGGAAAATTTTCAGTTACTTTGCGACAATACAAAAGATAAGGTGCCTATAAATTATGCAAAAATGCGTAACAAAAACCCGATGATGCTAGCAGTTAGTGAGGCGTTGTTAATTAAGGCCCATCAACCTGTGTTATGTGCGAGCAATTCCTGAGGCAATTGATTCGGTTGCCATGGTCTTGACTATGACATTTTGCTTCGTGTTGCTTATTTTTTCCATGTATCTAACTGTCTGTGTGTTTCTGTTCGTATTGTGTTTGCGAGTGAAGAGAACAGTCGAAATGTTAACATATCGTAACCTCTCTCCACTCTCTGCCTTGACGAATCTAGTGTGACCATAAGTACGATGTATAAATTATCTGGCACTGTAAGTGCTTATCAACTGGATTCTAGAACAGAAAGGATGTCTGTTGAAAACCGGGACATATACCGTCAGATCCGCTAGCATTCTTGAACCAAAAGTACGAGCAACACAGGCAGAATATTGAACAGACTGCAAGACAACGATTTCCTCTAAACGCATAAGCTCCTTATCGACGATTAACAATGCGGCCTTAGGCACTGGTGTTTTCCGATGGAAGACAGGTTGAGCGTTGACTAGCGGCTGAAGTGTGGCCCTAAGTGGGCTGCAGAACCTAACATTCTCCATGAAAACACAGGCAAAATGCTGAATGATCATTCAAGTCAGGTACGAGGGACCGACGAAAGACAACGTTATCTTGCAAACATATTTAGTCGACAACTTCACAAAACTATGTGACTTAAGTCCGTCAAGTCCGCGAAGGTCGATGCATTGGAGACACAACAGACTGTCGCGATGGTGTATCCGCGGAAGGACTATGCGCAGTGTAACATTTCATCCAATTACACTAAGCTACCGCGAACTCTGGCCGCTGTTCATTAAGATGGTTGGATGTTAGACTGACCTAGGTAGGGTCAGAGCGTTCTCGATATAAGGAGGATGTCAGAGGCTGTGTCAAGCTGCCGGAGGACTGTTTGTCCAATGGTCTGAACTACAACACACTTACGGTATTTGGCAGAATTCAGGCAAAAGGTTGCAAACGGAGGGGATGATCTACTAATTTTCTTGAAAATATTTCGGTCGTGAGACTTTACAATCACTGTCATACTGTAACTATTAGCTGAAGACAGCTGACATAATCCCTGATATCAGACTGCTGTTATAACGAGCCGAACTTCTGTTAGTGCCAGTAACCACAGTAGCGACAGACGTATTGGAGCTACTTTGGATAGGACTGACTAGCACTAAATGGCCGTATTGACGAATTTTGCATATATTGCTTAGCAGCTAGCGCGTGAGAAGAACGAGACATCCTGTTTGGTTACCGAATCAGGTCGGAGTATTGTTTGTTTGAGAATCCTCCGGCATTTGTGCAATGATTGTGCTTATGTCGTGTCGGGTGCGCAATCATAATTAGCCGTAAATTTTGTTTCATAAATCTGATCATTAGTTACTGGACAGCACAGAAAAAATCTAGCATCGATACTGATCCTCGATAAGTGATCTGAGCTTGAAACTATTGCACTAAGTACAGACAAGGCTAGCGT
This sequence comes from Dicrocoelium dendriticum, assembly GCA_944474145.2. Lineage (NCBI taxonomy): Eukaryota > Metazoa > Platyhelminthes > Trematoda > Plagiorchiida > Dicrocoeliidae > Dicrocoelium > Dicrocoelium dendriticum. Next base: position 75,475,304 of record OX104060.1, on the reverse strand, counting down.
AATTTATAGAGTATTCAGCGTCCTGCTTGACTATATGGAGGCACTGAAAACGTGTGTTAAACAAAGATGTAGTGTCCCCGAAAATGGAAATCAATGTCTGCATCGCATCGTTAAAGCTACGTGACAGACGTTCGGCGGAGAGGATACAGTTTATGTAAGGCAAGTGTTTCTGTGTACCTAATTTCTGGACAAATAGTCGGACTTTGTACTCGTCATCTGAGTTGGTCAGTACCAAAGAGTAAATTTCTTCGTACTGCTTTTATCATGAATGCAATTTTACGCTACCTTGCTGATCCTAGCAGAGATCAGTGAACTTTCCTGGAATTGTACCCAGTTAAGATAAACCTTGGGGTATGAAGTCGTCGACCAAAAATTAATGTACTTTGTTTTGCTCCTTATAAAATAGATATCGAAATCAAGTCAACTAACTAAAGCAGCTGCTTATGAAATCTCATGTCCAACATCCGACAATCAAGGCAGAATAAATATTACATTTATCTGCTACGTATGATGCTATAGAACTGGTAGCACTATGAAAAGAACGGATGAATTGAATTTACTTATTAAAATGTAGCAAATCCAAAACAGTCAGAATTTCCTTACAACTTTACTGCCAGCATAATCGGTGTTGAGGTTGATGCACTCATGTAACTAACTTTACCCTAGTAGCTTTTATCAGTTAAATATTGGGCAATCTTTAATACTATAAAATCTTATCTGCTGCGAGGTAATCCGCTACATTTGTTGAAGTGTTAGATGTGCGTTATCACAAATCGCTCAGGGCGTAAACTATTTGCCTCAATGTCCCTTCATCATCATCGAATGTGCTTAAGGAAAGATTATTAGATGATCTGCGTCAGTGCGACCATCTTAGCAAAATATGCGTTGTGGTCCAACCTACTAATCTGGCACCGTTTAAGTGGTATCCTAACGCTAATAGTACTACGCAAGGCCACTAATTATGCTGTAGTAAACTACACCACAGTAGTCGAGTAAGAAATGTCGTCCCATCTGACCTTATAAATGACCCTGATTGATTTGAGTCTTTCTGGCTAACATGTAAAGCGAGCATTACGATCAATCCTACAGTTTACAAAGTAGCCATAAGTAACCTTACTTATCAATCTGATTGCGGACAGCATTCTCGATACGATAGAGAGTAAATCTTTCATTAAATAACAAAACGTTGCGTGAAGCAACGATGTTATCTTGGTGATGCATTTCCTTGATCGACATTCAGGGAAAAATCGCTATCTCTGCTGTGTATGCAGTATGCGGCCCAAAACTAACCTAGTTAAATATTTGACATTCAATTGAACGAAAGGCTCATAAAATGCTGTCATGCGTTTTGTGCCTGTCTACTATGTAATCTTTGGCTGAATGCGGCGAACGATGTACAAATAGTTTAACCATGCTTCCTAATAAACGGGATTCAATAGAAAACCTGATCAGAGCATTTAACGTTGATGGGGTCTGGAGAAAATATGCAAGTTAATAGCGGAGCAAACGACTAACTTTTATAGGGCATTACATCTTTGATGGGGCTGGGACTACTTAGGTAGCACGGTAGAAAGTTATTTCGGAACACAAATAAAAAACCTACATTCGCTTATAGCTGGCTGGTGAATACAAACTCACACCTATTAAGGGTATTGTTTAGATCAGAGTAGCCGTTGTGAAACAGATTAAAGCACAAGGTCCCCTCTGTAATACTTCCAACCTTCCGAAAGGTAACCAGGTTGCACCAAATCGTTGCCGAAGCTGAAGATGAGATTACCTTAAGTTCAGTCATCTAGTGCCACCTACCTAACAGAAAAAGTGAAGATCTTAAATCTACCTCGGTAATGTGCATTGCGAGAAAGTGCTTGGTTTGGAATTCCATCTCAAAGTGTCTCTGTTTATGTCTTTTGTTGGAACATAACGACAGACGACCAACAGTTTTAGTTTATCTTCACGGAGCATGCGCAAATAAATGGGCTAATGGTTGCTACTCACGTTTATTAGGGTAACAAGATTTTTATGCTGCCAGATTTCCATCAAACAGCATTTCAGTATACTGGATCTATAATCATCCGTATTTTCGAGAAAAAGCACTTTGAATTAAAAACACATTTGTTGCGGACGTTCAGGGTATAACCATGTCCCGTCGACTAGCAAATTCAGATTAATAAAGCAGTCACTAATGTTGGAATTAGCGTACAAATGAAAAAATGTAAGAACGACAAATGCCACACCGATTACATGAATTCGCAAACAAAATACAGTCGTACTGCTGATCGCTTTACTAGGCCAGAATACAAACAATATAATGCTTCGAGTGATACATCAACGCTTTGATCGTGCCAATATAACTGGTGGAGATATCCACTTGAGAAATCTCGAACAAATATTGCCTCAAAGTTATATGGACCAAAGTTAATGATGGAGTCTGCAAAATTATTATTAGGGCGTTAGCAGTCCACTCCATTTATTCTGCCTTTGTGTTATCCACACTCATAAGTAATGTTTGGAAATAGGTGGCATACCTGAATCAAGCGTAACATGTCAATTAGGCTCAAAATTATCAGGAAAGCTATGGATTTCCTGATGTGTGGTAGCTGATGAGTCCAAACCAGGACGAAACTCTCGGTTGCGATGTACATGGAAGGAAGAGAGCACAACCGAAGCCGTCCTCTTTGATGACAGTCCCAGTGGTCGCTTTGGCAGATACTGACTTCAAAGTCTACCAAAGCCACAACTTAGATTACGTGTCGCAATCCGTGACACGCGGCGGGTGTTTCGAAATCTGAAATGCGCTGTGTCAAGCACTGATCAGAGATCTTAATGGCCCAGCGATCACGGTGATAGCCGCCAAGCTCTATGCACCCAGCTCCCCTCCCAGCTCGGCTATCTCTACGTGCAGAGTCCAAACCAAGACGAAACCGTCAGTCGCAGAGTGTAGGAATGGAGAGAGCCAACCCTTAAATCACTAGCGGCGGGTTATCTTACCTGGATGTGAATTGAGACTACTGATCCTTCTGTTGGATTCAAGCATCGACTTTGAATCGCTTCACGTCATTTATTACGTAATTCATCTAAGTCGGGAGTTGGTCTCTGCGTATTCATTTTCACGTGAGCGCCTGAGAACTGCCCGTAGATGCCAGAAGGAATATAAAGCAAAAGTGTGCATAGGTGCCCTCCTCAGCCTAGACACAAGTGCATGCACACTTCGACTAAGACGCAAGGCATCCATTTGAATACACAAGAATAAACCACAATAAATCCACATGTCGCATCCATGGACATACTGTAGATTGGTGCCACCAAACTATTGTTCACTTAAAACACTTGAAGTCGGCGGCACTCAGCACACGTTTTCCTTCATCAGCACAAGATTAAAGCAAAGACACTGATAAACGGGTGCATTACAAGAAGAGTAGGTTCCGATATCAACGCGAACACACAAAGCAGCTAAACAACAATGCTTCGAGTTAGATGTATCTCAAAGGGAGGGGATGGGAAACGAGGAAACATAATTCTCTCTGAACTGGTCACCTGTAACTTCTTGTGTTTTCAAGCCCATAGTCTGCTATAAACGATCACCACAAGTAACACTTTAAGAGATGACAAATATTTTAACGACAAAAACTAACATAACTATCACTATTTCCTTTTCTTTTGGTCGGCAACTGATCCCAGGACTAGTTCGAAATCAATGCATCTCTTTTACGAAACCCATGTTACTGGCCGCAAGCGTTCTTGCGGGGTTCCTGTCGACGTGTTCAAACACTGTAATTCAATAGCGTTTAGTTTCTGAGCTCGTGCCTACAAAACAGATTAGCTGATTATTGAGTGGAAATATTCGTGTACCATTTCGATCCCGTGCTTGCAATTCTAACACATGATAGCACAGTGCATTTAGCTAACAATTCACGATATTCAGATACCGTCCTCCATGGCGCAGTTGCATAAGCTGCGGGCTAGTTGGCAAGAGCCACTAGCAGTCATGGGTTCGATCCTCCGCAAAGGACCGAAGGATGCGCAACACTGATGAGCTCCAATAGGGCGAAACGGCCGTCTGGTGCTTTTCCAGACAGCTGGTCGACACATCTGAATTGTCGGCTGATTGCGACGAACAAAAATAATTGAATTTACTATATAGTTGTGGTAGAAAACAGTGCTCCGGCACAAGAAAGTAATCTATTTATGGCTATACATTTTTGCGCCTATCGATGGGTAGGTTCGGGTCAGTGATTCGTGCAATTGTAAACTTTCCCCAGCAAATTATGTTATCTGAGATTAAAGTAAGCGAACTAACTCTCCAAAATCCGTCTGTTTACTTCGCTTAATATTGTATAGGTTCTTTGTGAGAACACACAGTGTATTTCGGTAACGTAATGGAATACGCCACGGTTTTGCTAGCAAAAATTTTGCAGAATGATTCGTGCTCCACCTCAAGCTCAAACACAAATATTTATCTCCAAATACTGTATTAAGCACTAACGCATTTGTCAGGCTCTCATGAGTATAAATGAGAATAATAAAAGTTAACTTTTGTATTTATTTTAATTTATCGGCAGCGAGTTAAATTTCCGACTTTCCTTATTGTTCTGATTAAAATAAAAATAAGAAATGAAGATAAACGGAAGTAAAATATGCATAACTTAAAGTACTTCCAGTTAGATAGCATGAATAACGAGGCGGTTAACGACTGGACCAATTCTCCTAGATTCTACTATGCACGGAAACATTGTCTTGATGTCAAGAAGACCAGGCACCGTAATCTCAGAAGTATAATATACGCACTAAATTAAAATTAAAATATTGTCAATTTTCCTTCAGATACTGCCCTGCATTGCTACAGTAAATTGATTATGAATTGAAACGATATAAGGACCATTTGTAGTGTTAGGAATTTGCTCACGCTGTAACTGTTTTATTAATTCTTTCGAATAAGATAATAACTAGTCATTTACTCTGCATCCTGGTTATCAGTTTTAGGCCAGTATATTATCGTTGTACGGGGAAAGTGCTAAAATGAGTTTTCAGCTCTCGAGCACAGGGCATACATTTGGCTTTAACTTTGGTTACCCCAGCCTTTTTACACAGAATCCAACTTGTTTAATATGCGTACAGATTAGCAAGGTAATTGTCTAGTGTCGCTATAAAAAGGCACAGCACACCAATCTGCGGAGCACATGAAGGTAACACTGTTTACGATTACCTCTAGCTTTACAATTTAAATAGCTGTTTCGTTGCAGAGTACGACGAAGAAAACGTTTATTATTGCATTCCAACCATGGTATTACGTAACAGACGGGGTATATTGACAAAAAATGGGTTATATCACCATTATTCCACAAAACCAAAAGTTAACATGCAGTTATAGTTTATAGTGTATATTTCAGGGCACGAGTTTTGTTAGTTTTTGCTTAAGGTTACACGTGTCTCGACGTGGTTAGCAGAAATTAGGGACAAGTCAATATGAAATGCAGTTGTTTTAGCTAGTTTATTCCTGGTTGACTAAAACCGGACTAATTTTGCATTTTCGTACTGTTGCGGAAAACATTTTTTCAGTGCAAATAGTGTTTTCGGCATAGATAGCTCAACAAATATGACAGGGTTTTTGGCAAGACAAATTCCTAGATAAAATGCGCCAGTTTACACCTATAACTAACTACATCCATGAGCAAGTAAATTCCTTCGTTGAGCTAATGGTACAAAAGGTGAGTAACCCGCAAAACAACACCCATTCTGTGTTCAAAAATCGAATGTTTTAACTCCTATTGGTCGTCTAGCTAGCTCACTTGTTCGCTCTACCCGTTCAAAAAAACAAGAAAACACCCGTCACAAATATCATATCGGGTACTGACCAGGGTAGTATACCAGTAATAAAAATCGCCTTGACTCCCTTGATCTATCATATTGAAGCTTAGCTCATAATAGACTCATTTTCACCGAAGAGCCAGCGTTTTTGGAAGGAGTGATTTTAAGCACACAAGATAATACTTCCAAAACGGTCGTGGAGTTTCAAGCTTTTTAGGTTAGCTGGCTTGTTTAACCACCTTCCCTTGTACATAGGTAGTTTTAAGTACGTATACGGATTTACACAGTTCAGACCATGGATTTGCTGAGTTTCTGAGTGCTGTTATTGGGACGATCACACTGTATCATGCTTGAGGTTGACCTACACACCTAATGTCAGAAGGCACATAGAAGTATATAGTAAGTTTGTGATATGAACGGTTGCGTGTGTTAACAATGTCTGCGCGGCTTTTAGGTATAAATGCATGGCAGCGAGTAATTTGAATTTCATTTATAATTGGGAAATTCCAATATAAAGCGTACTGCAGCTTTCGGATATTGTTTTGCTGGAAAAATATACTGATCAATCAACTTAATGGTTAGATACACAATGACTGTGGCGACAGGGCGAGTTTTGTTTAGGTGTTTAATTTATTCCCAGATCTCTGATTCTAAAACAATGGTTGCGCCGACTTCCTAAATTTTAACAACGTGACTCACTTCTACTAAGCAAGGTAAATGGAAACAGTCGGATAACGTCCAACCGATCAAGGTGATTAGCGTACATCGCATTATCTTTAATGCAAAACCAATAAAAAACGAATGCCACAGATGATTGCATTACACTTTTCCAGGCGAATGTGGCCGGCTAACGTAGCCGCAGTTATGAACTATTTTCTTTGAGAAATACGTTTACATTTCCAATAGACGTTTATACACAATACCTAATCAAAAATCATATATACACGTACACATTAAAGGTATCCTGGCCATTTTGCACCGTGACGAAATAAACCGATGAATAAACGGCTGTTTCAAAATGCAGTAGTCACTGTGCAAACGATTTGCGAACAGTGATGGTTCATGTTGGATATATTTAGGCAGATAATTTTTATGAAATCTTAACATAATTTTATGTGTACATGCTGCATTGAAATTACTAATGTGAAGCAAAGGAAATTTAATAGATAAGCAGATTCACAATGATTTTATACACTAGGACCCGAAGCGGTCATTTTGCTTAGTTAGAGCTTAAAATGTGCTTTGTTTCCACTTTAGTAAAATATTGTTAACAATATGTCATCATCTTTACCGACTTCAAACTATTACAGACTTCGAGAGAGAATATAGATTTGTTCATGCTACCGAGAAAGCTCGTAGGCATTTACAATGGTCGCATGACTATAATATTTATTTACTTCCAACTCAGACGCCACCAGTTCGGAAAATAATCATTCCCCGATAACAAAACGAAAAGCCACAGAAATTGTCAGCCAACCTAAGAGTTATAGGAAAGCGATTCACCATTTCCTAAGAGAAATGGTGCGCTTGACTGTATACATTTAAAACTATTTTCAAAATGCTTCGTATGTGGTAACAGCCTATAACGTTTCACGAGAACTAACAATATTTGGGTATAGGGATTTTGCATACGCGAATATATACGATATGCGTGAAACTTTCATTTTGCAAGAGTCCAATGAAGATCCTAGCATCCGTGTTAGTCGCAAGTGTGACAAGGAGACTCGTCACGCGAAACATAATGTCGGCAATAACCATTAATGTATCACGTTCTATATCTTCCGGCGCACTTCGCGCCAAACCTCTAATAATCGGCGGATTCCAGTAGGGTTGGAAACAAATACTGTGCGTAGGATAGAAGAACAAAATGTTTACAAGGCAGGACGAGGATCGAATAAATTTGTCAAGAAATATGTGAAATATGGTAAGCTTTGCAAGTTTTTCACATCGCAGTTACTCCAAAATATTATTACTTCTATGCATCTGCAGTATTGCGGGTGCTACTCATCATGAACGGTGGGAATTATTCAAGCTAATAAAAGGGGTGCCAGCGAGTTTGATGTAAATTAGTAATTGGTTTTTTTAGTTCTGTTATTATAAGATTAAAATTAAGCACCTACTCACATCTTACTAGTGCAAAAGCGAGGACAATTTTTTGGTTTTTAGTTAATTGCACCTGACCGTTCAATGCAAGACCGAAAAGGAGAATCATGATGATGCATTTCCAAAACGCTATGAAGTATATGGTAGCTGTACTGGACCAAAGACAATAGCACTCCTGTCAAGCGTGATACAACTTGCTGTATTTAACAAGCATTTCTTATTTGGGATATATCCGTATTTTCTCTGGAAATAATTTATCCCGCCTATCGTATGTGATAGGTCTTGCGGAAGCACTGCGTAGACTTAGACATCTGATAACGAACCGGACAACTCGACATATGCTGAACAAATCATCGCAGTCGGAAATTTGTGTGGTAGCTAAACGTCAGCAGGGGCATATTAGGAAGCATAAAGCAAGGATGCAAAAAATGCATTTTAACTAAATCCTATTCTTTGGCTGAGGAGAACACCTTGAAATTCATCACCGATTTCTAGTGTTGCGCTAGATAATAAAGTAGGAATTTTGACAAGTATATGAATTAGTAATATTTCAATGCAATTATATTTTATTTGCACAAATTTTACACCAGCTTTTTATTACAACTGATCAACTGAAGCAGATCTAGGTTTTTGAATGTAAAATTAAATTAATGTGGCAATTTTGATCACTTTCGTGTGTAATATATTTAGAAGAGCAATGCGGTATTTCTTGTGTTCGTACTTCACATTTTAAAGTGTACACGCATAGCAACCGGTGGACCAGATGAGACAGCAGATCATGAAATTAGTAATCGATGAGGTTAAAAACCAACACAAGTTTAATGACACCAAACGAAATTTATACTCACTCTTTTATCGATATTTAGAAATTTAGGCTGATATAAGTAAATTGATGAAAATAACTAAGCGGAAACGCAACCGGTAGCTTTTCGATAGATTCTGAATGTCGGCGAAATGTTTATTTGAAGTGTTCTCATTCTTTAACATACTTATCTCCCAAGTAACCAAATACCTAAAGCCTCAGTTAAAATCGAATTGTCAGCATGTGTACGGCGTTAAAATAATATTGATTCATTCTTCAATCGCAAATGAAAAGCGAGCTGCGAATTAAGTGTACTGTACCATGAAGCATATCAGTGACTGCAAACTTTAGCTAGATTCTGCACAAGTATAGGTAGCTTCAGATTGCTTATTATATCGCAATAAAATGGTAACCGACGATGTCCGTCACAAATTAATTGCTATAAGGGATAGATTTGTGTCCCTTCTCAGTAAGAAATTGTTCGATTATTTAAGCAAGCAGCCATTATTTGTTCAATTATCAGTATGTCAAATATATTGTTAAAAGCTGCCGGACCAGTTTTGAAAATGTCACTGTAAAAAAGCTTTTCGAATAAGCGATGAACTTAATCAAATCTGTGGAAAGCACGATCAGTACTCCAAAAGAAGTTTGCAGTCTGTTCTTAGACCAAACTTGTGAGTAATTTTGCCCCTTATTTAATGGTCGGTTTGCTCACCACTCTGTGTATTTGATGTATGGCGTGATCAGTAAAGTAACCATGCCACCTTTTCAAATACTTTGATTAATTCAGTATTGATATGATTTTCACTGCTGTATAAACCACAAACTACTACGAACATCCCTGACAAAAATGTCAACTCACGCGATGTTTCGGTAAGAGTGTGCACGTTCTCAGGCGATATGAGGTCAAATAAATTTTCTCAATTTTCTGTTAACGTAAAATAATTGAGGTATATCGTCAATGTTTGCTGCCGTTGCCTATACAAGTTAGACGGATTATGTTGCTCATTCGCTTGAGCTGTGAATCGAACATGGTCACAGGGTCTGTAGTGACATCTTAGTATTGAGTGACGTAAGTAGACTCACTTGGGTCCTCATGATTTCAGTCTTATAAGGCTGAATAACTTCTGCGCCATCGCTGGATCTATGACCACGGTGAAAAAGAAATTGCGACAGATTTTAGTACTAAGGCTGCTACATTTACAGGAAAAGGAAAGACAACCCGTGTGGATCGACGAGACGAATTTGAATATGTTTTGTGCAAGTGTCATGGGTCGCTCACGCAAGGGGATTCGAGCAGAATGTACGGTGGCGAGTATTTGCGGACAGTATGTGCAATTGGAGGTACCATGAAAGCGAGGCATTGATATCTTTTGCTGTAATAAGTAGATGCTACAACTGGTGGTTGCGCGCAGTAGGTGCGAGAAACTCTGGGTGCTCATTGATCAGTTCTCATTGATCCATGCCCTCTGATTCGTGACAACGCGTTGTGCCACACAGACCTGGATGACGTTTTCCGGAGGAAGGGCATAGATCAGGAGGACTGCTGCGATTAACGCCTTCCTAGCCATCATTTAACACTATCGAAGGATTCTGGAATAAAATCAAATAACGTGTGAAATACCCAATCATGAGAAAGCACGGAGAATTGCTCAGAGGGGATCCTGAGGACATGCTAAACAATAACCATTGCCGTACACGAATCCTGAAACAAGTGGTAGCTGAAGCCTTAAGGTGAGCTGCGCAGCGCCGCTCGGAGCATATAGTCCGACATGTTTAACGGAATTACGGTTGCGTAATTCCTTTGACTGATTTAAAGTTTATCTAAATCCGTTTACACTTTTGCTCGGTTACTAGTAAAGGTCATAGTGGTTTCGGTAATCTGCATGATATATATGGAACATTATGGGTTCATTAATTGTCGCAGATAATTTGTCGCGATTTTTGCGGCTGTCAGAGTTTGAAGAGCCCATGAATCGGGTTGTGGGTTATGGCAGAGCGTAGAATGAAAGTATACTGTAATGGATGCATGTTAAGTCGAGCGAAGGGGTGCAGGCGGTAGTACGTCACTAACGAGTGCGCACCTTTATATGTACGGTAACGCAGAGAAATTAACCCATTTAGTCCTGAATTAATTTACCTATAGCTCGACATGTAGCACAAAATTTTGCTCCACATACTTTAGACCAAATATCGCATTTGTGGTATTTACTTACTTTTGACGAAGCTATTTGACGTAACCACGCGAGTACTGGCAGCAATGGCGCTTGCACTGAAGCAGTATAAAACTTTGAACCAAGTGGTAGTTATAATTATCGCCAGGACGCAAAGCTTTATTGGGGTTCGCGCTTGCTTTCCCAAACTATTATGGTGGGATAGACGGTTTTCATTTGTTTGCCGTATACGAGCAATTGTATACGACTTGGGGTCAAAATAGGAAAACATCCGTAAATGGCGTGCATTCTCGTGGTTCTCGCGCCCACATATGGTCTGTGTGCTACATCGAATGTGCTAACGGTTGGAAAGAACTGGGCTCATTCTAACTGTGTAGCTCAATACAGATAGGGAAGAACACCACTGAATGGTCTGGGGATCACTTTTGTCGCAGAAACGGGCGGCTTTTGTACGCCGGAAGGTAGGTGCACACAAATTTTATAATATCTGCGAGCATGTTAAAGCCATCCTGATTAAATATATTTAAGGTAACATGAGTATAGTGCATTATAAAGAACACCGTCCAGAGAAACCACACTTTTTACGGCGGCTCGTCATGTTATTTGATTTCCTGTCCTGACCAATGTAGACAGCTGAGGTTCTTCTTTATTTCTGTTTAAGATAAGTATGTTGTCCCCATGTTAAGAGCCGAACGCATGCCTGTTACAGCTGTTGATACTACGCGCCGTGCATCAATAAAAGATGCACATAAGTACCCATTAATCATATAAAAAGCAATGGCAGGGTCGTTAATTTAGTAGGATGTGTGGCATTGCAATAGATGCATTGCTGATATTAGTGAACACCCCTAAGTATTTGCCTATTTTAGGATCTATATATTTAGGCAACATCAGAAGGTTATATCGTTTGTACGTAACTGAGAGCGTTAGGCGTTTAACATAGATGCGTTTTCAACTCTGCGTGTATGCAATCTGTTGTAGTGGTTGTAAATTACATAGTGTATTCAAAATATGAGTGCCATGGTAGGCTATGACAAACCTGTTGATTATCCATTTAGTGTTAACGGAAATAATGCTGCTTCTTTTATGCATGTGGTGTTTCTTTCGGTTTACACAGGCAAGGATACATAGACATGCATTTATATCCTAATAACATGCTTCCGCTGCTATTTCTGAACCGCGTGTATGAATCATTGTATCCAATTGATTCCATCTTAGAAGTTGTGCATATATCTTTTAGGCAATCAAGAGACATGGCCGGTCAAACATAAGGCACAAGTAGGCTATATTCACACGGGTAGGTAATATGATGTTTAATGCCACGAAGTGTTGATCAGTCTCCGTTAGGCTGTCCCGGATATTAACTTCAATTTAGGAGGCCCATAGTAAATATTAGGTCAAGGCTTTTGCCATTCATCGTCAAGGATACAAGCTGTTCAGCCAAACCGTTTGAGCAAATAATAGCGGTATATACAAGCAGCCTGTATGGTGCAGTGTAACGGTCCCAATATATTACCTGAATATTGAAGTCGCCTCCTATAACTATTGGACTACGCCTGTAATGGTGCGCTTCGTTACACCGAGAATAAAAACATTTATTTCTTTATTAATTTAAATGGTAACATAGAATAAACATCACTATTTATAACAGTGGCAATCATGCGGAACCATCGAAATGCATTCCAAGAACTCTCTCCCGGTATTATGACATTTTATAGGTTAATTCAGAACCACTTATGGGGTACTTAAAGACCAAAACATTTGTATTGCCATAACACAGATATTGGCTGAAATCGCCCCAAAACTAAGAAATTTCGTCTAACCTAAGCAATCTCGAAGGAATTACTAGGTGCCAGAGTAGGAGTCGACGTTCGATCGCATGGGCCTCTTCATTATCGCTCACAAGCTCCGAAGCTATATTGTCAGCGATCGTATCCTAAGGTGAATTGACAAGTTCTTGATTTGACGTCGACATAAAGTGGGGATTCACGTGTTTATTTGCAATCCAATTGGTATCATGTGTTCAAGAACTATTTCTAGTTTTTGACAAAGATCATCCAGGGTGTTCCAGTCTGACTTTCTACTATTTGCATCCGACGTATAGATATGGAATGACATCAAGAAAGTGAACAATAACAAGACACATTATAGAAAACTAGCCACTCCTACACGGGAAGGTCAGAAAACTGTGGTGCGTTTGATGTACTGAGATGCGAAACCGTTGGTACATGTCATCAACTAACTCGTGAAGATCGACTCAAAACAGATAGTTAAAACATGGTGCCTAGGAAAGCGGAATTTTGAGTGCTTGTGCAGAAAGCTCCTGATTACATGAAACAAGCCGAAGACGCTTCGAAAAGAGCCAGGCAGCAACCTTTTCTCTTGCAACTTCTGAACCAATGCATGTGGCACCAAGCGGAATACGCCGTCCAAGCCTGGCGTCTCCGGAGTAAACGAGATGTTGATGCGCTTGAAGTCCCACAACAAATAGAAATTAAATTCTTTAATATGGTTCTTTGACCTCAGTAACAGGAGAAAACTTCCAGCCCTAGAATTGGAATGCTTGGATTGATAGCGTCATAAAGATGACTTTCTCAGAATGCACAAAATGTAGCCAAACACCAATCGAGCATGGCGCGATCTGTTGGAAATCGATATAAGCGCAAAACTGAGAAGGAAACAGCAGAAAACTTTATTCCACTTATAAGTGAACTCCGAGGATCTGAACTGTGTGGAAAGCGTCTGCTTATTACACATGACTGTTGAGTTCCCGATATCAACTTAAAAATAGACCGAATGAATTTTAGGTAAGCACACTTTCCTGTTAAGTTTTCATCTGTCAGGAATCGGAAACTTCAACAGAATTTACACCACTAATCATGAAAATAACTTGCCCTGTCTTAGTAAGACTAGTGGTGTGCGATCTCGCATTGGGATCGCCGCCTTTCCTGTTGTTTATGTGTTTTCGCTTACAAACATTGCCGGGCGCGTAAGTAAGTGTTATTTTGGTTGTTGATATTATTCCGTGCAATTTAGAGCTAATTGAATGTTCCTGGAACTAAACTGGATATAAATCTACTAATAAATATATGTTAGCGGTATACGAGTTGAACACTGCACATGCATTAAAGGGGTGATATCTAAACGCAATTTTAACCCCACAGATAGAATAATGCAATCTAACTATAAAAGAACACACACCAATCGGATATAACCATAAAACGGTTTATTTTAATATATATGCCTTCTTATGTAACCCATAACAGAGCAAATGTAGTCCGAAAGAAAATATAATCGTAAAATTTTTTGTTTGGTTGGCAGATAAATTGATCATTATGCCGATTAAGCATATCACACACTAAAGTTGCATCATGAATGTAACGCACCTAAATTAGTGTGATTGAAATATTGTAATATGTATATCATAAATGTAATTGCTTGTTTGTTTTCTTAAGAATTCCGATAGCTTAACGCAAATATTATTGATAAGATAATCTTGCTCTGAAGAATGAAGCACATTACGTGCATGGAACTCAATTTTCTTGACCGACTTCACTGACGGTTGTGCCAATACGTGCATACGTTGATCATGGCGCTGTATGAGTTGCAATCTCATGAAGGCAATGGCATGCTGTAATAGTTGACTTAGTGAAGAACTAGGATGGAATGCCAAATGTTAGTAACTTAAGGTGAGCACTTGACTGAGCACAAACGTTCACACTTCTCGGCCAGTGTTTGGTGGACTTAGATGACCAACAATATTCAGAAGTACCCTAAAATGCGTGTTTTCAAATTTATCACACGTTTGTTTGAAAAAGTTGGCTGTGTGCTAATGTGCGTTTCATTGACTTCTGAAATATACTGACGAAACTCTATCAATATGGGGTAACACATTTCCATACTAACTAATTGGCTGGGCTACAGTGTGTACTTGGTTAATTAGCGTCAGCTGTGTACTAGGCCATACAAGTAATAGCTTTGCATAATAATACTTTATTCCTTGGTGCTCATTTTAAAGTGTAAAACATGGGTAATGTATTTAAGGACAAAGTCATGTTAAACCTTGGTATATCTGCATTTAGTGAATAAGGAGGTAGCTGGGCTAAATTTACTTTTGAGGAGGGGATTCAACTACTACATGTCTTACAATTCTTAATGCAAAGTGCTTGCTACATAACAGCAAATGCGCTGAACGAATGAAGTCTGTGGTTTTCTGTTTGCAAGTTAGGATCATCATTTTTCTTATTGTCTATTCAAAAGAACTTGATTGGAAGCGCACCAAATAACGAATTTCCATGCAAACCATTATAATGATACGAGAAGTACGTAAAGGTGTTAATATACTGTGAGTTGTTAGAATACTTAGTATATTGTGCAGTTCTTCTTAAGACATTTGCCTAGGAGCCCTAAAATATAGATGGAGTAGTTGAATTTAAGTAAAACAAGAATGTGCGTTTAACATTTGTGTGCTCTGTCATAACGTCAATGTAGCGCAATAATTAATTAGTGGAGATAAAAGGAGGGCCAAATACCACTCTCACGAAGCAACTACCTTTACGATGTATTGTTAAATGGATATATTGAGAACTGGTAACCCACAGGATTCGACTAGTGCACGCTACCGACTAATCTCAATAGAACGAAACGGCCGTCTAGCGCTTTCCTGGATGTGTGGTGGCTGTCGGCCTGAGTCCAACTGCGATGAGCCTACACAAAACCTAATAAATTCCCATACTGTTTAAAAAGAATGATAATCTCTATTTCTCGTTGACCGAATGATTCATCCTGAGAGCCTTGGTACATCGGTCGTTGTTAAAGACATTTTGCATGTTATGTATTCCATGAAGTGTGATCTGGCTGCCCTGTCAACTAAGAACGTGTTTGCTACTTGACAGAGCAAAACTTTTTTGATGTCTCTGATGTGGCACAACAGTAGAAAGAGAATTGCGTATCAATAACATGTGGTATCGAACCCATTTCAAAAGACATGTTGCGATGACCGCTGGTAAACAGTGTGCTAAGATTTTTCAATATGCAAATGAAGAAAGATCAAGTGTTTGGTTTATCGGCATCAGTGAACTGAAGTACGTCAAGCCCACAGGCAAATATTATGATAAAAACCTGTGATTCTAAGTGCTATCGCCGGTTATTCAGTCCGTTACCAAATTTGGCTTTAGTGCGGGCTATGTAATAACTAAAATATATCACTGGTTTTGAGAGTGGGAGCAAAGTTGAAACTTCCTATTCTCACAATGTTCATGCCTATTATAGCAAAACAAAGAATCACTGCGTGATTTCAGAGAGTAATATAGGAATACGGCATAGGAATATATGCCTAATTCGGATATATATTTGAGCGTTCAGGTGTGGCATGGTTGCTTTTGATAGTGGCTTACTCTCAGCCTACCTTGGTTGCAAGTAGCTGCTTGGTAGTGCAAAGTCAGGCCATGCTAATTAACGTTGCTGCATAAATTATTGGGTCAGGGTTATCAGTTTTATGCCTGCTGCGTAGAAGCCAAGGCAGTTTCTTGTAAAAATATTTACACAGAAATAATGCTCACGTATCCAAATTTTGCGCTCGAGAATTTCGCCTGAACCGCAGAGCAGGCGCATCACCTTTGCTAACGCATTTGCGAGTTGGCTTGTAGCTGTTGGATCTCATTTAACACGATCGAAGTTTTACACATTTAGGAATAATCAGATAGAAAATATAATTATGAATAAAAACTATTTGTGTAAGCCACTGTGACCCGCGCAAATCTCAAATCAGCTAAGCTGATTATCAGGTAGAGGATGCACGCGAAATTAGTTTTGACGAGTACTGCCCTCGTAAACGCAATCAGCCGCGGATTTATTTCCTTGAGACTCAACATCAATTAGGTGACCACATACAATTTCTTCAACACCTCCGACCAACTTGGGAGATTTGTAGATTCGACTTCGTGAGATTGTGTGCAGGCTTGCAATCAGAGCTTCGGAAGTCATTCGACAGAATATTGTGCAAATTGCTCAGTGTATGTAATGGAAAGTGTGGAAGCGAAGCGCACCAAAAAACTGATGGCCGAATGATAAAATAAACAATCAATTATAGGCCTTCCTTAACAACTACGAAATGAGAATGCTGTGCGCTCGTTTGATAACAAACTACGTATATCCCAAATTAAGCCAACCAATTTTCAGTATAGGACTAAGTAGTAAACTTCGGTCTACATTAGGCTTACTCGTTAAGTGAAAGCACACAATGTGTAGTCCGAGATGGCTCTCAAATTGATCATAAACCATTGTACCCGTCGTAAACCGGCAGCCAAAGGATTAAAGGTTTCGGCCATGATTCCAATGATCGCGGGTTTGAGGGCTGCTGTATCCACCTGATGATATCAAATGAGATCGAAACGTGCCGTGTTGTGTAGTGTTTGCAGAATGGTAGCATTTAATTTTTTTCTATATTGCATTCGGAATAAAATTGATGACTATAAATACAGTGCAATTGAAATCGTAATGCAAGATAAAGGTTGAAGGGATGTTTAAGATTTGAATGTTCTAATAAATGCGACAAATCACCAAAACACTACCACTCAAGTAAATTTGGATTAATTCAGGTAATTAAACTACCATAGATCCCATCATAATTGCAGTGCATGTTAGACAGTGTAAGAAATGCAAACGACACACGCGAACCGCTGCAAAAGAAATTATGGTAAAGATAGGGCACAATATCTCTTCTGTCTTTCTAATCAAATACCAAATGATGTGACTGTTTGGACCTAGGATACATATGAACTTGTATTCCGAATGTGATTAACATTTTTATCTTGGGGTTTGACAGTGAAAATTTAAAAATATTAAAAAAAGATTTAAAATGTAAAATTTATCTTTTAGGGCCAGGTAGCGCTTGTGTATCCGGTTTGATGACTCGTATATTATTTCACGCATTATGCTGTGCGGTGGTCCTGATTTTAGTAAGACTGCTAATGATAGCTGACGCGCCAAACACCTCAGATTAAGTAAAAATTAACACAGTCCAAAATAAATGAAAACATGAACGAAAGCCGTCATTAAATTTGCAAATGAGTGTGCAGCTTTATGTAATATCTAGTAAGGCCCATATTTTTTAACTGTCTCCCTTGGCTAAGTGGTCCATACCACAGGCAGGTGATTTCGAGTTATATGTTCGAGCCACAGAGCGTTTCGATGGAATCCACATGCTGACGATTAGCAAAAGTATGAAACGGCCGTACACTCCCTTGGAGGCTTGTGATACCTGACTGATTGAGTATAGTTCTGATAATTTGCTACGAGGTTTATTATCTAAAATATTATGCCAACGCTTTCAGATGATGACATAACAATAGCGGAAGTTCAAATGGCTTTACATTGAAAGGCAAAAGGTGGTGGTTTCTTAATAGGCGCATGTATTAATAACTGCGATACAGAATTAAAACGCGATTACTCGATTACACTAGGATAAATTATATTCTGTGTAGTGGTACAAAGCTACACAATCAATCTTTGACTGAATACTGACGTCACATTTGCCAGCACTCCGTTAGGCAAGATGAATGTAACTTGGCATAACTACGCCAATGTGTTAGCCTTCATCTCTCGGATCATCTGTCGGCCTACAAAAGTAGAATAATTATACAAACAACCAGATGGTTTCGGTCCACAGGTGCTACGGATGTTCAGCAAAATAGAACCGACCCAGTTCATGGTGATCAACTAGTGGTTCCATGTGATTGGTGGATAACCGCCACGTACAATTGGCAAATTCACACATCAACTGGCCCTGATTGGATGATTGAAGGCCGTTGTGAACAAGGTCAGAAATCGACATATAAATTGCGCTGTAGAACCGAGTACCAATTTGAACAGTTTCACCCAACACAAATCATGTTCTGGCCCGCAACTTCTAGCGAGGAGGCAAAGTAAGACGATAGTTCACTTTGTTAATTGCATGCTTTTTAATAAGCAGTGAGGGAAAGAAAATTGTCCTGGCACATCGCAGTATTGCGTCTTGGTTACAAACAATTTCATCCAGAGCATGGCACTCTTTGCCGTGGCATCAAACAGCAACCGCAGATTAAATGTAAGTGTCGTGTTTAACCTTCCAGCTGATGTGATAATGTGGGATTCTACTCTTTCACAGTAGTGCGATTTTCAAACCGAACGTTTCCTCTTATTAGCTGGTAATATCTGCATGATGATCAAATGTAAGCATTTCAATTGTTACTTCGATGCTGCTCCCCTATACCATTATATTTTTCTCGTTTTTAGTCTAATGCGAACAATGTGATCAATACGCATCGGAGCAAGCTAATGACAACTTGCACCGCATTTATAATATACATGTTTCATTACTCAGCATTTTACCTCTGCTCATTGACATTACATCAATCTTATTTACTCCAAGCTCGATAGGCTGCATACCCGTAGCTCTTGGGCTGAAGGACATCATTGGTCTCAAATACCTAATATTAAATACAGCAACACTATCGCGTCTTACAGCACACCAATGAATATATTTTACTATTACCAATAAATCGGAATACTTGTAGCTCGGGTGATCTGTTCAGATTTTGTTCTGTTCTCCGAGCTGAACAGTTTCGTTGCAGACGTTTCATCACCAGTCGTGGTGACTTCCTCAGTGCGTTATAAGCAAACTGATTTGTTTTGTCGATTCTTATCGGTGAGCGAGTGACATTTGAACCTGCTCAGTTCGAGTCAGGTTCCGTGATCATTGCTAGTTCCCAGTGTGGGCGCCGCCTCTTTCGACTCATTTGCCAGATAATCCACGTAAAATCTTTTCTCGCAGCTGCCTGTATATCGGATCTAAATCGATGCGTTGGTTACTAGAAAAACGGACGGAGAACTACAAACATCGGTTTACAGGAAAGATACGCATACAGACCAAATATTAAATTTCAACAGCAACCACCCAAAATGTCACAAAATCAGCTGCATCCGCACCTGGGACAGATTGCAACTCTTCTTTGCAGTAACACAGCTTTACTAAAATTCCTTGCTTAATTAGTATTTGACGAAAATACTCTTAGCTGACTGTGTGTACCTAATTTATAAATTTAACTGATGATCTTCATGTTAGGAGACGGAGCACAATGGTTAGTATGTACACAAGCATGTTGGGTCATCTTTCGATGACATGAAGTTATCATTCAATACTCTTCGATTTGTTGAAACACGTGCAACATTACTTGGTCTATCTCACGTACTGGGTAAATACGGACAGCGATTTCTTGAGTTACATTGTTTAATTTGAAACCTCCACTTTATCGAATAGCTGTCTTTTCTGAGGAGGCATGTTATTTGTCGTCATGAAGCACTTTTGGTTACTCATGCTTATGTCTATGCCTACATCTTCTGATTATTGAAGAGGGCACATTTTAAAAAATTATCATCAGGTGATTACTTTTCTGCAGCTAAATAGGTAACTCAACATTACACTGAAATTTACGTTATACGCAGCTGATCAATAGAGAGTTCGAACGCAATTAGTTATGTGGATCAATACATTGGTCTATTCAATGAAGTCAGACCTTGCAAGCGACACTAAACTGCTAATGCCGACATTGGGGAATTACCGCTGAGCCAAGGCAAAAGGACCTTTGGTATAAGAACCTTTGCTTGCAAAACTCTTTCCTTGGATGTTAGTGATTATTCCTGCGGAGGCTTGGTATTTATCTCTATGGCATGCTTTGGGTTGCTTATACAATTTTGCCAAATGATAATGGGGTGCACAAGGTATGAGTAGCAGAACAGAGCTTATTAACAGTGAACTTTTCCGTTGTCAGGGAGCTGAACTATAAGGTTAGACAATGCAGTACGGCAAGCAGGCTCTGCAATTATTGTTTGCTGATTTAGCTGACCGAAATTGAGATGTTTGCTATATAAACCATTCGCTGCACTAAGGCAAAAGATTGATGGATATACGTGGATCATGTTGCAAGGCAATTTTGAGACTCACGCCGTTTGCATTTAAGCCAACTGGCGCTATCTTCGATTGATGACAATTTGCTGCAATTACTACGAGCACGACAAATGTGTTGTTTCAGAACTCCAGTTAAAAGCCTATCAATGAGTTAGCAAAGCCGGTTCATTCAACTACCGTTAGTTCGGAAGGTCTTTTGTGAATTGCTTGTGCGCTTCAAAACGATGACGAATTTAGGTGATCTGTTGTTATGTGTGACAGCTTGGAGAGGCATAATCTAAGCTCCGTATTCGTGGATTAAGGGCCTTAAAAAACTAATTCTACAAAGTAGTTGCATATATATTAAGCGGTAGCCACATCATATATCTGATGCAATCTAGTATCAAAAACTGGCTTTTCTCCCTGAGACATCATGCTATGGTGCGCGACAGATAGATATTTGGAAGCTTCAAACTACCACGCTTCCATGGTATGCCGAGAATTTAGTGGGAGGCACAGTGGTAGATGTATCTATCTGATTTAGCCCGCTTTCGTCTTCAGCAGACATTTTGAGTAGTAAAATACATGGTTTGGTGAACTCCATCTGCATGATAACGGTATGGTCACAATCGTCCACGGAGTGTTGTGCAAACCGTGTGTTTGATCATGAAAGGGCTTCGGGCCGAATCTTGCCAAATGTTGTCCGCACTATAAACTGTTCCCAGAGTATTCCGGAGCGCTGCTTGTGTATCCATGTGAGAGGTTCGTCCTAATTAAACTTCAGATTCTTGGCATTCGACTATCCACGATCCGCAAGGTATTCATATATTGACAGCAGTATGCACACATATCGAGTTACTCCTTTGACTCGTGGCGTGGTCCGTGAAGTTTGGTTCATCTCCACCCACGAGTAGAAGCTCTGATTTCACTGCCTGGGAGAACAAACATGATACTCAAATAACGATAGATATCCTAACTATTGTGGGTTCGATTCGCAGGTGAACTTCATGCAACAGTTGCTATTCAGTCAACGACGAACCGTTGTCTGGCTCGAGCCGAGCGTTAATCACCGTGACTTTGCATTCGCCACGGCGTTTCAAGGGAATAAATTTAAAGGCTACTTGCTTTTCAGACCCTGTTGTCTTGTTGTGACATTAGTTTGTTTGATTGCAAGTGTTAGTTTTTAATTAGCTACCAACTAGAAGCCACAACCAAAACCGATATTTGGATTGGCTTGATGGATATTTCGACTTCTGGCAAAGTTCACATGGGTTTTTCTCTAGTATCATTGACAAGAGTTCAATCTCATTCATTTATAATTAACTAACGCACTACTCCATGCGACGGAATTACATGCTCCATACGCACGCAGCGCGAAGCCTTTGGAACGGTTGCGTCTCTTCTCTGAATGCCAAGCACTTGATACGATTTTCCCGGACCTCAAAACCGGTCCATCGCTGTGGAATACGCGATTATGCCTTTTCTCATCTAAGTTTAATCTTTGGGTGGTGACGATCTCAGAATACTCTTAATCTATGTAAAATAAATCTTCGAATTATACCGGCTGCCTTCTTGGACAACTCATCCGACCTGTCACGGTAGAACATCTGGTGACCGCTGAAGTCGTCACTGTCGCTTTGATAAAACATTTGTAATTCACCTGTTGTACTGTAGTGTGGCAGGATATATTTTATCCAATTAGTTTACGCACCCCATTTGAAACGTCGGTACTTAAAGAAGTCATCTTAATTAAACGAACAAGTTGGGCAGTGATTATTAAGTGTGGGAGATAACAATGAACAATGAGTTTAAACCGACAAAGGAGCACTGCATTACGAGCCCCATTGTGGTCTAGTGGGTAATCGAAAAACGTTGATGAAAAACTTCCGTTTGTATTTTACTCTCCTCATTCCGTCTAAATTCGGAGATTCAGTAGAAGATAAATAATAAATAAAGTTATTTCGGGGAAGGAGGACGGAGCGATATTGCTAAGTGACAAACTATATGTAGCTGTGTACAACGTCGAACCAACATTTAACTATGGCTATCTTAGTTTCAGATACGACCGATGGTCAGACAGTGTTCATCGGGTGGCAGACTTAGTTAGAATTAGACTTTCGATAGTACTCCAGTAGGCTGATCTGTCAGTATCTAGATTGACAATTCACGTGTTTGTTAGGCTGAGTTGCCGTACAGAGCAGTATACATGATTTGGATTCTGTAAAATCAACTACTCCATTCGCCCGTCGTCTCGTAAACGCTGATATCGTCAGATTAATATTCCCAAACGTTATGGCTTTTGCTCAAATGGTCGAATGAGGACTGCGATGATAAATTTGAAAGCTCTAACTTAAACTTTTTCCCTTACAGTAAGGTAGTGCTTCCTCCATGTCTGCCAGGTTTGAATTGCATATGCAACTTAAGGGCGAACTTACTCGCTGAGTATCTGTAAGAACTAGAGATATACATTTGTCCGAATGTCTGTCGTAACAGATCGACTTGTTGGTTATCAGCATTCGATGCCTTTTCGGATTGTCATGCGCAACACAAGTGATGCTGCTCCTGCACGACAGGCCGCGATCGAGGGAGGGTCACTGCATTAATTGCGTTCCTAACTTGTAATAGTAGATTCTCGTGTGTCGAATGGACGTTACCTTTCATATGGTGGCGACTAACTGCAGTGGCTTTTGGAGTGACTAATGGTGCACCTAAACTAGTTCATACTAAAGCAAGTTTTGATCGACATCCGCCCGAATCATGCGCATATCTTGATTTGTTTGGAAAAATGTAAGAAACTTAAAGGGATTACCTGTGCGAAGTCATTAAAAAATACCAATGACAATCACGGTGATAGAGCTGGTCCCTGGGGTAAATCATACTCGAGTGAATTGGGGTCAAATAAGAAGCTGCGACCTCTAGACATTAATTGTCTTTGAAAGAAAAGGTTAGCTTAAGTAAGTGTTCTTATATTGGATACTGATAAGTGAAACCAATGTTATTTTCGTTTGAACGCCTTCGATAAATCCCAGTTAAGCAAGGTCTTCTCCATCATCAGAATGATAGGTCCAGCTACTCGGTGCGATTAACAGCTAGGTTAGGTATGATTATTGTCGACTCATGCCGTGTTGCTCGGTAGCAATAATTTTCCAGAAAACACATCAAGAAATAAGCAAATATGAATTTCGTTTAGTAGGACAGTGCTGAAAGAATAATTAAGGATTGGTATTTTGGATGCTCAGTCCTGATTTCTCCTCCATAACTCTGTTGTTATACCTGGTTTCCAGCTGGCAAGAAGTTGGTTCTTGCTTTAGTAGCGCTGGACGAACTGACCCAACGTTCCACCACTTGTCTAGGTGCGCCCCGCGATTCTGAGCGGATTATACCGACACCCGGCGAGCCATGGTCTTGCAGATATGTCACATTTTGCAAGGCAGCTTCAACAGTAAAAGAGATGCATGACACTCTTGGAGGAGGGACAACAAAAGCTTGAAAATAGCCTACTAGTAACAAAATTCCCTAGAAGTTTTGGAGTATGCTGTGTCCGCAACGCCTTTGCTGCATTTATATTCATTGTTACTGTGCCATCGGCACTCCGTAATGAACCATTCCCTGCCGCATCTGGCGAAACCCGTTGCAACACTTATGTAGAATTTTGTGGCTAGCTCAGAACCTTATATTGTACTGCTGATGTGAGGCTTAATCTTCTCTGAGCAGTTGAAGGCAGTGGTTATTTAGGGTTACGTAGTAGTTGTGGTAATCTGTTCCCTCTCCATGCTGCGTTGCGTACAAACATCCATATCCGGGTTCCACTCTTTCGAAAAAAAACGCTTGTAGGCCTAGGAGAAACACTTTTCTCTAAAGCCTTCATAACCTGTGGATTGAAGTTACTGATGCGTTCGAACCAAACGAATAGCAGAGAGCCTTCTGCAAGAAACGACCAGGTTGTGGCACTGACTAGCCAGGTTAAGCTGTCCTAGCGGTAATGGTGAGGACCATCGCATATTTTCTCTTGTGCATATTCAGCATAGCAGATGAAGTGGAAATTGGGAACTGCATGATCACTGTGACCAAAATTACAGTTTAAAAATGTCCGTCCATCATATGTTCCTCGCTAGTGAACACAAGACCCAGCAACTATTGTCTGTTAACTGTGCTGAAACGAGTGAGCGTAATGACATGATTGAAAAGTGGAACACTGGTTGTAAGCCCTTGCAGATCGGTTTACAAATGTTCACCCATCGTACCATTGATTAATAAAGGGTGTGCGTTGAAATAGCCCATGCTAATATGTGAGTGTACTTTCCCGTTGGATTGATTCTTAAAGCTTTCGCAAGGTGGCAGTCCATTTCGTGTGTAGAGATTGGGCAGCAGCACTTCAAAGTTATAGGTATGTGTCGCTGCAATTTACTTGCAGGCGGCACCAAATACATTCAGGGAACAGGGAGTCTGAAACGCCAAAAGCCTCGCGCTGTTGGCCACTCCAATAATGCAAGATGATTACTCATCTGCGAGGGAAGTGATTTCTCTTAGAGTAAACGCTGTCCCCTGCAGGTTCAAAATTTGCACGACAGTGAAAAATGAGTCACTCTATGTCAAAATTAGGTATCAACCGTGGCAGTCAGCCGCCATCACACATGGCTCACTAGCATAATTCACTGCTCGCAATACTAAGTTCGTGAGTTTGCATTCAACGGAACTCACGGTTGCGCGCTATTCACAAGACCCAGTAGGACAAAACGGCCGTCTAGCGCTTTCCTGGATGTGTGTTAGCCGTTTGGCTGACTCTAGCTGCGACAAATATTCTACCAGGATGTACCCCTATAAACTTTGTAAACCTTCCGTTTCGGTTAGATAACATGCCCAGCAGCCAGTTTTCAGCGTCCGTCATTGCAGCGTGTAACCACATCACCAAGAAATCGACGAAAACACTTGGCTTAGAATTTTACTGATATTTCAGTTCGGCCAGTTGATTGAAAAAATACCTTGAGCATTGCTGTAACTATAGTTCTTCGTCCTCTAGGCGACAACGGGGGCATAAGAATCAGGTGTCGGAGAATGCCCATCGATGGGAGGTGGGCTGCTATTTGTCTTACTGATGGAGAAATGGTACATTATCGGCAGCTTGATTTCTCACAAATGCATCTCAGTAGCCGTCGGGACCTACGACAGTATATCGTAAATGCACGGTAACGTGTAGCTTCTGTGTAATCACCCGTAGGTTTGCCTTCTCAAATACGGTCATTTCGTGACTTTGCAGGACACTGGATATGGTGGGTGTGGGTGGAGCTGAGGGTGGTGCAGTGTAATTCGCACATGGTACCTCTGTAGGCGCAGGCGTCCTGTGGCTGCGCTACGGAGGTTGCAAATGACAGGCGAATCCGTAGCCAGATGCCGCTAACCATGGAGTTATTTAATTATGTCTCGGATGTGTTGCTTGTCGAGTAACCTTATAGTCATACGGCATCACCGCAAGTACCATAGGCCTTCAATAGCTTTGATCCTGGACACCATGAGAACTTACAACTCGCTCGGTTGATGCATTCGGTTCGAAATGCATGCGCGAGATGTTTCTATGAAACCGGTGAGTATCGTACGTGCCCTGTAATCGAATGACACAGGCTGCGAAAGGGTTTACGGTGAGCTGGCAGATGACTTCTCGACAACAAATAGATTTCCTCACGTTTGCCCCCATTTCCACAATCTTCTTCAAAGTCGTTTTGGACTGTATCAGGGAGAATTCTTTTGCAGTATCTCACGATGCACGCGTTGAGGCGCTGTCTGGAAGGAAGTCAGTTGATTACGAGTACGCGTGCAATATCGGCTTGTTGTGTACCGAAGTTGGAATGGCGTAATCCATCCTGAATAACCTCTTCAGAGTGGTTACGTTAGCTGGTATACACTTCGCATCTTCAAAGTTCAAATTGTTGCTGCAGGAGGACCAACAATTTGATGACCCCATGACCATTGATTTCGATAAACTCGACGTAGTTTATATGGTAGGTAAGAAGGCAGACACGCAAAGAACATGTCTTTAATGTGTACACACGGCTAAGTCACTCGTACACTTGAGAAAAAGTAAGGTTATTCACATATATTTTTCAGGTGAATTGCCAAACAGACCGTGGATCATGATAAAAAAATTCACAAGAGTCCTCCACCGCTAGATTAGGAGTATCCATCTTGATGGTGTTCCACGCTCCGCTTCTCACGAAGTAATCGCCATGGTTGTATAGATTTCTTAGCTTCACCTTTAT
Source organism: Dicrocoelium dendriticum (assembly GCA_944474145.2). Taxonomy (NCBI): domain Eukaryota; kingdom Metazoa; phylum Platyhelminthes; class Trematoda; order Plagiorchiida; family Dicrocoeliidae; genus Dicrocoelium; species Dicrocoelium dendriticum. The sequence goes on along the minus strand of OX104060.1, from coordinate 75,448,241 downwards.
TTGGTAATGCTCTCGTGCTATTCTCAGGGGTGCAGGCGATGAGCAATTTGCTTGTTTCTCTTCTACACTCACAACTTATCATCACACTTGGTCCAAATGACTTTTAAGTACCCCCGTCTTCTAAGTTCGTTTCACTACACCATTTTCTGTCGATCTCGTAATCCTTCGGAACCAATTTTTACCCGTTGTCCTTACTTTAACGTACATTCTGTCGAATGCCTCAAGAACAAGATAGATCGCTTTCATGTCGTAGGGTCACTCCATAAAAAACTGACGTCTACGGATCGTTCGATGTACATTGGATTTAATCATTTGTAGCCGAGTGCGCTGACGTCGTCCCACTGGACGTTCACGTAGCGAATGATACGTGGTAGTGTGCTGCCTAATTGGATTCTGTAATAAGAACTCATCCGGGTGGGTTTTGTAGTTCCGGATTGTTGTTTGACCAAATCCTATTTGATTTTCGCAACCCCACTCTGATAGACCATGGGACGATGGGTCAAATGGTGCCGAGAAAACATACTCGATTCTATTTGGTCTTGGTAAAATTAAGTAATCTTCACTGGTAATTGTCAGGTCACTATCTGAACCCACGCTACATGGTAAACTTTAAGATGTGCACAGTGGTAGAACCGATCGTGAAGGTGATTACCCGAGCTTAGATCCATGTGGAATGTGCGTCCACTACCATCAGCAGCATGAAACTGTCGATGGGTCCACAGAAGTCAAGATTATTCTGTTCCACGGGCGTAAGTGCCATTGCCATGGAGACATTGGTACAGATTATAGAGGTGATTTATTTTCTTGACGCACATAATCGTACGAGCTGTTCTATCTCTTGAGTGACTCCCGGACACCAGGTGTAGTAACATGCTAGTGCTTTTATCCTAGAATCACCTTAGTGACCCATATGAAATTGCCGCAGGATTGCTTGACAATACGGTTTGGGGACGACGACTTGAAAGCTCCAAAATATATAACCGTCCTCAAGGCTTAATTCATGTAACTCAATTCGGAAATCCTCTTACACCGTCATCTACACACTTTCCGGCAAACCAGTTAGGATATAATAACGCACCTTCAAGATTTCCGGGTCACTCATTGTTTCCGATTTTATTTCCATAGCTGTCACCTGCGAATCACCTAACCAATAAATCAATCGTGCAAATAATTTCAAAGCTGGCTCGGAACCTCCCGCATTTGAATTCGGCTGAGAGCTTCAGCAAAATGACTTTTCTTCCCGGGAAGATAGTTTAGTTGATACTGATGGCCAACGAGTGGCACGGTCCAGCGAAGCAAATGGGGCGATGCCATTTGGGGTATCGCTCTGATTTACACCAAATTCCTAGTAATGGCTTGTAGTCGGCGTGCTTTGCAAATCTCCGCCTGGATAGGTATTGTTGAAATCTTACAACCCCAAACACGACCGCCAAAGCCTTCTTGTCAATTTGTATGTCATTTTGTTCGGTCTACTTTAGGGTCCGAGACGCAAATGCATCTCTTCACTTCGTGTTGTCAGGACAACTCCGACTCCTTACGACGATGCATCACGTGTGAGCGTCCTGTACTTTTCTTGGTCAAAGTGGACCAGAACCGCTGGACTGGCCAATGTACATTTAGTCTATGGAAAAGCCAATTCCTTCGTCTCAGATCACAACCACTGAGTGCCGTTGTATAACAAACTATGCAACGGGTGTAACACCGTTACTGGCTTCCGAACAAATCTTAAATATTGGTTATACATCCCCAAGAACGACCTCAAATAGTTTTGATTTCTTGGTTGCGGTGATTCGTTGATAGGCCGAATTTTCTCCTCAATCGTCCTCAGTCTCTCAGCACCTATACGGAAACGAAATAATCAACATGGAGTGCCAAGAATACGCATTTTTCACTAGTCAGCCTCTAAGCATTCTCCTTCAGGCCGTCTAGAAGAAAGTGCAGAGATTTTCACTGCCCGTACACAAGAGGTGGTTTAGGTATATGAGATTTTTAGGCAGTACTGTTATGATGTTTTCTTTTGTTCACTGGAAAATAGCAGGAGCCAAGTAGATGTCAAATGGTATCCAGTTGTACCTGAACAAACCGAGATGGGTACTGATCATCGTTATTGTTTTGACGTCATCGTGTTGTACGGACTGCTGATACTCGTAAGCAAGTTCCAACGTTTAGTCATAGCTGTGGAGGCTAAAGAATTACCATGAAAACCGCAGTCTGTATGTCAAGATCATAGTCAGATAACCACAACAGCTGCGCCGTCTGCTGAGTTCCTGGATAACACATTATTTGTCTATCCCGTGTAGATAACCATGTAACGCTCCATGTTTTCCTTGCAACTCACATCATGGTATCAGGATTTGTTCCCCGTAACCTTACCTGACTCCTGCTCCTACAGGCTATTGTGCTATTTATTGTTTTCCTAGTCAAGCCTACGTGGTGGCATCCAAAACCCTCTGTGACGGTTGTGCACTCCCACCCCGTGCTACTAGTCCTAATGGTACACAGGCCCTTGTTATGTTTGCCTTGCTCCTTGTAAGTTCCCACTCAACATGCACTTGCTGTCATCTAAAACCCGCTGTGACGATTATGCACTCGCACCCCGCGGTAGTAACCACAGGGGCACACAGGCAATTGTTGGTCATGATCCCATACCCGCACCGAGACGCGTTAATCTCATTTCATTTGAACGTAATGACAACTTGTATCTTCCTGTGCGTAGTACCGCGGACTAGTGGGATAAGATTTCGTACACCTTTAAAAGAACCCTTGTATCCATCTCTTAGAATCTGTGTTGTGTTTCCTTGCTGTACGATACCAAGTGCGGTGACGCTATTTCATTGTGTAACTGTTCGGAGACCCGGTTGTTGCAGGACTAAACGGCCACTATTGAGGTATGCGAATAGCTATTCGAATTCTATTTTGTTTAATATTACTGTAGTTAACGTCTCGGTTCCTTTGCTTGCTTGGAAACGGGAGATGTTACTAGTCAAACGAGACCCACCGAATCTGTAGCTTACAACCTGCTTGTATCGAGCTTCGCATAAACGTCCTCCGTTTTTGTGATCAGGCATTTTTCAGCCGGACTACTGAAATTGACGATAACTTGATGGTCCCAAAATGTGCGAATCTATACATCAGGATTGAATATTAGAAACATATTGTATCCCAATCCTAAAACTGTGCCGGCTCTACAACACCGCTCTTCCGCAGGTGATCAATTCCTCTTCTATATTCGATCGCATCATACACAGCAAGAATCGCGAGTTGATGCATCACGGTTGTCTTCCAGGCAGAAAGTAGATATTAACTTGCCCAGAGCTGAACTTTCCTTTCTCCGGCATTTCAATTACTGGTACATACTGACGGAAGATTATTTGTATCTTCGATGGTAAGTAAAAATGGATTAACTGTAGAACTGGAATCTGATATATCCAGTCGCGGCCCAGTAATTTTGGGCCATCTTCGAGTGCGATATGAATGGCTCCTAGGGTTGTCAATTCCTCGGATGACTACTCAACGTCCTGCATCCCCACCTAGTACACTTCGCCACCCGTGTATGTACGCAATCGCAGAGGCGCTGGTCGCAGCCAAGCTCTGTGAGCAAGTTCGTCAGTTGCTGCCCGTGTCCTTTTTGAAATGCACTGAAATCTGGTTACCAAAAAGCTGCACTCAACATGGCGGTTGTGAATTTGAAATAGTTGCATGTGATATATATTCTTTTGGTTCAGTAGCAACAACTTGATTGTTTACAACTGGAAAACATGGGTTTATACTGGATCGGTACATCCGGGCCAGGCGTACATTCCTGGAATTTGTTACAAACTGTCTGTGTATGTTTGCATTTCATGAGGTGACTGCGTCGCAAGCCTCAGTGATAACAACTGAACGAGCGCTTGGTGTTATTAGCAAATTTGTTGATCACGGCCGTGACATCTTCATCACACGGATTTAAATTGTGCTGTAAATTGTGCAGAAGCTGGGTATCGCTTTCAGCAGCTTTCATGTCCGTCTCAACCACATAGGCAATTTTCACTCTCAATGATTTTCTGCCAACTGGCAGTGCTGAACATGATCGTTTTTCACGCCGACCACCAGACCATCCCGGATCATATCATTTCCATAGTTACCGATGTCACAGTAATCTGTCAACTTCCGAACCTCGGCAACGAAGGAAGCCAGTGGCATCCTCTCACCCTGAACTCGGATGTTGAATTCAGATCGCTGTACAATAACAAATGTTTTGGCTCGGAGGTCATCAAACGCTTTTCACGGCGGGTCGGATTAGAAATCTGTACGATGCGCACTAGCTAAAGAGCATGCTGCAAAGAAAAAAGGAATAAACTAAATTCAGCATTCCATGTCAGCGACATGCAAATAAACATAACATAAATAATACACATATTTTTTAAATTAAAAGTTGTCCAGCGCATAATTTAAATGATAATTAAAACAGAAGTTTAGTGTACACATCAAGGAAGCACCAAGTTATTAAAAATTGATTGATTGGAAA
>OX104060.1:75378054-75443236 GCA_944474145.2 Dicrocoelium dendriticum | reverse complement strand
CGAAACATGTCTTCCGCAATCCGTTTGAAATGAGTGTCGTAGGTGGAGCGCTCTCAATGTGACGGCATCATTTCGTCTGTGCGCCATTCATCTTAGGCCGAAGCATTGTTTTTATTGTAATGGTCTAGAAATACGGAAAGGTATATGTCGCTTAGGAACAACAAAGATTAAGGAAAGGCTAATTCACATAAAGGCACAGTTAAGTTCCATTGACAGTGAACGATATACCTGTTGAGGACGTCAACCGCAATAGAAGCAGACGTCCAATTTTAATTCCACACCAAATATGCCGCTTTAAGGCAGACATGAAGGCAGATTTCACAAGCAGCAGCATTACAGCCGAAAATCAACACGAGGTAATCGCGGATGTCAAAGCAGTAGTATTCGAGTAGTATTTCGGTAATTCTAACAAACTGTACAAAGGGTGTCGAGAAAAATTGATTGTGCGATCTAAAAAACGTAAGCATAACCACTACATAACTCCCTTCGTAGAGCGTGAACTGGTAAGGAAACACTCGAAAAGGCTGTTTAATAAACTGTTTCAGCTAGTTTGGAGAGGAAAGAAACAAAACGGCATGAAGGTGTGTGTGTCTAGAAGCTATGCCTGAGCGGGTGCACGAATGTTCTGATGCATCTACATCGGTCAGCTGACTAACATGGGTGCAGCAACTATTACTCGGTAGCAGTAACTTTGTCTGAACGTTCAACAATAGGCTCAACATAAAAAGATTTAAGTCGGTCAATACTAACGGATTTCTGCGATCCATTCTTCTATAGGACAAAGTATTTGAGCTTATTTGACAACACCATGAAAGAGCCTTCGTAGGTAAATGTAAACAAACGGCTTCCGAACTATATCGATGCGAATGAAAGCAAACGCACAATTGTTTAAATCCGGATGAATTCGTTGCTGACGAACAGTGGTTTGAGGAAACGTAGGTCGATTGGCTCGAAATTGCTGTTTAAGGCTTTCAGTGTGAGATACAGGATCTAATTCTCCAGTGAATCTGGTATCCAAGATCACCTAACCTAATATTCTGAGAGCCGTGTGAAAGAGGAGTTCGGCAGGGTAAAATCCAGCTTTTCTATTGAAGGTATTAAGAATACCAAGAAGAACCGCTGTAATGCCCTCGGACTAACGTGTTTCAGGTGAAGTGGCTTTACTGGCGGCTTTTAGCTGTCGACGAAAAAGTTCGACAAGATAATTTGCAGCAGGACGGTAAGCTGCTTTCCAAATGTGAGTAAAACCCAGTAAGCGAATCAAGTCACGGAACAACATGGAGCTAAATTGATATCTCCTATCGATGGTGCTCGCAGCTGGTATGCTGAAGAGAGAAATCCGTGGTTTGAAAACTGCACGAGTCACAGTTTCACTAGAAGTGTCACGTAAAGCAATTGCGTGTGACCAACAAGTGAAACGATCCACATACCTCACATTAAATGTTAAACCGTTCGATGGAGGGTGAGATCCAAGTAAGTAGGTGAACATGTGTAAACCGTACTTCAGGGAGTGAGAACCTTCCGGGAGAACTGATGGTGTGTCGATGAACTCCGCTGTTCTGACAGCTGAGACAATGCATTGCCCATTGCCGGATGTCCGCGCGCATGTTAGGACAAAGGTAACGATCGATGATTACCTTCACAGTAAATCGAATGCTTGAGTGCAGCAGTCCATGAAAATGGTTAAACACAGCGCGCCGGAAATACAGGGGAACAAACGGTCTTAGCTTACCAGTGGAAACATCGCATTAAATCTCTGTCTGTGTTTAAAACAGGCTTTTGCAAAATTTAAATGAGGTGCTCCATCGAAGTTGCGTAAATTTCTGATGGTTAGTCTGGGCAACGGACACATTCTCAAGATGTATGGGTGAGGGCGAACGCTAGTAAAAATGAGTGTGAGACGTAGCATCAACAGCAACCTTGTTGGGACTGTCGATATAGCGAACGTCTGCAGAGAATTGAGAAAGGTAATCGAAGTGCCGTGTTTATCGCTGGGTATAATAATCGGAAGAGGAACGGAAGGCATAGACGAGAGGCTTTTGGTCCGGCAAGATTACAGAACATTACCTTTGAAGAAAATGCCGACAAATTTTGATGGCCAAGTAGGTTGCGAGCTGGTCACAACCGAAAGGACTCTGTCGGATCTGTGCACTCTTTAGCTTCCGAGAACAGAAAGATAATGTCTGGATATCATTGCCGAGCAGTTGCCGTAAAACAGCTCCCACAGCGGATTGTGAGGCGTCTGTTTTAAGAATGAGAGTAGCTTCCTCCTTCGTTTTCCAATAACTCAGATGAGTTACTTGGCTTAGCTCCTTTTTGATAACAAGCAACACATTTCCGGCACTGGGCGTAAGTGTGCACGTCTTTGATTTACTTTTAAACAAATCAGTCAGTGGTTGAAGAACGGCAACAAAGTTGTGAATAAATCTTCCATAACAATTGACCATGCTGAGGAAACAGTGTAGACTTTTAACAGCTTGATATGCTGGGTAGTCCATTAGTGCCTACCTCTTGTCAGCAGTGAGGCTGATACCTTTACTATCAAGTCTATGGCCATGGACATCGAAGCATGGATGACCAAACACATATTTATCTGGATTTCTGGTAATTACATGATGGATGGTACGCTCAACACTTTTCATGGATGTTTTAATTGCTGTTCTGGTGTGGCACTGTCTATCAGGACGTCGGCGATATAGACGAAAACAAAATTCAGGCTACGAAAGACTTGGTCCATGAAACGTTTAAGAGACTGCGGTGTGTCGGAGGCCAAAAGGCATGCGTATGAACTAGTAAAAGCCGAAAAGCGTGATAACAGCTGTTTTGGCAATGTCTTCCCACGCCATTGGGATTTGATGATACGCGCGAACAAGGTCAATCTTAGAAACGGTGGACTTCTGCGCTAATCGCAATGTAAAATCAGGGATATGTGGAATAGGGTGTCGATCAGGAACGGTGATGCTGTTGAGTGACCCACAGTCACCGCACGAGTGCCAGTCATCTGTCTTTTTAGGTACCAGCTAAATAGGAGAAGCCTAACAACTGTAGGAAGGGCAAATGGTACGGAGATTGAACGTGGGCTTGAATCATTTTTTGGCCGCTGGCAGTTTATCGGGTGGTAGGTGTCACGGTTTCGCTCATACTTTTGGACGCGTAGTGACGATATGGTGACGAACCTCGTGTTTAGGCTCATCCGTGTCGGTATCCGTTAGGAACAAAGACGGAAGTTGCTGCAACAATAAAGCATAGTGCCATAGTCTGGCATGAATATGCGAAGTGCAAAGGAATAAACTGTACAAAACTGGAAAGGGACAATTAGCGACGTGCTGTCATCCCACAACTTTCGGCAGCGTAGAACAACACAAGGCCAAATTTACTGAGAATGTTGATACCAAGTAAAGATTTCTGAACGGCCGCAATGGTAAAGACAAAAGGAAAATTTCGTCGTAAGCCAAGACTTAGGTTGAAGAGCTGCTGGCCGTATATCGCTATTTTAGTCTGATTGGCCGCATGTAACTTGAGTCCGGCTGGTTGCTGAGGGCGTTTCCCCAAGATCTGTGTCTACCACCAAGTACTGCGCCCGTATTGACTAAAAAATGAAGCTTAGTCGTAGAGTCGAACACGTACAGTAGGCGACGGTTGACTTGGCCAGCGACAGCCGTAGCCACTACTGGCTGGCACTGGCGTTTTCCGGTTGGGAAATCGAAGATGATTTCGGGTATTTGCAACCCGGACGGCAGTTATGTGCTGCTTTACCAAAACGGCGATGATAGTAGCAGTATAACCGTCGCTGTCGTGAAAGTGATCTGCTGCGATGCGGAGTTTGTGTGGAATATCTTCGAGTAGTAGCGTACTCACGTCTAATAACAGACATACTGAGTTCCAAACTGGAAACTGTCGCTGCTGATATCAAGTGTGGTGCTAGATGAGAGATTCGAATGCGTTATTTAGAGTGTTCTTAAAGAAGCGCCCATGTACCTTGTCAGCACCTTCTATGAGCATTTCCAGTGTGAAATCATCGTTAAGGACTGTAAGAATGACTATGAGAATTAGTCCAAAGTTGACGGGGTACTGAGTCGATAACTTTCGACGAGCCAACAAGGAAGGCATATGTCGCAATAGTTGAGATGGGGTGCAGTCACTAAGCTCGACACCAGAAAGTAACGGTTGTAGACCTGCCTCATCAGATGCCGTGTTACGTTTTAAAACACCTGCCTTAAAGTTATCATGAAGTGCTTCTGGAGGCATAGGATGGATGCTATCTAGGACCTCAGAGGCAATCGAGATAGGTAATCGCGAAACTAAGTAAGAACACATGGTTGCCGGTGAAGTAATTTTACGACACTGAAAAGTGGCTTCTATTTAACTAAACCAGCTGCGAGGATTGGAAACGTCAGAAGTGGGAAGCGAAAATTCGAGAAAATTTTCAGCAACATCCCACATGGGTTGATACAAATCACGAGAAAAAAGAGCATTCGAAAAATGCGGGGTCACTAATTTATGTAAGGGTCTAGGAAATATGGAAAGGTATAATTCACTTAGGAAAAACAAAACTTAAGGCATGGCCAACTCACAGTCAAATCACAGTTAAGTTTCAGTTACGGTGAACGATGTACCTGTTAAGCACATTGATCACAAGAGAAGCAGACATGCAATCGTAGTTCCACAACAGGTTTGCGGATTTCAAGCAGAATCAAAACCAGCGTACTTAAACAGCAGCGGCATAACCAAAAATCAGCATGACGTGAGCACGAATTTCAAAGAGGTACATACTAGTGGTTTATCGTCAATTCAGACAAACTGTGAAAGTGTCGTGATAAAAATGCATACCATAAATAAAAACAAGCAATTTGTAGCCCCTACGTCATAAAATAGCCAGGTAGCTCGGTTCGTATTCGTGGTGAATACGAATCGTAGGCTTGTCAGGCGGCGACTATGTAAAACTAACCTATGCCACGAACAGCTGAGCGCCATGTTACCTTGTCGGATGGACAATGTTGAAAACTGTTAGCTGAGACGCGCTTATTCTCATACGCAGTTCCATGAATCTGCTAATTACCTTTTGGTTGACGGCACCCGATTCGGGATATGCTTATTACTGCGGTCGCCATGGAGACAACCACAGGGCGCCTGTGCCTACCGAAGGACCATGGGTGACTTACGCTGCATATTCCATCATGTGGGTCTTGTAAAGCCATGCTTTTTGTACCATCGTACACTATTGAACTACTGAACTATTGCATTGTTCCATTGTACCTGAGGATTCTCCGACATATTCGCCACTTGGATTCGACCGTGATGCCCAAGAAGCTTTTATGGACAACTGCGTGCACGGAAGTGGAACGTATAAATACCGGTTACTTTAGCAGTACATGATAAATATGGGCTTATCGCGGTGGTGGATCGGTGCCGATGGTGGGAGCCTATCAAGTGGTTGTTTTCCCAGCTTCATTAGATTTCGCTGGTGCAGGAGGAAAAGGAATGTCGGTTGGGGAAGTGACAGCCTCAACCTACATTAAGCGATTGGTGCTGTAGCATCAGCGATCGTGAGTACCTCTGCCAAGCTGGCTTAGTAAGCCACCAGCGTTGCCACGCAGGTTTTACATAGAAGAGGCGATGGGTAAGTTAAATGGTAATCATCAACCTCTGCGTAACCCTTGTTAATTATCCTGTTTCCACTTCATATATTTTACCAACGAAGATCAATAATGCGGCTAATGCGGCACGTGTGCTACCTCACCGTTGCTGTTAGTTTGTACGTGTGCATGCATGTTGAATTTCTCGCATTTCAGGTATTAACTATAGACTGACATTCTCGGTGTGGCTACGCTTGATATGAATGTTAACAAAGTGCTTACCTGTTTAGCACCATCCCTTCCATTAGTGGCTTCAGGTGACTGCTAACCCTTGGAACAGTGCCCGTTCTTTGTGACCGTGCTGCGTTCAAAGCAATCTAGGGCTTAGCCATCGATTTGTGTACGTCTGGTACTCACGATTCCCAAAGTTACCACATAGGAATGCCGCTGTTTTGAAAGTTGGAGGCTTGTACGCCGGTTCCATTATATCCTAGTCTTAATCCTTCCGGTTCAAACTGGATATGTAAAGTAAAATCAAAATGTTTCAACGTGGAATGTGAATCATCAGTAGTAAAGACATCGCTCTGTATCAAATTGCTGTGTAGCGTTTTGCACTAAGATGAAAGTCTAGAATTATTTCGAATACCGCGATGTCTGGTACATTCCCCATATGTGTTGAAAGTGCATTCCAATTGGATCAGATTCTAGGAGAGTAAAATACTTCATACAATCCAAACGGGAATGTTGCATCATTGGTTTCAGGCGATGGCCTCTACAAAGTTTGTATGAGGCTAGCGTCAGCAGTAATATATTTGGATGCTTGCTTTCAGTTGGTATCCGGTATGTGAGGACGAGATGCCCACGAAACCGTCCGCATCCTGAGGAGAACACATTGTAGACGAAGAGTGAGATCAAAAATGGATGTATAAACACGAGACAAAATCTCGCGTAGCCTTGGACTTTCCGTAAATTTCGCTTGTACATATTGTTTGCTTGTGCTGTCGCGTATCCCAGTGATTTCGGTTAAACCATGCAACGCAGTTGGTGTAACGCATTATCAAGTAGTGACAAAATTTTGTATCAAGAAGGCAACAGAAACATGCAGGATCTCTAACCGTACTCAATCGAACAGTATTGACACACAGCATAATCAATTTTAACTCTCTGGATTATTACACAACCAATGAGAAGAGAGTTGCTGTGTTTCAGCCAGCCAATGAACCATGAGTAGTGATGTGGTGACGGATCGGCCACAACAGTTAAGATTTCGGAAAACGTAGAAGTAGACATGACAAAATGAGGAAGTAAGTTTCACGGCTTGAGCACACGAAAATGGATAACGTTCCAGCAGCATTTCAACTGGCTGTACTGTGATGCGAAGATCAAATTGGGGCCTCTTTAGCAGGTGATGTGGCTGCTTTTCGTTAAGGGTGGTTATGAGTGGTTAGCGTCATTGGGGATCTGATGCACAAAAATGAGATTACATCGCAAAAGACGGTGTTGTTCAATAAAAGCTCCTAGAGTTTATAGTCTCTGGTGGTAAGGAAGGTGGAGCAATCCCTTAACAGTTTTCCCTCTATCCGTTGCGGCATCTTAAGTGCAATGAGGTCAAGCTTTGCCAGGATTGCCACACCAGAATGTCCTATGTAACATCTAGTCTTACTTAAGCTTTGAGCATTTGCGAGTAAAAGGTAGGATCAAACGGGCCAATGGCCCACTGCAGAAGAGTCAAGTGTTTCCTGGTTGTTCTGACTGCCTTCTCTGATTATTTTGAGCATCGGTGATCTGCACAATCACCCCGAGATCACTTTCATGAGTAGTGTACTGCGAGGAGTGTTTTGCTAGTCGAGATTGGTAGGCGCTGTCGTGGAGTCCAGCCAACTGAGGTTTTTCAATTTGATGGCGTTCCACGCACCTGAACCGTCAAATCTGAATCCTCAGTTTCGCTTTGAACAAGGCATCAAGTTACTGCAGTGTTTGGTTGATAGACTGCTTGAAGTCGGTAAAGACGGGGTGAAAATGAAGCAAAATGTCCTGTCTAGGAAAGAAAACGGAGGGAAAGTTTCGACTCACGAGCGTCACTTTCGCTGACCAAGCTGGTCAGAGATTGATATTCTCGCGCCCCGGTAGACTTAAGCGTTTGCAGATGCATGTGTGTGCAGACGTGGATCTAATAGACCGAGAGAAACTCAAGTCTGCCTTGACTGAACTAAAGCGGCGAACTGCAGGCGGGAATCAACTCACCGCATTGTAAATTTTCGAATAGTTACCCAGGCCCCTCCTCAAATCCGGATGAGCAGGTCGCTAATGTTGCCCGTATGTCCCACAGTTTCTACGGCGGTCTGCGTGTAGCCTTTTCGAAATTTTGCAGTTCAATGAACAAACGTGGCGACGTTTGTCACTTATTTGCCTCTCTGTGACCAGACCTATTTGGCATAGTTGAAAGTTGGTTAAGTCAAGAGATAACCTCACAAGAATTGAAATCAGTGGATATTATTGCTTTTGATGTGATAGCTGATCAAATGGCTGAGGTGGCGGATTGCCATATATACGGTATTCTTTGTGCAAGGGTCTTTTGAGCATCTACAGATGCAGTGATGACCTGTGTGAGCGCCTATGGTGTTCGATCCACCTGAAACGCAGCGAACTCCCCGTGGGTATTGTTTATCGCAGTCAACTGAGCCGCAGCTTGGACTAGTTACCTCATGTGTGCAACCACATGGGCGATTTCAACCTTCCTCGAATATGGTAGTCCGTGGTCGGGCCACTGCGAAGTAAAACAAAGTTTGTGGAGACGATGTTTGAAACTGGGGCCACATAGCAGGCACACTATCGCGCGCTCGACTCCATCATGCCTTGACCTGTTGCTGACCAGCTGTAAGCAACGTGTTGCTGACATTTAGTTGCTGGAACCCCTGGGAACGAGCGACCATTCGATGGTCATGGTGATCTTAGAGCTGCCGCTGCCATTTACTCCTCCGCTGGAGCCAGATTTCAACTACTGGAAGGCTGACTGTAATACCCTTACTCGAGCGGTAAGCCTGATGAACTGGTCGGTAGCACAGGGTTAATCAGTTGAAGACAGTTGGTCTGTCATAAAAGAAAGAGTAAAAGCGTTGTGCGCATGATTTCGCCCCTCAGATAGCAAAAAGCTGTACCAGTCAAACCAAGCTGGTTTGAAAGGAGTACGGCAAACTGGTTTGACGTTGGCGTCGGCTATGAAATAAATTGTGCACCCTGGCTCTGCCGAAGACTACTAGGTGTACAAGAGGCAACGAAATGCCTTTAACGGAGTAAGAACGTACAAACGACAAGGCTTCGAAGAGCAGCTTGCAACCACAGCAAAAACAGCTCCCAAGAGGAGATCTGCATACTGGAAGCGACGCCTTGATCCGACAGGTGATGTGCCTGTGTTAGAGAGCTGGGAAGGACACCCTTAGTCTCCAGAATTGAGTGTGCTTCCGAACTGGAGCGCACTTCGCTACGGCTTTTGCAGATAACCATGCATCGCTACCTAAGTTGACGCATATCGCCCCTACCGAGCTGGGCAGTCTTAATTGCAGCGTTGAGAATGTGCGCAAATCGCTTTCCAGTTTTGACGGTACCAAGACTGCTGGGCCTCATGGGCTCTATTTGCTGATCTTCATATCACTATCGGCCATCATCTTGCCTTCGGTTACAGAGCTATTCAACAGGTCGCTGTCTGCCGGTTCATTGCCGAGCGACTGGAGATGCTCAGTATTGAAACCGATCCTGAAACGCGGAGATCCGTCTAAGGTGCACAACTACCGGTCGATATGTCTGACCTCTGTTTTGGCTAAGACACTCGAGAATATGGTAAAGCTTGGTCCTGTGCAGCATCTTGAGTCAAAAAACATCTTGAAGCCCGCACAGCATGGTTTCATGAAAGGTCGGTCATGCAACACAAACCTGCTGCTCTCGAGGCTCGAATGGTTGCAAGCGCTAAACCAAGGGAATTCGGTTGAAGACGCTTACATCGACTTTAGTAAAACGTTCGACAAGGTGCAACATGAGATCCTCCTACGGAAACTGATAAGGTGCGGTGTTGGTGGCTCATTGCACCAGTGAAGCAGTGACTTCGTTATGGATCGGAAGTAGAGGATGCCGGTGTATCATTCGATCAGTGGCATCCCACATGGAACAGTGCTTGGGCCCATTTTGTTCCTGATCCACATCAATGAGTTACCTGCTCCTCAATTCACCTAGCTCATTTTTGTAGATTACCTTAAGGTGTGGTGGATAATTGAGGTACTGGACAACTACGACAAGTTCAGTGTGACCTAGGCCGCCTCTCCATGTGGTCAGCATAGATCAACCTTCCGGTCAACTCAGTCAAGGTGGCATTCATGATCCTAGGCAAGCGTATAATTGGCGAGCCTAAAATCTGGCAGGCCAACAGTTACACCCATCGCCATTCGTGAACGATATCGGCGTGCTCTCACCTTGAGAGTTGAAAGCTGTTGAAAACACGAACAGGCGTTACCAAAACGGAACACGCATACTCTGGGTGCTCAAACGCAGCTTGTGTACTTGGTCCGAAGAGGTTGGCAGCCGCCTCTTCACTTCTATTATCAGACCAACGCTAGAGTACTTCGCACCCGCCTACTGTCCGCTCAGCCGGGGCGAGATGCACAGGATTAAGCGGGTACATCACGTTGTCACAAGCCTCATCCTCGGTTTACTATGTGTGCCATATGAAGGCCAGTGCAAAGGCTAGGTTTGTACACCCTGTCTTATCGTCAAATGCGGGTTGACCTAATCATGACGCACCGGTTACTACATCTTGGTGATTACCCCACATTTTGCCCGTTGCTTCATTTGCGCATATCAACCAGCACACGAGGACACCGGTACAAGCTTGTGGATTTGAAGCGTGTCGCTCACCAACTCTGCTTCGAGCGGAGGGTAACGAATATTTGGAACGACGTGCCTGCAGACATAGTCGATGCGAAGTCGGTGTCGGAATTTCAGGAACTTCTGGACTCGCATTTTGCCGACTTGAGATTTTGAGAATAATCATCATCATAATAGGTAGATTTGCTTAAAAGATATTAGATGTAGCTACACAGAGACATCTCTACTCGCTGCATTTTCTCAGTATTCAGTATGCAGTATGTATGCATATAATTATGCACTTGTCAGGGTTAAGCTGAAGCATACCCTGGATCGACCATTCGTGACCTCTGTCGAGAACGCATTGTAGTGTTATTTAGACATCTACTCGTTTTGATTGCCGGCCAAACCTAGAGGTCTTCTGCAAGGAGTAGAAAGTTTGACGTCTACACTGCTGCTTGTTGTCATGGAACAAACGGATTAAACATGATCCTAGTACCGCGAGTTGCGCAAAGTCACACTGAACTGCTAACGAGTCGGAAATTGTGCTAGGGACCCGAACATTCTAGTGTCGTTGGAGTATTAATAAATGAATCCAGACCAAGTTAGCGTCAATGATCCAGTAGGTCTGAAGCTTCTTAGGAAGAATCAGGTGATCAAGGTGACCAGGATTCTATGAAAAATAAAGGCAACCGGTGTCGACTTCTTTTCCAGCATCAGCGGATTCCGTCCAGCTGGCAAGGGACAATAAAGATTTGTAGCACATAAGGGATTTTGACTGTATAATTCCTGCTGCTGTAGAAAGATGATATTACTTCTTTCTAAATATTTCGTAAGTGCACCTGCAACAACAGGTTCCATTAATTGCCTAATATAATAGAAAGAGTAAACAAGTGGTAGATTGCGTGCACGGTGCGTTTGCGTCCCTAGTAAATGGGAATGAATATTCCACGTTTCCACATTGTTGGGACCGGCATCTCGTCGACAGAGCGTTTGAAAAACTGAGCTAATGGTACACCTAAGCTCGTGAAGGCTATACTCAGTGAATTGGAGCGTATGCTATCCGGACAAGGTGAACTGTACTTGTGTAGTGACACCAACCTATTCAGTATATCCGCAGCCGTGAAGCAGACGTGGCTAACTCTTGGTGGCAATATGATATATGTGAGAGTAATATGAGATGGTGATGCGTTCTGAAGAGTGCAAAATAACCGTTGTCTGATATCATTAGCTTTTCCTTGGGCTGTTCGCGCTTACTCAAATATACCGTTTAGAGGAGGAATGCTATGCTCTACTTGGAGAACTTTGTTAACGTGACTGTAAATTAGCAGGATTGCAGCGGAACCCTTTCGCTAAAGCTTATTGGCTTTTCAATTCATCGTCGCGTCCATTTGGACGCCATGGTTCCTCGGTTACTTAAGCATTCAATTTTCCGGCTTTGGGGTAAGATTGGCATGCTTTTCAAAGTGAATTCATCAGAGCTATTCGTTTCCGCGCACTGCTACTCAGGAATGACTTTACTTTTTGCGAACTAAGAATATTAGCCTCTGATACGTTTGTTACTATGGGGTTGAAAATATTTACGACCTTTTACCAAGTGAAATAAGGGGTTTGTTCCGCCAGAAACAAAGCCTCATTGATCTTAATTAGGTCGAACAAAACTTTATTGTTACTGTGCGAACTTCTTTGATTTCACTGTTAAGTGAAGACGAATTCGCGGAGAAAATTTTGCATGATTACGGCGCTTCCGAGAGCCACTCACTGTCACTGTGTTGACAATAATTTCTTCGTTGATGAAAATAGCGGTACCAAATGGCCGGCTTGTTCGCCTTTATGGATCTTGTAGGAGAAGTAACGTGGTTATGGAGTTTTATGTCAGCGACTAATTCTTGTATTTCGGCCTTTAACTGCTCGCCATTTGAGGTCAGTACATCTAGCGCGCGCTAGTTGTAGTGTACTAAAGGGATAAGGTGAGACACGGGCTGAGCCAGAAGGGCTTGTATTGCAGAAGCTAAACCATAGTGCATTTCCAGAATCGAAATGGAAGGACGTTGTACGATGGCAACTAAACATGTATCACCACGACTTAGTTGAAGGTGACACCAAAGTAAGTCCAAAACGCGAATTTCTGAGTCGTCAAGTACTGGAAAATGTTGATCACTGTGGTAGTACAACGTTATGCCACCTTCTCTGTTAGGTAGATTTTTAGGTGGACGGATATACCGGGCAGAGTTATCTCCAACTCCTTGAATTTCATCATTCATCCTTGTCTCAGCTATTATTATCCGATCCGTAGACATAGTGGCATGTGGAGGTTGAAGCGAACATAAATTGATGATGAAGCCTTTACCATTTGTATACATATAAGTTTGTGCCTGGAATGGTAGTAGTGTATTTGAGGGTGCACATGAGCAGCACGAACTTCTGCGGACGCTTGCGCGGTCGGCAAACAATCGATTTTTCTAGGAACTGACTTCACTGAACTTTGAACCCCTTCATATTGGCTGGTCGAATGACCACGACATGAAGTTCCGGCTTCAGTAAGTATTGGAAAAATCTCGGAAACTTCAACATTTGATTGTGTCCTAGAGTGAAATGCTTCACAACTAAGATATAATGGAGTCAATGTCAGACTCCGGTGATTTCCCTCTCCCTCAGTCATCTTAGGTCTGGTGTTGAACCCTTTTATTCGTAGATCTGAGGTTAGCTTCTCGCTTTACTTACCTCACGTTTCAAGCGCACTTTCCGCTGTGCGTTTGGACTGGAGCACAACTTTTATCACCTAGGTGCCAGACCTTTTGTACTTCGATGTTGAGAGTAGTATTAATATTGATACGCCTTAGCATAATTATGTAGTCAATTTCATACACTTCACTGTCCTGGAGCACCTCCGTATCTGTAACTCGGTCACACCAAACGGTGCGCAGAATATGTCGCAAGCACTGCTAAGGCAAACCCTCCAGATAACGGACAATTTTCCAGTGTATCGTCCAAGTTTCATCGCACTATAGAAGATCGGAACGAACCATAGCATATTAAGCCACCAGCTTCGTCCCAATAGTAAGTGGGTGGTTTTACCATACACCTATTTCCAGCTTGTGAAATGCGGCAGCCGCCTTCGAAAAGCATATTTTAGCTCACTCCTCATCTATAGGTGGGTAAACATTACGACCCTAATGTTGCACAATTTCGATGCTCCGCCTAACGCTTCATCAGCAAGCTGGATTTATGGCAGGCTCACGGACTAAACACACAAACTAGCTTGTGTTGATGCGCAGCCCAGGTTTGGTCGCTTTTGAAGCCAGATCCGAAGTTTTGTGCTGTAAAAGCATCCGCGTTGTGTGCGAAAAAGCAGAGTCCTCGACAATCAGCAGCACACATGGGTTGTCTCACAGTTAACTGTTCTCGCCCAGAAACGACGGATGTTTGGCAAATCACAGTCAATACAGCCCTCCCACGGACATGGTAAGCACAACCAGTATCAAAAGCACAAGGCAACATTGCATGAAGATGAATATTAAACAGGGTAGGGGCTGAGAGACAGCGTTTTTTCTCACTTAGGACAAAAGTAAAATAATCCGTGATGCACCAGTGCCCGCAAGCCACAGCGCAGATATTCAATCAAAGATACAAAATTACTTGGACAAGCAATCCTACCCAACACCAGCCAAACTGCCTCGCCGTTCACCATGTCAGGTGACTTGGTGAAATCTACAGTTAGCGAGCATAATAGCTGCTGTCGTTCTCGAAAGTTGCTTTGCAACTGACGAGACGCGAACATCATATCCATGGTGCTGTTGCTAGAAAGGGATCCGCACTGCGTTTCCATCACATTTGGATCAACTGCCTGATTGACGAGGCGTTTGAGCAGGATTCGAGCAATCAAATTCCCACGCAACACAGCAAGTTGATGTCAAGATAATTCATGTAGAATCGTTAAAACCCTGCCTTTCACAGGGAAGCATAAGATCAGGTTTCAAGTCAGACATCATCCTCATCATCATCAACAGCAGTACATCAGCCATGTGAACTGATGCTTCGCTGCTAAACCACCATGAGCACATATAAACTAAAGAACAAGAAGAGGGCGAGAAGAGGCACTTACCTTAAAATCTTAATGTCTTAAGCAAACGTTCAGGGTCAAAGCGCCTGCACCTTGTGTAGACAACATACCGTCACAAACAGCTGGCTATCGTGCAAATATAACGCGGCATCGGCGAGACAGCTTCCTTGCGGCTTTCACTGCCACGCGTCATAATCAGCCAGTAACCCGCAGATAACGCAGCACCAAACACATTTTAAACAAGCAATCGGATTAGAAGACGGCAGCAGACGTGCCACTGGTGTCGACTGCGAGCCATGTCCAGTAAAGTCTCGAGCCAAGCACAAGGCGATTCACGTGGACTCCATCCTGGAAGACGAGAAGGACCAAGGGCACTCATTTTAGTCGTCATCGATTTCATTTACGGCTGCGAAGTCAACTTCTGTCCACCTCGTGCCATGCGCCACCCTACACCTGGTAGACTGAACAAGGCCCTCCTAGGTAAGCAGTGACCAGTCATACGTAGCACGTGCCCGAACCAACGCAACTTATTCAGTGCTATCTGTTGTTCTAGGGATCAAACATGATTATCACTAACTAGTACTCGCCTACGCACATCATCGTTGCGGACACGCTGGTGCCATCCAAAACCAACAATGCTTCGCAGATAACGATGATCAAAGACTTGGAGACACCTCAGATCTTCAGACCGAAGGGGCAAAGCCTAACTACAATAGTCCAGAACGGCCCTCACTGCGGCCTCGTATATACGGCATTTCAGACGGAGGGAAATTCCCTTCTGTCGCCAAAGATTCCGCAGATTCAAGAAGGCAGCTCTGGCCTTTGAAATGCGTGAGCTCACGTCAGTTTCTATGCGCCCATCTTGCTGATGCAGCTGCCAAGATAAGTGAAATGATCAACCACCTCGAGTTCCTCGTTAGCAAGCATCAAGGGGTCATCAAGTGGCTGGTGGTCCTGCAGCAATACTTCGCACTTTGAAGGTGCGAAGTGAATACCAAATAATGGGACCACTCTGGACAGACTATTCAGGGTTGATTGTGTCGCCGCAAAATCGTCGAAAAGCAAGACGATATCGTCCGCATAATCTAGGTCAACTAACCTTTCATCAGGCAGCACTTCAACGCCTAAAACGTCGGATTACGCAAGGTAACACTCCATGATAGAATCCACGATGAAATTGAACAGAAACGGGGAAATCGGACAACCCTGACGAACACCACTTGTAGTCGAAAAGCTATCCGATAGGACACCGTTGGCCCTGACGCGACCTGCAGTGTTCGAGTATAGAGCATGTACGATGTTCACACATTTCGTGGGAACACCTTTCCGCGCAAGTATTTTGTATAGAATCGGTCGATCGACTGAATCGAAGGCACTCTTCAAACCGAGGAACACAGCTATTGTCAGTCTTCGGTATGCGTGGCGCTACACTAGCACCTGCTGCAGAGTGAATACTTGATCTACATGGTCACGTCCTAGGCGGAAACCGGCTTGCTCTTTCCTAATCCGAGATTCCCGTCCCGCAATGAGGCGACGAACGAGGATCGATGCCAGTAATTTTGTCACAACTGGCGGTAGGCTAATACCCCTGTGGTTAGAACAGTCTGTGCGACTGCCCTTCTTGTATATTGCCACTATGATCGATTCGCTCCAATAAGCCGGGACACTCTCTTCTTTCTAGATACATTCGAATAGGGAGGGCAGTGATTTGCAGAGGATCTCCCCTCCATCCTTAATTAGTGCAGGTGGGAGGGAATCCGGCCCATCGGCACGAAAACGATTCAGGGCTGTAATCGCGTTTGGACCTCGGCCTCCGACGGAGACAATAAACTAACCGTCCATGGCTTGTCCTGCATCATCTGAGTAGGAAGTGGTGCGGGAGCAGGGTGCCGGCTGAACTGATTTTGAAAGTGTTCCGCCCAACGAGCCATACGGCGCTCCTTATTGTGTATCAGCGCACCCGCACTCTCTCTGCTGGTCTCAGTGACGCCTGGTTTTCTGGGACCAGTGGTGTCGATTAACTGGATGAGCTTGCGATAATTGCCTACTGCTCCTGCCTTCTCCATTTCTTGAGCCCTACTGATCCATCAGGCTTCCTTGTCAGCAAGTAGCCTCTGCTTCGGTTCACGCCTAATAGCCGTCTGGTCACATTGTGTTCAGAGCCAGCCTGGAGGTGTCTTCTAGCTTCCAACAGGTTCACCGACCTCTCAGAAATCCAGTGACTAGTGCGGTGACGATGGATAGTGCCAGAAGCAGATGTTCCTGCGTCGTGCATCGCGGCTAAGATCCTATTCCACTGAAGCTCAGTATCATTAGGACAAGACAGCGAAAGTTCGGTACGCAGTGCGTCTTGACAGGCGTGCCTGACCGAGGGCTGAGACAATTTCTCCGTTGCCAATAGGAGGAGACCCTTGGTGCGCCTCCCGGTAAAGTTAATTGAGAAAAGACAGCGTAACGAGGCATGATCAGAGTGGACACAGGTACTAAAGTACGAGCGGAAATTTAGGATGGAACCATGCCATCTGTAACTTATGGCTATGTGGTCAATTTGGGTCTATCGCTGGCCAGCTACAGGTGGACGCTAAGTGGCACTTCGGTGCCCACTGTGTCTAAAAGCAGTGCTAGTAAGAAACAACTGGTGCTCCGCACACAGTTGCAGCAGACGCTCAACGTTGTCAGTCCGTTCGGAGTTAAGCCCACACTTACCACCCAGCTGAGCTTCTGAAGAGCTCAGACGCCCTGCTTTTGCGTTCATAACCCCTGCAGGTACTATAATATCTGAACCAATAGCACCGCATTCTAGCGCGTTCAGTTCGTGATAGAAATGCAGTCAGTGGGAGCCTAAACGGAAAGCACAAACAAACAGCATTTTGTATTACTTCGTGCACCCACCTTAGCTGAGGTCGTCAAACGGGCTGCACATAAACGGCTGTTCACCGGAATCCAATCAACCAACGATGGCTTAGCCTTGTGCTTATAATGATACATACACAAGCTCGACTCGTGAGTGCTGCATCGGCGTCTCCGGATGCGTGCAACCAATAACGAGAGGATAAGCCGGGAGCAGTTAATTCAGTAACCCCGTTAGAGCCATTGATCCTAGGTTCCAACAAACAACACACATCAATAACCAGTGGGTCCAAGGTGGGTGCCAGTGCAGCCCGTTGACCTGCTTGTCTTAGAGTGCGAACGTTGAATGTCGCCATGGAAACGGGATAGCGTGGTCTTATAAGGGAGTTTTGCAGATAGGCGCCCGATAGATGCTGTGGGATAGTGGCTGCAGATGGTTTTACTCCAGTGGCACTTCGGTTGCAGTCAATTAAGCTGAGAAATATAGAAGGAATGTTTGTAAGGGGTCGGGATGGGCGTAAGATTAACAGGTGAAAGAAAGAAGGGAGGAGCCAGCGGTAGCATGTTTTAGCTTATCAGCCCTGCTGTATGCAGCAGATAAGGCGACCCTTGATAATCTACGCAACGGCCGATGCAGGATGAATATTATGTTTGAGGGAAATGTCATGGTTGTGTATGGGTTGAGATACTGCCAGGACTCCCAGACCTAGACAGGAGGAGGATAAGGGTCCTCATCCAAAGCCTTTGGCTTAAAGGCCTGTTCGCAAGGCGGCGGGGAGTTGGCTGAAATTTAGTTTTACAGAATTGGACGCCATTCCATTTCAACCCCACAACTTGGAGGACCAGGAGACTGAGTTTGTCTGACCTCTCACCATTGACTCAAGGTGTCCGGAGGCATCACTCAGTATAACTCAATGAGTCAATGAGGTAGATAAACCGTCGCACCACGTTAAGGTTCAGTCACGTCAGCTGGCACTTCCTCTTCAAACCACACGTGTTTCATCAAGTGGTGCAGCGCATTTACCTAGACGGGTTCGTCGTGTTTCAACACTTCCTTCGGTATTCCGTCGGCTCCGGCGCACTTGCTACATCGCAGCAGAAGATATACTGTCTGCGTGTCATCCATTTTCAGCTTGCCGGTAAGACACAACATCTATTGTGATTGCAGCCCGTGCAACCTAACGCAGTCATTTCTCTAAACGTCTTCTTAATGGACAGCCAAATTGCCTTCACCAGATCCGCATTAAGATACGACTATCAAGATACACATGGGTTCGCTTTCCACAAGTTGTTACGGTGAACAATACACTCGTACTGCCGATATGTTGGGGATCATAGTGAGAAAAAAACATGACTATAAAAATTACAATCCTGCAGAGCCCCTAAAAGAGTGGATTTGAACTAAATTAATCCTAGTGCGCCTTTTTTAGATAGATTTCTGTTTCTAGGGTTCGTTCGGATAGACGTTTGATATTTTTTCTCGGGCAAATCTCAATCCTCAGAATAGTTTTTGGACCGACTAGGATTTCATAAAATCAAATCGGTTTTATTTTCTAATCAATCTGAAATCAAGAATATTTAACCCATTCTAGATTCGCTAACACCCGTAACAAACAGAAACTGCAAGTAATTCTTGGGATAGGGACTAAGAACTCCTAACTTATAATCAAATAATAATTATTTTTACACCATTTCATACATTACCTCGTACCAATACCCTATACACCATCTAGGGTAACCTAAGAGAGGAACAAAATCTTGTGTTACTGTCAAAGTGGCTAATAGTCACCTTATTTTACATTAAAACTTCATTGGCTGGTAACTCTGCTGTGCGAATCGCCAGCTTAAAAAATTGAAAACTTTACCGAACGACCAAAAACGTTTGCTCCCTTCAGCTTGGCAGCTACGGAGAAATATTGACACATATATACAAGTAATCACTGAGGGTTTTATTTGGTGTCAATATATTTCACTAATGCATATGAGAAGCTGTTACGTACGGTACAACCAAAACCATCAATTAAATTTGATTATCAATAAATTAGGCATCAGCCATTAAGTTATCTTTTTGCCTGAAATACTGGCTTTAGTTTTTCGGTCTACAGCAAGAGAATCTGGGATATTTCTAGAAGCGTTATTAGAATTGCAGACACAACAGTTGGGGAGAAGGTGGTGTCTAATGTTTCCACATCAGATGCGTTCCCCATGGTCCAAATGACATAAGTTTGCTTCAACACAAAATTTATCTTTAATCGAAATTACGTGTCGCAATCCATATGCACGGTGAGTGATCCAAAGCGCAGTAATGGAGTCGCCGACACACAGAGTCGCTTGCCGCTCAGACATCTAAAGGTCTGCTTACTGAAACTCACTGAACCTCCTCAATTGCTGTTGCAGCTAGACGGCAAAGCAGCACAATGCGCAGATGTCAGTCAAGAAGCAGGATTGGAAAAACTACTTTCCAACTTCTGGCAATTAGTCCCTCAAGCATCGTCTGATGGATGTTAACCTCAACTGATATCGTACATCCCACTAAACTCAGAGCGTAGGCGCTAAAGTGTCTGCCTGCGCTGGGGATCCACAGCTATTTTACTACTCCGCTTGATGCAGCACGTTCCAGTGGAGATACACGAAACTCACTCAGCGATCACGAGTATGAATCAACACGCGTGTGAATACGTTTGTTGGCCCAATATCTCCAGAATATTAATTTCCGACAGCAAAGCAGGTCAACGGACAAAATAAGCGCTCTTTTGTGACTATCTTGCTACTGAAGGTGGTGCAATGCAACGTATTCAATACACTCGACGGAAATTAATTTCTTGTATTCATCGATGCCCACTAGATATTTATCAAGGTTTTCCAGCTAACATGTGCCGCATCACAAACAACTGACTCATGAATGTCAGCGTGCATAACCCACTTCGGTATACTGCACACGTTGTAGACGTACAAGGCTTCATTGCTTACTAAGACAAATATATAAGGATTTTCTGCAGAGCAACTGCCAAGGGCATGTGTAGACAATAATATATCACCCAGTTTCTAATGGATTAGCTGCAATAGCAGTCTAAATAGTTAGGAAGTAGTTAATAAAATAAGCGCAGACACAATTTTACACAAATGCATATATTTGGGGTTTCGCTTCACACCGAACAAAGCAATTGGTAACCGCTGCTACTCTCTGAGGTTTAGACAGAGATGAAGCACGCGGCTAGACTTCATAATTCCCCATCAGAAGCTACGTGTTGAGGCTAAAACGGGAACCCATATTGTCGACTATAAGAGGACGGCGGGCAACGGACAACACTGCGGGAACAACCCGGTATACTAAAGTTGTTAAAACAACGACCTAGCAGTCTGGAAAGATGGGTTAAGTAGCAGGTTTAGATAATGAGCTAGCTACACCAGACCGACATGTAGTCAATCCGCAATAAAAACCTGCTCATCACCGCTCTAATGCGGTTCCGTCAGTCGACACACAGACTAGAGCGTTTACCGAATTTTGAAGCATGCAGAACGCCATTCATCCAAGAACTACGCAATTCGCAGTTCAGGCCGAGTAAGTCGACGCGAAGATAGATGCCAAACTTACTGAAACATTTTAAATGGAGGAAAGAGGAGTATATCGATTGCGTTAACCGGTTCTGTGGTCCTACCGCGATCAATCATTAACAGACTGGCACTAAAGTGATCATTTGTGGATATGTTTTATAATGTGCGCAGCTTTGTTGCTGACCATAATAGGCATACACTTTGTGTATCACTGAGACTAGAAGGTTAGGTACGATTGTGATGCCGGCCACTTACGGTGTTCCATTGAGCTTCGTAGTTCGGCGCGGTCCTTTATCTAGCAGCCACAATGTTGGCAAAATTTTGCGACACTAGGGGTTCGTAGGCAGCTGACCTGCCGAGATAATAGATGCTACAACAAACCAGGACTTATGGCTTTTCTACCAGAAACACCACTGCTATGACAGACAGCAAACCTCTCCGTTGACTGAGGTCCGTCATTTGCAGCTGGCAACAGCTGTCATCGCAGAACGTCTGAACAACATTGAACATCTAATAGGAAATATGGCGACAGAAAATGTATGCAAGCTGCTCGAATAGTGCCTCTCAACGGTAAGATGCATATACAACTGAAAGGTGCACCAATTAGATCAGTTGTATCAGGACTATTCACGGAGATGGTTATGAAGATATTAGAGGAGGATGTACCTCCACCTATTAACCCGAAATCATGGGTCCGGTATTTTGACAATAGGTTTGTGATAATCAAGCGCAGCCAGATACCAGCCACACATCAGCTATTGGACAGTGCCTTATAAGATGTTTACTTCACTGTGTAATCGGAAAAAGAAAGCCAGCTTCCATTCTCAGACGAATAGTAAACGGAACCGTAGAATGAGAAGTGCAAACATCATTGTATAGAAAAAAAACCCACACGGACGAAATTCTGCACTTCAACAGCAACCATCCGAAATACCACAAATAAAGCTGTGTGAGAACACTATTTTGCAGGATGCAAACACCACGTAGTACCACGGGAGGAAAGTGAAAGAAACACCTGTATAAAACTTTCCAGCTCATCGGATATCCACGGACCTTCATCCGGGGATAACTGAACCATAACAACGCATTCAGACTGTCCGCAACAACGATGGAGAGACGGGTTAGTTTACCCTATATGAAGAACACATCCGAAATAACAGCCATACTATGCAAATAGCACAATCTCGTCATGGCACACTAACCAAATTCGATTTTACAAAAGACCTAGTCAAATACCGGAAGCGTATGGACAGCGAAATGTGGTACGCAGACCGCTTTGCGCAAACCGTAAAGCATAACGTTGGTCAAGCGGTAAGGATGCTGGCAACGAGGATGTAAGAACAATAAAGAGCCTGTGAGGAACATTATGCCTATTCCTTGATCTTGGGGCACATGGACTAAGAGGGACATGGGTTCTATCCGGCCGAAACAGAAGTATTACCACGAGGCGTGGCAAAAGAGAAAGTTTATTTTCTATGGTTTGTTTTTCCACAAAGACTTCAATCAACGTGTATATAGACATGGACTCCGAGTACCAACCACTCCGACGAAGATAAATCAGACGCTGCCCAAAATAAGGCAAGCTAATACCCGGACGATGGCCGAGATAATCACCTCAAAGCTCTAACCTATATTCTATAACTCACAAGCTAAGAAAGGCGCAAACATCTACACTTGCAGCCCATCAGAAACAATGTACCACTGAGGTCGACGATGAACCGCCAATCAGGATGAAGCGAATGCAGGAACACAAAAGAAGTGCGATATCTCATCACTAAACCTAGAGTCAATCATGATCCATCTACCTCACTGAGCTCATCAATGAACCACCAATCGGAGGTACATAAAGGAAGTGCGATGGTTTCAACACTTCGCAACACTACCCCTACAACCAATCAGATTCAATCCACCCCATGGAATAACTCAACAAACAACCAATTAGGATAAAGATCATCTAATGTCGCCATCACCTTATATAAGGACCGGAGCAGTAACCGGTGCAACAATTTCTGTGTTTGCCTGGTAGGAGCTTTTGCGTTCAAGCTATATCCAAATCTTGAACAGATGATATCACCTAGATTGGTTACAAAACGTTTGCAACTAGATTGACAAGATCGGCTAATAACTGAGCAACTAAAACCTCAACCCGTGAAACCAGTATATTACAAACCATTTCCAACCGGTTATATGTATCTTCAAATTCAAGTGGTTACCAATCAGTAAGGTATTGTGGCTCAATTCCAATGAGTCTAAGCATGGGCGGTTCCAGTTCATGAGGAGGTGATACACACATATGCGACTATTTCGCAGCAGACTATATTGATCAACAAATGCTTCGAAAGTCTTTAGTCTTACACCGTACTTCAATTAGAGCAATCCCTTAACAATAGTGTCGCCCACCGTTGTGCCTTTTCAAGAGCAGTGAGGTCACATTTTTGCCAGTGGTGTCACACCTGAGATCGCGTATTCCATGTGTGACCTCACTATAGATGATCGAAATGAACGATAGAATTGTAAGCCATCAGCTTCGTCCCTACAGTGAGCTGGTGGTGGTTACACACACGTTTTTTCAGCTTGCGAAATGCGGCAGCTGTCTTTGATACGCGGATGTGCAGCTAGCCCGTTATTTGCAGGTCGGTATATATTATGCTCTACTTATCACCATAAATACATTAACCGGTCGTTTATCAAGTTTTCTGAAATGATGACTTCCCGATCGGTTCCAAATATGTTCCAATATATTGATTATGCTCTACTTAGTTAAAATGTTCTTGTTGCACGTGACGCGTTATCATCAGTCTGGATTTGATGCAAGCTCATGGATTCCTTTCCTTGCTGAAAGCTGGAAAGGTCAAGCAGTATTGATTGTGTTTATGGGTGATCCCCTATTCCGCTGCCGTTGAAGCGAGATATGTTGCCAAGCTTAGCCTATGTAAGCAAATAGCCAAATATTTGACGCACAGCAACATAGCGTTGGGTGTCTAAAGCAGCATTTTTCTCGCCCCGAAATGGCTTACATACAGCAACATACTAACGATACAGTGCTCCAAACGGTTATCATAATCACAAGCAGCATCAAAATCACAAGGCATCATTGCTTGAAAATAAATGTTAAACAGAGCACCGGCTATGTTACAGTCTTGCTTCACCCCATGAAATCCACAAAGTAATAGGATGTTTTCAACAAAGCTGCACATTCGTCCGCCTGTCATATTGCGGACGTAGACTTAAACATACAAAATTATTTGGACAATCATTCCTTCTCAACACCTGCTACGTTGTCACGCCGTAGACCGCATCAAATGCCTTACTTAAGTCTACAAACGGCGAGCACAAAAGCTACTGTCGCTTATGGCAATTATGCTGCAAATTACGAGCCGCGAACAACATAGCCATAGTGCTGTGGCCCGAATGAGATCCGCATTCCACTTCCGTCACCTTCGATGCAACTGCTGAGTGACGAGGCGTCTGAGGTGGATTCGGACAACCTCCTTCCCTACATAATTCAACAAATTAATGCCGCGATAATTCGTGCAACAATGTATGCTCCCGTTGACCTTGTACTGTGGAAACACAAAGGCATCTTTCAGGCAACCGGCACTTTCTCTTCAAACCACACTTTTCGCAGCAAGTGTTGCAGCGCGTTTATTAAGACATGTCCGCAATGTTTCAACACACCAGGTGGTATTGCTTCGGCTCTGGCTCACTTAGCGTTCCCCAGCTGCATGGCGATTTCTGCGTGTAATCCAGTGTCGGTGTGAAAGCAAGACATATCATTTCTTGTTGTTACAGCCCGTGCACCATAGACCAGTCAATCTCTAAAAGGCTTCTCAATAAACAACCAAATTGCGTTCGCCAGATCAAAATTCAGTTACAACTATCAAGATACAAATAGGTTCGCTTTCTCACACTGTGTTACTGTCAAAAATACCTTCGCTCCGGCGATATTTTAGTAGTTCGCAAAAAATCCTGATGGCAGTCATTTGATCACATGACTGCAGCCAAATGTTTGCCACCGATTAATTCCCGTCTGGTGGTCAGCCACGGAAGTTGTAGTGTTTGCTTCATCTTCTTCTAGAAACAAAAGTCCGGGTTTGCCAGGCACATGTATATTGCCTCAGAGTTTGCATGTAGCCTTGATCTTTTACGAGAATTATGCCTTGGTGGTTTCCTGCAGATAATCTAAAAGGATGTTTGTTTATCCGGTGGCCTTTGTTGATTAGATGGTTCGTAATCGCAGCGTAGTTTGTCCTATTCTCAGGATTGTAGAGCCAACCTGGAAGGTGTTCCTTAACTCGTCTACTTAAATGCCTGGTCGTACAATGTACATGGACCCGCCAAATCAAACCAGTGAACAATGGGGAACATCGCAACAGTATTGCCTAAAAATCTCATATATCTAGATCACGTCTTGGTTACGGGGGGGTAGCGAAAATTGTGGGTAATCAACAAACTCTGCGCGTTTTCTAGACTGCCTGAAAAAGTATGGCTAGAGGCTGAACCGTGACAAATGCGTATTCTTGGCTCCTCATGTTGATTATTTGGTTTTCGTATAAGTGTTCAGGGACTAAAGACGATTGGGGAGAAAATCCGGCCTATCAACGCTGCACCAAAACCAAGAAATCAAAGCGACTTTTGGTAGTTCTTGGGGATGTATAGCCAATATAAAAGATTTGTTTGGAAGCCAGCCCCATTGTTACACCCATTGCACTGTTTATTATACAACTGCACTCATTGGGTGTTATCTGAGATGGCAGAATTGGCTTTACGTCAAGTTACAGTTACATCGGCCAGTCCACCGGTTTTGGCCCACTTTGGCCCAGGAAAGTACAGGACGCCCACACCCGATGCATCACCGTAAGGAGTCGGAGCCGTTTGGTTGCAACCTAAAGGGAACAGTTGCATTTGCCGCTCGGACTCTATCGTAGAGATTTCAGTCTCAGCTGATAAGCTGAAAGAGGCTCCTGAAGTTATTGGTTGCCCTTCGTTGAGGATTATTGAAAGCAACGAGCTCCTGTTTCCGCCACGGTTGCCCCGCCTGAATGGCATATTCCACGATCAAATCTCACCTAAGCCCAGTATAGACGAGGTGGTGGGTAATAGACAGGTAGGCACGTTGGCAACACCACATAAGGCCCAGCCACATTGCGGATGTCAAACAACAGGCAACAACTTGGAAAGATGTAAACCAACGAAATATATCGAACAAAGCATACAGAAATGATGACGTTACTTTAAATGAGTATACGTAAAAATCGGCTGTCGACAAATCCGCGCTAAGTATAAGATGTCATAAAATATATTTTTACAAAAATGCCTGAAACGTGCAAACGTTAAGTGAACCACAAGTAGCTTAAGCGACCTTTGAAATTTAATAGAAGATTATTCAGTTAGAAGATGGTATAACAAAACAACACAGAGGAAGATAGCAAACCAACCACAAGAAATAAGCGAATCAGCACGGAAGCAAATGGCAAGTAAATCGAATTCAGCGCATCTACAAACGCTGAGCCGGTTCTGCCTACTTTCTCTGCAGTATCCGTCGTCGCTTCGGCCTCGCTCAATGCTTACTAGGCCTGCCTGACTCAGCCACTCGCGACCGCATGAGATACAGCGACATGCGCTCAATGTCGATGGAGCACAACCCATGGATGCCCACCGCTTCCGCACTTGCCGCTTTTTCTCTGCATGCACGAGAGCTTGCACTTGTTCCATGGCAGCTGACTTCGTGATCAGCTTGAGTCATGCACACCGATCAACCGCTTTCGATACCCTACACCTGAAATCAACAGTTACATGTGATGGGCTAAACTTGATCATGTTTTGGTAACGACGCTTCCTTTTCCGCGCAAACCGCTTCCCAACGCTCAGCTGACCAAATAACAGTGCTTCTGTATCTGCATCAAATCAATATACCACACATGACCGAGCCGTATCAAGCTTCTCAACAAAAGCATGCAGTCCACGGCATACATTTTACTGCGGCATAGAACCTCAGTGTTTGCAACTCTGTCGCAATAACGGATGTCCAGAGTCCGTCGCAGACATCCTTGATGAAACTGCTCGAGATGTCACACGTCTCGCCGGTTTATCGTCTACTTTTCGCTTCCGTATAAAAGAGCGGACAAGACCATGGATTTGTAGGCCATCAGCGTCGTGTCGACGATAAGCGGGCGGTTGTTCCACAATTTAAGTCTAGCTCCCTGGATGCCGCCGCTGCCTTCGAAACGCGGATCCGAATCTCACTGTGTAGCTGCTGGTCAGTCGAAACCACACTCCCAAAGTATGAGAAACGCTAGGCGGTTTCCAATAATTTATCACCAGTGTAGATCTACGGCAATACTGTGGC
This sequence comes from Dicrocoelium dendriticum, assembly GCA_944474145.2. Lineage (NCBI taxonomy): Eukaryota > Metazoa > Platyhelminthes > Trematoda > Plagiorchiida > Dicrocoeliidae > Dicrocoelium > Dicrocoelium dendriticum. Next base: position 75,415,989 of record OX104060.1, on the reverse strand, counting down.
AATACTGCAGATTTCACCTCCGGTGAAGGCTGAATAAGGTATCCAGGTTTTTTATGTTGATGATGAGCCCGAATGTGGTCGCTGTCGAAGCCAGCGTAATAGCCATGTGCTGCGACTCATCCGAACAACGCAGAGTCGTCAGCAAACAGCAACAAACGGATAATTGTCACACAGACTATGGTTCTCCCACCGAAACGAAAAGGAGGAAGCAAATCTCCATCAATACGATGCTCCACAGGAACACCGTAAGCACAAGCGGCCTCAAAAGCACAAAACATCCTTACATGAAGATAAATATTAAACAGGGTAGGAGATAAAATCCGGTCTTGCTTCACACCAGAGACAAACGTTAAGTCATCCGAGACCTGAGTAGAGGATCAATTTGCTTCTGCTTCATCCGAGATCTGTCCACTCAGCACTAACCTCACACGCATACCGATGTGAAGACATGCAATTAAACTTACAATCTTAGTCGGACAACCAAACTTACCCAACACCAGCCACAACGCCTCGCGGTTCATGATTTCAAAAGTTAGGGTGAAATCAACAAACAAGGAGAATGACGGCTGGTGTCGTTCCCTGCAATTCTGCTGCAATTGACGGCCCGCTAAGACCATAACGATGGTGCTGCTACACGAAAGGAATCCATATTGCTCTTCCGCCATGTTCGGTTCCACAACCAGATTGACGAAGAGGTTGTGCAGGATCCGGGCAATAAACTTGCCAACAAAACGCAGCAAGTTGATGCCATTATATTCCGTGGCACATTGCTGGCTTCCTTTGTTCTTGTACAGCGGTATCACAAGGGCATTCTTAAGATCTGGATGCACTTCCTTTTCAATCCACACGCATTCCACTAACTGGCGCACGGCATTGACCAACGCGGGTTCGTACTGTTTCAGTAATTCAGATGGGATCCCGTCTGCACCGGCAAAGTTAGCATTTCGTAGTCGAGCAAGTGCTCTTTGAGCTTCATCCACTGTCGGTGTGTCGGTAAAACACGTTTTAATCTTCTGGTTTTGCGGCCCATGCAGCACCGTCCATTCGATCACTAAACGGTTGTTCAAGGAATAATAATATTGTTTTCGCAAGATCTGAAGTTATGTCTAAAGTCTGCACGTTGACAGCACCTGAACTAGCATCGATCAGCGTCCCCAGATGCTCAAACCTCAGTGCAGGCAGTGCCTACAAGTAGTCATATAATTCTTTGTGTTAGCAGCGTTTGGCGTAACATTCTATCTGCTTCGCCTTCTCCGTCCACCATGCATTTTTGTTAATGCAACGGATCTATCGCGTTGGTCATCGTTGAATTCTACCAAACATACTGTTCTTCCCCAAGACACTAGGGTCGGCTAAATGTGCAGCAAACTCTGCACTCTTCTCCTACACCAATGCGACAATAGTCGCATTGTTCCCATCGAATCAATCACGCCGCTTACAATTTGCGCGCGATGGTCTCCTCGGCAGCAGCTGTCACCTGGTAGAGAAATTGATGCCACAGGTCGTCCAATGTGGTTATGCATTCCACATCACACAAGTGCACAGCCATCGCCTTCTTCAGCCCCATACGTTTCTCCACAGTACCGAGCAGAAGAATATTAAATTTTCGACGATCCACGGCAGGAGTGCAATATGTAGATTTACGAAATAGTTGTCCGGCTTGGTCCGCACTAACTTGTGACCAGCGCTACACACAGTACCACGCAGTAGGCGTGGAATGCGCATTTCACGCATGTCATGCTGACGTACAATTATATAATCGAGTAGATGAGCGTGACCACTCTGTGGGTTTGTGTCAGTTGCTATATCACTCGCACTCAGAGCAAACTGAGTGTTCGTGCTCATCAGGCCACGAGTGGCACGCAGCGAGAGTAGCCTGTTACCCTTTGCAATCGCTGTACCTATGCAATGTGAGTCGATGAAATCTGTACACACCGATGCACCATGCCCAACGCACACATGGAAATCACCCAGTAGATATAGTCGGTCGCTCCTCGGCACAGACTGTAACATGGAGGATAGCGGAGTGTAGAACTGAGCACGCGTGTCATCAGGTGAACATATGCTTGGGTCGTGCGTGCTAATAAAAGTGGCCAACTTACCTATCCGAGTCGTAGGCGAGAAGACATCTGTCGTCTCCCCCTTCAGCTGGCCATTTTACGATCAGCTAGTGCAATTCTGACATATTGTTCTCCAGGTAGAGCGTTTAAACAGCAACTGCTTTTGCGAGTCTCGGTTGGTTGAGCAACGCAATATCCATGTTGTAGTGTGCCAGTTCCATCACGACCAGTGAAGTACGTCGCTCGGTGCTTTCACACGATTTTCGTTCATGTAGTGTGCGCACGTTCCAACACCCGATGTTGAGTGCATTACGCGAGGACGTAGGATTGCATTATTGGACAACCGCGCGTGGTGGTAGTTTTGATTTGGAACGTTGCTTGAGACACCCCGTCCGGAACCTTTGATTTAATAACCCGACCCATAAGGCAGTGAGTGGTATGGAGGTTTGTTTGAGGGAATCTGCCCGGAACATTTCACTCAATAGACTGACCCACTGGGCAGTGTGTAACAGATCTAACAGGAGGGTATAATTGTAGAGACCCATTTGAATCTGCTTGAGGTCTGTTACATCCAGAGTTTGAAGATATGGAACATTTCGTTTTTTCGACCTTTGTAGGATACTCACCTGTGGCCACAGCCAGCCACACGAGAGTTTTGATGGGTTTGCATCAATTTGAGCAAGGGTTGCCTATCTAGAAGCGGGTGGTAGTAAGTCACTGAGCATCCGGTGGTGTTCTCCCACCGTCAGAGAAATGGTGTGGCTCTCGTGCTTAGCGCTAATTGAGCTGTGAGCTTATAACCCGTAGACTTGTTTTCTCCCATGGCTAGGTTTTACGGGAAGATGGCCATCGACCACTTCCTTACCTATGAAGAGCATGGACTAAGATACTGGCTGGGCGCCCCCACCTAACAGGAGAACGACTGTGGTCCTCAGCCAAGCCTTCGGTTAAATGTATACCCGAAAGCACCAGATCTGTTACACGATCAGTTCACTGACTCATGCGGATTAGTGTGTTTCCGCTCTCAGCCAGGCGAAGCGCAAACCAGCTCCCACCCAGCTGTGGCCACGGGGCGTCCAGGACATGAGCCAAAGAAACAAGTGGAAGCTGTGGGTAGACCATCTGTCAGGATCCAGCCAGCACCAACCTTAGCGCACCGTAGACTCTCCCGCCTCATGACTCCAAATATAGCAGCTTAAGAACTACACTTGGTTAAAGACTAGACGCTCCATTTAAATTAAGCAGTAGTTCTTCAATAGGCAACAAATCAAATTTGACAGTTTGCTTCTCAATAATATCAGAAATGCAAAGTATACTCTTTATCTGTATATTCATGTAATTTAACAATTAAACCATCATTTCAAGTTTAACAATAGGTTTAATCTCACCACAATCTGGAAAATCCAGAACAGAAACTTTTCCATCGACCTTTTTCGTTAGAAAATTATGTAACGAGGGAACCACGCTAGACCGATTTATGTTTGAGGCATTTTCTTTAAATATTGCTGCTTCGAGCTATAAAGAAAACGGTTTGGACAGAAGAATTTGTAGTAACATCCTGTAACCGTGACTCTAGCGAGCAGAATTATATACAATACAGGACTGTCGACTAGGTTTCCAACGTCAGGCGGAAACGGCTAACAGCTAAGTGTTACTAGTAGTTTGATGAATGCGTGACCTTGAGCAATGTACATGCAAATGCAATGAATGTAAAACAATACACTTGAGTATGTAATGTTCTAAAGCACGAAACGCATGTTATTAGCTCCGACGGTGGAAAGAACTGTACATTAGTTCATTGAGCCATCAAGAGTTAGTAATCCATCTGGTACAAGATAGCAAAGATGATTTGTATCTTACTGATCTGATAGGGCATTGTATAACGAAGGTGCACTGGACAACATGACACAGATAAAACGTTGCGTCATTGATCCCTTGCGTTACCACATTTTTATCTGCGACTTCCATGCAAATGTGATGAGTAGGACTACAAGCCGTAATCGAATAACTGCTGTGAGTGACAGTCAAGATAATTCATCAATTTTTGTGTATTATTTGAACCAGAAGGGAGAATCCAAGACGCTCTTGAAACTTTGAAGTCATAAAGCCCTCGGCCTGGAGATCGAAATCGACTCTCTTGCGTTTTTGTGGACCATCGCTTACCAATTGCTTGCAGATCGTTGAATAGAAGTTACTTCGGCTTGGATTTATGACCTCTGCAAAGTGCACACTCAAATTTCGTTGCTATCTCTAGCTGACGTCTGTGTTTCTGACGGAACATCTTGATGCATTGAATAGTAAAATACTACTACTGATACAAGTACCATTGATTTAGTCATGTCTATGCTTAAGCTAGTCCCACTGTGCGACTGGTTGGCCGTGAACGTTGAAAAGCGAATTAAGACTAAAATAATATCACTAGGAGTGAGTATCACCCGGGACCGCGTAGTGTTCTGCAAACAAAGCAATTGTACATAACTTGTTTCACCCGGGCCACGATCGGCAAGTTACCCGGTGCACTTTTCTCTACCAACCTTGGAAGAATACCAGGAGAACACAGAGTGAGGCTTGACGATGAAGTTATACACAGTACCACAAAACTTTTGCACTACACAAGCTTGTGGTCGATCACATTCCTCTGGTGTCAACGACTTCTATCATCATCAAAGAAAACGCAGCCAAACAAGTCTTCGACATCTAGCCCTCAAGTGAATCTGGTTGAGTTCTGTTCCCCGGAACACGGTCAATCACGCAGAGTTCAGAATACTGAATACTGAATACCGTATTATAGAGCAAGTAGAAATGGATTCTGTACAACTCTTTCGAAATATGGCGAAAAACGTTATAAAATTGTCAACCTTGAATATCATTGGTGTTCTCATGTAATATTTAAAATATTCGACTTACGATATTTCAGGATTCACAAATGTGATATGTTATCGTAAATGTGCAATCGTTCTCTGAATCTAATAGAGGCAAAATACAGATCTAACAACGTTTTGAACTGCTGCACAGATGTTGCCTCAATTACATGTTCGTGCAAACTGTTCCAAATGTTTACCACTCTCCTTTCGAAGCACAGTGGGTGGGGAACACATATCATATCCTGCACGACAAGTTTGTATCTGTGTCCGCGTGTGCTGCATGGCCCTCGTAAGTGCAGTATTGGCCTTAGCATGGGGAACTCACCCAGATGTAGAATTCGGTAGGTCATAATGAGGTCGACTCGCACCCGACGGTAGGACAAGGTGTAGAGTCCCTAGTTTCTCGCACCGGTCTTCATACCCAAAGCCACGTAAACTCGGGATGAGCCTGGTAGCAACGTGTTAGACCCGTTCGACTTTTGTGCCTCGCCTCTGGTAATCGGAAAGTAGGCGGGCGAACCGTACTCTAGCATTGGTCTAATGATAGAAGAGAACAGGCGAGTGGCAACCTCTTCAGACCATGTGCCGAAGCTACGCTTGAGCGCCCAAAGCATGCGCAGTCCGTTCCGATATAACCTGTTCGTGTTGTCCACGGACTTCAAATCGTAGCGTGTGAGTACACCTAGGTCCTTCACGGAGGGTGTGTGATATAGCGTTTGGCCGTCAAGAGTGTAGGTTCGGCCGTTAGCACCCTTCCCCAGTATCATAAATACGGACTTGGCTGGGTTGACCGGGAGAAGAACTTCTGCAGACCATGTGGATAAGCGGTTGAGATCTTGCTGAAGTAGGCCACAGTCATCGGGAGCGTCGATTTCTCTCCAAATCTTCATGTCGTCCGCAAACAAGGCACACGGCGACCGGAGAAGCTGCGGTAGATCATTGATGTGGATCAGGAACAGAGTGGGCCCCAGCACAGTGCCTTGAGGCACGCCACTTGTAGAGGGGTACCAGTCAGTTAGATGGTCGTCGACCTGTACCCTCCACTTTCGTCCAACAAGAAAGTCGCTGATCCACCGGTGCAGAGAGCCACCGACGCCACACATGCTGAGTTTGTGAAGGAGAACCTCATGACTGACCTTGTCGAACGCTTTACTGAAATCGATGAATATCACGTCGACGGATTTCCCCTTGTTTATTGCCTTCAACCACTCATGCCTCGTCACAAGCAAGTTCGTAATGCATGAGCGACCTTGCATAAAACCGTGCTGTGCGGGCGTCAGGACCTCGTTTGACTGTAGCAACTGCAGCAATCTCTTCTTCACGATTTTCTCAGCAACCTTTGCCAAAATAGGTGTCAGACAAATTGACCTGTAATTGTCTACTTTGCTAGGGTCGCCGCCTTTCGGAATAGGCTTCACCACCGCACATTTCCAGTCAACCGGCAACGAACCTTCGGAGAGCGACCTGTTGAAATGGTCAGTCACGACAGGAGAGAGGATGGTTGAAAGTGACTTGAGAACCAGTGGGTGAAGCCCATCAGATCCGGCAGGTTTGGTGCCGTCAAGGTTGGCGAGTAGTTGAGCTACCTCTTCAACGCCGCATTGCAGACTATCGAGTTCGGTAAAAGCGGTACACGTCGAACTCGGAACAGACACCTGGTTATTCGCAAATACAGAAGCGAAGTGCGCCGCCAACGCGGACGCACGCTCAGTGCTGGAGGTTAGGGGCTGTCCATCCGTGCCATCCAGCACTGGCACATCACCCGCCGGCTTCAGGCGTCGCTTCACGTATGCAAAGATTCTCTTTGGGGCGGTCTTCGCGGCTAATGCGAGCTGCACTTCAAAGTGTCGGCGTTTATTCTTTTTCGCACTGTTGCAGAGGTTCCGCTGACATTTATACCCTTCGTAATCATTGGCAGAGCCAGAGAGAAGGAATTTGTCCCACAGTCTGCGCCGCCTTCGAGCCAGGTTTCCATACTCCTTATCAAACCAATGAGGCTTAATCGGTCCAACCTTTCGACATTTCAATGGCACAAATTGGGAACACAATGATGTCAATCTCTCTTTTATAAATATCCAACAATCTTCCACAGATGCAGCTTGTGACAGAGACCAATCCAGTTGGCTCGCGGCTCGAGCTAGACCATCGAAGTCCGTTTTCCAGTAGTTGGGAGCTGGTTGCAGCGGATGTGAATACGGCAAAGATAATTCCATATCAGCTATCAGTACTGAGTGGTCGCTCGTAGCCAGGGGCTCCAGGATCCTAACGTCACGCACTCGTTGTTCGTAGCTCGTTAACATCAGGTCGAGACAGGACGAGGTTGAACGTGTTGATATGCGTGTTGGCTGGCATATGTGTTGCGATGCACCAGTTTCAAGTACCAAATCCACGAGCTTTGCTTCAACCTCACTATGTCCAGGCATCAAATGCACATCAGGCCATCGTATTCGAGGACAGTTAAAATCGCCCATAAGCAGAAAGTGTGGACGACTCATGTGGGCTTGAAGATGGGGCAGTCAATCCAAACAACGACTCAGGGGACTGCGATAATCTGCCCACACAAGCAGTTCTCCGCGCCTGAGGCGGATGGAGCACCACAGTAGCTCACACAGGCCATCGTTACTTCGGTAGGTGCTCACAAGTCTCTCACGCAGGGAAGACCGGATGTAAAGTAAGACACCACCGTGGGCATTCTTTAGTCTATCGCATCGGAAACACGAGTAACCGTGGAGTTCAAGTTCTTGGGTGTATAACTCTGCATGCAGCCATGTCTCTGCGAGTCCCACTACGTCTGGCCGCTCAGACGCAACGAAATAACAAAGCTCATCGCGCTTATTCATAATACTGCAAACGTTTGTGAAGGCTACTCGCAGGCCGCAGCAGGAGCCGCCGGGCGTGCTTGAAGTGTGAGCAGCCTGTTTATCCTGATTCGCGGATTGTTGGAAACCACTCGAAAACTTACGATACGAAGATTTGTTTCCCCCTCACCAGTGCGTCTTTTCAACTCAATGATGGCAGACTTGAGCCGCTCCCTGTCTACTGGGTCCAGGTCGGGACGAACATGGATCTTCAAACCTTTCAGCCTACTTAGGCGAGACATGATCAGTCTTGGACTGGCTTCGTCCACAAAAGTGATTCTCATAGGCCGATTTTGTTGATCACCTTGCCTTCCAAGACTGGGGAATCTGCCTCACTTTTACCGGGTCCTCACCAGCGTCGAGGATTCTATCAATTAAACCCTGTAAAAACTCGACATCGTGATCGTAGCGCACTTGGGGTGATGGATCACTGGACTCCGGTGCGTGAAAGATCACGAGATTATAACGCCTCTGGTAGGACGAGGTTGGCCTTGCAGGGCGAAGTATACTACCAGCCTCACGTGGTTTGGCTAACTGTTGACTTACAGAAGGTAAACACCCAACGTTCCTTCTTAATTTCGTCCTCTATTCTTTCCACTGGTCTTCAGCACTCAGACTTTCACCTGCTGGGACATCAGTGTCCGTTGGACACAACAAAGGTAAACAATTTAGGCCAGGTGCAACTGGGCTTCTCACAACGGTTGGACTTGGTGTCGGTGAGTTTGCACGGGTAGAGGAGGACGACTGAGCCGAAACCTGAAGGCTCTTCGAGCTAGGTTGTTGGGCCAAACACAGGGAGCTGTTCGCAACGAAACGCTGAGGCCTACACGTCGGCTTTACTCTTTCTGGCTGTATCTTATTTCGGCAATTTTCACATACAGTTTGGATGAAATCGTGTTGGATCTCGCGAAGACGATGAAAATGCTCAACTGATAATCCAACACATGAAATGTGGTATTTAACTTGGCACAAAACACACGTGAGGGCATTTGCACGGTATCCGACTAGTTTGGAGCAAGTACCACAGGATGACTGCTTCGGCATTGTGAATAATCCGAAAACAAGATGGCGGCCAATTGACGAAGAAAATGGCGATAGCAAGATCGCCGAAACCAAGTGATGAAAACACAAGTATTTCTGGTCGGAAATTTCAGAATCGGAAATGAAACTGAATTTTAGCTCAATTTCCACGAAATACTTCCAATGAACGCAGAAAGTTAACACAAAGTGATCTTGTCAACACAGCCAAAAATAATCGAGATGCCACAATTTATGTCTCATCTGTTACAAAACACGGCTAACGCGAACCGAGCAACAAGCAGTAGACCACCATCAATTAGCATAAAGCCAGGCCCATGTTTCCCTCGACATCCTAGCTAAACAGGAGAGGTATATAGCCATAACGCCCTGAATGCTATGTGCTCGAATACCCGCGAAAGTACGGCCATCATATTGCGGGGTACGTAGTCTGACGACCAAGACTAATGGAATTCAATGTGGATTTCGATGAACGTACAAGCCACACCCACAGACCCAGTACGACTTACTGGTTAGGCGAAAACTGTACTCTTTGTCAACCCGTACATTATTAGAGCGATAATAGAATTATTCACTTAGATAGAACACGTATTTCGCTCTGTAAATTTGCTACAACAAGGGACTTATGAGCTACACATCTATCCTGGCGTCCCTTGGAGTAAGCAACCATCGAAAAGGGAACTTTAAGAGGGACACACTGACCAGTATCTCCCAGATACAACCATATCCACTGCATATCAGAGCATTCTACCCACGATAGTCAAGAGAACAGAAATCACGGTTTATTTGGAACAACGACATGTCATTCGTTAATCATTTTTCTTGGATAATGTCGCTGCTTGATGTAACAAGGTTCTGTCATTCTCATGAAATTACTGATCATGCAGCCAGAAAAGCCTTATACTTGCTTTTCAATTAGAGCAAATGGTAACAAAGTGTTAAAAAGTCGGCTAAAAACAGGAAAAGCTTTTCATCTGAATTTCAGTTAAACTCCGCAGAAATCTTGCAAGGACCAGAAATTACGTTATTTAATTAAGTAAACTTGCTAATAATTAGCAGGTGTTTTGCGTTACTGCTCTTTTACGATATTCCGCGGTGGGTCTTGATGGTTACTGGGATGCTTCAGAGAGAAATCAATCCACCGATAATGTACCGTTATTCTGTCAGTAAAACAAATAGCGACCGAAATCACATTGATCGTCATCCTCCGACACCTGAATCCCATGCACCCTTGCGGTCTCCTAAAGCACGACGAAATATACTGCACGTACACCAATGCACAAGGGTTTCTCAATCAACTGACCGAACTGAAATATCACCAAATTTCTAATCCAAGTGTTGTCGTCGATTTCTTGAAGACGTGGTTACACGCTGCAATGAAGGACGTTAAAACATGGTTGTTGGGCATGTCACCTAGCCGAAACGGCAGGTTTACAAATATTATGGCGGTACATGATGGTAGACTTATTGTTGCAGCTAGAGTCAGCCAGACAGCTAACACACATCAAGAAAAGCACTAGACCATAGTTTCATCCTACTGGATCATGTCAATAGCGCGCACACGCAAATTCTGCCGCATGCAAAAGCAAGAATTATTATTACGAATCAGCGAATCATGCCACTGAACCATGGGTGATGGTATCTTACTGCCACAGCTGATACCTACTTTGGGTATAACATGGTTCATTTTCTACTGTCTTGCAAGTTGTGAACGTGCAGAGGACAGTGTTGTCTTCCAGATAAAAGTCTTGCTTTGCTGTTGAGTACTTCTGCATTACGGAAGCCACCTAAAGTGCAAGACTGTTGGCAATTCAGACTCGGTGTTCCCTGGATGTATTTGCTAATGCCTGCAAGTAAAAGGCAGCGACAATTCCCTATAGCTTTAGAGTGCTGCTACCCAGTCTCTACACAGGAAATGGACTGACAGCTTGTGAAATATTTAAGATGCAATCCAAAGGGAAAGCACACTCATAACGTTATCATGGGCTACTTCAACGTACGCCTAGAGAAACCAATGGCACGATCGGTGAACAATTATAAACCGATCTGCAGTGATCCACTTTACACTCACCTCATTATATTAACTCGTTTCAGAACAGTTAACACAAAATAGTTGTTGGACCTAGTGTTCACTAGCGAAGAATATATGATTGACGAAATATTTTGAACACTCCATTTAGTCACAGTGATCAAGCAGTCACCAGTTTCCACTTCATCTGCTATGCGGAATATATTCAAGAGAAAAAATGTGATGGTACGCATCACTACACGCTAGGACCACTTAGCCTAGCTAGTCGTTCCTTGCCGAAGTCTCTCCGTTTGTGGTTTGGTTTGAATTCATCAGCTAATTCAAGCAACAGATTACGAATGCGTTAAAGAATAGGGTTTATCGTAGGCCAACAACCGTTTCTTTCAAAAGAGTGGAACCCGTATACGGATGTTTGTACGCAACGCAGTATGGAGAGGGAATAGATTACCACAATTACTACGTACCCCGAAGTAACCACTGCACACAACTGCTCAGAGAAGATAAAGCCGCACATCAGCATTCGAAGACGACAAGGTTCAGGGCTAAGCACACATTTCTGAACAAACATTTTAACTGGTTTCGCCAAATTTGGCAAGGAATTGTCTACTAAGCATGCTGATGGCCCAATACGAATGAATTCAGTTGCAGAAAACGCGTTGCGGACGCCACATGCTCTAACACCTCAAGGACATTTACCGGTAGGTTATTTTCAAGCTTTTGTTGTCCCTCCCCCACTATTCTCACGCATCTCTTTTACAGTTGACGCTGCTTTTCAAAACCTGATATCTCTTCGCCACCACATCTCCCGGGTGTCGGTTTAAATCGCTCAGAATCACGGAAAGCAGTAAGACAACTGGTGTAATTTCGGGTCATTTTGTCCAGCTCTACTAAGGCAAGAACCAAATTCCTGACATCTGGAAACATGATATAATAACGGATTTACAAATGCGAAATCAGAACTGCACATCCAAAATATCCAACATTAATTATTCTTTTTGTACTGTCTGAGTTACTGAAATAGTTACTTATTCATTGGTGTGTTATCTGCAAAATTATTGCTGCCGAGCAATCCGGCATGAGTTGGAAGCAACCAGACTTAACCTAGCTATTAATCGCTCGGAGTATTTGGACCTAGCCTGCTGACGATGGTGATGACCTTGAAGAACTTGGAATTATCGAAGGCATTCGATCCTAAATACCATTGCTTTCGCTTACTAATGTCCAATATAAGAACATCACTGGCACTCACTTCAGCTGAATCGCCAAGTTTTTCTTTTAAAGACAAGTAGTGATTAGAGGCCGGAGCTTCTTATCTGACCCCATATCATTCGAGTATGATGTACCCCAGGGACCAATTCTATTATCGCGATCGCCGCTGATATGTTTTGATGCCTTCGCACAGGTAAACCCTTAAATTTTCATACATGTTTTTAAAGAAATCAAGATATGCGCAAGATTCAGGCGGAGCTCGATCAAAGTTTCTTTGGCGTGAACTAATTAAGGTATATCAGTATGTACTCCGAAAGCTACTGCAGTTGGACGCGAACAAATGCAACGTAACCTCGATTCGCCACTCGAGAATCTACTATAACAAGTTAGAAACGCAATTAATGCATTGATCCTCCCTCGATAGTGACCTGGTTGTGCAGGATCAGCATCACTTCTGTTGTGCGTGACAATCCGAAAATGCATCGAATGCTGCTAACCAAAAAGTCGGTCTGTTACGACAGACCTGATAAACGTACATTACTAGTTCCTACAGCTTCTTAGCGAGTAAGTTTGCCCTTAATTTGAATATGCAATTCAAACCTGGCAGACATGGATGAACCATTATCTAACCGCATTACAACAATCTTAGGCCCGAGCTAACAAATTAATCATTACCATGCTCAATCGACCATATGAGCAAAGGCCGTAATGTTTGGGAATATTAATCTGACGGTACCACCGATTACGAGATGATGTGCTAATGGAGTACTAAATTTTACACAATTCAAATCATATCTACTACTCTGTACGGCAACTCAGCACTAACAAACACGTGAATGGTCAATCTGGATACTGACAGATCAGCCTTCCGGAGTACTATCGAAAGTCTAATTCTAACTAAGTCCGTCACCCGATGAACGCTGTCTTACCATCGGTCGTATCTGAAACTAAGATAGCCATAGTTAAATGTCGGTTCGACGTCGCACACAGCTACGTATATTTTGTCGTTTAGCACTATCGCTCCGTCATCTTCGCCGGAAATAACTTTATTCATTGTTTATCTTCTACTGAATCTTCGAATTTAGACGGAATGAGGAGAGTAAATACTAATGAAGTTTTCCATTAACATTTTTCGTTTACCCACTAGATCACAATGGGAATCGTATATCAGTGCTACTTTGTCGGTATAAACCCATTGTTCATTGTTATCTCCCTCACTTAATCATCATTGTCCACATCGATCGTTTACTTAAGATGACTCCTTTAAATGCCTATCATTCCAATACTTTGCATAAAATAATTGGATAAAATATATCCTGCCACACTACAGTAAAGCAGGTGCTTTGCAATAGTTTAGCAATGCGACAGCGAAGACGGTAGCAGTCACCAGAAGTTCTACCGTGACAGGTCGGATGAGTTGTCCAAGAAGGTAGCCGGTATAATTCGAAGGTTTTTTACTAATATTAAGAGTATTCTGAGATCGTCACCACCCAAACATTGCACTTAGATGAGATAAGGTATAGTCTCGTAGGTCCACAGAAGTAGACCGGTCCTGTTATCCGAGAAATTTTGTCAAGTACTTGGTATTCAGGAAAGAGGCGCTGCAGTTCCAAAGGGTTCGAGCTGTGTGTGTATAGATTGTGCAACTCCGTCGCATAAGGAAGGGCGCTAGTTTAATATTAATGAATGAGGTTGAACGCTTGTTAATCATAACAGAGAAAACCTATGTGTACTTTGTCAGAAGTCGAAACATTCGTCAATCCAATCTAAATTCCGCTTTGCTTGTGGTCTCTACTTGGTGGCTAGTCAAAAACCAACACAACGAGACGACAGGGTCTGAAAAGCAAGTAGCCTTTGAATTTATTCTCGTGAAACACCGTGGCGAATGCAAAGTCACGGTGATTAACCCTCGTCTTGATCCAGACTCCGGTATGTTGTTGACTGAAAAGCACTTGCTGCATGAAGTTCTCCTGCAAACCGAATCTACAATAGTTAGAATAGCTACCGTAATTTGAGTATCATGTGTGTTCTCCCAGGCAGTGAAATCAGAGTTTCTTCTGATGTATGCAGGTGAACCAAACTTCACGGACCCTGCCACGTGTCAAACGAGTAAATCGAGGTGTGTATAATGCTGGCAATGCATGAATGCCTTGTGGATCGTGGATAGACAAAATCGAAGCATTTGCAGTATAATTGAGATGAACCACTCACATGGGTACACGAGCAGCGCTATGGAATACACTCGGAACCGTTTGGAGTGCGGACACCATTTGGCTAGGTTCTGACCGACGCGGTTGGAGGATAAACCACACACGGTTCGCACAAATACTCCGTGGACGATTGTGGCCCTACCGTTATCATGCAGATGGAGTTCACCACACCATGTAATTTGCTACTCAAAATGCCAGCTAAAGACTAAAGCACGCCAAATCATATAGATACATCTATCGCTGTGTCTCCTACTAAATTATTGGTCTACCATGGAAACGTGGTACTTCGATGCTACCAAATAACTGTCTGTCGCTCAACATAGGCTGATACCGCTGGGAGAAAAGCCCCTTTTTGATAATAGATTGCACCAAATATATGATTTGGCTACCGCTTAATATATATGGAACAACTTTTTACAGCCATTTTTAGGGCCCTTTTATCCACGAAAAGGGAGCGTAGTTTATGTCTCACCCAGCTGTCATATATAACAACAGACCAGCTAAAGTCATCATCGTTTTAAATTACACAAACAATTCACAAAAGAACTTCCGAACTCAGAGTTGTTGAATTAACCTGCTTTCTTAACTATCTGGTAGGATTTTAATTAGAGTTCAGGAACAATAGATTTATCGCAGTCGTAGATAATGTCACAACTTGGAATCAAACGAATGTAGCGCCAGGTGGCTTAAAAGCCAATTGCGCGTGTCTCAAAAATGCCTTGCAACATGGTTCTCGTGTTATGCTTCAATATTTGTCTCAGTGCAGCCAATGGTTTGTGTAGAGAACATCAGAATTTCTGACAGGTAACTCTGCAAACAATAATTGAAGAGCCAGCTAGCCGTACTGCTTCGTCTAAGCTTTTAGTTTAGTCCCTGTCAATTAAACAAAATGCAATGTTTATCAGACCTCTCCTGCCACTCAAGCGTAGTTAGCCCCATTATCATTTGGCAAATTTTTACAAGCAATTCCAAAGCATGCCATGAAGACAATGGCCAAGACACCGCAGGAGTAATCGCTAACATCCAAGGAAAGAGTTTTGCAAGCAATAGCTTCTTATACCAACCGTCCTATTGCCTTGGCTCAGGTGTAACTCCCCAATGTCGGTATTAACAGTGTAGTGTCGGTTGCGAGGTTTGCCTCCATTGAATAGACCTATGTATTGATCCACATAACTGATTGCGTGTAAACACTACTGATGGGCTGTGTGTAACCCAAATTTCAGTAAAATATTGTGTTACTTATTTAGCTGCGGATAAATAATCACCTGATGATAATTGTTGTTATATGCTTTCTACAATAATCAGAATATTTAGGCATAAACATAAGCATGAGTAGCCAAAAGTGTTCACGACGACAAATACCATGCCTCCTCAGGAAAGACCGCTGTGCGAAAAGGTGAAGATTTCTACTTGCAAGAGGAAATCCATTTTGTATCGTTATGCATAGCTGCAACGACAGTCCTGTAGTTATCAAGCACCTGAGATAAACCAAGCAAGGTTGCACTCATTCCAACAAATGGACGATTGTTGAACGATAGCTTCACGTCGTCGACGGATGTCCTGACATACACATTTATATACCAACCACGGTGTTCCATCTCCTAAATTGAACCTTATTACTTAAGTCCAATAGTTGTGTACGCACAGTCTGCCAAGGGTATATTCTTCACATTCTTAGTAAGAGAGAAATTTAATTAAAGCTGTTGCGTTGCGAAGAAGAGTTGCAATCGGTTTCTTAGTCCGACAATAATAGTAAAAATATATTCATTGGGGTGCTGTAAGACGCGACTGTATTGCTGTAGTTAATATTGTTTCTGAGACCAATGTTGTTCTCAAGGCCAAGAGCTACTGGTATACAGCATATCGAGCTTGGCGTAAATAAGAATGATGTGATGTCAACGAGCAGAAGTAAGATGCTGAGAAATAAAACATGTATATTACAAATGCGGTTCAAGTTATCGTGAGCTTGCTCTGATGCATATTGGTCAAATTGTTCGCATTAAACTAAAAGCGAGAAAAATATAAAGGTATGGGGGAGTAGCATTGAAGGAACATCAAAATATATACACTTGCTCAGCATTCATACATTAGCAGCTAATAAGAGGAATCTTTGGGTTTGAAAATTACTGAATTTCAGAAGATCAGAATCCCTCATAATCACATCAACGGGAAGGTTAAACATCACACTTACATTTAATCTGCGCTTCCTGTTTGGTGCCACGGCAGAGTGCCATGCTTTGGATGAAATGGTTTGAAACACAGAGGCAATACTGCGATTTACCAGGACAATTTTCTTTTCCTCACTGCTGAATAAACGGCAAGAAGTTAGTAAAGTAAACTCTGGACTTACTTTGCCTCCTCGCTAGAACCTGTGGGCCAGAACATGATTTGTGTGCTGTGAAACTGTTCAGGTTAGCAATCAGCTCTATATTACAATTTATATGTTGATTTCTGACCTTGTTCACAACAGCCTTCAATCAACCAATCAGGGCCAGTTGATTCGTGAATTTGCCAATTGTATGCAGCTATTATCCGCCAATCACATGGGACCATTAGTTGATCATCTTGAACTGGGCCTGTTCTATTTTGCTGAACATCCGTAGCACCTGTGGACCAAAACCATCTGGTTGTTGATGCATTATGGTTAATTTTGTAGGCAGACGTATGATCCGTAGTTGCGAAAATATGCATTCAACTTGCCTAACGGAGTGTTGGAAAATGTGACGGCGGTATTCAGTCACAGATTGATTGTGTAGCTTTATACCATTGCAAAGAATATAATTTATCCTAGTGTACTCCAGTAATCGCTTTTTAATTATGTATCGCAGTTATTAACAAGTGTACCTATTAAGAATCCACCAGCTTTAGCCTTTCAATGCAAAGCCATTTGAACTCCCACTATTGTTATGTTATAATTTGAAAGCGTTGGCATGATATTTCAGATAATAAATCTAGGTAGAAAGTTATCCCAACTAGACTCAGTCAGTTATCACAAGCCCCCGACGGAGTGTACGGCCATTTCACACTTTCGCTAACCGTCAGCATGTGCTTTCATCTAAACGCTCTGTGACTAGAACACTTAATTCGAAATCGCCTGTCTGCGATTTGGACCGCTGAGCCAAGGGAGACAGTTACAACCTAGGGGCTTACGAGATATTACATAACGCTGCTCACTCATTTTCAGGTTCATTGTGCCTCATCAGCGACATCATTAAACTTTTCCTCTGCCACGGAGCAAACAGTTTCCTAGACGCAAGAACGACCAGATCAAATTAATGGAATACCTAACATGTAAAATATCTTCATTATGGACAGATGTACCAAGACTCTCAGTGGGAATCTTTCGGTGAGCGAGAAACAGAGGTTACCGGTGCTCAATATATCAGTTTAGCAATACAATGTAACAGCAGCTGCGTCGTGAGTGTGGTTTATAACCCTCATTTTATATTCAGTAATGGATTATTGCGCAATGTTGATGTTATCAGGACACACAGATACTAAATGAACATTATTGTTTTATGCAAATTCAAGGTATTTCATCTATAATTCAGGCCACCATGCAAATATCTTACGATGAACTGCAAAGTTCGGTCACAAGTAAGCAAAATATTCTAACAACCCACAGTATATTAAAGACTGTAAGTATTCTTTATGTACTCAACCTAATTATTGGCATAGAAATTAGTCATTTTATGTGCTTCCAACGTAGGTTTTGCATAGACAATAAGAAATATGATGATCTTAACTTACGAATAGACAAATACAGAGTTCTTTCGTTCGGTGCATTTGTAAGCGGATACAATTATAAATGCTGTTTTGTAGCAAGCACATTGCATCAAGCATTAAAAGACATACTTGTTATATTAGTTAAATCCCCTCATCAAAAAATGACTTTGGCCTAGTTACTTCTTTTTCACTAACTGCAGATGTACGAGTGTTCACAATGACTTTGTCCTCAAATCTAGTAACCATATTTTACTTATCAAAATGAGCACCAATAAATAAAGTTTTGTTCTGTGATCTCAATTTCACATCTGACACTAATTAACCAAATACGCTCCGTAGCCCAGGCAATTAGTTAACAGGGAAATGTGCTATCCTATGTTGATGGTTTTTCATCAGTATATTTCAGAACACAATAAAACGCAAATTAGCACACAGCCAAATGTTTAACACGGAAAAGTGTACTGAATTTAGAAACACGTTTGGTATTGGACTTCTGAATATTGTTCGTCATCTCAGTCCTCTAAACACAGGCCGGGAAGTGTGAACGTTTGTGCGCAGTCAAGTATCCACCTTGAGTTACTAGCATTTGACATTCTACCCTAGTTCCTCACTAAATCAACTAATGCAGCATGTCATTGCCTTCATGAGGTTTGCAACTCATAATGCGCCAAGATCAACGTATGCGCGTATCGGCACAACCGTCAGTCAAGTGGGTCAGAAAATTGCGTACTATGCACGTAATGCATTTCATGTTTAATAGTGAGGTCAAATTATCAGTAATAGTAGCATTAAGCAGTCAGAATTATTCATAAATCTTGGTTGAGAAATTAACCTTCAGAAATATATACATACTATAATTATTCCTTCGCACTAAGTTAGGCGTGTTTAATCAATGATGCAGCTTGAGCGTGTGAGATGCTTAATCTGTGTATTGGAAAAGGCTATCCTCAAATTTCCTCCTTAACTGCAATCGAAATGATGATAATTTTATTTGCTTACTGAGTAAGCATTTTTGCGATTTTAGTATGCATACGGACGAAATTTTCTCTATTATGGGTTACATGGGAACAAGCATCATATATTAAAGTCAACCAAATTTTATGGTTGTATCTGAAGAACGTGTGTTCCTTTATAGTTAGATTGCATTATTCTATTTGCGAAGGTGCAATCGCGTTAAGAAATCCCCATTAAATTAATGCGCAATTTTCATCTCGTATGCGACTAACTTAATTCTTATCAGTTTAGATATGTCCGGTTTAGTTCCAGGAACATTCAATTACCCGCACATTCACATGGAATATAATCAATAACCAACCAACAACTTAATTATGCGCTAGGCAATATTATAAGCGAAAACATATAAGCATCTGGAAAGGCGACGATTCGGTTGCAAGATCGTAAAACATTAAGCTAACTAACACAGGGCATTTTATTTTTCCGAATCGTAGCGAAATTTCTGTTTTGTGCTTGCTGACAAATGAAAGCGTAACGGAAAAGTATGCTTACCTAAAATTAATTTAGTCTATTTTTATATTGAGGTCGGGAACTCTACAATCATGTATACTACTCGGACGCTTTCCACACATTTCTGATCTTCTGATTTACGTTATGTTAAACAAAATTTTGTGCTGTTTGCCTCTCAGTTCTGTGCTTATTTAGATTTACAACCGATTGCAGCTTGCTTGATTGGATTTCACCTAGTTTTGATGCATCCGTATATGGTCTTCCCTATGACGCCATCAACCCATGCTTTCCAATCCAATGACTGAAATACTGCGCATGTTTCATAGGTCAAACAATCATATTAAAGCATTTATTCTCCATTAATTATGGGGATTCAAGTGTATCAATATGGTGTTTGCGCAGGAGACGCCAGGATTGGACCAGGTAAAACTCGTGACGCCTCCTGTGGTTGTTCAACAGCTGCGGTAAGATAGACGGCAGGATCATCGCAAACACACTTTGTAAGAGAAAAGTTGCTGCTTGTCTATTCTCGGTGCGTCTTCGGCCTGTTTCAAGTAATTAGGAGCATTCTGCACACGTACTCAAATTTTGCCTTCCTAGGAACCACGTTTAAACAGTTTGTTCTAAGTCGATATTCATGGGTTAGTTGATGCTATGTATCAATTGTTTTGCATCTCAGTACATCAAGCGCAAAATGTTTTCCTGACGGTGTAGTGTAGGAATGGCAGGTTTCTCTCTCGTGTCGTGTAAATTTTTCACTTTCTTTATGAAATTTCATATCTACATGTCGATTGCAAATAATAGGATTTCTGACTCGAACACGCTGGCAAAATATTTGTCGATGAATAGAAGTGGACATTGCTACATTCTCAGTTCGTGGAAAAGAAAACGGAATAATAACTAGAACAAAACTAAACATGAGGACCTCCACTTTATGTTGATGTCAAATGAGGAATTTGGCCATTCAACTTTGGATTGTGTCCTGACTCCATAGCTACGGAGCTTATGAGGAATAATGGGGAGGTCCATGCAATCAAACCTCGACTCCTACTCTGGCAACTAGTGATTCCTTCCACCTTGCTTAGGCTAGAGGAAATTTCCTAGTGCTGGCACGATTTCAGCAAATCCTTGCTGCTGTAAAAATGCAAATTTGTTGGTCTTTAAGTATCCTATGAGCTCTTCTGATGTAACAGATATAAATTTGCGAAGTACCTGGAGAGAGTTTTGGACGGCCTTACAATGGTTTCGCAAGCTTGCCACAATTGGAAATAGACTTGCTTATTCCATGTTGCTATTTAATTAATAAGGAAATAAATAGTTTTGTGCTTTTTGAAACGAGGCACACCAGTACAGGCGTAATGGAATGTTTGTTGGAGGCGATTTCAATACGCAAGTATTTTATTTAGACCCTTACACCGCAACATACCGGCTGCCTGTATAAACTGCTATTATTTGCACAAACGGCTTGGCTGAACTGGTTCTATCCGTGGCAATGAATGGCAGGATCCTAGGCCTAATGTTTGCTATGGGCCTCCCAAATCGCAGGTAATATCCGGTACAGCCTACCGGAGAGTGAACACAACTTCATGGTATTAGATATCATGTTACTTACCAGAGTGATTTAAGCCTAATTGTGCCTTATGTTTCACCGGCAATATATCTTGAATGACTGCGAAATATATGTACACCTGCTAAGACGGAATCAGTGGGATGCAACGTTTCATACCTTTGACCCAGAAGTAGCAATGGAAGCATGTTATGGGGATATAAATGTATGCCTATGCATTCTTGCCTGTCTAAACCGGAAGAGACCCCACATGCATGAACGAAGCAGCATTACTTCCGCTAACCCTAAATAGGGCAATCAATAGGATTGTCAGAGCCTACCTTGGCACTCATATTTTGATTACACTATCAAATTTACAAACAACATAATACATCGCGTGTACGCAGAGTTGAAAAAACGCATCTCTGTTAAACGCCGAACTCTAACCCTCTTAAGCTTTGTGTCCTGGCGGTAGTTATAAGTATCGCTTTTTAAAGTTTAATACTGCTTCCGTGCAAGCGTTATTCCTGCCAGTACTCTCGAGGATACGTACAATAGTCTTCTGCCAACGAGTAAGTAAACGCCAGAACTCCGATGATTACTTTACAGTGTGTGGAGTAAAATGTTGATGTTCGTGTCGAGCTATAGTAAATTATTTCAGGATTGACAGAACTTGTGGGGGATGCTAGCTGGGATTTTCCAGACGACTGTTCTATTAACAGTGCTTTGTTGGAATTTACTGGCAAGTTAATAGATCTTATCTAATTTGCATCGGTCAACATGCCCCTTCTTCCTCCAAAGGCAAAATCATTCATGTGGAGCAGAACCCGAAAACACATGACCGTAAGAGACTATACGTGGTATGCGCCTAGAGCGAGCTTTAGCCCTGACAACTAGAGTAACTATGTTGTGCATCGTAATCCCTGTACCACACTTGTGCGTAAAGATAAATTAATATACCTGCAAAGTCTAGCAGAAAAGTTTCATGCTAACAGTAAGCTTCTGTACAGTCATATGAACAGCCTCCGGAATGTGACATGTGAAGTCCCCCCACTAATATCGGCGGATGGATTTACACAAACCGCGGAGGATGCAGCCAATGTTTTACAGCTAAAATAGGACCCTATTTTCCAATATGCTCCAAGTATTTGTAACATACCTGTCCTACTCTCCCAGATACAATATCTACAAACATCACGTTTAGTTCAGCGATCATTTTGAGGAAGCTGCTATCGTTGCGCATTCAAAGATTCCCCCGGAGTTGACAACATTTCCTCGAATGCGCTGCAGGTGGCAGCTATGAGGATAGTTGAAAAATTAACGGGATTTCTGCAAAGCTGCCTGGTAGAACAGTTGGTCCCTAGCATGTGAAACTAAGGTGTAATCACCCAAATTGTCAAAGGTGTTAGAAGTTCAGAGCCAGTTAACTATGGCCCAGTGACTCTCCTCCCGGTGCTCTCTAAAGTGATGAAATGTATCATAGCTGAGGCTGTAATAGGCAACTTGTAATGGCCCAACATCATAGCGCCGGAGCAACACGGTCACCTACTACCAACCTACTGCTTTCCTGTGGAAGTTGAACCAAGATAGTCAACAGTGAAACCGGCGTTGATATCATCTACCTAGAATTTTCCAAAGCATTCGAAAGCGTAGATCACTGCGTCCTTCTCCAAAGGCTGCAAGCTGAGAGTTGGATATCCTGAGTCTGGATGGATCAAAAACTTCCTCTTCTGCGGCGCCTTAAGCTTCCAGTTCTAGGTTCACTTTCTGATTCAGTTAGTGTGGACTGCGTTGCTCCAAAAGGTTTGGTTTTAGGTCCGCGGTTATTCTTGTTCTTCATTAACGACCTTGTGAGTGTCATCAAGTCAAATTTGCTACCTTGCCGATGACATCAAGATACGGATAGCAATTGACTGTCATAAAGAGCACGGTATGTAGCAACGAGATTTGGATTGCCTTTTTGAACGGTCAACGCTAAATATACCTCCGTTTAACACGGACCATTGCCAAAGCGTGCATGTTCGCTACAACACAAGTACGGATATAAGCTTGGAGACGATATGCTGAACTCCGCCTCACAAGAGCTAGACATGTGGTAGCGATCTAAGACCATCTCGGCTATTCGACGCAGTCCTTGAAGACGTCCAAAACTGCGAATCAACATGTTGGGCTGTTACTGAGGGCGCTCTGGAGGTTCGATCCCTCCATCTTCCCCCAAATGCTCAATGCGTTTGTAAGGCCCCATGTAAGGAACTCGATCCAGGCTTGACAACCTTGATTAAAACGCGAATTGGTTTCACTGGAGACCGCATAGCGACGGCCAACGAAAAATGTGTACGGTTTGAACATGTTCGAGAATCCAGGGGTGGTGTGCAACATATTCAGCGTTTTAAACCTACCATCCTGAGGATTTCACCGATTTTATTTAAGGTACTCGATGCTAAGAGGATACTGCGGATTAGGTGCCTTTATTTGCGAATCAGGACTCAAGCAAATAAGATAAATAATCCGTCTGACGTGTCTAGGTAAGTGCAGCAAAAATCCATCTCAAACTTCAATTATTTTGCGGCAGCAGATAACTGAAGAATTTTATTTGACCTCACATAGGGTGAGAACTCGCACAATGTCACCGAAACATCGCGTGAGTTGACATTTTTGGCAAAGAGGTTGGTAGTATATTGCGATTTGTACAGCAGTAAAAACGATAAACATATTGAATTAACCAACGTAAATGGAATGGTGACATTGTTACACTGCTGATCACGCCATACATCAAATACACAGGGAGTGGTGAGCAAGGCGACCAGTAAATAGGGGGCAAAAATACAGTCAAGATTTTTCAAGTAACAGACGTGCAAACTTCTTTTGCACTGCTAATCACTCTGTCTATTTATTCTATTAAGTTCATCATTTATACAAATGTTGTTTTGCTGTGACATTTTTAATGCTCGTTCGACAGGTTTTAGCAATATGTTTGATAAACTGATAACTGAACAAATAATAGCAGCTTGTTTAATACTCGAATGGTTACTTTCCGAAAATAAAACATGCCTATACCTCATAGCAATTAACTTGTGAGCTACATCGTGCACTACCATTTTATTGAGATATAATAAGCAATCTGAAGAAGCGTATGATTCTGCAAGACCTTGCTAAAGTCTGTAGAAACTGATATGCATTATGGTGCAGTAAACATAAATCGTAGCTCGCTTATCAGTTGCGATTGCACCATAAATCAATGATGCACCATCGCCGTACACATGTTGGCAATTCGACTTTTACATGAGGTACAAGGTATTTGGTTTTTTGAAGATAAGCATGTTAGCAAATGCGACATAAACAAGAAAACATTTACTGGCCTTTAGAATCAACCACAATTCTTACGGTTGCGTTTTTGATTAGTTATTTTTATAAAAAATCAGTCACGATTTCCAGATATCGATAAAAGGGTGATTATAGGTTTAGTTTGGCGTCACTAAACTTATGATGGTCTTCAACCTCATTGATTACTAATTTCGTGCTCTGCTGTCTCCTCTGGTCTACCAATTGCCTTGTATGTGTACTGCAAAATAAGATGTCTGAACACACAAAATAACGCATTGTTGCTCTAAATAAAACACACGGAACCGGTCAAAGTTACCATATTACTTAATTTTTACATTAAAAATTTTAATTCAGATTTAGTTCATCAATTGAACTAAAATGGTGTAAAAATATTTGTAGCTAAAAATTAATTGCACTGAACTTTAAACAATTTATAAACTTGAGACAATTCGTATTCGATTATCTAGCATTACACTCGGAATATGTGATGAGTTTCATGATATTCTCACCAACCACAGACTAGGAGTTACATAAAGTGCACTACCTTTTCCTACTGTTGCTTTATATTTTCCAATATGCCCCTACCGGTATTTACTTTCCTCACATTTTTTCAACTGGGATATGGTGTTAGACGTATATCGAGCAGTCACGTTCGTTATCCGATGCGTAAGTCTACGCAGTTCCTCCGCAAAGCTCTCACATATGATAGGCAAGCGAAGTTATTTCCAGAGAAAATGCTGAAATATGCCCAAGGATAAATGCCTGCTTAATCCAGCACGTTGTAGCATACTTGACACCGTTGTTGTCGTTTAAAGAAGAACCGCTTCACAAACTTTATAATTTTAAAAAGTTCATTATTAGGATCCTTCTTTATGGTCTTGCACGGAAGGGCTAGGTGCAAGAAACCTGGAAAAACCAAAACATTGTTTTTCCTTTTGCCCTGGTAGGATCTCAGTATGGGCATGTTTTTAATATTTATAACAACGGAAGTAAATAACCTGTTACTGCTTTTCTTGAAATCTGTTGGCATTTTCCCTTTATTAGGTCGAATACTTCCAACCGCGCGTTCCTTTTGTTTTTGAGTAGCACATACAATACGGCAGTTTGATGATGTAATAACATTTTTAGAGTAACAAATGTGAAAAGATTGCAGATATCACCGTATTTCACACATTTCTTAGCACATCTATTCGGTCCCAGTCCTGCCTTAAAGACGTTCTGTTCTGCTATTCTTCAAGCAGCATTGGTTTCTAACCTTACTGGAATCCGCCAAGTATTAGAGGCTTTTGCGCGAATTACACAAGGAGATATAGAAACGGCTGATAAATGTTCATGGTTATCGCGGTCATTAAATTTAGCTTGAGGAGTCTCGCTGTCACATCTGTGAATATCACGAATGCTATGATATTCTTTGGACTGCACAATAATGTAATCATTATAAACATCATATTTATTCTCATATCAAAAATTGTTATATTCGAAGGCTGCTAATTCTCGTAAAACTTATCAGCTATCCTCCCCTACGAGCTGTTGTTGAAAACATAGGTCTAAATTATCTCAAATCAAGCGCAAAATACCACTAGGAATTTCTGAATAGTTTTCTTATAACTCTCATGTTTATTGACGATTTCTGTACGTTTAGCCCTGTTACCCGATAATGAGTGTCGTCCGATCTGGTGGCGTCTGATTAGAAAGTAAATATATATTATGGTCATGCAATCATTGTAAACGCCTACGGGCTTTCTCGGTCGCACGAATAAAACGATATTCTCTCGCGAAGTCCATCGGAAAGTATAGTGTGACGTCACAGTTATAAAGAAGTTTTGGATGATTATCGCCATGAAACGTTGTCAAGAATATTTTACTAAAGTGGGATTAAAGCACATTTCAAGCTCTAACCAATCAAACTCACCGCTTCGGGCGTTCTAGTGTTAAACATCACAGTGAATGTGCTTATCTACTATAATTGCCTCTACGTCATGTTAATAACTACAATACAGCATGTACACATGATATTTTGTTAAGATTGCGTGAAGGCCATCTGATAAAATATGTCCTGCATGAGCCAGTAGTTTTCGCAAATGGTTTTCTCAGTGACTACCCCATTTTTAAACGTACACTTATTATCCCTTTTGTTTCGTCACGGTGCAAAATGGAAAAGCTATTTTTAATATGTATTTTTATGTATTCTGTTTATGTATTATGTATAAACGTCAATAGGAAATGTAAACGTAATACCCAAGCAAGCATTTTTTACCTGTGGCTATGTTAGGTTGTTAGATTCGCCTAGATTACTGCGTTGAAATGTTTTGCGGACATAGTTTGTTATGGATTTTACAGCGGAAACCATGCGAAAACAATGCTGACTTCCTTGATCCGTTAAGCGTTATCCGAGTATTGGTATTTATCTGGCTTAGTTGACATGAGCCACGTTGTGACAACGTTGAAAGTCGGCACAACGTCTGTTTTAGAATCAGAGATCTGGGAATAAATTAAAAAGGCTAACGATATTCGCGCTGTCGCCAGTCATTGTGTGTTAAACCAAAAGTTAAATGATCAGCCTCTTTCTCCAGCGAAAAAATATCAAAAATGCGGTTTGCTTTATATTGGAGATTCTTAATTATATATGAAACTCAAATCATTTACAGTCAGAGATTTGCCCTTAAAGAACTGCGCAAACATTGTTAAATATCCAACTGTTCACATCACAACCCTTGTATATACTTCTATATGCCCCATGACTTTAGGTGTGTAGGTCAGTCTCCAGCTGGATGCGGTATGTCTGTCCCAATAAAGTAGTCAGAATTTCAGGAAACTCATGCTCTGATTTGCTTAAATCTGTACGCGTACGTAGTACTGCTTATTCATGCGCTTGGTTGTGTGTGTCCAAAAATACCTAGTATTGTTAATTTTATAAATAATTCATACGGTACACATTTTATCTTCTTACGACCAGCTACTACTTGTTTGCTTATCTGTTATTCTGATTGCACCTTAACCATTTAGTTGGCAGGTCACCTAAACCGATGTGCTAGGTGTGTCTATGCGTTAACTCAATTTTTGATCCAGTTTTACTATGAATACGTAACCATTCAGCAAATAAGAAGTATAAGCAATACTTCGCGTAGACCCTGTTGTTTCATGGTTATGCACCTGTAGTGATGTGTTTGCGTCAACATTCAGGGACTGAACCCTCGTCCATGCCGTCAATCTCATCGTTGCAGATTTACTCATAAGAATATTTTTTGCCGTTAAACCTTCAACACCCGAGATACCGAATGCTTTAAAGTCGCTTAAAACGCGATGTAACTTAAGCAGTACATCATCAAACATAGGGAAAAATTGAGTATATATTGTCAATTCAGAACTAACCGGCATAAACAACACATTTTTACTGAGCAAATGCACGCATACGGCACCAAAAGCGCGCGATAGCTTGCTATTCGTCAGGAAGAAAATCAGTTGTTGAGATAATAGATGATGTTACAACTGGCTGCGAAATTTAGAGACAAGCGATTGCACCAAGATGAGTTTGTATTTAATGTTATTGATTCGTTTTGTTTAAAAAAGCAGACTGATGAACATTAACTTGTCACTTAAAATGTTACCTGGAGAAAGAATGATTGGCAGTACAACCGCCAAGTGTTTGGAAAATGTCCACAATCTCTTGAAAAACGAATTTTGATGCATAATACGAATTATTTAATGACGTTTGATAATTAATAAATGGAGATATCATTCGACTGAAAACAATGTTCCATCAGAACATGAGAGAAAAGGAATAGAAATACAAAGTGCAATAGCAAAACATATAGAAGTCGTTGGGTTTTGCTTTTGCCATGTTTAAGTCTAGTGTTCCATTATTGGTTTTGAACTGGTCCAGAGCAGGTCAAAATTAGTGGTTCGTGGATTGCAGTGTTAAGAGCAAGCAGCTCCCAATCGCAATAGTAGCTCTTGTTTTGTTTTGAAGAATTTTATGTGCCACCTTAGATAATAACTAAGATATGATGGTGCGAAGCAGCACTGGCAACAATGACGTCTTTTGCGGGCCATAAAGTCCAACCTTTCCAACAATTGCGAGTCATTGTCTGGTTGCCTCCAGACTACATTTCGCACCGGTCCGACGGGATGGTAATCTGGACACTGCATTCCTCATACTTTTTCTACAAGTTAACGTAGTGCATCGTTGCACATTTTCCATTCATTTATGTGAAGCGCAAATAACGCTTGACGAAGAAGACAATCGGGTGGCATGCGATATATCTGGCCGAGCTAAAGCAAGCGGTGCTGGTGAATAACATTATGGAGACGGAGAAGGTTTGCGTTAAGTAATGGGTGTCAAAGCAGTATGTTGCTAACGTAATGCTACCACTACAAAAAAGCCATCCCTTATATGCAACGGTTGTCAAACTTGGACGGTCGCTTCACTTCTTCCGAAGGCAGAATCTACTTACAGCGGTCGTACAAGATGACCGCACGGACAATGTTGGTACCTACCTAACACTTGGGTTTGAAACTAACTTAGTGATTATGCCATAACTGTCTCAGTTTGAGGAATGCATAGTTACCTTTTACGATTGGTTGAGAGACCTCAAATCCCACATTGCGGCCGACCGAGAAACAACAATCTAGGTAGATGAACGAGGAGACTTGCTGTTGGTGCTCATCATCCATGTTGTGGACAGGCACATATAAATGTTGCAAATTTACCTGGCATAAAATACATAGCATACCTAGAATCCTACATTGCTTTGAATTTTAAAACGCCATGTATGGGTTTTGTGTCGTACCCCAGCGAAGCAATATCATCAGCGTAAGATTAGTCCGCAATTCTGCCAACAATTAGATTGCGCCGTTATTTGTTCACTTTCCGATGATCTTTTGACAACATCCTGGATGGCAAAATTTTGTAAGGAAAGGGAACAATATGCGAATGTCGCTGGTGACAGCAAGCAAAGCTCTGAGCGTGCGTAAGCTCTATCTTTGCCCGACTTGTGAATATGATGTTCCTAGCGAATTTTTTTATGGTTGTCGCGCCAACAGGTTCTTCGTAACCGGATCTAGAAAGCAGATATAATTACCAATAAATGCAGCTAGAATGTCCAAGAAAACAACCCCTTTTTGACAGCTTGTAGATATGATGGTTGCAGGAACTAGCGAAATGTGCAGGTTTAATTGTGGTACCTCGGCTTGGACAACCATCATATTTCTTTTAGGGATAAATTCCCGTTTTGATCACTAAAAGACTTCGAATTTGACAGGACACAAATATCTTGAACGCATCCGAGATCAACGCAATTCCACGATAATGGGCGCAATCTTATCGGGTGCCTTTCATGTGAATCGGATCAATAAACCATTAGTGTCATAAGTTTGGAACTTTACTGTCAGTCTAAATTTTCGTGAAGAGCAACAGACTACCTAGACGCTTACCTCCCGGACGCCTATGAATAGGGACGGCTGTAGCCTCTTAGGGCTTTAGAAAATAAAACTTTAAAGATCGTATTGTACTCTCGTTCTCTGTTTTGGTAGTGGGTTTGCGGAGACTGGCCAAGCCTTACCTGAGGCTAAAGGTTTTATGAGGCGCTGTACTGTGTTTAAATTGAAGAGCAACATGCTCTACCACCAACCTATACGCCTGTGTAGGTTTGTAACTTTCATATACTGTCACACACAGATGGTCTGACTAATAGTGTGGGAATTGTAGCTGGTGGTCCTAATGTGGTAAACTAACAGTATAAATTTCAATCTAGTGCAGCGGCCTCCATTTCAACAACTCGTTTTGACAACTTGGTTTAAGCTTTTGAGATAGAGAGACAGGGTATGTTGTGCGGCACGTCGGTGGACACGGACAGTCGACTATATGGCAAGTTTGAGATTCTTGAACACGATCTAGCTTTTGGCTGTGCATCGAAAGCCGTGGCACCTGAGTGAACCACCTGATAGTAAGGATTGTTGCAACTCTGACCAGTGCTGTTGAACATACAGAGTCCGGCAGAGAATACGATATTCTCAAAGCAACCGTGGTTATTTTGTTTCCACCGTTGGATGCTTTAAATTTTATGTGTTCATCCGTGTTATTTTAGCTGTATTGAAGCTACCAAAAAGTGGGCAGACCTCAAACATGCCTACTTCCATTTCTCCAAACATAGGCGCTTCACTTGGAGATTCAGCCATAACACCGACAGCTCAGCGCCCAAGGAAATCCGGTGCAGATAACGAGCATGTAACGCACGCATCGATTGCGTCGACAAACACACCGGGAGCGACACACATAGGTCCATCTTCAGTAGTGAGCACACGTGGCGCAAAGCAGCTTTCACCGTCAACTCCAGTGGTGCCCTCTAAACAACCCGAATTATCGGCAAAAGATATAAAGCCAACACTCGATAAACAAAACCACGCTGCGTCAACTCTCGTGTGCACCAATGTTTCCGAATCCAAATCTGACACAATAAAAGGCAGGTTGCAAGACGATCGCAACCAGTGGTGTTCCATCTGCGAGGCGATTAGCTTTCGGGTTGAGCCTGCAATGCTGCAACGCGTAGCGCGTCACCCGCTCTCAGTGCACTCTGGTGAACCTGGTATTCTTCGAGTAACACTAGACTCAGCAGATGAGACAGACGCTGTCCTGCTCTCAGCAGTTCGGCCTCTCAACTCACCAAACGGAATGTGCATAGTACCTGATCTACCTTGGAAAGATCGCCCCAAAGAAGCACTTGAGCAACGCAGCATTGCTAAAAGGGATAACAAGAAAACATATTTGTTCATTGTTTTCCCGAACTTCTGCATTCTTCTGATCACGATGCACAAACACATGACAGAGAGCAGTGGTGCTACATCCGCTAAGCTCTCTCTGTTGAAAATGTTATTGCCAATCCCTGAAAGGAGTTCCGTCATCATCTAACTACAAGGTCTGCGCTCCAAGGCTAACGAAAGTAGTACTACACTCCGAGGAAATAACGAAAATTCTGTCGGATAGCTGGTCAAGGTTTCGAGCTTGGTCGCCAACAAAAATCCGACTAAAGGCAGCAGGCAAACGACCAAAAGTCGGAAGCAATTCGATGGAACTTGCAAGCGCTGCAAATTATTTATCAGCACAGTTCTGCGGAGAGATCAACACAATAGCGCCCACGGCATTCAAAAGGACCGAGCACAGCACGAGTGAAACTACTGTTCATGAACGCGCAATAATGCCATGCAACATGACTGAAGTGATTAAACTAAAAGACGATTCATGGTCGGCCACCTAACGGTCGGCTTAAAAACTAAAAAAAGTTGACATCTGTCATTCAACTCCTAACAACAAAAGCCCTATCTTTTAAGTACAAAACTCCCAACGTCTTCTAAGCAAGATGGCCTAACTTAGAGAACGCAATGCCTCACAACCGCGGGACCTCGTCATGATTACAGAGACATGGTTAAACCCTGAGATAACCGATGCTGAGATCAATTTACCCGGTATGTCGCTGCTTCGGACCGATATAACCGGAAGGAGTGGCGGTGTGATTCTTTATGATAATAAAAACTCTGATGTGAAGTTATCGATCACCCGAAAACCCGAGCTCCCGATTGGTTTTGGTACCGCCTATGGTTGCGAAACAAGGGCACATATCTACTAGCCGTGATTTATCGCCACCAGACGCAACGTCGGAAATTGACTCCAAACTGAACCACGTTTTTCAGTTTGCTTTGAACAAGTCATACACTCACATTCTTATCGCTGGAGACTTTAAAGTGCACGACTTAGAAGTGCTGGCAACCGACGGTATGCAGTTTAAAGTCTGCTTGCAAGAGCTAGTTGCTAGCCACCCTCTGTACAACCACGTAACTACTCCCACCGGATATCGAACTGCAGGGTTCCAGCACTAGTCACGGCTAATGGGTGCACGTGATCAGCACTGGAAGCAGCTGATCTCCTAGGCTTCATTACTCCCAAACTTTCCAGCAGGTAACGAACCCAAACATTCTCCTCATTTCTAATACTCCACCATCTGGTTTATACAACATATTTTTCACTGCGGAAGCTGTGTTAAAGTTGTTATCCTTGCGTATGCACAATTTTCCCGGAACTGAAAACATCCGACCAAAGGCTCTGCAGACGATAGCTAGTGATCTAGCAGAACAACTGGCTGTTTTCTATCAGTGATCTCTAGAAGAGAACCGTATTCCACCAGTATGGAAGCGATGGGTCATCATTCCTATCCATAAAGGAGGTAGCCGCACTGATCCTGCCATCTAACGTCCAATAACACTAATTCCTGCACTATCCAAAGTGGTGGAATTAACCATCATATATGCGCTGAGGTAATACTTGAAAAGCCATCATTTATTAGCTCCAGAGCAATATGGCTTTCGTCAAAAGCATTTGCATAATACTAACCTACTAATTGCACTGAATAACTTCACTGAAGCTGTTGATGATGGAGTAGGAGTCGATGTCATCTACCTGGACTTTCCAAAAGCGATTAATCGCTTAGACCATCGCATTCTCCTTCAGAAGCTTCGGAACTACGGCACTGGCGACTCAATCCTGAGTTGCATTAGCAATTTTCTACACGAACGACGGCTATAAGTGAGCGTCCGAGAATCATTTTCTGATGCCATCGATGTGGCATGTGGAGTACCACAAGGCTATGTTCTTGGACCTAATCTATTCTTGGTGTTAATTAACGGTTTGGCGAGATCAATTCCTTCCGAGTTCCTATTACTCGCTGATGATATCAATATATGGCGAAGGATCAGTGGACCGGACTACTACGAACGGCTCCAGTGCGATCTTACCACAGTGTCGAACTGACAAGTTCAAAACGTTCTACCATTCAACGTAGACAAATGTCGCGT
The DNA here is from genome assembly GCA_944474145.2 of Dicrocoelium dendriticum. Classification (NCBI taxonomy): domain Eukaryota; kingdom Metazoa; phylum Platyhelminthes; class Trematoda; order Plagiorchiida; family Dicrocoeliidae; genus Dicrocoelium; species Dicrocoelium dendriticum. Next base: position 75,382,817 of record OX104060.1, on the reverse strand, counting down.
TGTACAATTACGCCATAGACATAACTACACCTATTTACTTGGGACAAACGGATTACAGACCAGCTCCCAGGAAAGTGTCCTTGGTTTGATCCTACCCAGCCAACTCAACTGTTCAAAACAAGCTGAGTTAGCTGCGAAAAGAGGCAAACAGTACGTCTGCATGCTGCGAAGGGCATTTGGGAGATTTGACCTATCAATCATCCCAATGATACACAATTCCTACGTATGCCTGCATGTTGAATACACAATCCAAGCTGCGCAACCTTGGTTAAAGTGCAACCTAGAAGCGATAGATTCCCCACAACGATGAGCAACAAAGAATGTAAAGGGCTTGCCCTATCAGTCTTACCACCGAAGGCTAAAGTTGCTGGGAATTATCAGCGGACGATATCGAAGGCTGCGCGGGGATCTCATATTAGCGTATTAGATACTGAGTGACCCCAACCACGTATGCCGCTATTTGCTGAAATTTAGCAACAACACGCAGCTCAGGGGTAACGGCTAAACCATGTTTTCCTTGAGACTTATGTACTCAGTTTAGGATCTTTCGTTCTTACATTCTTTAATTTAAACGATGCTTCCAACATGGATGATTTGTTTATTAAAATGAATGTACTAGTCGATGCAACATGGTTTTACAGTAAATGTCCTCAACAAATGTGTTTTTAATTCAAGTATTTTTTCTCGCAAATATTGATAATTATATATCCAGGTTATTGAAATTATCGTTGCTTGAAATTTAGCAGTATAAATAGTGTTAACCTAATCCACGTAAATACCAACCAGGAACCCATTAACGAATTGCATGTTCAGTGAACATAAGCTACAGTTGGTGGCGTCTGTTTTTAAAGTTCAAAAAAGGACATAGCTAGAGACACTTCGATATGTGATTCCGAACCAAGCACTTTCTTGCAATGCACATTACTGAGGTATTATTCAAGATCCTCACATTTTCTGCTGGGTAGGTGGCACAGCAAGATTTATTTTAATCTGATCTCCTCTTTAGCTTCTGCAACATTTTGGAGCAACCAGGTTTCCTGTCGGAACATTAGAAATATAACTGAGGAGATCATGTGTTTTTTAATTTGTTTTATAACGGTTACTCTGATCCAAACAATACACTAAACTTTGTTAGTTAGAGATGAATTTGTATCCACCAGTCTGCTATTAGCAAATGCAGTTTTTACTTGTCTTTCAAATGAGTGACCGGTTATTTCCACTTTGATGGACAAGTATACCAGCAACTGAGAGAAATACCCATGGGATTGCCAAGTTCGGGTATCATTGCAGAAGCCGTAATACAGAAATTGGGAGCGCACTGCACTGTTATCTACCAGCCCAAAACTCTGGATCCGATACGTGGACGATAGCTTGTCATCGTAAAATGAAACAGAGTTCAGGCCAGGCACGATTTGCTCAACAGCACATTTAAGGATATCAAACTTACGATTGAATTACAGAATAATAACAAGCTGGCATTTTTGAATGTGCTGGTCACTAGGAATACAGACGGATCTATGAAAACGTGCGTATATGGGAAGAAAACGCATACGGACCAGAGATTAAAATGCCGCTGCAACCACCCGATGAATCACAATAAGAACTGCATTCAAACCCGGTTCCAAAGAGCGGAAACGCACTGCCCCACAGCCGATCCGCGGAAACGGGAAGAAAATCACCTATATCGAGTGTTTAGAAACAAGGGTTATCCGAGATATTTTATGAGAAGAAGTCTAAATAAAAAGGTCTCAGCAACAGCAGCACCATCAGTCCCCTGAGCAAGCAAACAAAGATATAGTGCACCCTTTCATCAAGAACGTCTCCGAACTAACATAAAGATTGCTGCAGTTACATGGAATCTCTGTGGCTTACATGCCAATTGACACCCTAAGGAACTTGATCTCAAGACCCAAAGAAAGATCGATCAACCCGACCAATACAATGTCATCCACTAGATAAAATGCAGCGACTACGATACAAACTACGTCGGACAAACTGGCGGAAATCTTTTACACGAATCAGCGTACACAATGCGTCCATAAGAAGGTATGAATCGCACTCATTGGTTTCTGCGCATGAGGATCAAGAAGATCATCATTTCGATCTGGAGAATGTAAAGAGCCTGGCACATGGAAGTACAAAACAAGCGAAGGAGTTTTGGCAGCCTGGTCACTTCAACGAACTCAATCACTAGACACATATTACTGAACGCAGTTTATGCAACACTACTGGCGAACGAAGGCCAACTCGATCAATTGAATCCTGTGAAACGTGAGACTAGACAACCAGAACTGACGACAGACTCGCTCGCAAGAGTAAACGCACAAAGACCTCGAAACACAAATAGGTAAGTTCATAGGTCATCTACCCATCAACCAAAATGAACGCGGATCGAAAACCCAACCAATAAGATTGTTCCTTTCAACGCTTAACCAATGCGGTAGAAAATGACGCACGCACACCACACTCAGTGCACTCCCAATGAGGCTCCCATACGCTACTCTACGATACTGCAGGCCATTCAACTACGCACTGATAATGCCACCTCGATTGGTGACGAAACGTTTGCAACAAAATTGTTAAGCTAAGCGAAGAGTTCAACCGCTAGCACAAGCGATTTTGGAAAGATTTGAAGAGGTAAAAAGAATTGCGCATAAAATACTTCTGTTCCAGAATCCGCACGGTTGTAACATTGATGATGCTGCAACCTAAATAAAGTTACAACAAATCCACTTTAACTCAAAAAACTTCAAACCGGGGCAAGGGAAAGAAAACCAGCCAGAATTTATCATTCAATAACTGATGATCATTTCAACTCAAGTAGAATGCCTATTCGTTATGTCAAGTTTCGAAAGAAAAACAAAACACGAAGCTTTGAGCAAACAATCGTTCTCGATTGCTTCTTCATCAGTCTCATACAGTAATATACCTTATGCTAACGTATGTTGCAATCGTTAGTGCAACAAAGAAAGAATTGAACAGAAAATTAACTTGTGATCATGATGACCCTCATCTGATCACGTGACTGAGGTCAGGTGGATTTGCGGAATACCATTGCTTCCTTCACGGCTGGTGGTCGGCCAGTGAAGTTGTAGTGTTTGTATTAGTTTCTTCTGAACACACAAGTCCGGATTTGTTAGACGTATGCACATTTCCTCAGCGGTGGCGAGTATGCTTGCTCTTAGACGATGATTTTGTCTTGATGGTATTTTGCAGAGAATTTGAAAGGCTGTTCGTTTGTCTATCTGGTGACCTGTGTTTATTAGACGGTTTGTAATCGCACTGTAGTTTGTTCTATTCTCCCGCTTTAGAGCCAACCTGGCAGGTGTTCCTTAATTCTCTTACCTAGATGCCTGATCGTCCGTCCAACGTACCTGACCCCGCACGGGCAGGTGAACCGGTAGATTAACATCGATTGGAGATGATCAGGCACTCGGTCTTTGAATCTAGGAACTAGTAAAGGTCTGCTCGTGAAAATCACATTCATTTGAGCCACATTAAAGGTCTTTATGCAGCTATGCTGTTGTCGGCGTGTGCATGTCTCAGCCGCTCTATTTCCTTTGAATGGAAATATGAGTAAAAGTGTTCATTTTCAATTTGTTTGTTTTGTTACTTTGTTTTGATACTTTTGGTATGCATCACTTCATATGGGTCTCGATAAATCGCTCCGGATATCCATTTTCGTGAAGCGCCTGTTTACATGCATACGTCTAACAAATCCGGACTTGTGTGTTCAGAAGAAACTAATACAAACACTGCAACTTCACTGGCCGACCACCAGCCGTGAAGGACGAAATGTTGCTCCGCAAATTCACCTGACCTCAGTCACCTGATCAGATGAGGGTCATCATGATCACAATTTAATTTTTTGATCCATTGTTTCTTTTTACACTAACGATTGCAACATACCCTAACATAATGTATATTACTGTATGAGCCTGATGAAGGAGTAATCGAAATCAATTATTTGCTCAAAGCTTCGTGTTTTGCTTATCTTTCGATACTTGACGTAACAAATGGGCATTCTACTTGAGTTGAAACACTGCAAATGCGCCCAAACGCGCAAGGAACTTAATCGGTATATTAAAATCTGCGTAAGATTTGCCGAAACCGAAGCTTCCATTGAATTTCACACGCTTTGCATCGAAACGCGGGATTACCCAAAATCCTTCTGGAAAGCCCTGCGGAGACAGCACATCCGACCCAGTGCTGCTACTTTGAAACGGCACGCACTCAACCTTATTGAATCAGATAAAACGAGACTAGAGGAAACTAAACGACTTGCTGCCCAAACAGATGCCGCGCTGGATAACCTCCGCGATGAAGAACGTATTCGTTTTCTTACATATGTGAGAGGCGTAACGTCTAAACAGGTAGACAAGAAACGATGCAAAATGCAGAAAAACTTAAGCGAAACAAAGGGTCAAACCAGGTTTCCATCAGTTCCAGAACAATACGTGCACAACCTTTCTAGTGTTCATTTAGACAGACTGCAGCTGCAAGCACTTTCATTTGGTCTAAAATTTAGCCATCCGCAAAACAAATACAATCGTGTTGAAATAGAAACACAGTTTGAACACCTATTCAACCAGACGAACGACTTGGTGGCCAACTCTGATATGGAACGAACAGTGCAAATCAATTTGGTCAATTTTTCTTTTCAATATCAAAGACAACCCATCGAACACCATCGACTGCTGACAAAAGCGCAGCTTGATGCTTTGAGAGAACTTCAGAAAAACCAAGATCTCATCATAACCAAA
>OX104060.1:74853625-75377564 GCA_944474145.2 Dicrocoelium dendriticum | reverse complement strand
TACATAAAGTGCACTACCTTTTCCTACTGTTGCTTTATATTTTCCAATATGCCACTACCGGTATTTACTTTCCTCACATTTTTTCAACGGGGATATGGTGTTAAACGTATATCGAGCAGTCAAGTTCGTTATCCGATGCGTAAGTCTACGCAGTTCCTCCGCAAGGCCCTCACATTTGATAGGCAAGCGAAGTTTTTTCCAGAGAAAATGCTCAATTATGCCCAAGGAAAAATGCGTGCTTAATCGAGCACGTTGTAGCATACTTGACACCGTTGTTGTCGTTTGAAGTAGAACCGTTCACAAACTTTATAATTTTAAAAGTTCATTATTAGGATCCTTCTTTATGGTCTTGCACGGAAGGGCTAGGTGCAAGAAACCTGGAAAAACCAAAACATTGTTTTTCCTTTTGCCCTGGTAGGATCTCAGTATAGGCATGTTTTTAATATTTATAATAACGGAAGTAAATAACCTGTTACTGCTTTTCTTGACATCTGTTGGCATTTTCCCTTTATTAGGTCGAATACTTCCAACCGCGCGTTCCTTTTGTTTTTGAGTAGCACATGCAATACGGCAGTTTGATGATGCAATAACATTTTTAGAGTAACAAATGTGAAAAGATTGCAGATATCACCGTATTTCACACATTTCTTAGCACAGCTATTCGGTCCCAGTCCTGCCTTAAAGACGTTCTGTTCTGCTATTCTTCAAGCAGCATTGGTTTCTAACCCTACTGGAATCCGCCAAGTATTAGAGGCTTTTGCGCGAATTACACAAGGAGATATAGAAACGGCTGATAAATGTTCATGGTTATCGCGGTCATAAAGTTTAGCTTGAGGAGTCTCGCTGTCACATCTATGAATATCACGAATGCTAAGATATTCTTTGGACTGCACAATAATGCAATCATCATAAACATCATATTTATTCTCGTATCCAAAATTATTATATTCGAAAGCTGCTAGTTGTCGTAAAAATTATCAGCTATTCTCTCCTACGAGCTGCTAAGAAAACATAGGTTTAAAGTATCTCAAATCAAGCGCACAATACCACTAGGAATTTCTGAATAGTTTACTTATAACTCTCATGTTTACTGACAATTTCTGTACCTTTGGCCTTATTACACAATAAATATTATTGTCCGATCTGGTGGCGTCTGAGTAGGAAGTAAATATATATTATAGTCATGCAATTATTGTAAACGCCTACGGGCTTTCTCGGTCGCACGGAAAAAATATATTCTCTCGAAGTCCACCGGAAAGTATAGTGTAAAGTCTCAGTTATAAAGTAGTTGTGGATGATTAAATTCATGAAACGTTGTCAAGAATATTTTACTAAAGTGGGATTAAAGCACATTTCAAGCTCTAACCAACCAAACTGACCGCTTCGGGCGTTCTAGTGTTAAACATCACTGTGAATGTGCTTATCTACTATAACTGCCTCTACGTCATGTTAATAACTAAAATGCAGCATGTGCACATGCTATTTTGTTAAGGCCATCTGATAAAATATATCCTGCATGAGCCAGTAGTTTTCACAAATGGTTTTCTCAGTGATTACCCCGTTTTGAAACGTACACTTATTATCCAGTTTGTTTCGTTACGGTGCAAAATGGAAAAGCTATTTTTAATATGTATTTTTAGGTATTCTGTTTATGTATTATTTATAAACGTCAATAGGAAATGTAAACGTAATACCCAAGTAAGCATTTTTACCTGTGGCTATGTTAGGTTGTTAGATTCGCCTAGATTACTGCGTTGAAATGTTTTGCGGACATAGTTTGTTATGGATTTTACATCCAAAACCATGAGAAAACAATGCTGACTTCTTTGATCGGTTAAGCGTTATCCGAGTATTAGTATTTAGCTGTCTTAGTTGTCGTGAGTCACGTTGTTACAACGTTGAAAGTCGGCGCAACGCTTGTTTTATAATCAAAGATATGGAAGTAAATTAAAAAGGCTAACGAAATTCGCACTGTCGCCAGTCATTGTGTATTAAACCAAAAATTAAATGATCAGCCTCTTTCTCCAGCGAAACATTATCAAAAATGCGGTTTGCTTTATATTTAAGATTCCTAATTATATATAAACTTCAAATCATTTACTGTCATAGATTTTCCCTCAAAGAACTGCGCAAACATTGTTTAATATCCAAATGTTCACATCACAACCCTTGTAAATACTTCTATTTGCCCCATGACTTTAGGTGTGTCGGTCAGTATCCAGCTGGATGCGGTGTGTCTGTCCCAATAAAGTACTCAGAAACTCAGGAAAAGCGTGCTCTGAATTGCTTAAATCCGGACCCGTACATAATACTGCTCATTCATGCGCTTGGTTGTGAGTGTGCCCAAAAATCCCTATTATTGTTAATTTTATAAATAATTCATACGGTACACATTTTTATCTTCTTACGACTAGCTACTACTTGTTTGCTTATCTGCTATTCTGATTGCACCTTAACCATTTAGTTCGCAGGTCACCTAAACCGATGTGCTAAGTGTGTCTATGCTTTAAATCAATTTTCGCTCCAGTTTTACCACTGAATCCGTAACCATTCAGCAAATGAGAAACATAAGCAATACTTCGCGTAGACCTTGTTGTTTCATGGTTATGCTCCTGTAGTGACGTATTTGCGTCAACATGCAAGGACTGCACCCTCATCCATGCCATCAATCTCATCGTTGCAGATTTACTCATAAGAATATTTTTTGCCGTTAAACCTTCAACACCCGAGATACCGAATGCTTTAAAGTCGCTTAAAACGCGATGTAACTTAAGCAGTACATCATCAAACATAGGGAAAAATTGTCAATTGTCAATTCAGAACTAACCGGCATAAAAAACACATTTTTACTGAGCAAATGCACGCATACGGCACCAAAAGCGCGCGATAGCTTGCTATTCGTCAGGAAGAAAATCAGTTGTTGAGATAATAGATGATGTTACAACTGGCTGCGAAATTTAGAGACAAGCGATTGCACCAAGATGAGTTTGTATTTAATGTTATTGATTCGTTTTGTTTAAAAAAGCAGACTGATGAACATTAACTTGTCACTTAAAATGTTACCTGGAGAAAGAATGATTGGCAGTACGACCGCCAAGTGTTTGGAAAATGTCCACAATCTCTTGAAAAACGAATTTTGATGCATAATACGAATTATTTATGAGGTTTGATAATTAATAAATGGAGATATCATTCGACTGAAAACAATATTCCATCAGAACATGAGAGAAAAGGAATAGAAATACGAAGTGCAATAGCAAAACATATAGAAGTCGTTGGGTTTTGCTTTTGCCATGTTTTAGTCTAGCGTTCCATTATTGGTATTGAACTGGTCCAGAGCAGGTCAAAATTAGTGGTTCGTGGATTGCAGTGTTAAGAGCAAGCAGCTCCCAATCGCAATGGTAGCTCTTGTTTTGTTTTGAAGAATTTTATGTGCCACCTTAGATAGTAACTAAGATATGATGGTGCAAAGCAGCACTGGCAACAATGACGTCTTTTGCGGGCCATAAAGTCCAACCTTTCCAACAATTGCGAGTCATTGCCTGGTTGCCTCCAGACTATATTTCGCACCGGTCCGACGGGATGGTAATCTGGACACTGCATTCCTCATACTTTTTCTACAAGTTAACGTAGTGCATCGTTGCACATTTTCCATTCATTTATGTGAAGCGCAAATAACGCTTGACGAAGAAGACAATCGGGTGGCATGCGATATATCTGGCCGAGCTAAAGCAAGCGGTGCTGGTGAATAACATTATGGAGACGGAGAAGGTTTGCGTTAAGTAATCGGTGTCAAAGCAGTATGTTGCTAACGTAATGCTACCACTACAAAAAAGCCATCCCTTATATGCAACGGTTGTCAAACTTGGCCGGTCGTTTCACTTCTTCCGAAGGCAGAATCTACTTACAGCGGTCGTACAAGATGACCGCACGGACAATGTTGGTACCTACCTAACACTTGGGTTTGCAACTAACTTAGTGATTATGCCATAACTGTCTCAGTTTGAGGAATGCATAGTTACCTTTTACGATTGGTTGAGAGACCTCAAATCCCACATTGCGGCCGACCGAGAAACAACAATCTAGGTAGATGAACGAGGAGACTTGCTGTTGGTGCTCATCATCCATGTTGTGGACAGGCACATTTAACTGTTGCAAATTTACCTGGCATAAAATACATAGCATACCTAGAATCCCACATTGCTTTGAAGTTTAAAACGCCATGTATGGGTTTTGTGTCGTACCCCAGCGAAGCAAAATCATCAGCGTAAGATTAGTCCGCAATTATGCCAACAAATAGATTGCGCCGTTATTTGTTCACTTTCCGATGATCTTTTGACAACATCCTGGATGGCAAAATTTTGTAAGGAAAGGGAACAATATGCGAATGTTGCTGGTGACAGCAAGCAAAGCTCTGAGCGTGCGTAAGCTCTATGTTTGCCCGACTTGTGAATATGATTTTCCTAGCGAATTTTTTTATGATTGTAGCGCCAACAGGTTCTTCGTAACCGGATCTAGAAAGCAGATATAATTACCAATAAATGCAGCTATAATGTCCAAGAAAACAACCCCTTTTTGACAGCTTGTAGATATGATGGTTGCAGGAACTAGCGAAATGTGCAGGTTTAATTGTGGTACCTCGGCTTGGACAACCATCATATTTCTTTTAGGGATAAATTCCCGTTTTGATCACTAAAAGACTTCGAATTTGACAGGACACTAATATCTTGAACGCATCCGAGATCAACGCAATTCCACGATAATGGGCGCAATCTTATCGGGTGCCTTTCATGGGAATCGGATCAATAAACCATTAGTGTCAAAAGTTTGGAACTTTACTGTCAGTCTAAATTTTCGTGAAGAGCAACAGACTACCTAGACGCTCACCTCCCGGAAGCCTATAAATAGGGACGGCTGTAGCCTCTTAGGGCTCTAGAAAATAAAACTTTAAAGATCGTATTGTACTCTGGTTCTCTGTTTTGGTAGTGGGTTTGCGGAGACTGGCCAAGCCTTACCTGAGGCTAAAGGTTTTATGAGGCGCTGTACTGTGTTTAAATTGAAGAGCAACATGCTCTACTACCAACCTATACGCCTGTGTAGGTTTGTAACTTTCATATACTGTCACACACTGATGGTCTGACTAATAGTGTGGGAATTGTAGCTGGTGGTCCTAATGTGGTAAACTAACAGTATAAATTTCAATCAAGTGCAGCGGCCTCCATTTCAACAACTAGTTTTGACAACTTGGTTTAAGCTTTTGAGATAGCGAGACAGGATATGTTGAGCGGCACGTCGGTGGACACGGACAGTCTCTATATGGCAAGTTTGAGATTCCTGAACACGATCTAGCTTTTGGCTGTGCATCGAAAGCCGTGGCACCTGAGTGAACCACCTGATGGTAAGGATTGTTGCAACTCTGACCAGTGCTGTTGAACATACAGAGTCCGGCAGAGAATACGATATTCTCAAAGCAACCGTGGTTATTTTGTTTCCACCGTTGGATGCTTTAAATTTTATGTGTTCATCCGTGTTATTTTAGCTGTATTGAAGCTACCAAAAAGTGGGCAGACCTCAAACATGCCTACTTCCATTTCTCCAAACATAGGCGCTTCACTTGGAGATTCAGCCATAACACCGACAGCTCAGCGCCCAAGGAAATCCGGTGCAGATAACGAGCATGTAACGCACGCATCGATTGCGTCGACAAACACACCGGGAGCGACACACATAGGTCCATCTTCAGTAGTGAGCACACGTGGCGCAAAGCAGCTTTCACCGTCAACTCCAGTGGTGCCCTCTAAACAACCCGAATTATCGGCAAAAGATATCAAGCCAACACTCGATAAACAAAACCACGCTGCGTCAACTCTCGTGTGCACCAATGTTTCCGAATCCAAATCTGGCACAATAAAAGGCAAGTTGCAAGACGATCGCAACCAGTGGTGTTCCATCTGCGAGGCGATTAGCTTTCGGGTTGAGCCTGCAATGCTGCAACGCGTAGCGCGTCACCCGCTCTCAGTGCACTCTGGTGAACCTGGTATTCTTCGAGTAACACTAGACTCAGCAGATGAGACAGACGCTGTCCTGCTCTCAGCAGTTCGGCCTCTCAACTCACCAAACGGAATGTGCATAGTACCTGATCTACCTTGGAAACATCGCCTCAAAGAAGCACTTGAGCTACGCAGCATTGCTAAAAGGGATAACAAGAAAACCTATTTGTTCATTGTTTTCCCGAACTTCTGCATTCTTCTGATCACGATGCACAAACACATGACAGAGAGCAGTGGTGCTACATCCGCTAAGCTCACTCTGTTTAAAATGTTATTGTCAAATCCCTGAGAAGAGTTCCGTCTTCATCTAACAACAAGGTATGCGGTCCAAGGCTAACGATAGTAGTACTACACTCCGAGGAAATGACGTAAATTCTGTCGGATGGCTGGTCAAAGTTTCGAGCTTGGTTGCTAACAGAAATCCGACTAAAGGCAGCAGGCGAACGACCAAAAGTCGGAAGCAATTCGAAGGAACTTGCATGCGCTGAAAATTCTTTATCAGCACAGTCCTGCGGAGAGATCAACACAATAGCGCCCACGGCATTCAAAAGGACCGAGCACAGCATGAGTGAAACGACTGTTCATGAACGCGCAATAATGCCATGCAACATGACTGAAGTGATTAAACTAAAAGACGATTCATGGTCGGCCACCTAACGGTCGGCTTAAAAACTAAAATGTTGACATCTGTCATTCAACTCCTAACAACAAAAGCCCTATATTTTAAGTACAAAACTCCCAACGTCTTCTAAGCAAGATGGCCTAACTTAGAGAACGCAATGCCTCACAACCGCGGGACCTCGTCATGATTACAAAGACATGATCAAACCCTGAGATAACCGATGCTGAGATCAATTTACCCGGTATGTCGCTGCTTCGGACCGATATAACCGGAAGGAGTGGCGGTGTGATTCTTTATGATAATAAAAACTCTGATGTGAAGTTATCGATCACCCGAAAACCCGAGCTCCCGATTGGTTTTGGTACCGCCTATGGTTGCGAAACAAGGGCACATATCTACTAGCCGTGATTTATCGCCACCAGACGCAACGTCGGAAATGGACTCCAAACTGAACCACGTTTTTCAGTTTGCTTTGAACAAGTCATACACTCACATTCTTATCGCTGGAGACTTTAAAGTGCACGACTTAGAAGTGCTGGCAACCGACGGTATGCAGTTTAAAGTCTGCTTGCGAGAGCTAGTTGCTAGCCACCCTCTGTACAACCACGTAACTACTCCCACCAGATATCGAACTGCAGGGTTCCAGCACTAGTCACGGCTAATGGGTGCACGTGATCAGCACTGGAAGCAGCTGATCTCCTACGGCTTCATTACTCCCAAACTTTCCAGCAGGTAACGAACCCAAACATTCTCCTCATTTCTAATACTCCACCAGCTGGTTTATACAACATATTTTTCACTGCGGAAGCTGTGTTAAAGTTGTTATCCTTGCGTATGCACAATTTTCCCGGAACTGAAAACATCCGACCAAAGGCTCTGCAGACGATAGCTAGTGATCTAGCAGAACAACTGGCTGTTTTCTATCAGTGATCTCTAGAAGAGAACCGTATTCCACCAGTATGGAAGCGATGGGTCATCATTCCTATCCATAAAGGAGGTAGCCGCACTGATCCTGCCATCTACCGTCCAATAACACTAATTCCTGCACTATCCAAAGTGGTGGAATTAACCATCATATATGCGCTGAGGTAATACTTGAAAAGCCATCATTTAGTAGCTCCAGAGCAATATGGCTTTCGTCAAAAGCATTTGCATAATACTAACCTACTAATTGCACTTAATAACTTCACTGAAGCTGTTGATGATGGAGTAGGAGTCGATGTCATCTACCTGGACTTTTCAAAAGCGATTAATCGCTTAGACCATCGCATTCTCCTTCAGAAGCTTCGGAACTACGGCATTGGCGACTCAATCCTGAGTTGCATTAGCAATTTTCTACACGAACGACGGCTATAAGTGAGCGTCCGAGAATCATTTTCTGATGCCATCGATGTGGCATGTGGAGTACCACAAGGCTATGTTCTTGGACCTAATCTATTCTTGGTGTTAATTAACGGTTTGGCGAGATCAATTCCTTCCGAGTTCCTATTACTCGCTGATGATATCAATATATGGCGAAGGATCAGTGGACCGGACTACCACGAACGGCTCCAGTGCGACCTTAACACAGTGTCAAACTGACCAGTTCAAAACGTTCTACCATGCAACGTAGACAAATGTCGCGTTGTACAATTACGCCATAGACATAACTACACCTATTTAATTGAGACAAACGGATTACAGACCAGCTCCCAGGAAAGTGTCCTTGGTTTGATCCTACCCAGCCAACTCAACTGTTCAAAACAAGCTGAGTTAGCTGCGAAAAGTCGCAAACAGTACGTCTGCATGCTGCGAAGGGCATTTGGGAGATTTGACCTATCAATCATCCCAATGATACACAATTCCTACGTATGCCTGCATGTTGAATACACAATCCAAGCTACGCAACCTTGGTTAAAGTGCAACCTAGAAGCGATAGATTCCCCACAACGATGAGCAACAAAGAATGTAAAGGGCTTGTCCTATCAGTCTTACCACCGAAGGCTAAAGTTGCTGGGAATTATCAGCGGACGATATCGAAGGCTGCGCGGGGATCTCATATTAGCGTATTAAATACTGAGTGACCCCAACCACGTATGCCGCCATTTGCTGAAATTTAGCAACAACACGCAGCTCAGGGGTAACGGCTAAACCATGTTTTCCTTGAGACTTATGTACTCAGTTTAGGATCTTTCGTTCTTACATTCTTTAATTTAAACGATGCTTCCAACATGGATGATTGGTTTATTAAAATGAATGTACTAGTCGATGCAACATGGTTTTACAGTAAATGTCCTCAACAAATGTGTTTTTAATTCAAGTATTTTTTCTCGCAAATATTGATAATTATATATCCAGGTTATTGAAATTATCGTTGCTTGAAATTTAGCAGTATAAATAGTGTTAACCTAATCCACGTAAATACCAACCAGGAACCCATTAACGAATTGCATGTTCAGTGAACATAAGCTACAGCTGGTGGCGTCTGTTTTTAAAGTTCAAAAAAGGACATAGCCAGAGACACTTCGAGATGTGATTTCGAACCAAGCACTTTCTTGCAATGCACATTACTGAGGTATTATTCAAGATCCTCACATTTTCTGCTGGGTAGGTGGCACAGCAAGATTTATTTTAATCTGATCTCCTCTTCAGCTTCTGCAACTTTTTGGAGCAACCAGGTTTCCTGTCGGAACATTAGAAATATAACTGAGGAGATCATGTGTTTTAATTTGTTTTATAACGGTTACTCTGATCCAAACAATACACTAAACTTTGTTAGTTAGAGGTGAATTTGTATCCAGCAGTCTGCTACTAGCAAATGCAGTTTTTTATTTGTCTGTCGAAATGAGTGACCGGTTATTTCCACTTTGATGGACAAGTATACCAGCAACTGAGAGGAATACCCATGGGATTGCCAAGTTCGGGTATCATTGCAGAAGCCGTAATACAGAAATTGGGAGCGCACTGCACTGTTATCTACCAGCCCAAAACTCTGGATCCGATACGTGGACGATAGTTTGTCATCGTAAAATGAAACAAAGTTTAGGCCAGGCACGATTTGCTCAACAGCACATTTAAGGATATCAAACTTACGATTGAATTACAGAATATTAACAAGCTACCATTTCTGAATGTGCTGGTCACTAGGAATACAGACGGATCTATGGAAACGTGCGTATATCGGAAAAAAACGCATACGGACCAGAGACTAAAATACCACTGCAACCACCCGATGAATCACAAGAAGAACTGCATTCAAACCCTGTTCCAAAGAGCGGAAACGCACTGCTGCACAGCCGATCCGCGGAAACGGGAAGAAAATCACCTATATCGAGTATTTAGAAACAAGGGTTATCCGAGATATTTTATGAGAAGAATTCTAAAGAAACAACGTCTCAGCAACAGCAGCGCCATCAGTCCCCTGAGCAAGCAAACAAAGATATAGTGCCCCCTTACATCAAGAACGTCTCCGAACTAACATAAAGATTGCTGCAGTTACGTGGAATCTCTGTGGCTTACATGCCAAGTGACACCCTAAGGAACTTGATCTCAAGACCCAAAGAAAGGTCGATCAACCCGGCCAATTCAGTGTCATCCACTAAATGAAATGCAGCGACTGCGATACAAACTACGTCGGACAAACTGGAGGAAAGTTTTTACACGAATCAGCGGACACAATGCGTCCATAAGAAGGCATGAATCGCACTCATTGGTTTCTGCGCATGAGGATCAAGAAGTCATCATTTCGATCTGGAGAATGTAAAGAGCTTGGCACATGGAAGTACAAAACAAGCGAAGGAGTTTTGGAAGCCTGGTCACTACAACGAACTCAATCACTCGACACATATTAATGAACGCAGTTTATGCAACACTACTGGCGAACGAACGCCAACTCGATCAATTGAATCCTGTGAAACGTGGGACTAGACCATCAGAACTGACGGCAGACTCGCTCGCAAGAGTAAGCGCACAAAGACCTCGAAACACAAATAGGTAAGTTCAAAGGTCATCTACCCATCAACCAAAATGAACGCGGATCGAAAACCCAACCAATAAGATTGTTCGTTTCCACGCCCAACCAATGCGGTAGAAAATTACGCACGCACACCACACTCAGTGTACTCCCAATTAGGCTCCTCTACGCTACTCTACGCTACTGCAGGCCATTCAACTACGCACTGATAATGCCACCTCGATTGGTGACGAAACGTTTGCAACAAAATTGCTAAGCTCAGCGAACAGTTCAACAGCTAGCATAAGCGCATTTTTGGAAAGATTTGAAGAGCTTGACAGAATTGCGCATAAAATTCTTCTGTTCCAGAATCCGCACGGTTGTAACATTGATGATGCTGCAACCTAAATAAAGTTACAGCAAATCCACTTTAACTCAAACAACTTCAAACCGGGGCAAGGGAAAGAAAACCAGCCAGAATTTATCATTCTATAACTGATGATCATTTCAACTCAAGTAGAATGCCCATTCGTTATGTCAAGTTTCGAAAGAAAAACAAAACACGAAGCTTTGAGCAAACAATCGTTCTCGATTGCTTCTTCATCAGGCTCATACAGTAATATACCTTATGCTAACGTATGTTGCAATCGTTAGTGCAACAAAGAAACAATTGATCAGAAAATTAACTTGTGATCATGATGACCCTCATCTGATCACGTGACTGAGGTCAGGTGAATTTGCGGAATACCATTGCTTCCTTCACGGCTGGTGGTCGGCCAGTGAAGTTGTAGTGTTCGTATTAGTTTCTTCTGAACACACAAGTCCGGATTTGTTAGACGTATGCACATTTCCTCAGCGGTGGCGTGTATGCTTGCTCTTAGACGATGATTTTGTCTTGATGGTATTTTGCAGAGAATTTGAAAGGCTGTTCGTTTGTCTATCTGGTGACCTGTGTTTATTAGATGGTTTGTAATCGCACTGTAGTTTGTTCTATTCTCCCGCTTTAGAGCCAACCTGGCAGGTGTTCCTTAATTCTCTTACCTAGATGCCTGATCGTCCGTCCAACGTACCTGGCCCCGCACGGGCAGGTGAACCGGTAGATTAACATCGATTGGAGATGATCAGGCACTCGGTCTTTGAATCTAGGAACTAGTAAAGGTCTGCTCGTGAAAATCACATTCATTTGAGCCACATTAAAGGTCTTTATGCAGCTTTGCTGTAGTCGGCGTGTGCATGTCTCAGCCGCACTATTTCCTTTGAATGGAAGTATGAGTAAAACTGTTCATTTTCAACGGTTTGTTTTGATACTTTTGGTATGCATCACTTCATATGGGTCTCGATAAATCGCTCCGGATATCCATTTTCGTGAAGCGCCTGTTTACATGCATACGTCTAACAAATCCGGACTTGTGTGTTCAGAAGAAACTAATACAAACACTACAACTTCACTGGCCGACCACCAGCCGTGAAGGACGCAATGGTACTCCGCAAATTCACCTGACCTCAGTCACGTGATCAGATGAGGGTCATCATGATCACAAGTTAATTTTTTGATCAATTGTTTCTTTGTTACACTAACGATTGCAACATACGTTAACATAATGTATATTACTGTATGAGCCTGATGAAGAAGTAATCGAAAACAATTCTTTGCTCAAAGCTTCGTGTTTTGCTTATCTTTCGATACTTGACGTAACAAATGGGCATTCTACTTGAGTTGAAACACTGCAAATGCGCCCAAACGCGCAAGGAACTTAATCGGTATATTAAGTTCTGCGTAAGATTTGCCGAAACCGAAGCTTCCATTGAATTTCACACGCTTTGCATCGAAACGCGAGATTACCCAAAATCCTTCTGGAAAGCCCTGCGGAGACAGCACATCCGACCCAGTGCTGCTACTTTGAAACGGCACGCACTCAACCTTATTGAATCAGATAAAACGAGACTAGAGGAAACTAAACGACTTGCTGCCCAAACAGAAGCCGCGCTGGATAACCTCCGCGATGAAGAACGTATTCGTTTTCTTACTTATGTGAGAGGCGTAACGTCTAAACAGGTAGACAAGAAACGATGCAAAATGCAGAAAAACTTAAGCGAAACAAAGGGTCAAACCAGGTTTCCATCAGTTCCAGAACAATACGTGCACAACCTTTCTAGTGTTCATTTAGACAGACTGCAGCTGCAAGCACTTTCATTTGGTCTAAAATTTAGCCATCCGCAAAACAAATACAATCGTGTTGAAATAGAAACACAGTTTGAACACCTATTCAAGCAGACGAACGACTTGGTGGCCAACTCTGATATGGAACGAACAGTGCAAATCAATTTGGTCAATTTTTCTTTTCAATACCAAAGACAACCCATCGAACACCATCGACTGCTGACAAAAGCGCAGCTTGATGCTTTGAGAGAACTTCAGAAAAACCAAGATCTCATCATAACCAAACCAGACAAAGGATCGGGGACTGTGCTGATGGATCGTGCGGATTACATCAAAAAAATGAAAATGATGCATTCGGACACTTCACGTTTCGTGAGATGTGAACAACAGAAAGATAAAACAGAATGTGTAGAAAATCAATTGATCAAGTGCGTGAAATCACTAATGAACGACGGCGCCATCACCAAAGAAACGTACGACCGAATTCGTCCCATATGCTCCACTACTCCTCGCCTTTATGGTCTCCCAAAAAATACATAAACCTGACACACCATTGAGACCCATACTAGATATGAGGAATTCATCGTACCACAACATTGCGCAGTGGCTGGCAAAAATGCTGAATCTCAACAGACAAATGATTGCTCCTCACACACTGGCAGATACATTCCAGTTCATCAACGAAATTAGAGATATGAATGTCCAAGAACATCGGATGTTTTCCTTAGATGTTGTTTCCTTGCTTACCAACGTGCCTCTAATAGAAAGAGTTAAATACCTATGCTCATACATTGACCAGCATGGTATAAATATCGGTATACGAAGCAACCAACTGAAACAACTGATACTCAGATGTACGTACAACGTTCAATTTCAATTCTATAGTGAGTTTTATAGACAGGTTGATGGCGTTGCAATGGGCTCCCCGCTTGGTCCATTGTTAGCGGAAATTTATTTAGGAATGCTAGAAAACGGTGCATTAAAACAGGTCATATCCCTTCTATAATTCTATCGGCGCTACGTGGATGATATAATTTGTATAAGTGATCGGAGCACCAAACCCCAAGACATAATCGACTGTTTCAACAATGCGCACCTCAATGCTGCATTTACAGCTAAAGAAGAAAACAACAACCAAATGAACTTTTTGGACACAAGTCTTATCAGAAGAACCGATGGATCAATCCAAAGAAAAGTATACAGGAAACCATACTGGACGTGACAATACATGGACTTTCATAGTTTCGCCCCACTCAGCCAAAAAAGAACGCCGGTAAGAACGCTAAACGAGCGGGCATATAAAATCTGCAGCGAAGATACCATAAAAGCCGAACTCGCACGAATCAAACAGGCGCTTCTCGAAAATGGATATCCGGAACGATTTATCGAGACCCATATGAAGTGATGCATACCAAAAGTATCAAAACAAACCATTGAAAATGAACACTTTTACTCATATTTCCATTCAAAGGAAATAGTGCGGCTGAGACATGCACACGCCGACTACAGCAAAGCTGCATAAAGACCTTTAATGTGGCTCAAATGAATGTGATTTTCACGAGCAGACCTTTACTAGTTCCTAGATTCAAAGACCGAGTGCCTGATCATCTCCAATCGATGTTAATCTACCGGTTCACCTGCCCGTGCGGGGCCAGGTACGTTGGACGGACGATCAGGCATCTAGGTAAGAGAATTAAGGAACACCTGCCAGGTTGGCTCTAAAGCGGGAGAATAGAACAAACTACAGTGCGATTACAAACCATCTAATAAACACAGGTCACCAGATAGACAAACGAACAGCCTTTCAAATTCTCTGCAAAATACCATCAAGACAAAATCATCGTCTAAGAGCAAGCATACTCGCCACCGCTGAGGAAATGTGCATACGTCTAACAAATCCGGACTTGTGTGTTCAGAAGAAACTAATACGAACACTACAACTTCACTGGCCGACCACCAGCCGTGAAGGAAGCAATGGTATTCCGCAAATTCACCTGACCTCAGTCACGTGATCAGATGAGGGTCATCATGATCACAAGTTAATTTTCTGATCAATTGTTTCTTTGTTGCACTAATGATTGCAACATACGTTAGCATAAGGTATATTACTGTATGAGACTGATGAAGAAGCAATCGAGAACGATTGTTTGCTCAAAGCTTCGTGTTTTGCTTATCTTTCGGATCTTGTTGTTCATTTTCTAAATGCAAAATATTGCCGTTGCTCTGGCATCTGTGTTTTGAACAAATTATATTTATAAGCAAATATTTTGAAAAATGAAGTACGTGAAATCAACTGATCTAGGAATGTTGAGTAATGTACTTTTGAAAACTATTCTCTAGATCTTTCGCAGTTATTCTATTTAAACATTGTTGAGCTTGTGAAAGCCAAACTTAAGTTTCAAAGACAGTATTTTCGCAGCTTTTTGCAGTTCACATATGTGTGTTCTTAAATGCGGAAACTAACTTTTAATTAACGTCGCTTCTGTTTATAAGATTTTCACTTCATACATATGTGGAATTCCTTTCATTTTTATACTTTGCACCTAACTCTCCCTTATTTACGACGGATTGTGCAACCTAGTTTGCAGTGGTTTCTTTAAATATCTACCTTCTGACCTTTGAATTTTATGCAAAATGCAATCTGGCCCGCGCTCGTCATTTCGTTTGCAATCCGGTCGCCTAGAATAATATTTATGACCCCTGGGTTAGATCATCCGGATACGTGAGAGGCAGGAACTTTAGTTAGTGTTGGGTCAAGTCCGCCAACTCATAGTGTTGTCAAACGGACCATTGTGAGTTTATATAAGGAGAACGTTTGCCAGGCAAAAACCCATTACGTCCTCTAACACTACCGAGGCTGGTACGGGGTAAACCCGAACCACCCATTTGGCACCTCGGGGAGATTGTTCGGCTAGCGCGTGAACCGAGCGATCATTCGTAGTGATTTCCAATCCGCAATATTACCACCATCACAATAGTCTTCACTCATAAGCGAATTAATTTACAGGCGAATAAACCTATTTAAGAATCGCCAGTTGCATCAATTGCAAAAGGGTTAAATTTCTGTGGTATTTTCATAAAGCAAGCCGATGTAATCCATGATGATTAATGCAAACAGTCTTGCCCTGAATTCTACCTAACAGCGCATACTAAAATGCGGTGAACGGAAAAGTCATGCCTAAATGTAAAGTTGGGAAGAAGTAGCAGAACACCAGCTTTTGGAGTAACATTCTAACAAATTACAGCAGACGCCAGCATGTCATGAGATACTAAATGTCATCAACCATTGTATAAAAATGCAATGCAATTATAATTTAAGTAAAATGACAAAAATTTGCCCAACACTTCCAGTCAAGCTTCCCGTGTTCCACGCATGTTTTTGAAACATTCCACAAACTATGCGGATTATCTTTTTATACCTTCAGACTTAAGAGATATTTCATGCAAAGAGGTTCAGTTTTGTGATTTGTAACCATGAATACAACCACTTGGCGTACACTTCTTCCTGATTATATAAGCTGGGGTATTATGAATTGATAGCATTTTGATTGTACTTTCGAGTAAACCTACCTACAGATGTAGTGACTTGCCTATAGATTCTTTAGTCGAAATTACCATTTCTTAAGCAACTTTGATTTCACATTGAATCCTGCCTGAAAGATTGTTAGAATATGTAATTGATTGCATTTATCCACTAAACGAAATGATTTCTGCCACTTACATGCGTGCAACTTAAAGCTTAATTCTACACCATTTTGTCACATCCTAACGCATATTAATATAAATAAATAAATAAATAGTTTATTCTCGAATTTGTCGAGACACACCAAGCAAGTATCCTTTTCAACCCATAGAAAGCCACAACTAGTTTGTGTGTGCCAATAATTGAGTGGCACATGCACATACATTTTATTATATCCTACAATAAATATATTTATATATGGCAGTGAAACGTGGACGATGTGCCGGCGGGATGTGCGAAATCTCGATCGGTTCCATCAACAGTGTTTGCGACGGATTCTGCACATCGGATGGGGTGACCGAGTTGCGGACACGGAAGTGCTGCATCGAAGTGAAAGGTATGCAGTGGATTGCATACTTTTGTTGAGACACTTGAGGTAGCACGGTCATGTAAGCCGTATGGTTTCAACGCGGATACCGAAACAACTTATACGGTCAGCTGGGTATTGGGATGCGGCATGTGCGGAAACCAAAGTTACATTACCAGGACATGAACAAATTGGGCCTCTCACGTTCTAATCTTGATTGCAGGTCATGGGAATCGAAGGCGGTTAATCGGCGTGCATGGCGCGATCTGATCACGAAGGCAGTTGCCGAAGTGCGGGAGAAAGTCCACATGAATGCAGAGAAGAAGCAGCAAGTGCGGAAGCGACAAGCGCCGATGGGTTGTACTCCATCGACATTGATCGCATGGTGCTGTAGCACATGGGGTCGGAGTGTTTGCGTCACGCAGGCCTAGTGAGCCATGAGCGAGGCCACTCCGGACCACTACCGAAGCGACGACGGGTCCTGCAGAGAACGTAGGCAGAACCGGCGCAGCGTTTGTAGGTACGCTGCATTCGATTTACTAACCGTATGCTTGCATGCTAAGTCCATTTATTTCAGGTGGTGGGTTTGCAATTATGTCCTAATATTTTTCTTACTCCTCTTATTGTCTATCTGTATTATCTTCTATAAACTTGCACACGTTGCAGAAGATAACTGTAGTTAATTTCGATAACATTTTCGCGTTTATGGCATTTTATAAAATATGTTTCCTGACCTCTTGAACTTATCGCAGATTCGTTTGAAATCATTTTTTTCTGCGCTCATTTAGTGAAGAGTTATGTCTCCGTATCTGTATGCATTATCCGCGTTATTTTTTTAATCTTTCCTTTTAATTGATTGGTGTTGCTTGATATTTCCGGTGTGGCTGCGCTTGATGTGCATGATGACAAGGTGCCTAGCCACTACCTCGTCCATACTGGCGCTAGGAGACAGTTGATCGTTGCTGGAGGGGACGGGATGCACGGTTCTTGTTGCCGTGTTAGGATCAAAGAGTGGTTTCATGCACTCAGTGTGGGGCGGACTACGGTCCAGCCACCGCCTTGTGCGCGTTTGATTCCCAAATACAGCGTGCTTGTGTTTGTCTGTGAAGGAGTGTGAGCCGGCTCCGTTGATGATACCTGGCTCCTATCCGCATGCATCCCGGTCTTATTCCTTCGGGTTTACACTGGATATGGGGTGTGTTTATGGAGGTGTGGGTAGTGAAGCGCAAGCCATCCATGGTCCTTCTGTAGGCGCAAGCGTCCTGTGGCTGGCCACAGTGACAGGCAAATCCGAAACCGGATGCCGCCAACCATATGTATGTAGGTATAAATTTCTGTAGCCCCATCATTCAATTAAATCGTAATGATAGTGTATTTGCTTTGAATGCGCCAAATTGGGTAAGTAAGCCTATTTTGAAATGACTCATCTTGAACGCAGCGATTGATTCATTGCTAACCTACTGGTTTCGCGATGCGTAATGTTTTCGTTTAACCAATCAGGTTCTTTGGATTCACCTGCAATACCTATACAGGTCGGTGTTCGATTAGGCTCCACGCCTGTTATGCAACCCTAAGGTCGCCGGTTCGAATCCGCGTATGGGCGGACGTCCGCGCGTTATACTCAGCGCATGTGGGACTGGTAGTGGTCGCGCGGCAGCAAAGCGCGGTTACAGCGTAAAGCTGAGGATTGTTGTTTGTGGTTACCTAAACACAACCTTTTTATTTATCAAGCTAAATAAAGGATAATACGTGGTTACCAGGTATTGGTAATTTTCCATTTCGGCCACATGCTTCAATCTGTTTTTACCCAAACTATCAGATTATTAGGTCCTGTCATTTTTCCAATCTATTTACAGCATATTATCTTCATTTATTCTGACATGCAGTCTAAGCGAAACAATCCTATTTTGCGGCAAATATATTGGTTAAGCCCAATGTTCAATGGAAGCAAACCAATTCCTATGCTCAGATGAGCAAAGCGATTAATGAAGTTGTCTGCACGGTCAGTAGCCTGAGTGGCTGTGGAGGACGGGTCGGAATATATAGCATTTAGATTTAATCTGTGATGATCGGCTATTATCCCCATAGCTATGTGACCTAAACTACCGGCTAGTAGTGAAAGCCACTAGTGTTCATGGTCTCGATCTCCAGCTGTGGCCATAAGAATGCCTAAAGCTGACGAATTCCAATAGGCTGAAATGATCGTCTGGTACTATTAGAAATTAGTACCTTGCCTATGCGGCATATAATCTAGTTTCGATGGAGCAAATTTAATTATGTTCTTTGGAAAACACGTGAAATTGCTCCACCGCGATGATACTGGAACTTTAAGTAGTGCGATGGTTGTGCCCATCAGCACTCCGTTTAGAAAAGTTGGGTGTGGCTTTTGCACATTCAGAGCAACTCATTCCAAGTTGGTTATTGGTAAGTGCCCTGACAAACCAAGGGTTCTAGGCCACCAGTTTAAGAATTTGAACTATGGTGGCTCCTTACGACATAAATCGAACACTATGTAGCTCAGTGTCAACACCACATTGGCTTGTGTTCAGAGTTTTGTACCCAAACATTTACTTCAGTACCTTATTCATTACCCTGGTTAGAAGTATGCAACCTGAGAGCACTGCTCACGCCTTAAACTGGATTTCTCTTCAAAAAATTTCATATGCTTTAATAGTCGCAGAGGTCATTCAACGGCTCTATCTACTGCCATTTTCACTCATATTATCCAGTTCCTACTACACTTTTAACACCCTGTCTTCAACTCAGCAATTCTTGATTCTCTCCAACATACTTTACTGCTCGTTTTACTTCTGGATTCAACTCACGCGATCGCAGTGCATCACTTTATTCATTCCAGAAAGCCATGTTCAGAAGAGCAAACGCCTTCTATCCATCTTTTCCTATTTGGTGCTCTAGATCCTCTATGTTATTGGCATGCTCTAACGTTTGCGCTTGATTACAGATTGGCCAACAAGCAGCAATTCCCCCTAAACAGAAAAGCCACTCGATCGATATACGTTGTTTATCGGAAACCTAGCTGCAAGATTTGAGCTCTGTGATTAATTATCAATCCTTTAAATGTGGCACTGGTGACAATTTCTCATTGTGTTTGTCCGGAGACGGCGCAGTTTGGAATGCCGTTCAAGCCGTTATAAACATTGCTCTGAGCCCCAGGTTGAAGCTGCCATGCTCGATTGGATCCAAATCGTCAGCCGGATGTGAGCTGGCGAAGTGTCTAGTTCACTCAAACTTTTGAAATCGCGCGCAGGCCAACGGTGTCTGTTTGTCACTGTTGTTTACGCCCCCAAACTTTTATCGCCGACTAGGTGATACAAACTGCCATCACCAACTGGACGCGATCCACCGCTACAGAAAGATTGCGGATAGTAAAATGTTGTCTGGAATTTTGAACGCGCAACGTGGAATACCATCCACTGATGTACTGCATCTAGGCGGGCAACACGGTGTAGGCTGCCGTATTTATCACGGAGAGCGGTTGTTACAACGAGCTAAAATGCTCGTCTATTTCTCGCAAACACTAACTTCCGACGTAGCTCCCGCCGGTCTGTGACATGGCGCCCGACAGTCTCGACTGAACCGTGCATGCAAACCGATAACATCGCGATCAGTTATTCATGGAGAGGATGTATGTGTCCAAAACTGTAGCTGGATTTGGAGCACGAGTTTTGAATTCGACCACACATTTGTATGTGCTGATCTCAGAGTAGATTTAGGCCAACTCACGCAAGGACCCTATGAGCGCTTTGGCACCAGCCAAATAGTGTGTTCGGGTTTTTTAAATGTAGATCAAACTGCGTATGAAATCGACTTTAAGAAGTGATGTGAACAACCTTGAAGGTCACTGGTCGCATTTCCGTCAGAGGTTATTAGCGGCAGATATATATACATGTGACTTTTTCTGATTTGAAACCCAGACCTTAAGTCTCCGTGCGGTCTTCAGGAATTCTGGATGTCTGCATGTCTTTCTGGTTGGAATAAAACGCAACACGGCTAACAAATGCGTTGTGCTGAATATGTGTATTAAGGTGAAGAGAGACGGCTTGACTTGGTGATTTTGCCGAGAAACGAAAATGAACATATTCACTGTCATGGTAACGAACGGAAAGTACTCGGTCTGCTACTAGAAATGGGCTTCAGGGTCTATGGCGTTAGCGAGAGAATATAGGCGACAAGAATGGATAGCTTACATATAGATTTTTAAAACATGAAGCATAGGGACAAATAGTTTGAAAGAAAGTTTGATCAGCCACAATTATCCTGGGCTTTAAAAGCCATTGATCACCCTTACTTGTGGGCCCTCTCCTTCCATCCGTTACCACGCGCAATATGTCGGATGCATGACCAGACCGTTTACATTAAAGTCGACTACAAAGAGATGTAGATCTTAAAGTTGTTGATCCTTTATTATGGATATTCTTATGTACAACGTATTAGTAAAATTAGTGGCAGAGACCGGTCTAAGCAGAATGGAACATCCTTTATAGTTCCCTATTTTACAAGATACGCACAACCTGAATACAGCAATCGTATAGAAATTTATTAAATCTTTATGGGCTCTAAGTTAGTTACCACTGTCCTCCTCCGTGGAGTGATTGGCACCCGTGAAATTCAGAGGTGCGAGGAGCATCCACGTTCTCGCCGAAATCAAGTCTACATTGACTGATTTTCTTTACGCTAATTGTTGAAACACACAATGTTTATTGGCGACCCACGGTAGTCGTGGTCTACGACATCAGAAATCATCGATTCATGGCTAGATGTGACATTGGGACCGTCTGATCAGGAAAGATGTAAAACGGTGTGTTCTATGCACATAGTTCGGGCTTATGGTGGGCTAACGGCCAGCTGTTCACGCACTTCAATATCGCTGGGGGCATAAAACAACGCTGCCTTCTGTCATTGATCCATTTTGACTAAACCAAAGCCAACTCATGGAAACTAAGCTAATCATGTAGGACCCTCAATAGAGCTGATCATAAGTGACCGACATCCTGATTTGCTTTACGTCGACGGCAATGCCATTATCTATGTCAGCTATCAAGCTTGCCAAGAAGGTCTGGACAGTGAAGCACTGTTGTCAATAGTAAAAAAGCTATGCTTTGCAGTCTGAAAATGCGAAGTACTACTTCAGTATTGGAAGCAAGCCACCCTTGCGCTGATGCTTCTTGGCGAACAGCCGGATGACGTCCAGAAATTTGAATATCTCGGTAGTTAAATTAGCGGCTTTGAAATTGGAGATACGGCCAGGAAGCATATATCAAAATCTCGAAGCACTTCTACCAATCTCCGCCATTTGTGGCACTACCGTGACATCATTCACGCCATGAAGTGCAAAGTTTGCAATTCAACCGTACGTTCAATCCTCTATTATGACTGAGAAACCTAGTCCATTGGCTTGACAGATACTAAAATATAAGGAAGCTAGTTACGTTAGACCATCTAACACTGACAATTGCCACCTTCACAGGTTAGCACTTGTCTGGTGGGAACACGGCGTGAGCAATAGACGTGTTCACTGTCTGGCTTTTAGTGCGGCTAGGGAGAATAAACCGAACAGCATCGTTATATTACGTTCCAGGCTCCGATCGCTAAGGGAAATGTTGCGCATGCCAACACACCGACTCCAGCAACGTGCATTGTTTGCACGAGGAAGGTGGTAAGAAGAACAAGGGAGGTGAACCGTTGACTTATTCCAGAGAGATGAAGACGCATCTGTTGAGACTAGATTCGGTTTTCAATTTCAAACTGAACGGCTGTATACCCCGGGGACGATGAACTCGTTTTGTTGGAAGCACTAACTCTCATGGCATAATGTCGAATCAGTGACGCTTGTGTTGCAACTTACTTCGTCTCTCCAAATCCGCTTATTTTGCGTAAATAAACACTTTCTCGCACTTGATGCATAACGTGATATTAAAAATTCTACTAGTTTTTTGATATTTACTAACAATTCTGTAACATATGTTTTCACGCTGCTTTCGCATGTTTGGTTTTTCTTTATCACAGCACCTTGGTGCTATCGTGTTTCACAACTGCAACAAACGTGTAATGATGATGATGATGTCGTTAACAGCTGCTGAAGACACACGAACTGTATGAACAAATAATATGCTGTTAAATGTTTCTTTTGTCTATCTTAAAGTTAGTTAAGAGAAATCCGTCAGCAGCAACTAAAACATGTGGATTTACACCATGTAAACATAATAACAGTGTATGTCAAATAATAGATAAAACGGCACTGTCACCTGTACTTAAAGCTGCCCCTTCTTGCTTTGACAGAAATTAAAGTGTTCTGTCACACTTGAATGGATGCAAGAATTTAAAAACGCAAATACCTTTAGATCCAGTATTAGGACAAATGTACAGCAGAGAGGTTGGTGTGCATATCTTTTTTGAGGACAGGTTTTTTGAGAATACTCTGCTGGAATAGTTAGAAGCATAATAGAAGGAGGCCAGGAATTGCTCATAATGCGACACGTGACAGGTCAAGGACACACATTTGATATTACATTCATTTTTCTAACTGCGACTGATAAATGCTGATAATTTTAGCTGTTCCGAGCAATTGCTTCGTTTATTCTAAGCCAATTTTGGTCTAGTTGTGTGATAGCAATAAGAGTTTGTCTGGAATTTTGCAGGCCCATTTAACAATAAGTATGGAGTATTTCATGGAAACATATGAAGTTAACAGTTTTATCACAACCGTGAAAAGCAGCTATAAATTCGAAAATGATACGGTGGATTTTCTAAGTTTCCTCTGTTCCTTATCTTCCGATCTCACATGTCCGTGTAACTAGGAATAATACGGGAGGACAGTACACAGCTACGTCTATATTATTCTAAGGAGTGCGTTTTTATCTACTGGAAACACATGTCAAACGAACTGTAAAAAATGTCGACTGCTGAATCGTTGCCCGTGGGAAATATTGCTGGTGCTTCCGAAAGTCACAAAAAAATAATGAAGAATAAACCATAATCATGATTTTGGTTTATTCTATTATCGCCCCACGTCGGTTGAATATCTTGTCGCTGTAACGCGATAACAGACATTTCCACCCTAAACACCCTTCTTCTTACTAAGAAAGCGGAACCATTGCCCTTGAAGACATAGCACATGTAGATTCTTTTTCAAATATGGTGAGTTTGACTATAATGCCTTATTGCTTATTACGGGAACGACTGATGGATTTGACACACTCCAGTACATAGATGATAGTTAAATGATTAGCGAGTGTCTTGTACCAAAAGTAATGTTGGTGAGGAACAATGTAAATGAAATAAATTGTGTCAAAACACAAATTACATAGTTGGCTATATTTATAATATGAAAAGTAAGCACATGGCATCTGCATTTAATTATGCGCCTATGTTTTGTGTATATGTATATTACTGTGCACCTACAGCGCACCAATTGTACTGTGCATGATATTGTTTCTTGACATAGCGCAGCATTTATATCAAATGCAGACAACTATATTATTGTAATATATGTACGCCTAGTATATTTATGTATATTACACATACTAGCAGATATATACGTAAGCAATATAACATCATGCGGTAGTAGCACGTAATAAAAATATAAAAACTGTATAGGTAAAATTCGATTAATCATATATAGTATAACTTTAAGGTAACACTCATAATATCATAATTTCATATTGTTTAACATACCATTTACATTATAGTTTTTTTATCCCAACAGCTCATTTCAGCTTGGCTTTTGTATATATTCTGTTGACCAACCCGGTTATGAAGTTAGCTTATCCTGTGTACCACAGCCTCCCAATGTTTGTTGAAACAGAAAATAATTACACCGATTTGCTCCATTTTGACGAAAACCACGTTAGTTGCACAACATGCTCAGTTTGATGGTAGACTTCAAGCTTTTAGCAGTCACATAATTCTATGGTAAGGCTTCATTACGTGCTTATTACATTGCAGAATATATTTCGGTCGAAATCAATAGAGCAAACCAGCCGTTCAGCACGTTCTAGAATTATATACATAGAACTGTTTTTGTACACAAAGATACTCTAGTAAGTTTACTTATTATAAATCCAGTTTAATGCTTGCGTTTCCATATATTGTGATCCTGGGAATAATAAATTTTCGGTCCTCGTGTAAACAGGTATGCGTTTGATGGTGAAACCATAGAACAATTGAGAGATATATTGTTGTGTTAAAACATGGGAATGAAAGCACATTTAGGCACGATTGGTAATAAAGCGGGCGCGGAAAAACCCATCGTGTGGACGTGTGCCTGGTTAAATGGTTTGGAACAAGCGTTTGAAGAGTCACTGGGACGCGTACATCGAACCAGCTTGGGACTCAACCAGATGCTGAAGGTCAAGACACACACATAAATGCCAACGGTTCATGAAAACGTCATTGTTTCACCAACCTGTAATGAGAATATTTCAAATTCCCAATTATTAATGACTAACAGTATGCATAATATTGATCGTTATGACCATTATGTATCTATTTTACAGTCACAATTTCATTATACTTTATGTTTCAATTACTCTTCTACACGGTTTTAATTGACAAAACACAGATAAACACTATAATGAATTTCTACGCGCCTTCTGGTTGCGTCTACGCGTCTTGTGTTGCTGTACGTCTGTCTGTTCGCTTCGGTTATTAACCGTCGGATCCGTCAGTTCTATTTATCGTATTTACAACCACCTCGTCTTCTGTGGCGGAATGTGCGACTAACTGCTGGGCCACCGTGGATCTTACCTAACAGAAGCCAAGATCTTACATCATGACCTCATAGGCTGCCAGTGCTTTTCTTTAATTTTAACGTTGGTTACTCCACTACATATTTAGTTAAAAAGTTGCAATTTTTAAAAGCAGTACAAAATATCGGAACGCTTTATATACGTTGGCAATTTTAGTGGTCTTTCACTACCTGCTGTCGATTCCTTTATCCCTGATTGGTAGATTCACTACTGGAAACAACTTTTCGTATCCACCACATTGCCTCGCAGTTATTGGTATTCGCACATGTTACCCCACAGCTTCCTACACAAATCTCGACTGGCCTTATATATTTCCTTGATCCGATTCCTTCTAATAAGACTTGTGATATGTTGGAAAACGCTATTTCGAAGCGCTCCTCGTCTTTCGACTAGATGGACTGTGACAAAATATTTCAGTTTTAAATTATGCGACCGCACGCCGTCACAACTCCTTAGACCCCTGAGTACGTTGTTCGGTTTCCCTAAAGTTGACGTCACTGTTCAACGACAGCTGTAGACGCAATATCTTACGGTGGACAACTCAGCTGTTTTTGGTGTATGCGCAGATGTTCTGTCTTTGGACAAGCTAGCCAAGGCAGCCGATAATAGCCATATGTGCGTCGTTCAAAATATATTGTCTCTGTTCTGAATATACAACCAATGTCGCTAAAAGAATGACTCTACTGAATCTATTAGCAATAGGTTTTCGAAGCTAAGCTGACCATTACGGGTATGAACCGCCATCTTGATAGAAGCCCTAAATGTACACCTTGTAGCAGAAACAGTGCCTTCAAGCGTTCTTTACAAAGGTTATCATGGTACTATATTTGTTTCCTGAATTATGCAATCACGGACAGAACGCGCTGCCATGCAGTGCTACTACTTTATATATGATAGCACTTTAGGTGGATAGGAAAACACAGGTAGGGCGTTGGAGCTTTTCAGAAACTCAACTATGCGGTAATAATAAACTTAACTCCGAACAGGCTTACAACTTCGACTATCTACATTAAAAAGTATGATTCCAAAACCCATCTCTTGGTTGATATTTGGGCGAAGGACAGCGTTATCTCCCCTACCTCATTTGAACAGACCAATTCCTTGTCGGTAGGCCTAAGTGCCGCCAATGGCGCCTCAATATTTACCTACGGTCAACGGTCGCTTAACTGAACCTAGGGCTTCTACGCACGTTCCGCTGTGTATTCACAGTTGCTGCAGCCCCAGTTAACTACACCTGCATGGACGTTTTCAGAAGTCAGATGAGAGTCGACCCTGCAACGAAACCCGGTGTGCGGTGTAGCAACGCCGACATCGTATTTTCATCCCCAACTACGCCTTTCACAGATCTCGTCAGACTACGCCAACCTCTTCCCCCAGTATATAAGTTTTGTCCAGCCAACGGACGCTGTTCTGCCCGTAGCATCACAAATCACGCACCATATTCGGACGAATGGTCTGCCAGTTTCATCACGTCCAGGCCGACTGTCACTGGAGAAAATTATGGTAGCCAGGGCGAAATTTGAACACATGGTCTAACAGGGATAATACGCAATTTTGGCAACACCTTTTCCTTACAATTCAAGTAATGCGTACCGCGCACACTATGTGGTAACTGTCCAAGATTGATACCCATCCCACATATGCAGACTCACGCCGTAAACCTCACAGGTAAGACCATCTTTACTAATATTGATCTGGTTCGCGCCTATCACCAGATACCTGTAGAAGAAAAAGACCTTCCTAAAACATCTGTCACTACTATTTTCAGTTTATTCACATATTAAAGGACGTCACTCGAACTGTGCAACACTCATATCCATGATGTCACCGGTGTTCAAGATTTCGCCTATTAACCCACGAGTATAATCCATAGCCAGTTATTCGGAAGAAGAACATTTCAACCATTTCCTTTCTCTCTTTAAGCATGACCCAACACATTGTCAAAGTCAACCCGACTAAGCGGGAACTCTACAAGTTGACCGTAGAACTCCTGGGCCAAAGTGATTCATCATTGGACTTTAACATTCTTTGATGTTCTTCCGGATAATCTCCAAACAATTATGTACAGTACAGGCCCAACCTCGTTCAGGCACCCCCGTCGAGCTTGCAGTCCAGTCAAATACTATGAGCGTTTCAATTTCCGCTATGGTCAGCTCATGCAATATTTGCGTGATAGCCACAAACAAAATGAAAGTAAGTTCGCCTTTACAGATACAGCACACACTTCTTACCGAGCTCAAGGCTGCTATTTTTAGCAAAGTTCTCCTTGCTCATTCCGAATCGGGCGCACTTCTCTCTACCACGACTGTAACCTCAGATAATGCGAAAGCAGTAATCCTCCGACCACACGTTGAGGGGCATTGGCAACCTTTCGATTTCTTCTCCAAACGTCTGCAGCCAACAGAAGCTCGTTACGACAGGCTTGACAGAAAACTGATCACCATCTACTTAACTATTCGCGGCTTCTGGCATGAAAGTGAAGGACTCGCTTCTGTTGTCTAAACTGACCACAAGCCCTATTACTTTGCCTTATGTGTGGTGTGCAGTAGAGGAAATCTTCTGTCAGCGTTTTATCTGGACGAGCTAGTCTTTCTGCCGTCCAACTAGCCCGACCAAACGGCCCACGGACGAATCATTTGAGTCCACGTGCAAATCACGATTAACACTTAACAGAAGCTTGAAACCAACGAACTCGGATACACATTCCGGTTTAGAATACCGTGCTGTAGCTCATATGTTACATTTCGCACCCATCCTCAATACCCTCTATCGAAGAGAGGGTTGACGCCTTCTCCGAGCTGAGCAATTTGGTTGCACACATTTCGTTGCCAACTTAGACAAAATCCTCAGTGCGTCTATGGGGGTCCGATTCGCAGATTCTCGTAAGCCACTGTCAGATCCAAGTGACTATTCCTCGTCTATTTCTTTGAACGTCAGCCTTCAGTTAGCTCACGTAGGTTAGCCAGGTTGTCACGTCTTCACCCTGTCAATATGCTACCTATTTTTGATCTCGCCTGCAGAGCTTCGTAAAACCCTTCCATTTCTAGATGCATGTTGATTGAGTTCCGGCCCGAACTCCAGAACCCGATGTAATCAAGCGCTCTGCGGTTCTTTGCTGTCCCAAGCGTTTTAACTTTTTCCAGATCGAATTGATGGCATTCAGCATCAATATGTACTGACATTAGTGATTTTTCTTCAAGATGGTGGATGGCCAGACTGTGTTCATGCATTCTACTGGTAAGTTTCCTCCAAAACTGACTCACGTCGTATATGTCACAGAATGTGTAGAACTTTTGTAAATCCCGCCTTATGTTTTTCTTAATTTAGCTTGTCCTTTAATCTGAAACCTTTACTTCGAATGGCTTCCTTTGCTTCAGGTGTAACGTTGCTTCGCTGAGGCATTAAAACATCGCTACCATCTCAGAAATGCCATCAGTGTAAGATAGAACGATTGTTTTGCTTTCCGTTGCATCTGTGGAACCAGGTTTAGTTGATTCGTCGAAATCAGGCAGTGTAGAATAAAACCCTGAGGGTTAGAATTCATCTGAAACATGTTAGATAGATGGTCTTCATCCGTCTTCCTTACTTGCAGCGTGCCAAAGTGTGTTTGGGCCCATTAGAAAGTGTCCTCACGCCACTGCGCTTCCAAATGATCGGGCGATTATCGCAATATTTTGAGATCTGATCAATCTGAGTAGCGTTTCAATAGACTGTTGTTTCCAGCAGCACAGAAGCATGTCTGTCAAAGCCCTCAAACCTCCGGCCGTCAAAAGGAAAATAAATGAATTGTACCGGAAAACATATATTACAATTAATTTACAATGTTTCATTTCACTAGTGTTTTAACCTCTAAGCTTCCATTTGTCTTAATTACAATACATCCGTTTTCACAATCTGCTCTCGTGAGTCCCGTTCCCTTACTGAATGGCATCCATCCTTTGTAGCTTGCATAGTATTCGTTGGGTCCATTTGTTTAAAACTTCTCAACTGTTCTGTGTTTGGTAGGTATTTTACTGTCGCCACTACGGCCTAATACCCAAGGGGCCACCCAACGCACAAAAATCACGGGTAGGAGGAAATCCAGACCACGTAGAACAGTCTAACCACAGTTTATTTTCCTTACTTTTCCTTACGTTACGTTAGCAAACATAGGATGGTCATCATTCTCTTACAACCTAGTTATACTATGTGGTACACATATATTCTTATCCAGCAAAGCTGTACAATTAAGCAGTTTACTGTGAAATTATAAAGTTTTGTGGGAAGTGATTGTTCTTTCCGCTTACATTGTAATAAATACACTGGAAACTACGCCGGGCTATTTTTGATAGTTTTCGCTAACGGCAGTTCCACATGGTTGCCGCAATTATTCAGATCAGTACATAGCTGATGCAGACAGGTATCGAGCGACTATTATCGGACCACCTTTGCAAGCGCATTTATGCCCTTAACGAAAAGTTCAACTGCTTTAACTCCGTGTTTCTGATGGATGGGGTGATCAGTAATGTGATCACAGCAATTTTTAAAAAATGTTTGTTACGTTCAGTATTTCATCGCAACTACTTCTATACTTATCGTAGACTAGGACCAAACTGATTGGTACAAATGCCAAATAACACGTTAGTTCGGTCAGCGTGTGCACGTTCTTGCGCTCGGTGAGATCAAATAGTGCACAGAACAGCATCGGAATTGACGGTTTTAATTTTGCTTCAGTTGGCGTGGCAACTTATACAAATTATATGTCAAGTGCTTTAAAATACAAATCGCTTTTATGTAGGCCTGCAGTTTAACTACATGTAGCCCATAAAGTAACAAAGAATTAGCTTGGGTTTTTAACAAATTACTACGAAGATCGCGGAGTCAGTGGATAAACCGATTAAGGTTTTAAAGGGTAAATTTTGGTACAATAAATTTCGAAATATTTTAATTGATTCGTGTCACACTTGGTTTACATGTAACGCACTTTAGTAGTCGCTGTTGTCTTTAG
This sequence comes from Dicrocoelium dendriticum, assembly GCA_944474145.2. NCBI lineage: Eukaryota > Metazoa > Platyhelminthes > Trematoda > Plagiorchiida > Dicrocoeliidae > Dicrocoelium > Dicrocoelium dendriticum. Next base: position 75,346,996 of record OX104060.1, on the reverse strand, counting down.
TGATGGTAGTTCGACGTATTTGCTTCTCCCTGATTCCGTCCACCAATCCTGCGGGGATTAAGCAAGTTAAGACGTCCCGCTACTCGTAACCAAGCTGCAAGTAGTCTGTTATGTTTACGCGGTTGGTTTTGCTTAGATATTGCTAAGGACTAAGCAAATAATTCTAGACTAGCTGTGGTCGATTCTCTAATAATTATGTCTATGTCGTTATGATCGATTTTGTTTCTCGATCCCAGCAGACTTAAGGCCACCGTCAAATATTTTAACGAAGCGTAGTGTTCAGGATAGATTCCTGGTGAACACAAAACGTGCTCATTAGGTTATGCTATAATAGTGCACAGTTCTCTCACTATTTCGCCTACGTAAACATAGGCGCATCCTTTGCAACTATTTTTATATACGTACTTGATCGCCTAACCTTCGGAAATGGATCATTCAAAAGTACTTGTGTTGAACTGAGCACCTGACTTACTTGGAAAACTACCCACATATTTTGCTTATTAAGTACCCTCTTAATCCAGTCCAAACTTTACCATTTTAGCAGTTTACAACCGCCTCATTCCAATCCTTCATATCACTTGAATGTAGATTTAGCGCTATTTGACGTTTTACTAACTGCCTGGGAGATCAACTATCTATAATTTTTCTAGCAGTTTTCCAAACAACCCTCTTGTCCCATTCTTTCCAGCACAGAGCCTCGACCGTGTAAAACAAGGATAATGTAACTGCAGCGTAGACGTGTTTTGGATGAACTGAAATATCATGTAGTACTTAATATGCATCTGTTGTTTTTCGACATATCATGCTTCCGTTCCTCTGAACTAAACAAGCAACGAACGACATGGTTCCCTTTCGAGATTCTATTTTCCTAGGAAAGTTAATGTTTTTATTAATGGAACTCAGCTACTTTTTAAACCTAACGTTCGTATCCCACCTAATAAAAACAAAACTATACTTTAGGTAGCGTTACAAATCCTTTGGCAAGATTCTGGAAAGTTGCAACGCCTCTCTTTCAAAGTCAGTCATATATAGACTTGACACTACAGAAGAAACTGGCAACAAGATGAAAAGACAGTTTGCTTGACCAAACAGCCTCGACTAGGAGTAAAAAATGGCATTCCTTCGATTATGTGGTCGAGTGTTTCGATCATTTTCCCAGGCTTCTTTCTTCGGTCAAACAGCGTTGTGATGGGCCCAGTACGTCATCACTTCGGGCGTAGGTAAATGGTGAGCTAACCTCAAAGGTGAGCATTTTTGTTTCTTAGTCAATGGCCAAACCTGAACCTTACGAGCGAAATCGTAGTTCTTTCGGAAAATATTTATTTTCCCTCTTAAGGGCTTAAAAAACGCCAGTACTCATGCTAGTTCAGAGGTAGCAGTATTGGTATAATATACAACCGTTCGAATGTATCGTAGTTCGGTAGACAACAGATCCTCGACAAAAGCGTTGATAGGACATATATATATATATATATATATATATATATATATATATCTAACAATTGCGCGGCTCCGGACAGGCTTTTACGTGCGACAGTTGGTTGCTGGCCTCCCTTTGCTTCATCTTCTTTACTCGCGATGTCGTCTTTCCGCAATCCATTAGTAGGTCTCTTTTTGTGATTGCTGCTTTTATTTTTCTACACAATCCGAATTGTGCATTAACACTAGGTTATTAACTTTATCGGTTTGTTAGGTGATAGTGGTAGGGTCTTCCTTTAATTCATTTAGTGCAGTGCACGCTGCTGTTACAAGCTTCAGCTCCCGAGGCCCTCGGAATAGGATCACAAGTGAGCGAGCATATTTTACTTTGATCACGTTTTGCGTCAGAGTTTAATGCGTACATGGTTGTTCTGTATGCTTGCATTCAAATGCCATTTTACACCAAATTTATTTATCAAAACGTTTAATTCGGTAAAATCTAGGTAGAGGACATATATCCTCGAATTTCGTAGTGCTTAGCACAACCATTCTACAGGACTTGCCAAGCATTGCTATTAACTCGTGATAAATTAGTGTTAAATTTATTCACCATAAGTGCATATACCGCTCAATGTCGGCCGATAGCTAGAGCAGATCGTTTGCATGGTCAGGGTTTGTATATGTATATGAATCTTGAAATCTAATGTGAAATTTGTGTATAATGCTTTAAAATCCAATGCAAAATGCGCTAGTATACCGAAGGTGAAGTGTTTTGTGTTCATTATGTAATTTCAATAATCACAGTAAATGAAACTTCACTGAAGGACGTCTTATGTTGCATATGCCCGGACTGGTGCCAAAGCAATTGGTAACATCCTGCGACATGGCATTTAAAAACAGCTGTTTTCATAAGTTAACTGTTTTATTTCCTAAGATTCCTGCCCATTTCGATACGGAAAATTCTATGGCACACATTTGGTGGGTTTCCAAGTTTTCCTGATAAAAGATAAGCAGAATACTCGTACTTCGTTTGCGCCAGGGTGGTTCCTGCTATCGCATATCTTAGTGTTTACAAATGTATATAGTCTTATGAACAAACGCCATAAACAATAAAACTTCAATGATCCTGAGTAGCAAGACATAATTTGGATAGACTTATTGTAATTCATATATGAAGTAATCACACAGCAAATTCAGTTTAGGCACAACTCATGCCTCCGCTGCGACAGACGATCTACTTCCATCGGGGGTTACTTGCTGTACATCTGATTTTCTTTATGGGGAGTAAATGCCAGTGTCTGACGATTCTATGATGTCACATGTGTAAACCTGTGCTGCGTAATCGATCCTAGGCGCTGAGCTGCGGTTTACATCAACTGCTGCATCTGTAAAGCCAAACAATGTTACCACTATCCAATCACAATTGGGTATATTGCTCGGTAAATACAAAATCGTGCATTTCATAGGTTTCCCAGATATTATGTGGTCTAAACAAAATATGTGCCATTGTTGTTTGAAAATGCGTCATATCAACAGGTAAGCCAGCCAATACTTATTCTAGCGCGCTTAGGTAAAACCCCCTGATCTTGAGGTAAACGATCTCACAACTACAGGTTATGATCTCAAGATCCTGATGCATTAGGTAGCAAACGAGCACTTAGGGCATTTTATATAATGCTGTCCGTTGAAGCCAGCCGGAAGCTTCTTAAAAATAAACTTTGACAGCTTTACTCGAGGCGCAATGCAACTGAACCGATCTCTGCCGTCAGATACCTCCGTGAAACACTGTTCGATAAATATACTAGATGGAGCTACATGGTTTTACTCAGGGTTTGTATATCAGAAGTGTCTAAAACTGGACAGATTAAGCTACTTCAGCTGGTCTTAGGTTATAGATAGCTGACACGGTTGGATGCGCAGGTCATGGTCTTAGTGTTTCCCATTCAAGTTAGTTGATAACTGTGGTTAGAAAAGACTAAGCTGCATGTTAGCAAAAGGCAAGAAAGCGCAGACCCTGATATTCTGTAAAAGAAGATCGCAACACATTGCCACGTTTTGCAGCAAACGCAACCGAGACAAATCCCAACAGAATAACTGCTTGTGTGAAGCTAAACTAAAACTTGCATGTGACCAGCCAATGGTACATGACCCAGACAGGCAGCCACTAAACCCTAACACTTCAACGCAGCAATCCAGGCGATCTATTCAGTTGTGGTGATCCCCGTGGAACTCAGTACAAACACCTGGTCACTTGCGAATACGGGAGCGCACTGTGCCGCCAATGTGGACGCATGCGCTATACTTGAGCTCAGGGCCTGTCAATCCGAGCCTTCCAACGCTGGCACATTGCATGCATGCCTCAGGCGCAGCTTCAGGTAGGCAAAGCGACTCTTTCGAGCAGCTTTTGCGGCCGCTTCAAGTTGCTCTTTGAAGCTACTGCGCATTCTATTTTAGCATTGTTGTAGATATTTCGCTGTAACTTGCCCACTTCCTAGTGCTGGTCAGAGCAAAAAAACAAAAGTTTGTTTCATTGTCTGCGTCGTTGCTGAGCCAGTTCGCAGTACCTCTTGACTGAAATAGTTTTCTGATAATTTAGGGATGGAATGCGGCCGCACAACCTTTTCACACCCTGTCTACTTGTAGTCCAGCATCATTCAACAGTTTGATACTTTTGTAACGACCAGTGCATCGGACTCGCGGCTCGGGTGGGGCCATTAACGTACGCCTGCCAATAGTTGAAGGCTGGTTCCAGTGCAAGAGATTATAGCAGGGGCAATTCCAAGCTGGATTTGATCATTGAGTAGGCACTCGCTACCAGCTGGTCAAAAACAAGTCGGTGCCCGAAGCAGTCGCATGCGCTGTTACGCGGGTTGACTGGATGTGGGCAGTGTGCCCCCGTTTTAAATATTGTTTCCGAGAAGTTCCTGTCGGATTCACAATGACCGGGACGAAGTTCAGCCTTAGGCCACTGTATTCGAGGTAAGTATAAATCGGTCATGAGCAGGGACAGCGGATGTCTCTTGTGGTTGCAGACGTGAGGTAACCAGTCCCAGTAGCTTTTCGATGAACCGTGAGAGACCGTGACCATGCGCATCTCGAAGTGTCTTTGGTGAATCAAACAACATAACTGCTCACACAGATTATCAGCGCTTGGGTAAGTGCTAACGAGTCTCTCACACAAGAAAGACCTTATGTAAAGCCGCATACCGTCGCGATCATTTTGACGGTCTATTAAAGCGGACGCACGAGTAGCTGCTTATTTCTAATTCCTAGGCGATTAGTTCACAGTTTGTCTGGCAGCTAAAAGATTCTAATGTTGCAATGAACATCGCATTTATTTAGTAGCATGCAAACGTTAGTAAAGGCTACATGTGAGCAGCGGTAAGAACCGCTGGGCAGGCTTGATGAATCAGAAACCTGATTGTTTAAATTCGGGGTGTAATCCCGGAGATTACACGAAAATCTGCAATAAGGAAACTCGTTTCTCCAACTTCCGTGCTCTGCTTAATTCACGCATCGTAGACTTGAGCTTCTCTGTCTACTGGATGTAAGTCAGCACGCAAGTGGATCATTAAACCTTTCAGCTTTCTAATGCTGAACAATATCAGCTTGGGGCTTGTCTCATCAACAAAAGTCACCTTCGTAGGTTGACTTTGCCCTCGGTTCTCATTACGAGACAGGTAAAATGGTTCACCTTTAAACAACCAACTATATTTCTATCATTTGTCCTGTTAAATATTTGTAGAGTTCATTCTCACTTCAAAACCTACGCAGTAACTCACGTGCGGCTGCATTCGAAGTCCAGAAAATCATTGAACTGTTTTTGACCTTGCTGCTGTTGATGCATACTTTTAGCATTTTTATGATTTGTGGCAGGCAAATGAACCGGTTCAAGGTAACTAAATAGTAAGCACTCTCGATTCCAAAATACAATAATGTAAGCGGCTCCAAGAATTCGATATCAGGAAACATCCTGCAGAAAAGCAAATGAGTTTGCATTTAATGGCCGCTATTAAAGCGTATTTTACTTGCTCGGCAAATAAATCCGTACATTACCTTAATGAAATCGTTCAGAGAACCTAGTTTATTCTGGATATGGGTTAATTTTATATTGGAAATTCATGAAGCCACAGTTGAATATCAAATTCACCTCACGGAACCTCAATGCCAGGGACCACACTGGGACGCACGTTTTTTAGTGTTTGATCTGCTGACAGCACAACTGTCCAGTGTCGAATCAATTCATATGTGATGAAATATATACTACAGTTTAAGCTGCTGAATTGACCATAAACTAATACTGCTTTAAGAATAACATTGGTTGAGCTAGACAACCCCCTACTAACCGAATTCGTATTGGAAGTTAAACGTAATTTCACACTGCGAATTACCGATATCAAGAACAAGGGATCGAAGGTAAACAATTGTTTTCGATGATTGATTCTCAGATCTGCACAACAATATTGGTAAGAAATCAAAAGGTGTACAAGTGCATTCCAACCTGTCGAATAAGATTTAATCACTTGCCGACCATTAGCAAACTTAATAGATAACGGCCGACTCGGCCAAATGTATAGTTGAACGAACACAGGTGGTCTGAAAATCATCCGTTTTGCTTGACCAACGTAGCTTATGGGCTTATCCGACTACTTTATATGGTGCACAAAATAGCGATTGATACAAAAGAATACTGCTCGCCTCGGTAGTAGCAAGGATGCCGTAATAAATTGAACCTAATCCAATAATGACTGCTTCAAGGCCAATTCTAAGTCATTAATCGCATGACGCCGCTAAACTCGTGTTCAATTTCGACAACTTTCGATTGCGCTATGTCAACTTGATTCAAAACATGCCGTCTAAATATTTTGCGGTTAGGATAAATCCGACTGCGGTGCATTTGTTTCCAGAATTTGCTAAGATATTAATTGCGTTCAGTGCAATCTTTGGCTAATATGAACGCATATTTTAGCATCTTCAAGCCTATTGGAGTGTTTACCAAACTGATTTAACTACGTCACCATTGGGCGTGACTTGCACGGTTTCATTAACTGGCAGATTCTGCCACTATCTCAACTGTGGTTTTCAAAATGGTTCTTTTGGGAACGAAATCGAAACAAAGTGCTCCAATTTGAGGGACATGGACGATGGTTTGTGGTTTCTAAGGTCACTTTTTCCCCTGGTACATTTTCCCATAGCATTCAATTATAAACCTCTTCTTCCCACTCAGTTGTCAGTCAAATGACTCGGCCTATAGCCGCACAATATAGATATCTTCATGTGCCGATTGAAACTGTCGTATTATTCAGTAAGCGTTGTTTTCAGTTTGCACACATGAAATCAAATTCTTTGAAATTTAGATAATATGCGTTTTCAAGCTACGACATAAGACCATAATGACAATCGACCTAACTGTGGTTTTGTGCCTTACGAAAAACCACACTACTTGCAACTTGCCAGTAATTCAGTGTACGGTCGCATTTCTTAGTCAACCGCAGTTAACTATGAATATAGACAATAGAAACATTTTGGGCTTGTATGAACCCACCGCTGTTTGATAAAGGTACTCTGAAAACACTGAAAGTAATTTTCCGGCGGTCGAATGTCAGTGTGGGAACCCGCGTTGATTTGCTCAGTGGGGCTCTATGTGTTACGAAATTCACTCGGTAATGTCTCAAACTCATCTGGTCAGATAATCGGAATAATTCCAAGTATCAGCAACACAGACCGAGCGATTTATTAAATAGGCCCTGTGCAGAAATACTGCTTTTAGGAATCTATTTTAACGTTGTAACTTCCAATAAAAACTACACTTGGTTTAACTGCTTTACTTGTATTTAACGGCGTTTGGTGGACTGTGTAAAAACTCCGTTCGCGATATCAGAAAGATTTTAAATCAAAACTTTCTACAGGATCCTGATAAGTATACATTTCCAGTTTGTGTTATTTAAAACTGGATGTCTATCCACGAATACCCTGGAGCGAGAGGAATAGATTCTTGATAAATTACAGGATAGTAATATGGGAGAATGGGCTGTTGGTACTTCAAGATAGACCGAGTAGATAATATTTTTGCTTCCGACTGTTTTAAGGAGTCCTTATATCCATTGTGTGTTGCGAGGCGTGGAACACGAAGTGAGATATGCTACGTTCCAGAGATTCGTTGAAGTAATGCAGCTCTGTAAACATTTGTGTACGCCAACTTTGTGCAGATTCGATGCCTATGACTTTCTAACCGTGATTGCAAATACACAAAACGACCCATTGCAATTATGGAAAATTCAGGACTATAAACTCCCAACACTGAATGTAACTACTAAAATACTGTCGTCACAGGCAACCAGTGATAATTATTTGCAAGCAAATTTGCATATTGTCCGTAATTCAATTTCGTCCTGATGAATGCATAGCGCAAATGCGCATGGCAACATATATATGTATGGATACTATTGAATGTAGCTACTTGTCTGTACCTCCTGAACTTCAAATTCCAACACAACTCATGTTACTGACAAAATCAGCAAAAGGTGCTATTGTTTCTAACGTAAAAAAACACCTCTCAAAGCATTTCAACAGCAAATATGTCCACCAGGTTAGCTGGCATAAAGACGCAACACTTGGCGACTCTTTCAGAAGCAAGTGAAAGAGAGTATGTGCAAGTAAATTTTCCGTGGAAGTACACTTATAAACCACACGTTCTGTGGTGCAATGAGTATATGATCTATTTGTTTGGTGATGCAACATATACTGGTGGACCCTGGTCTACGCGATTTCTGTCCTCTTTGGAACGGCAAATCATTTTGTGCAACACTAGGGCACAAACAATTCGGTGCACCACCACCGCACTTTCTATGTTGAATTTTAGGAACAATTGTGTTCATGCTAAGAACATTGGAGAAATGTCAGGAACTTTTGTATAATTGTGACATCTTATTACATAATTCGGTATATATGTTCCATTAGGCAAACGAGATATTTCCACCGGAGGATATCTCGGAAGCGCTTAAACCGACAGCCAATCCACAGCCAGTATTTAGTTTTCGGTTAGTATCTATTTGATCGTACTGTATTAACCAGTTGAGTTAACAATTAGTCCAACTAGTTTGGGGAAATTCATTTCCTGCCTTGTATTTAACACATTCGAATTGAGCATCCTATTGACTTGGCTCGCTAAAGAGGTCCGCATGTAGTGATATCTGATTCATGCTATTAAATAACAGCGGATTGCAATTTGACCTCTGTGTCAGTAACTTCCATAATTAACATTGATTGTCAAGCGCAAGAACGCTTGATGGTTCTAGCAACAGGTGTAATCTTTGCGACCTAAAAGTTGGAATTTAGGGGACATACGTAACGTATGTATATGGGGAAGGAAATCACAAAAGTATGTTTATGTTGGTCCATCAAGACCAGGGCAAACGGAGAGACTCAGTTGCTTTTACGGGGACAATACCGGATGGTCCGCTGCAAGTACTAATGCCTTTTGGTTGCCAGCGTTTCCAAGTTCCGGTTAATCAGTGGCACGTTTAGCCCCTTCGAATAAACATGTGAGGGTCAGTAGTCACAATATGAGTTTTTGTGGAAGTGGTGATATTCCAGTTCCCCTTCTGTTCCATCCCTGTGTGTTGTGCCTATGGTTCCTTTACCACTAAGGAATTACTCACCCACCGTATGAGTCAGTCGCCGGTCGATGTCGTTAATATAGATATCACGCTGTTGCAGGGGAAACGGTAAATAGCGAGGGAGGCCTGACCGATTAATGCACTTTTCGGATGGCATTTGATCTCAAATCGCCGTGTAGGGTGATTGACTCGTTTAAACACGTTAGTAAAAGGGTGCATTATATTAGTTCGTTGCTTTGTAACCCATTGTGATTAAACCATGGACTTCAGCTTGTCTTTTGTATATATTCTGCTGACCACCCCGGTTATGAATTTGGCGTATCCTGTGTACCGCTGCCTTCCAATGTTTGTTGAAACAGAAAATAATTACGCCGATTAGCCCCATGAAATAAGTTCGTTAAATCAGTGTTTATCTGCTTAAAGGCGATTCGGTGATTTACCGTGTTACATACTGACACTCTGCTGGAAAACATTCGTTTACGATTTGTCACTTATTCTTGGCAGTATTTTATTGACGAAACGACCTTGTTTGTACAACGTGTTCAGATTGATGGTAGATGTCAAGCTTTTATCGGTCACATATTTCGATGGTAGGGCCTCATTGCGTGCTTATTACATTGAAGAATATATTTCGGTCGAAATCAATGGAGCAAACCAGCCGTTCAGCACATTCTAGAGTTATATACATAGAACTGTTTTTGTACACAAAGATACTCTAGTAAGTTTGCTTATTATAAATCCAGTTTAATGCTTGCGTTTCCATATATTGTGGTTCTGGGAATAATAAATTTTCTGTCCTCAAGTAAACAGGCATGCGTTTGATGGTGAAACCATAGAACACGTGAGACATATATTGTTGTGTTAAAACATGAGAATGAAAGCACATTTAGGCATGATTGGTAATAAAGTGGGCGCGGAAATACCCATAGTGTGGACGTGTGCCTGGTTAAATGGTTTGGAACAAGCGTTTGAAGAGTCACTGGGATGCGTGCACCGAATCAGCTTGGGACTCGGCCTGATGCTGAAGGTCAAGACGCACATATAAATGCCAACGGTTCATGAAAACGTCATTGTTTCACCAACCTGTAATGAGAATATTTCAAATTCCCAACTATTAGTGACTAACAGTATGCATAATATTGATGGTTATGACCATTATGTATCTATTTTACAGTTAAAATTCATTATACTTTATGTTTTAATTACTCTTCTACACTTGGTTTTAATTGACAGAACACAGATAAACACTATAATGAATTTTTACTCGCCTTCTGGTTTTGACTACGCGTCTTGTGTTGCTTTACGTCTGTCTGTTCGCTTCGGTTATTAATCGTCGGATCCGTCAGTTAGATTTATCGTATTTACTACCATCTCGTCTTTTTTGGGGGAATGTGCGACTAACTGCTGGGCTACGGTTAATCTTACCTAACAGAAGCCTAGGTCTAGCATCATCACCTTATAGGCTGCGAGTGATTTTCTTTAATTATAAAGTTGGTTACTCCACTACATATTTAGTTAAAAAGTTGTAATTTTTAAAAGTAGTACTCATTTGCACAAATGACGGAACGCTTTATATACGTTGGCAAGTTTAGTGGTCTTTCCTTACCTGCCGTCGATTCCTTCAGCCCTGATTGGTAGTTTCACTACAGGAAACAACTTTTCGTACCCACCGCATTGCCTCGCAGTTATTGATATTCGCACATGTTACCCCACAGCTTCCTACACAAATCTCGACTGGCCTTATATATTTGATTGATTTGATTCCTTCTAATAAGACTTTTGATATGCTGGAAAACGCTATTTTGAAGCGCTCCTCGTCTTTCGACTAAGATGGACTGTGACAAAATCTTTCAGCTTTAAATTTTGCGACCGCACGCTGTCACAACTCCTTAGACCCCTGAGTAGGTTGTTCGGTTTCCCTAAAATTGACGTCACTGTTCAACGACAGCTGTGAACGCAAAATCTTACGGCGGACAACTCAGGTGTTTTTTGTGTATTCGCAGAAGTTCTCTCTTTGGACAAGCTAGCCAAGGCAGCCAATAATAGCCATCTGTGCGTCGTTCAAAATGTATTGTCTCTCTTCTGAATATATAACCAATGTCGCGAAAAGAATGACTCCACTGTATCTATTACCAATACGTTTTCGAAGCTAAGCTGACCACCACGGGTATGAACCGCCATCGTGATAGAAGTCCTAAATGCACCCCTTGTAGCAGAAACAATGCCTTCAAGCGTTCGTTACAAAGGTTATCATGGTACTATATTGTTTCCTGAATTATGTAATCACGGACAGAATGCGCTACCATGTAGTGCTAATACTTTATATATGATAGCACTTTAGGTGGATAGGAAAACACAGGTAGGGCATTGGAGCTCTTCAGAAACTCAACCATGTGGTAATAATAAACTTAACTCCAAACAGACTGACAACTTTGATTAAATACATTAAAAAGCATGATTTCAAAACCCAGCTCTTGGTTGATATTTGGGCGAAGGACAGTGTTATCTCCCATACCTCATTTGAACAGACCAATTCCTTGTCGGTAGAACTAAGTGTCGCAAATGGCGCCTGAATAGTTACCTACGGTCAACGGTCGCTTAACTGAACCTAGTGCTTCTTCGCACGTTCCGCTGTGTATTCACCGTTGCTGCAACCCCAGTTAACTACACCTGCATGCACGTTTTCAGAAGTCAGATGAGAGTCGACCCTGCAACGAAACCCGGTGTGGGGTGTAGCAACGCCGACATCGTATCTTTCATCCCCAAATAGGCCTTTCACAGATCTCGTCAGACTACGCCAACCTCTTTCCCCAGTATATAAGTTTTGTCCAGCCAACGGACGCTGTTCTGCAATAGCAGCACCAATAACGCACCATATTCGGACGAATGGTCTTCCAGTTTCATCACGTCCAGGCCGACGATCACTGGAGAAAATGAGGATAGCCACGGCGAAATTTGAACACATGGTCTAACAGGGATAATACGCAATTCCGGCAACACATTTTTCTTACAATTCAAGTAATGCGTACCGCGCACACTATATGGTAACTGTCCAAGATTGATACCCTTCCCACATATGCAGACTCACGCCGTAAACCTCACAGGTAAGACCATCTTCATTAATATTGATCTGGTTCGCGCCTATCACCAGATACCTGTAGAAGAAAAAGACCTTCCTAAAACATATGTCACTACTATTTTCAGTTTATTCACATATTAAAGGACGTCACTCGAACTGTGCAACACTCATATCCATGATGTCACCGGTGTTCAAGATTTCGCCTATTAACCCACGAGTATAATCCATAGCCAGTTATTCGGAAGAAGAACATTTCAACCATTTCCTTTCTCTCTTTAAGCATGACCCACCACATTGTCAAAGTCAACCCGACTAAGCGGGAACTCGGCAAGTTGACCGTAGAACTCCTGGGCCAAAGTGATTCATCTTTGGACTTTAACATTCTTTGATGTTCTTCCGGATAAACTCCAAACAATTAAGTACTGTACAGGCCCAACCTCATTCAGGCACCCCCGTCGAGCTTGCAGTCCAGTCAAATACTATGGGCGTTTCAATTTCCGCTATGGTCAGCTCATGCAATATTTGCGTGATAGCCACAAACAAAATGAAAGTAAGTTCGCCTTTACAGATACAGCACACACTTTTTACCGAGCTCAAGGCTGCTATTTTTAGCAAAGTTCTCCTTGCTCATTCCGAATCGGGTGCACTTCTCTCTACCACGACTGTAACCTCAGATAATGCGGAAGCAGTAATCCTCCGACCACACGTTGATGGGCATTGGCAACCTTTCGATTTCTTCTACAAACGTCTGCAGCCAGCGGAAGCTCGTTACGGCAGGCTTGACAGAAAACTGATCACCATCTACTTAACTATTCGCGGCTTCTGGCATGAAAGTGAAGGACGCGCTTCTGTTGTCTAAACTGACCACAAGCCCTATTACTTTGCCTTATGTGTGGTGTGCAGTAGAGGAAATCTTCTGTCAGCGTTTTATCTGGACGAGCTAGTCTTTCTGCCGTCCAACTAGCCCGACCAAATGGCCCACGGACGAAGCATTTGGGTCCACGTGCAAATCACGATTAACACTTAACAGAAGCCTGAAACCAACGAACTGGGATACACATTCCGGTTTAGAATACTGTGCTATAGCTCATATGTTACAATTCGCACCCATCCTCAATACCCTCTATCGAAGAGAGGGTTGACGCCTTCTCCGAGCTGAGTAATTTGGTTGCACACATTTCGTTGCCAACTTAGGCAAAATCCTCAGTGCGGCTATTGGGGTCCGATTCGCAGATTCTCGTAAGCCAATGTCAGATCCAAGTGACTATTCCTCGTCTATTTCTTTGAACGTCAGTCCTCAGTTAGCTCACGTAGGTTAGCCAGGTTGTCACGTCTTCACCCTGTCAATATGCTACCTATTGTTGATCTCGCCTGCAGAGCTTCGTAAAACCCTTCTATTTCTAGATGCTTGTTGATTGAGTTCCGGCCCGAACTCCAGAACCCGATGTACTCAAGCGCTCTGCGGTTCTTTGCTCTCCCAAGTATTTTAACTTTTTCCAGATCGAACTGATGGCATTCAGCATCCATATGTACTGACATTAGTGATTTTTCTTCAAGATGGTGGATGGCCAGACTGTGTTCATGCAGTCTACTGGTAAGTTTCCTCCATAACTGACTCACGTCGTATATGTCACAAATTGTGTAGAAATTTTGTAAATCACGCCTCATGTTTTTCTTAATTTAGCTGGTCCTTTAATCTGAAACCTTTACTTCGAATGGCTTCCTTTGCTTCAGGTGTAACTTTGCTTCGCTGAGGCATTAAAAGCATCGCTACCATCTCAGAAATGCCATCAATGTAAGATAGAACGATGGTTTTGCTTTCCGTTGCATCTGTGGAACCAGGTTTAGTTGATTCGTCGAAATCAGGCAGTGTAGAATAAAACTCTGAGGGTTAGAATTCATCTGAAACATGTTAGATAGATGGTCTTCATCCGTCTTCCTTACTTGCAGCGTGCCAAATTGTGTTTGGGCCCATTAGAAAGTGTCCTCACGCCACTGCGCTTCCAAATGATCGGGCGATTATCGCAATATTTTGAGATCTGATCAATCTGAGTCGCGTTTCAATAGACTGTTGTTTCCAGTAGCACGGAAGCATGTCTGTCAAAGCCCTCAAACCTCCGGCCGTCAAGAGGAAAATAAATGAAGTGTACCGGAAAACATATTTTTCAATTAATTTACAACGTTTCATTTCACTAGTGTTTTAACCTCCAAACTTCCATTTGTCTTAATTACAATACATCCGTTTTCACAATCTGCTCTCGTGAGTCCCGCTCCCTTACTGAATCGCATCCATCCTTTGTAGCTTGCATAGTATACGTTGGGTCCAGTTGTTTAAAACTTCTCAACTGTTCTGTATTTGGTATATATTTTACTGTCGCCACTACGGCCTAATACCCAAGGGGCCACCGAACGCACAAAAATCACGGGGTAGGAGGAAATCCAGACCACTTAGAACAGTCTAACCACAGTTTATTTTCCTTCCATTTCCTTACGTTACGTTAGCAAACATAGGATCGTCATCATTCTCTTACAACCTAGTTATACTATGTGGTACACATATATTCCTATCCAGCAAAGCTGTACAATTAAGCAGTTTACTGTGAAATTATAAAGTTTTGTAGGAAGTGATTGTTCTTTCCGCTTACATTGTAATAACTCTACTCTGGAAACTACGCCGGGCTATTTTTGATAGTGTTTGCTAACGGCAGTTCCACATGATTGCCGCAATAATTCAGATCAGTGCATAGCTGATGCAGACAGGTTTCGAGCGACTTTTATCGGACCACTTTTGCGAGCGCATTTATGCCCTTGACGAAAATTTCAACTGCTTTAACTCCGTGTTTCTGATGTATGGGGTGATCAGTAATATGATCATAGCAAATTTTTAAAAATGTTTGTTACGGTCAGTATTTCATCGCATCTACTTCTATACTCATCGTAGACTAGGACCAAACTGATTGGTACAAATGCCAAATAACACGTTAGTTCAGTCAGCGTGTGCACGTTCTTGCGCTCGGTGAGATCAAATAGTGCACAAAACAGCATTGGAACTGACGGTTTTAATTTTGCTTCAGTTGGCGTGGCAACTTATACAAATTATATGTCAAATGCTTTAAAATACAAATCGCTTTTATTTAGGCCTGCAGTTTAACTACATGTAGCCCATAAAGTAACAAAGATTTAGCTTGGGTTTTTAACAAATTAGTACGAAGATCGCCGAGTCAGTGGATAAACCGATTAAGGTTTTAAAGGGTAAATTTTGGTACAATGAATTTCGAACTATTTTAATTGATTCGTGTCACAGTTGGTTTACATGTAACGCACTGTAGTAGTCGCTGTTGTCTATAGTGATGGTAGTTCGACGTATTTGCTTCTCCCTGATTCCGTCCACCAATCCTGCGGGGGTTAAACAAGTTAAGACGTCCCGCTACTCGTAACGTAGCTGCAAGTAGTCTGTTATGTTTACGCGGTTGGTTTTGCTTAGACATTGCTAAGGACTAAGCAAATAATTCTAGACTAGATGTGGTCGATTCTCTAATAATTATGTCTACGTCGTTACGATCGATTTTGTTGCTCGATCCTAGCGGACCTAAGGCCGCCGCCGAATATGTTAACGAAGCGTAGTGTTCAGGATAGATTCCTGGTGGACACAAAACGTGCTCATTAGGTTATGTTATACTAGTGCGCAGTTCTCTCACTATATCGCCTAGGTAAACATATGCGCATCCTTTGCAACTATTTTTATATACGTACTTGATCGCCTAACCTTCGGAAATGGATCATTCAAAAGTACTTGTGTTGAACTGAACACATGACTTACTTGGAAAACTATCCATATATTTTCCTTATTAAGTACCCTCTTAATCCAATCCAAACTTTACCATTTTAGCAGATTACAACCGCCTCATTCCAATCCTTCATAGCACTTAAATGTAGATTTAGCGCTATTTGACGTTTTACTAACTGCCTGGGACATCAACTATCTATAATTTTTCTAGCCTGTTTCCATACAACCCTCTTGTCCCATTCTTTCCAGCACAGAGCCTCGACCGTGTGAAACAAGGATAATGTAACTGCAGCGTAGACGTGTTTTGGATGAACTGAAATATCATGTAGTACTTAATCTGCATCTGTTGTTTTTCGACATATCGTGCTTCCGTTCCTCTGAACTAAACAATCAACGAACGGCATGGTGTCCTTACGAGATTCTATTTTCCTAGTAAAGTTAATGTCTTTATTAATGGAACTCAGCTACTTTTTAAACCTAATGTTCGTATCCCAACTAATAAAAACAAAACTATACTTTAGATAGCGTTACAAATCCTTTGGCAAGATTCTGGAAATTTGCAACGCCTCCCTTTCAAAGTCAGTCATATATAGACTTGACAATACAGAAGAAACTGGCAACAAGATGGCAAGACAGTTTGCTTGACCAAGCAGCCTCGACTAGGAGTAAAAAATGGCATTCCTTCGATTATGTGGTCGAGTGATTCGATCATTTTCCCAGGCTTCTTTCCTCGGTCAAACAGCGCTGTGATGGCCCCAGTACGTCATCACTTGGGGCGTAGGTAAATGGTGAGCTAACCTCAAAGGTGACCATTTTTGTTTCTTAGTCAATGGCCAAACCTGAACCTTACGAGCGAAATCGTAGGAGTTCTTTAGGAAAATATTTGTTTTCCCTCTTAAGGGCTTAAAAAAGCTTGCCAGATATCTTGCTAGTTCAGAGGTCGCAGTATTGGTATAATATACAACCGGTCGAATGTATTGTAGTTCGGTAGACAACAGATCCTCGGCGGAAGAGTTGATAGGACATATATATATATATATATATATATATAACACTTGCGCGGCTCCGGACAGGCTTTTACGTGCGACAGTTGGTTGCTGGCCTCCCTTTGCTTCATCTTCTTTACTCGCGGTGTCGTCTTTTCGCAATCCATTAGTAGGTCTCTTTTTGTAATTGCTCCTTCATTTTTCTGCACAATCCGAATTATTCATTAACACTAGGTTATTAACTTTATCGGTTTGTTAGATTATAGTGGTAGGGTCTTCCTTTAATTCAATTAGTGCAGTGCACACTGCTGTTACAAGCTTTAGCTCCCGAGGCCCTCGGAATAGGATCACAAGTGAGCGAGCATATTTTACTTTGATCACGTTTTGCGTCAGAGTTTAATGCGTACATGGTTGTTCTGTATGCTTGCATTCAAATGCCATTTTACAATAAATTTCTTTACCAAAACGTTTAATTCGGTAAAATCTAGGTAGAGGACATATATCCTCGAATTTCGTAGTGCTTAGCACAACCATTTTACAGGACTTGCCAAGCATTGCTTTTAACGCGTGATAAATCAGTGTTAGATATATTCACCATAAGTGCATATACAGCTCAATGTCGGCCGATAGCTAGAGCAGATCGTTTGCATGGTCAGGGTTTGTATATGTATATGAATCATGAAATCTAATGTGAAATTTGTGTATAATGCTTTAAAATCCAATGCAAAATGCGCTAGTATACCGAAGGTGAAGTGTTTAGTATTCATTATGTAATTTAAATAATCACAGTAAATGGAACTTCACTGAAGGACGTCTAATGTTGCATATGCTCGGACTGGTGCCAAAGCAATTGGTAACATCCTGCGACATGGCATTTAAAAACAGCTGTTTAAATACGTTAACTGTTTTATTTCCTAAGATTCCTGCCCATTTCGATACGCAAAATTCTATTGCACACATTTGGTGGGTTTCCAAGTTTTCCTGATGAAAGATAAGCAGAATACTCGTACTTCGTTTGCGCCAGGTAGTTCCTGCTATCGCATATCTTAGTGTTTACAAATGTATATAGTCTTATGAACAAACGCGATAAACAATAAAACTTCAATGATCCTGAGTAGCAAGACATAATTTGGATAGACTTATTGTAATTCATATTTGAAGTAATCACACAGCAAATTCAGTTTAGGCGCAACTCATGCCTCCGCTGCGACAGACTATCTATTTCCATGGGGGGTTACTTGCTGTACACCCGATTTCTTTATGGGGAGTAAATGCCAGTGTCTGACGATTCTATGATGTCACATGTGTAAATCTGTGCTGCGTAATCGATCCTAGGCGCTGAGCTGCGGTTTACATCAACTGCTGCATCTTTAAAGCCAAGCATTGTTCCCACTATCCAATCACAATTCGTTATATTGCTCGGTAAATACAAAACCGTGAATTTCATAGGTTTCCCAGATATTATGTGGTCTAAACACAATGTGCCATCGTTGTTTGAAAATGCGTCATACCAACAGTTAAGCCAGCCAATACTTATTCTAGCGCGCTTAGGTAAAACCCCCTGATCTTGAGGTAAACGATCTCAGAACTACAGGTTATGATCTCAAGATCCTGATGCATTAGGTAGCAAACGAGCACTTAGGGCATTTTATATAATGCTGTCCATTAAAGCCAGCCGGAAGCTACTTAAAAATAAACTTCGACAGCTTTACTCGAGGCGCAATGCAAGTGAACCGATCTCTGCCGTCAGATACCTCCGTGAGACACTGTTCGTTAAATATACTAGATGGAGCTACATGGTTTTACTAAGGGTTTGTACTCCAGAATTGTCTAAAAACTGGACAGATTAAGCTACTTCAGCTGGTCTTAGGTTATGGATAGCTGATGCGGGTGGATGCGCAGGTCATGATCTTAGTGTTTCCCATTCAAGTTAGTTGATAACTGTGGTTAGAAAAGACTAAGCTGTATGTTAGCAAAAGGAAAGAAAGCGCAGACACTGATAATCTGAAAAAGAAGATGGCAACACATTGCCACGTTTTGCAGCAAACGCAACCGAGACCAATCCCAACAGAATAACTGCTTGTGTGAAGCTAAACTAAAACTTGCATGTGACCATCCAATGGTCTGGCAGCCACTAAACCCTAACACTGATCGTAGATCTTCAGCGCAGCAATCCAAGCGATCTATTCAGTTGTGATCCCCGTGGAACTCAGTACAAACACCTGGTCACTTGCGAATACGGAAGCGCACTGTGCCGCCAATGTGGACGCATGCTCTGTACTTGAGCTCAGGGCCTGTCAATCTGAGCCTTCCAACGCTGGCACATTGCATGCATGCCTCAGGCGCTGCTTCAGGTAGGCAAAGAGCCTCTTTCGAGCAGCTTTTGCGGCCGCTTCAAATTGCTCTTCGAAGCTACTGCGCATTCTATTTTAGCATTGTTGTAGATATTTCGCTGTATCTTGCACACTTCCTAGTGCTGGTCAGAGCCAAAAAACAAGAGTTTGTTTCATAGTCTGCGTCGTTGCTGAGCCAGTTCGCAGTACCTCTTGACTGGATTAAATTTCCGATAATTTAGGGATGGAATGCGACCGCACAACCGTTTCACACCCTATCTACTTGTAGTCCAGCATCCTTCAACAGTTGGATTCTTTTGTAACGACCAGTCCATCGGACTCGCGGCTCGGGTGGGGCCATTAACGTACGCCTGCCAATAGTTGAAGGCTGGTTCCAGTGCAAGAGATTATAGCAGGGGCAATTCCAAGCTGGATTTGATCATTGAGTGGGCACTCACTACAAGCTGGTCAAAAAAAGTCGGTGCCCGAAGCAGTCGCATGCGCTGTTACGCGGGTTGACTGGTTTGTGTGCAGTGTGCCCCCGTTTTAAATATTATTTCAGAGAAGTTCCTGTCGGATTCACAATGACCGGGACGAAGTTCAGCCTTAGGCCACTCTATTCGAGGTAAGTAAAAATCGGTCATGAGCAGGGACAGCGGATGTCTCTTGTGGTTGCAGACGTGAGGTGACCAGTCCCAGTAGCTTTTCGATGAACCGTGAGAGACCGTGACCATGCGCATCTCGAAGTGTCTTTGGTGAATCAAACAACATAACTGCTCACACAGATTATCAGCGCTTGGGTAAGTGCTAACGAGTCTCTCACACAAGAAAGACCTTATGTAAAGCCGCATACCATCGCGATCATTTTGATGGTCTATTAAAGCGGACGCACGAGTAGCAGCTTATTTCTAATTCCTAGGCGATTAGTTCACAGTTTGTCTGTCTCAACAAGACCTAATACTTCTGGCAGCTGAAAGATTCTAATGTTGCAATGAACATCGCATTTATTTAGTAGAATGCAAACGTTAGTAAACGCTACATGTGAGCAGCGGTAGGAACCGCTGGGCAGGCTTGATGCATCAGAAACCTGATTGTTTAAATTCGGGGTGTAATCCCGGAGATTACACGAAAATCTACAATACGGAAACTCGTTTCTCCAACTTCCGTGCGCTTCTTTAGTTCACTCATCGCAGACTTGAGCTTCTCTGTCTACTGGATGTAAGTCAGCACGCACGTAGCTCATTAAACCTTTCAGCTTTCTAATGCTGAACAATACTAACTTAGGGCTTGTCGCATCAACAAAAGTCACATTCATAGGTTGACTTTGCCCTCGGTTCTCATTCCGAGACAGGTAAAATGGTTCACCTTTAAACAACCAACTATGTTTCTGTCATTTGTCCTGTTATATCTTTGTAGATTTCATTCTCACTTCAAAACCTACGCAGTAGCTCACGTGCGGCTGCATTCGAAGTCCAGAAAATGATTGAACTGTTTTGACCTTGCTGCTGTTGATGCATACTTTTAGCATTTTTATGATTTGTGGCAGGCAAATGAACCGGCTCAACGTAACTAAATAGTAAGTACTCTCGATTCCAAAATACAATAATGTAAGCGGCTCCAAGAATTCGACATCAGGAAACATTCTGCAGAAAAGCAAATGAGTTTGCATTTAATGGCCGCTATTAAAGCATATTTTGCTTGCTCGGCAAATAAAACCGTACATTAGCTTAATGAAATCGTTCAGAGAACCTAGTTTATTCTGGATATGGGTTAATTTTATATTGGAAATTCCTGAAGCCACTGTTGGATATCAAACTCACCTCACGGAACCTCAGTGCCAGGGACCACACTGGGACGCACATTTTGTAGTGTTCGATCTGCTGACAGCACAACTGTCCAGTGTCGAATCAATTCATATGTGATGAAATATATACTACAGTTTAAGTTGATGAATTGACCATAAACTAATACTGCTTTAAGAATAACATTGGTTGAGCTAGACAACCCCCCTACTAACCGAATTTGTATTGGAAGTTAAACATAATTTCACACTGCGAATTACCGATATCAAGAACAAGGGACCGAAGGTAAACAATTGTTTTCGATGATTCATTCTCAGATCTGCGCAACAATATTGGTAAGAAAGCAAAAGGCGTACAAGTGGATTCCAGCCTGTCGAATAAGATTCAATCACTTGCCGACCAGTAGCAAACTTAAGTGATAACGGCCAACTCGGACAAACGTATAGTTGAACGAACACAGGTGGTCTCAAAATCATCCGTTTTGCTTGACCAACGTAGCTTATGGGCTCCGAGTATTTTATATGGTGCACAAAATAGCGATTGATACAAAAGAATGCTGCTCGCCTCGGTAGTAGCAAGGATGCCGTAATAAACTGAACCTAATCCAATAATGACTGCTTCAAGGCCAATTCTAACTCATTAATCGCATGACGCCGCTAAAATCGTGTTCAATTTTGACAAATTTTGATTGCGCTATGTCAACTTGATTCAAAACATGCCGTCTAACATTTTGCAGTTAGGATAAATCCGACTGCGGTGCATTTGTTTCCAGAATTTGCTAAGATATTAATTGCGTTCAGTGCAATCTTTGGCTAACTGAACACATGTTTTAGCATCTTCAAGCCTATTGGAGTGCTTACGAAACTGATTTAACTACGTCACCATTGGGCGGGACTTGCACGGTTTCATTAACTGGCAGATTCTGCCACTGCCTCAACTGTGGTTTCCAAAATGGTTCTTTTGGTAACGAAATCGAAACAAAGTGCTCCAATTTGAGGAACATGGACGATGGTTTGTGGTTTCTAAGGTCACTTTTTCCCCTGGTACATTTTCCCATAGCATTCAATTATCAACCTCTTCTTCCCACTCAGTTGTCAATCAAATGAAGCTGCCTATAGCCGCAGAATATAGATATCTTCATGTGCCGATTGAAACTGTCGAATTATTCAGCAAGCGTTGTTTTCAGTTTGCACACATGAAATCAAATTCTCTGAAATTTAGATAATATGCGTTTTCAAGCTACGAAATAGGATCATAATGACAAACGACCTAACTGTGGTTTTGTGGCTTGCGATAAACCACACTACTTGCCACTTGCCAGTAATTCAGTGTACGGTCGCATTTCTTAGTCAACCGCAGTTAACTATGAATATAGACAATAGAAACATTTTGGGCTTGTATGAACCCACCGATGTTTGCTAAAGGTATTCTGAAAACACTGAAAGTAATTTTCCGGCGGTCGAATGTCAGCGTGGGAACCCACGTTGATTTGCTCAGTGGGGCTCTGTGTGTTACGAAATTCACTCGTTAATGTCTCAAACTCATCTGGTCAGATAATCGTAACAATTCCAAGTATCAGCAACACGCAGACCGAGCGATTTATTAAATAGGCCCCGTGCAAAAATATTGCTTTTAGGAATCTATTTTAACGTTGTAACTTCCTATAAAAAACTACACTTGGTTTAACTGCTTTAATTGTATTTAACGGCGTTTGGTGGACTGTGTAAAAACTCCGTTCGCGATATCAGAAAGATTTTAAATCAAAACTTTCTACAAGATCCTGATAAGTATACATTTCCAGTTTGCGTTAGTTAAAACTGGATGCCTATCCACGAATACCCTGGAGCGAGAGGAATAGATTCTTGATAAATTACAGGATAGTAATATGGGAGAATGGGCTGTTGGTACTTCAAGATAGACCGAGTAGATAATATTTTTGCTTCCGACTGTTTTAAGGAGTCCTTATTTCCATTGTGTGTTGCGAGGCGTGGAACACGAAGTGAGATATGCTACGTTCCAGAGATTCGTTGAAGTAATGCAGATCCGTAAACATTTGTGTACGCCAACTTTGTGCAGATTCGATGCCTATGACTTTCTAACCGTGATTGCATATACACAAAACGGCCCATTGAAATTATGGAAAATTCAGAACTATAAACTCTCAACACTGGATGTAACTACTAAAATACTGTCGTCACAGGCAACCAGTGATAATTATTTGCAAGCAAATTTGCATATTGTCCGTAATTCAATTTCGTCCTGGTGAATGCATAGCGCAAATGCGCATGGCAACATATTTATGTATGGATACTATTGAGTGAAGCTACTTGTCTGTACCTCCTGAGCTTCAAAGTCCGACACAACTCATGTTACTGACAAAATCAGCAAAAGGTGCTATTGTTTTTACCGTAAAACAACACCTCTCAAATCTTTTCAACAGCAAATATGTCCACCAGGTTAGCTGGCATAAAGACGCAACACTTGGCGACTCTTTCAGAAGCAACTGAAAGAGACTATGTGCAAGTAAATTTTCCGTGGAAGTACACTTATAAACCACACGTTCTGTGGTGCAATGAGTACATGATCTATTTGTTTGGTGATGCAACATATACTGGCGGACCCTGTTCTACGCGATTTCTGTCCTCATTCGAACGGCAAATCATTATGTGCAACACTAGGGCACAAACAATTCGGTGCACCACCACCGCACTTTCTATGTTGAATTTTAGGAACAATTGTGTTCATGCTAAGAACATTGGAGAAATGTCAGGAACTTTTGTATAATTGTGACATTTTATTACATAATTCGGTATATATGTTCCATTAGGCCCACGAGATATTTCCACCGGAGGATATCTCGGAAGCGCTTAAACCGACAGCCAATCCACAGCCAGTATTTAGTTTTCGGTTAGTATCTATTTGATCTTACTGTATTAACCAGTTGAGTTAACAATTAGTCCAACTGGTTTGGGGGAATTCATTCCCTACCTTGTATTTAACACATTCGAATTGAGCATCCTATTGACTAGGCTCGCTAAAGCGGTCCGCATGTAGTGATATCTGATTCATGCTATTAAATAACAGCGGATTGCAATTTGACCTCTGTGTCAGTAACTTCCATAATTAACATTGATTGTCAAGCGCAAGAACGCTTGATGGTTCTAGCAACAGGTGTAATCCTTGCGACCTAAATGTTAGAATTTAGGGGACTTAGGGCAGCCAGGAATAGGTGTTTTCATCAAGTGGATTTTGTGAGTTGTGAAACTTGAACTTCCACTCTAGTCAAGCATCTGATTCGTTGCTGTGGCCATCCAGCTTGAAGTTTCAAGCGACTTTTTGCTGTCCCATTGTTTTGAATTTATTAAAACCACGACCCATATTTTCACTGATATTTTTCTGACCTTTCTTTGCCTTTCTAACTGTGTTGTTAAACACTTTTACTGCACGCTAACTACGCTGCGTTCCTGTGATAAGTTACCTTACTGTGTCCATTGTTAACACACTACTTTATTTAACTTGAGTGTGCCAACCATTTTAACTAGAATTAAAGAGGAATTAGGATCCGTTTATTGAGTAATCTCGCTGGCGGACAGTGTTATTCAGGACAACTCACTCGGTTGTTCTGCAGATTTTGGATACCAAATATACGGAGATAGAGGATTTAGTCGTCTTATGGTAATCATCGTGTTTTCACGGTTCTATGTGTGAGTCACTTATATGTGTCTTAGTTTTTCAACGATATTAATCATTAAAATCCCGATTACTTTTGGAGCTATTTTTTATATGTCGCGTTGGCCTACGCCTTACCGAAGTTATCTAATATTTTTGTTGATTAACGTGCAAATAAATACTGTTAACTAGTATTATTTGTGTTTTCGAATTCCTTTCACTGCATTGACAAGTAATTTAATGAAATGCATCTGGGCGACTATACAGTATTGAAGCGAAAGACATAGAGGTTACATAAGTTGCGATACATCAAAATTTTGATTGTTGACCTCAGTCGCAAGATAAATATAAGAAGAAAATATAAACACACACAAAAATAAGCAACGCCAATCAGAAGATTCCACTCAAGACAAAGGTTCTCTAATTGCTTAACTCAAAAACATCTGTGCACACAGAAGGAGCTGATGGCCATTTATTAGCAATTATTATTATCAAGGCAGTAATTTGGTCAAAGCGGACAGAAGAACAAATTTGCTACCTGTCAAAATATCGATTAGTCTTCACGGTCACAAAGGAAATATTATTACGAAATAAAGTAACGTAGGTATATGGGGAAGGAAATCACAAAAGTATATTTATGTTGGTCCATCAAGACCAGGGCAAACGGAGAGACTCAGTTGCTTTTACGGGGACAATACCGGATGGTCCGCTGCAATTACTAATGCCTTTTGGTTGCCAGAATTTCCGAGTTCCGGTTAATCAGTGGCACGTTTAGCCCCTTCGAATAAACATGTGAGGGTCAGTAGTCACAATATGAGTTTTTGTGGAAGTGGTGATATTCCAGTTCCCCTTCTGTTCCATCCCTATGTGTTGTGCCTATGGTTGCTTTACCGCTAAGGAATTACTCACCCACCGTTTGAGTCAGTCGCCGGTCGATGTCGTTAATATAGGTATCACGCTGTTGCAGGGGAAACGGTAAATAGCGAGGGAGGCCTGACCGATTAATGAACTTTTCGGATGGCATTTGAGCTCAAATCGCCGTGTAGGGTGATTGACTCGTTGAAACACGTTAGTAAAAGGGTGCATTATATTATTTCGTTGCTTTGTAACCCATTGTGATTAAACCATGGACTTTTTGAACAGTAGAAGAAACATCCTTTTTCGTAGTCGTTTGTAATGGTGGCTATTTTGTGGGTTTACTGTGGGAATGGATAAAGGTATCCGGATACTATTTTGTCAAAACAGTCTTAGGTTTTAACTGATATTCACTATACAGCGTTTCAAGACTGTATATATGCCTAGCTCAATGGAAAGTGTTTTGAGAAAAGCCAGTTTGTATGCGACTAGAATGAAGCTGCTGGAATGCATCTATTAGTCACTCCGGGTCACTTTACGTAGGAAATTGAGTCCTCGTGTACCTCGGGCTCGCTTTAGTTGCTAATACCTTAGAACGGCTGGGTAGCTTACTTTTCATTGTCCTACGACACAAGGAGATCGGGACGAGACGAATCAAACACAACGACAAGCACATGGTCATATTCCTCGCTGGTGAGGATTGTAGTGTTGTCCGGGCAACATTTAGAAAGCTTAGCTTAGCTATTTATATTGGTAGTCTTACTTCCATTTATCCCCACAATTCTAAACTATGGAACTGGACATAGTTGGCTAAGCATTACAACTCCATCTACCTGCTTTTCTGTGAATCTGGAATACAAACCGAAGATTCGCTGGACACATATACAACAGGTCATTTAGGTTGACATGAAGAAGACCCACATATAAGTTTGGTCTCAAGAGAAAACTGCACATTTCGTCCGCAATTTCGCGCTTGGATAGCTTCGTGAAAAGCCAATACACAGCTCTCGTATACGTGTGCTCCGTAGACAGCAACGTCGTCTGCTGTGCGCAATATCGAAATGAGAACCATGAGACTCTTCAAAGCATGAAAGGCTGCAACGGACTAGCCCAGCCCTTCCGCGGTATTACCTGGTCGTTTATTGCCGATGGGTCCCCGGAACTTCTCTGGCTCGATTTCGTCCAAAAATACAGTCAGCTGTTAGCAGATACTTCAGAGATAAGATTATGTAATAAGTGTAAAGCAGTTTTGGTGTGTCTCTCCCTCATCCCTGCACTACATTACCGCTGGTTTTGTTATAGTTTAGACTCATCAGGCAGAGACTGCCGAGCTGGAATGCCATTTGACGCATAGTGCTTAGCAACTATTGCCATGATCACTAGGTCATTCAGCTTCTCAAGCAGTGCTTGACACAGCGGTTAGAAGTTGATTTTCGTGTCTCGGTACACCCCCCTCTTGTCTTTGATTGTGGCACGCAATCTCAATAATCGCCTCATTTGACGTTGAAACCAACCTCTGCCTATACGATAACTGGGACCGACACCTGATGCGTCTACTATAAGGCGGAATAATCGGTCGTACAGTAAAGGGATGGGGGTGAGCCATACTTTAAATCAGTTTCCTCGTTAGCAGTGGAACTCGAAAATTGATGACAGTAAGCAGTGCAGCATGGCGAGTGTACAGAGAAGCTCCAACACCGGAAACTTGGGGCAAATACCTGACCTAACGTAGCTAATACACTCAACTGCTCAGAAAAGAGAAAGCCGCATATCCATAGAAGACCGCATAAACCTACATTTTTAATCACAAACTGCTGTGTAAGCATGTCAATAGCCGACGAAATGTGAGGCAAGGATTTCAACCACTCAGGATGGCCGATGGACCAACAAGAACAGATGTGGAAGCAGCAAAAGAGTTGTGGAAGCAATATATCCCTACGTTGTAGAGGGTCTTTCTACCAAGCGATATTCCAGAATGGTTCTCTCTCCGCCAGAAATAACCCAATTGACATTTTCCGCAGAGGCTGTATTGCAGTAGCCTACGTATCTTTGCAGACACAGATACCCAGGTGTTGATATCATTCGTTCAGAGGCACTGAGAGCAGCAGCAATTCAACTGGCAGGAACGTTAGCTCAGTTTGTCAAACTTTGCTTACACCAGAACGAAGTTCCCACTTTGCTAATGTTTGAAATAATAACCCCGATTCACAAGGGTGGAGGCAGAACTGAGCCTTCTAACTACCGCCCAGTATCGTTTTTTCTTTACTAATCAATTTCATGAAGTCCATAAATGCCGATGCGCTGTGTGTTATCTGGAAAACTGTAACATCAGCACGCCTACGCAGCATAGATTCCGTCATCAGCGGCTATGCGCAACGAATTTACTAATCGTCCGCAGTAGGTAGGCCGAGTCACCTGACGTTGGAGAAGGCGTTGTTTTACCTGAATTAGTCAAAGGCTTTCGATTGTCTATACCATCGGGTACTACTTTCCAAGCTCCGACATTGCATGATAATAGACTCTGTTCTAAGCTGGATTGCCGACTTACTATTTTAACTGCAATTATTGGTCAGTGTTTGCAGCTCTTTATCGGACCCCATACAAGTCGACAATGGTGTGCCGCAAGGTTGCATTCTAAGTCCACGTTTGTATTTGCTATTTATTAATGACTCCGCACAGGGAATCGCTTAGATCTTCCTGAGGTTTGCTGATGATATTAATATTTGGCAAAGGATTCAGTTGAAAGTTGATCAGCATCCGCTTCAGAGTGACCCAGACAGAGTAGATCAATAGTCATCCCAAATGTTATTGCAATTTAACCTGAGAAAACGCAAGGTAGTTTTCATCCGACTTCAGAGTAGCCATTTATATCGGCTGTGAACGATTGTACTACAACGATAAAACTGTGGTACGTGACTTGGGTGCGCTGGTTCAAGATGATTTGGGTTGCACCAGGCAATGCGAAAGGGCCTCGAGGGCCGGAAAAACCAACGCGTCGCCCTGTTGCGACGGGCGTACGGACAAATAAACAGCTTCATACTACGACAAATGCTCGGTGCGTATGTTTGCCCCATGTCGAACACGTAATTCAAGCCTAGCATCCATGGCTGAAATACGACCTTAATGCACTTGAGCAGCCTCATGGTCGGGCATCCAAGAACCTACTTGGAATATGCGATCTTTCATACGGACACAGGCTGAAACAATTGGGAATATTCAGCGAACGGTATTTCAGATTACGAAGCGACCTGATTATATCATCGTTGATTCTGCAAGATCAAAATTATGTGTGTCGCACCTTACTGCAACTCAACAGCAATACAAAACTAAGCGACCATACACTGAGAATGGTAGAACAGTACAGCCGCCAGGAGCTCCGTGGTAATTTCATATCTAATAATGTCTGTCACCCGTGGAATTCTCTCCCAGAATCGGTTGTCTCTGCACTGATAATAACAGTGACGCCTTCATCCATTACAATTTGTTTCTTAGCGCTACGTCTCCATCCTACTTCTGGAGTGTACCAAGCATATATTTGACGTTACCTGTGACGGCTGTGAATCTACACGGATTGCAGAACTGTAGCGGAGCAACCGATGAGTTCTTCCTTTCATATTTAAATACACTATTGTATTATTATCAGTGTTATCATTATTATCATTCTTTTTATGTGCCTGCCAAATATACAACGGGATTTGTAATGCAGCGCTTCTTAGCCCGCATACATACATTGATCGTTGTTACTTTTACATCCGTTTTTACAAATAGTTCAAGCAACCTTTTAAACAACATGTAGCCAGGGGTTTACGGTGTGCTTTTATAAGATCATCTATCCAACAAGCAAGTTGTGATATGGATAGTAGTTAATTCCCGGAGTCTGCTCTTTCGCCTGCTACAGATACCCAAGCAGAAAACTATTTTCGTTGTTTTTCAACCTGCTCTTCAATCACGTGGTTGATGTCCATTGTGTTGTTCACTTGGACAACACGTCTCTCTCCAAGTTCTGATGCTATCTAAATGATATAACCAACTTTTCCATAATTATAATACTCGATAGTGCATCTTATTGCATATGGTTCATGTTTTCTTATATTTAATTGCTTTGAGTGTTTTTTTATACTCCCGGCTGATCTTGGTGATACGCAGATACGAAGATAACACAAAAGTGGCGATTCACCTGCATTCTAATCCCATTGACATTCCTCAGTGTCTTCCGCTACATCAGTCCCTGGTGAAAGTTTTTCGTACTGCTGTCATGTAAAGTAGACCATAGTGCAACATGGAGGGTTGGAATAGATCGGAAAGTAAAAGGACAACCTGTTCCATTGCAATCAACTTGTGATGACTGGAAGTCAAGTGGATAATTCTGATGCTTACATGCACTAATGTTTAACTCCGAAACTCGAAGGCGCCGTAAATTACTGAAGCCTTACTAATTCCTGTGTATCGAACGGTGTTTTGCGCAAAAAGTAATTGAAGCTGTCTATCAGACTGTCTTGTTCTCGAACGCTCGACTTTAGTTTATCCGTACGTTTTCGTCATCCATGTACATAAATGTTTTGTCTTAAAGTAATGAGTCGATTGAAAGCCAATTATGCATTCGATCGGTAAAAAACATACAAACTTTCCAAAAATAAAGTCTCCTCATGCCTCGATGCATTGCTTTCGTTAATATTTGCACGCATCTGAAACGTCTTAGTACACATTTACTGTAATGTTCTTCAGAGATTTGTTGCAATCCGCTTAGTCAACAAACCCGCAAAGGATGTCCTTCCATAAGTGTTTTCAAGCGCCGGAACCAATGAAATGCGTCAGCGTTGAGGAGTGGACTGTATAAAAGTTTCTAATACGTTCTTTTCTCTGTCAGCGTTAACAGAGTAAGTAAAGGGGACGCGGTGTGGTGAGTATTAAAAATTGCCTAAATTCTAGGTTTTGTGACATAGTTGCGCTTCAGACGCGATCTTCGGGTGCTCGCGACGACTACTTGCTACACATTGTATGTAGATAGACGACGCAGTGCCATTTGAATCCACAAATTTACTCTGCCTTAACAAACTGCTTAAAGATGATACACTTCTATTTTTCCTATTTATATATGGTACCTTCCTGCTCCCGCTGGTCTGCACCAAGTGTCACGCGAGCCTATTTGTTTGTCAGTCCAGTGCACACTGCTGCGGAGTGTAGTTCTAACCTCTAGTTGTTAAGCACACGCATAGATTTCACCGATTTAACATTCGCTTGACTAGTATATATAAGCACTTAACCATGCGCATCTTGAAAACCAATAAAATATGCCTAAGCGTGTTGATCTATTCTTCCCACAACTTTGCTGATTGGACCTTCAGTTTGAGTATGTTTCCTTGCCCTATTCGATGTACGCTCACTGTTCCGTGCCCCGGTTGATTAGCTAGTCCTCGTTTATCAATGGAGTTAACGTACACGTCACCGAGAAAATTTTTTTGAAAGCTTGCGTGTTGTCCCTTCAGCGGTATCGGTTTTCCCGCAGCTAAGTCACGTCGTTTTTCTGGAGGACAATTGCTGTCCCTCTGTGGTAAATATATGTATTTGATGTTCGTGTTTTCGCGCATAATCCACTGTTTGCCTACTACCTTTGCCGGTAGGCTTTGCACTTTGGCTTTCATCGGTAATCGTCGAACGGTTCCGGCATTTGTCTCTGCGATTCTAGCGTTGATCCATTGAACCCTCTGGTGCCGTAAAGTTTACTGAGGTGTTAGCAAATTGGTATCGCCTTCAGAAATAAATCATCACGTTCAGATTCACTGTTCAATCTTGAATGTCTGAGATATTTGGACTGCGATATTTACTCACGATTGGAGCAAAAATGTACTTCGAAGAAAGCTCTACAAATCGTTTGATTGGGCCGCATCCGATGTGGAAGGTTTAATAGCTGTTTCCCTAAGGCTGAGTTGTAGGGAGAGTGAAGGCAGATGAACTTTGAACGGGAGTTGTTAAGTTCTTATGCATGTACGTGAATTTCAAGGCTTTGTGCTCAAAATGTTCCATCACGTCCACCCAATAATACGACCTCAATCGCAGTATAGGCTGTCATCGGATAACAAAAATTATCATAGCATATGAGGAATGGATTTTTGGAGTTATAATGCGAAGGTGATAAGCAGGGTCTGCGCTTATGAAAACGCAGGTACTAAGCGGTCTGAATGCGAAGCCCAAAAGAAGTCCACCAGGATTTGAAGTGGAAATAGTTCATCTTATAGATAGACTAAGAAATAGGTAATACCAAAGCTAATGACGTGTCAGTGTCTTAGTATATTACATCGGAAATGAATCGACGCATAGTGACAATTACCTTTTTTAGGCGCCCCGAATGGCTGCCCCTTTGACGTATGATGCAGATCGTTACCAACTTAATTAAAGCCAAGAGCGATTACAAAGTTTTTTGCGCCAACAGTGGGTAGTTTGATGCCGGTCAGTTTACTGTTTAAAAATATTCATACCGGTTTGAACACAGTTTGTAAAGTCGAATGTTTGGCACTAAGAAGTGGGAGTTGTTTGATATGGTACTGCGGTTATTGTCGCGTCAAAGTTAGCATAAACGGCGAATACATGGTAATACCACCTTTCAATCCTTAATGTTGCGAAAAACACCTACTTTCATATTACTTGCGAACGTTGGACAGCAGATGATCGGACCGGTATAGTCTTAAGCGGCCGTCGGCGACACGCGGAGCCTGAAGTGAACAGACTAACGCATTCGCACGTTGTGCGATCTCCCCCATTAGCGCCTCACACCCGACTTGACTCCTTGGAGGCAGCATCTCAATACACATTATATTAACAAAAATACTGTTGCTATATCATTCTACTTTGTAATGGTACTGATGGTATTTGCTTCCCTATTCCTATATCTGTTTAGTTCAAATATGGATGCCTAAGAAATAAGGCCATCATTTCTGGTCATGTCTAAATGTTGAAGAAAACACCAACAGTTCGTATTGGGTACTTATTCACGTATATTCGATCTCATATAATCTGGCGAAAATGACTGTTAGCCTTGCCAAGAAACTAAAACCATTCACGTTAGTAATACTATAGATTATGAGGTTCAATGTGTCTCTATCCATTTTGTGGTAGCTCAAACGTAAATCTGGACAAAAGAATGTGCAAATGTTGCATTCGAACTGACATTGGCCAAGGATGAAGCCAATCTATGTCAATGTGTATACTGAATGCATTTGACGTGGATACTCATACAGTTTTTTACGGCCAACTTATTGCAAGAAAGCGGCACTCGGGAAACCGGCAATCCATTACCAACACAAATAATGTGCGTTAATTACAAACTTATGTTGACTTCAGATGTTGGAAATCCAAGGCAAAGTGGATCGGTGATCACTCCCGGGAATGTCAGGTGGGCGGCTGCCTAGGTGCAGGAGATTGCACCATTGCACGTAAAGGAATAAGCGATGCGTTTACGACTTACGAATCGACTTACGAATCCCGGCCGAAAAGTCGGTAGCTACGGTATGGTTGTCTACGTGATGAGTATGCTTGGATTTCGGGAGTTAGATGTTACTTGAGCTCCGTAACATGGTTGCGCTTGATGTGACTTTTACAGAATGACCACATTTATCATACCCACCACTTATACCATAGTGCCTTTAGGAGACAGTTAGTCGTTGCCAGAGGTGAAGGGGTGCAAAGTGCTCGTCAAGGCGCTAGGTTCAAAAAGTGATTTGTCCTGTTCTTAAAGAGTTACGGCCCAGCCACAGCCTTGCGTATTGCTGGTGCTCATACTTTCTCATTTTGGATGAAATGCTGCTGTTCTGCATGTTGACAGAGTGCAAGTCGCCCACTTGGATGAAACGTGGCTACCTTGCACATGTATCCCAGCCTTATTCCTTTGAATTTGCATTCGATAGCGTGTGGGGTTGGAGCTGTGGGTGGTACTGCGCAATCCATCCATGGCTCTACTGTAGGCGCAAGCGTCCTGTGGCTGTCCCAGTGAAGGCCACTGTGATAGGCGAATCCGGATAAAGATACCGCCAATATATATATATATATATGACGGGAGAGACTATAGTGCGCTGAAGCTGGTGGTGGCTAGATCCTGACAGATGGTCTACCCACTGCTGCTACTGTTGTGCGATTTGCTCGTGTCCTGGGCTCCTCCTCCTGGCTACCGCTGGGTGGGATTTGGGTTTCGCCCTTCTCCCTGCTAAGATCCACGACACCGATCCGCATGAATCAGGGAACTGACCATGTGCTAGACCCGTTGAGTTCGTGTGTTCATTTAATCGAAGGCTTGCGCTGAGGACCAGAGTCGTTCCCCTGTCAGGTGTGGGAGCACTGGCAGTATCCTAGTTCATCCTCTTCGGAGGTTAGGAAGTGGGCGATGGCCCACCTCCCCTAAAACCTAGCCATGGGAGACAACAGGTCTACGGGTTACAAACACACAGCTCGATGGGCGTAGAGCACGAGCTCCACGCTTTGTCTCTGACGGTGAGAGGACACCTCCGGGTGTTCAATATTTTGCTACTGCCCGCCTCAAGCGAGGCAGCCCCTGGGCAAATTGGTACAACCCCGCCATAACCCACCAGCGGCTGGCCGTGGTCGCAGGTGCGTATCGTACTACGGTCGCAAAACATGTGTGAAACTTTCCAGGACCTCAAAGGCTGAGTGTGACGGTCGTCAAGCAGATCCCAATCTGTCACAGCAATCACATTCCCGAGCTGGATCTGCTGTCCACTGCCCTGTGGGTCAGACTGTTGAGCCGAAGGCTCCGGGCGGAGTCCCTCAAGCAATCCTCCAAACTACGCACTGCCTTGTGGATCAGGCTATTAAGCCAAAGTCTCCGGGTAGAGTCCCTCAAGCAAACCTCCGAAGAACAACGACCACCTCGCGTGCGTTTGCTCACCAACGTAAGTGTATGCCTGCGCGCAAAGCACTCAAAATCGGGTGCTGGAACGTGCGCACACTACTGGACCGGAACTCCAGCGTGCGCCCGGAGCGATGCACTGCGCTGATCGCAATGGAGCTTGTGCGCTACAACATCGATATTGCGGCGCTCAGTGAAACCTTGCTCGCTGAGCAAGGTAAGTTACATGAAGCAGCTGCTGGCTACACATTCTACTGGGTGGGCAGCGCCGCCTCAGCACCACTTGAACATGGGTCGGATTTGTAATATCCGATCGCCTCCATGGCCAGCTGGTGGATGAACCAATGGGCATCAGCGCGCGACTGATGACCGTTCGCCTACGATTTGAAGGAGGTGAGTTTGCCACTTTTATAAGCACGTACGGTCCGACCATGTGTTATCCTGATGACACGCGTGATCAGTTCTACACTGGGCTATCCTCCGTGATACGGTCTGTGCCGAGGAGCTACCGACTATTTCTGCTGGGTGATTTCAACGCGCGAATTGGGCGTGATGCGTCAGCGTGGACAGATGTTAACAGTGCGCATGGCATTGGCTCAGTGAATTCGAACGGTGACGGGCTGCTCTCACTTTGTGCCACTCATGGCCTGACGATCACGAACACTCGGTTTGCACTGAGTGTGAGTGATATAGCAACTTGGATGCACCCACGGAGTGGTCACGCTCACCTGCTAGACTATGTCATCGTATGTAAGCGTGAAATGCGTGAAGTGCGCATGACACGTGTACTGCGTGGAGCTGAGTGTGGCACTGATCACAAGTTGGTTCGGACCAAACTGTACACATATTTTCGTAAATATATGTATCGCACTCCCGCCGTGAATCGGTGTAAGTATAACATTCTCTCCCTCGGTACTGTGGCGAAACGTACTGAGCTGGAGAAGGCGATGACTGCATGCCTGTGTGATGTGCACTGAATAGCCACAGTGGGCGACCTGTGGCACCACATTCGCGACCAGGTGACAGCTGCTGCCGTGGAGACCATCAGGCGCGCAAACTGTAAGCGGCCTGATTGGTTTGATGAGAACAATGCGACGATTGGCGCCTTGTTGTCGTAGAAGAATGCCACATTTGCTGCACATGTCGCTGACCCCAGTGACGTGGGGAAGTGGAGTAAGTTTCGCAAACTTCGACGGCGACTGACCCGGGATCTCCGTCGCTTTAAAAATGCATGGTTTACGGAGAAGGCGAAGCAGATGGAATGCTTCGCCGAACGCCGCCAACGCAAGGAATTCTTTGACTCCTTGAACGCGGTGTATGGACCGAAATTGGAGCCGCTGAGGACGCTGATCAATAGTAGTTCAGGAGCTACCTACACACAGACTGCGGACATAATGCAGATCTGGCGAAAACACTTTGACTGTCTCTTGAACAACCGTTCAGAGATCCACTGGCCTACATTGAACTGCCTGAAGCAGCTCGATGTGAAGGCGAATCTGGTGAACACGCCGACACTGGATGAGACGCAGAGAGCATTTTCTCATCTGCAAAACAGCAAGTATGCCAGGACGTACGGGATCCCGCATGAAGTATTGAAAAACGGCGGACCCACGTTGTTGACTGCGCTGCACTACTTGGTGCTACGCGTATGGATTGAGAAGGAGGTGCCTCATGATCTGAAGGATGCCCTTGTGCTACCACTGTACAAGGGCAAAGGGAGCAAGCAATGTTACACGAATTATCGTGGCATCAACTTGCTGAGTTGTGTGGGCAAGGTGATTGCCCGAATGCTATTCAACCGCCTCGTGATTCAGGTTGTGAAACCTAACGTGGCGGAAAAGCAATGCGCATTTCGTTCGGATCGCAGCACTATAGATATGGTGTTTGCAGCTCGTCAGTTGCAAGAGAAGTGCAGAGAAAGTCACCAGTCATTGTACTCGCTTTTTGTTGATTTCACCAAAGCATTTGATACGGTGAACCACGAGGCATTGTGGCTGGTGTTGGGTAAGTTTGGTTGCCCGAGTAAGTTTGTAAGTTTACTTGAATGTCTGCACTGTGGTATGCGAGCGAGGGTGCAGCTGAGTGGAGAGACCCCGGATGACTTTGCAATTGTCGCTGGTGTGAAGCATGGCTGTATCTTAGCTCCTGCCCTGTTTAATATATATCTTCATGCAATGTTGTCCTGTGCTTTTGATTCTGCTTGTGCTTACGGTGTTCGTGTGGAGCACCGTATTGATGGTGGGTTGCTGAACATCCGTCGTTTCGGTGCGAGAACTCTAGTCTATGAGACAAGTATCGGTATGTTGCTGTTTGCTGACGACTGTGCGTTGTTTGCACACAACGCGGATGATTTGCAGCACATTACTAGTGCTCTGGCATCGACAGCGGCCAAATTCGGGCTCACCATCAACACAAGCAAAATTGACTGCTTCTTTCAGCCTTCATCGGAAGTGCAATCTTCAATATTGCCACAAGTCAGCATTGGTGCTGGTATTAGAAAATACTTCCCGCTTCTGCTACGTTGGGAGTATGATGTCGATTGATCAGCAGCTACACATTGAACTGCGTATTAGCGTGTCGAAGGTAGCGGCGGCATTCGGGAACCTAGAGTACCGAGTGTGGAACAACCATCCGCTTATCATTTGCACGAAGCTGATGGTGTACAAATCCATGGTGCTGTCCGTTCTTCTATGCGGCAGTGAAACGTGGACGATGTACCCTCGGGATGTGCGAGATCTCGAACGATTCCATCAGCAGTGTCTGCGACGGATTTGCGCATCATTTGGGGTGACAGAGTTGCAGACACGGAAGGGTTGCACCGAAATGGGATGTATGTAGTGGACTGCATACTTTTATTGAGACACCTGAGGTGGATCAGTCATGTGTGGCCTATGGATTCGACGCGGTTACCGAAGCAGCTATTATATGGTCAGCTGAGAATTGGGAAGCGGCACGTGGGGAAACAAAATTTACGATACCAGGACATGATTAATTTGAGCTCCACACGTTCTAATATTGATTGTAGATCATGGGAATCGAAGGCGTTTGATCAGCGTGCATGGCGCGATTTGATCAGGAAGGCAGTTGCCGAGGTGCAGGAGAAAGCCCTCATGCATGCAGAGAAGAAGCGGCAAGTGCAGAAGCGCAAGCATCGATGGGTTGTTCTCCTTTGACATCAAGCGTATGGTGCTGTAGAACATGCGGTCGCGAGTGTTTTAGTCAGGCAGGCTTAGTGAGCCATGAGAGAGGCCACTTGAGACCACTACGGAAGCGACGACGGGTTCTGCAGAGAACGTAGGCTGAAGGGGCGCAGCATTTGTAGGTACGCTGAATTCGATTTACTAACCGCGTCCTTGCATGCTAAGTATAATTATTACAGGTGGTGGGTTTTCAATTTGACCTAAATGCTTTTCTTTCTCATATAAATGTCTACCTGTACTCTATTCGATTAACTTGCACACGTCGCTTAAGCCAATTGTATTTGATTTCCGTAGCATTTTTTTCCGTGGCATTCTGTAAATTATACTTTCTGACCTCGTGAACTTATCTAGGATTCGTTTGTAAGCAACGTATTTCATATGCCCATTAACTTAAGGTTTATGTCACCGTTTCCTTTTACAATAATCGAGTTATTTTCTTTGTCTCTCTCTCTCTCTCAAATGGTTGGCTGTTGTTTGATATCCCCGGTGTGGCTGCGCTTGATGTGCAGGTTGACAAGGTGCCTACCTGTCTATTACCCGCTACCTCGTCAATACTGTCTCTAGACCGTTGGTCGTTGCTGGAGGGGACGGGGTGCGCGGTCCTTGTGGCCGTGTTAAGATGAAAGAGTGGTTCCATGCAACCTGTATGGAGCGGACTATGGTCCAGCCCCCGCCTTGTGTGCGGTTGATTCCAAAATACAGCATACTTGTGTTTGCCTTTGGAGTGTGGGCCTGCTCCGTTGATGAAAGGTGGTTCCCATCCGCATGCCTCTCGGTCTTATTCCTCCGGGTTTACACTGGATATGGGTGTGCGGATGGAGCTGTGAGTGGTGCAGCGCAAGCCACCCATTGTCCTTCTATGGGCGCATGTGCCATGCGGCTTGCCACAGTGACAGGCAACACAATATATATATATATATATATATATATATATATATATATATAACTTTGCTTAGCTCTTCAGTCGTTAACACATGGTCTCGTACAAACGATGTGTTTACTAATAGAAATCTTTGGACATTATGACATCACTGTGTACAAATATTGAGTGATTTCCCATGTGATTCGGCTTTGCGCCTTCCATTTTAAGGCGGCGATATCTCTGTACCGTGTGAAGTAGACGAAGACTTGCCTGAAACTACTTTAATAAACTGGACACATCAATTTTAGATCGAAACCTGTTTGTGACATTATATTAGCAGTTTATTTTAAAAGCTATTTGTGTCGCTTCGTTAATAGCGCTGTTCTTTGTCCATTTCGGAATCGGGGCATCGAGTAATGTGGAACTAATCTACTATGCTTATCATGACTGCAATTATTTTGGTTATCCCAATTTCTTCAAACCCAGTTAGTAGTAATTCGTTCTTTTGTAATTAAATAAACACATTGTTATCAATAAGATAGGCGTGCATCACGCAGGACAAAAGAAAGTCTAGGTTGCTCGTAACCAGTTTCGCCTCGCTATGTTCATAATGCTACATTTTACGTGGAAAAAGTAGACCATTTAAAGGAAGAATATTTTATTTCCACAAATTTGGTACAACAGGAATTTGTGCCGTTGTCCTGAAGTACACTAGGAATCACGATCACTGAACTCTGACAACGCACTTGATTGACTAACTATTGATGGTCAGCAGTTAAAATCATTTTGCCTGCATTAAGGAAGGTGTTACACGGTTTAAGATGCGCTGGTATGAACGAGAAGTGTATTTCGTGGGAGTCGTCTAGTGCGCCAGTTGTATGCCGTAGTTTGCTCGTGAGGCAAATCCCACCATGTTTAGATGAACTTAGTTAGCCGGGTCTACGGAAAGCATTAGTACAGAATTAGCGAAAGACTAATTAGAGTTCGCTGCAAGAAATCGCAGAGATTTTAGCTGCAGTGCAGAGGTTAGTTATAGGGCGGGTAAAAGCTATTTGGAGCGCCTTTCGAATGCCCTATCAACAGCTCAACTTATTAAATTTACTAATGAAGCAGATTACCCTTGGTTATCGAGGAAAATGTGTCCAGTAAGAACAAACCCGAGTATATATTTTATTTCTGTTTAAGAGACTTTGTGAGCAGGAAAATCTTAGGTTTTAACGAATAACTAAAATGTTAATTAAGTGCGACAAAGTGCAACGATGTTCCACCTAAATGGACAATGTGTGGCTAGATGTGTATGCTACACGTGTGCTTTTATCGTTGTAAGCAAGTTTATTATCTTATCCGTCCGAGAATCCACATGTAGTTTTATTGCTTATTAACTCTGTTATCAATCGGAACTTGCCCACCTGACTGACACTTTGCGTCGGGAGAATTTACAACACTACAATACGGAATACAAAGTCTACACGGTCCATGGAGTCGCAGCAAATGTTCTTTGCGGTTCAAACTTGTGCTTCAAGATTATTCGGATTGGAATAACATGTCGCAACTAGAGTAATCAGTCCCAACACGAATGCTTAGTATAAAATATGGCGGATATGGATGAAGGACAACAGACTATATTAATTCCTTTGCACACAATATAATCAAAGCACTAGTAACGTGCACTGCTGTGCTGATAACTAAAGCTGAGAAAACCGACTGATTTGGACAGTACGAATATGCTATAGCTGGTTTATCAGAACCAGTTGCAACGTGCCTTGTCTTTGACAGCGTAAGCTTAAGCTCCGCCTCGGCAAAGCCAGTATCATAAACACGCAAACTCGAAACAAGATGAATAGCCAATTTCCCCCGATATCGGAAACCAAAGTCTGGGACAGAGTGATTTCTCATTACCAAATGCATAACGTCTTCGCTGCACGCAGGCTCAAAGCAAATTTAGAGATCGCGTAAGTGACTGCCATAATCAGTAATAGGAATCAAAGTCGAAGCCGCTTTTTCTTCCACAAGCGAGATATTGCAAAAGTGGGCATTAAA
This sequence comes from Dicrocoelium dendriticum, assembly GCA_944474145.2. NCBI lineage: Eukaryota > Metazoa > Platyhelminthes > Trematoda > Plagiorchiida > Dicrocoeliidae > Dicrocoelium > Dicrocoelium dendriticum. The sequence goes on along the minus strand of OX104060.1, from coordinate 75,306,488 downwards.
GTGGGGTGGGGTAGTAACCTGGAATTTTTACCAAGAAGGAAGTTTATCAAATGAATTGCAACGTGCTAAGAAGAATAAAATACGTAATTTTTACTAAAGCCTATAAGAGTCTTTCAATCAGAAGAGCGTGAATTATAACTTTGAAATTGGAACCCAAAGCATATTACCTGGATACCCACAGCAACGTGCACTACTGTATAATTTGGTTGAGAAAACGATCTAATGTCTGTTGTAAATTATGGTGAGCGTTTACTTCAGTCATTTTGCACTGGTGAAGTCCAATTTGGACAAGAAATCGTCCATAGTTCAAACAAATGTCGGTAGGTATACAGATCATTCACACAGTTCTTCGCTTTTGAATGAGCTTCGCGTTGATTGCGGTTACTCAAGGAGGTTTCTGGAAAGCTATCCTCTAAGTCCCTGCCTTCCGTCTGTTCTATTCGGTTCTCTAAACTTTTACTGCTGGTTTCATCTTCAATATTTATCAGCTTTTTGGTACATTCCACATCGCTTGCAATCGCGGTCAACTCTTCTGCGTTGATGACTGGGACGGTGCAAGCACTTATCTCGTCCTCATCTATGACGGCTTCATCAGAAGGTGAATAAGATGCTAGTCGACTGAAGCAGAAAGTCAAAAGCATGCATTTAGTTTGCACCGGGAATATGTCTCCAGCGTTTTAAAACCAAATGAATTGAATGGAGCACGTAAATGTTGGCGCTGACATCTTCCTCCGAAGATAAGTAAGATAACACGTCGTCTTTGATGTGAGAAAAAATTCGGTTCACAATCTCTTTTCTGCACGGATTTTTAAATCCGTAATCACACCTTGGTCTATGGGTTGAAGAAAGATGGCCTTGTTTACCGGCGTGGATTTCAGTTGAATGTCTTTCAGGCCTTATAGCCGTAGATGCGTTGTGCACTCGTCCAAGAACAATATAATTTCTCGTTCTCTTTGGTCTAGCTCTTTGTTCCATTCGAAGACCTACTCAGTGAAAAGGTTCTTTCGTTATCTACACCATTCTCTTATGTCTGTACTATATGGGAAGTTTGTCCATACTCGCGCCAGTTAAACCTCATGCTTTCTAAATAATTCCAGTCAAAACCAGTTTTCTTTTATCCATGCAGGACATGTTCGCGCAGCACAGGATAATGCTTCAATCCATAGTTCCTTTGATCTGCTGAGATTGCCGGCAGAAAAACACAAAGAGCCCTATGGAGTTGCTCGTTAAATAAGACCTGTTTCATCTACTGTGTATTCATTGTCATCATCAAATGCATTTAACAGTTCAGGCAGCCGATCATTCAGGTAATTTTCACAGACTGTTCTGTCCGCGGAACTCATCGCCATGAGCACGTTTTTACACAATCTGATTTCTATTCTTTCATCTTCGCAACCATCCTTTATGTAGCAACGAAGGGTTTTCCAAGTATTTTCCTTTATTATTCTGCCTTTTCCTTCAGAAGCAAGCCTGTAACTGTTCTATTATGCTCATGTACCAATATCATCCACTGTTTCAATGTAGTTTCCACTACTTTATCCTTATATTTTCTGAGGGTTTGCGGTGACATGCGTCAAGTTATGCTGGTGTTCCTTTTCGCTGGCAATTAACCTGGCTAGTGTACGTCAGAAAATGTGTCAAAAAGGCGACAATCTGGCCAGCGAGGTTCCAAGTGGATAAGTTTGTCCAAAAGGTCTAACGTTTCTGTCTAGGACAAATGTTTTCCGTTAATGGCCATACTCGTGTGTAACAACTAGAGTACTGACAAATGTGGAACGGAAAGTTTATCCGACTCTGCTCAGTTCTAAAATACTGAACAGGGTCGAGGCCTTGCCCACAGCCGTTGTATCCATAGCTTGTTCGTCTATTGCATGACGTAGGTGTTCTTTCTTGTTCTGTCTATAAAGCCGCTGATAGTTGTTCTTGACTCTATCGTACCCGCTGGCTGTAGAGTAATTATAGCATAAGATAGTCGGAAAGAGGACGTAAATTTTAAAAAGCTGCGAGATCAGCGCCAAAGCATCTGGGCAATTAAGAAGAGAGACGACATCGGCAATGAGAAATTAGACGGCAGACATTTAGTAGGTTTATGGGAAAAGAAGTGGCATTTTAATAACATGGTCCATAATGCTGGTGGAGTATAAACCGTGTGGACATTAAATTGCGTTCGACTGAACATGAATAACCGTACGACTCAAAGAAGGCCGTCTACGGCGCATCTCCTTAAAGATAGCACGTCATTATTAAAACAATTAACAGTTATATCGGACAAATAAGTTTGAAGAAATTATTTAACATAGTGACGAACTCATCAGAATTAACTTATGGTTAGTCTGAAAGATGGGAGTTGTTGGGCGAAGCTGCAGAAATCCGGAATAAACAGGCCAGTGTAGTACGTCCAACGCTCATAAGGACAATTCAAAGCTTCCTCTAGTAACACTTCTGTCTGATAACGAAGAGGAAACCGCCCTATTATACGCTCATCGTCTTCCTGATTCGGCGTGTAACATTGTACATTACTTTATATCGCCTGGTTTGAAATCGGCAAGGGAAGCAAAACTCAAGAGACTACCGCATACAAAACATAAAAAGCAACCCTTGTGAATCATTTTCCCGAATTTAAGTCACCTAACAACCCCCAACATAAGGTCGCGATTTTGAAGTTTTGATTTTTCTGTGAAACACCCCGAAATTGATGTGTATATCACATCAACCTCAAGGTCAACTACATTACCCAAGTAAAAGCAAGTGGTCCACAAATAACGAAGGATATGCTCCATTCTAAAAAAAATTGTTAGGATAGGTACTCGGATGTTTGTAAATTTAAGCACCAAACTGCTATCAGATAGATTTCTGAATGCTGTCGTTTCAAATCCATTATTTGGGATACATTTATGAAACACACAATATTTTCACGAGCCAAGCTCTCTGTACTTCTAAATAAAACGTAGTGCTATTCCGCAGCCGACCGAATAAGAAACAAGCCATCCACGAAACTATGCCCCTGGATGGTTAGGTAGCGGATGCTCTGGGCAAAACACCGAACCGGCTCAAAGCAGTAGGCCAGAAAGGTATCCTGAAAGCTGTTGTAAGCCGTGTGCACTTTCATGAGCGCAAATTTACAAGAAACTTTGCATATTCATGTAGGCTTCTTGCATCTGCAGTTAGTAGTTATTTGAATATCAATTCACAAAGCATTCGTAAAAATGGTTTGAGATTCGATCTCCTATAGCATCCGAGTCTTTAGACTTCATCATGAAAACTGTGATAGGGATGAACGACATGAGTACCGATGCCGAGATCGCACTTCCATGCAGCTCACTTGCTTTGGGAGGTTAAACTATGTTTAAAACATTTGCGCTTTGCACCTTGATGGATATTAGCCTTGTATTTGCAAGGCTTAAACTAGTTATAATACCGCCCGCAATTATGACAGGGCGATTTTTTTAATGGTCATGGTATAACGTTTACGGTTGCCTAGCGTTCGCTATGAAGTACCTATTGATACAATCGGAAAACCACGTTCTCCTGGTAGGGGATACCAACATACACGCCCTAGAAAACCAAGTCACTAGAAGTCAACAAACTAAAGTGGAATAACAAGTGTTAAACTATAATCCACAACTGGACAACTACGTCACCTCTCCAACTTTGTTCAAAATGGACAACCTATTAGTTATCTAACCACTCGCTTTACTAAGGAGAAACTCGTGATAGACTCAGTCACAAGGTGCATTCTTTATGCCGCGATAATCGTGAGACACTTATGTTTTGCTACTTTCGGTACGCCGGATATCTTTTAATCATTACCGAAAAATTTCACGTGGTAACCAAATATGATAACACAACTAAAGTCATGACGCATCCTATTGGGCGAAAAACTACTAAATTGGCAGGGGAGATTTTCAGTCGATTCTACCAAATGGCGTAGGCTTATCAGTAACAAAAGTACCACTAAGAAAATATGAATCTTTCTGATTGGCATTATTTGAAAATTTATGTATTTCTGGGACTAAATTTGGTGACATTACACTGCCACACCCAATATATGACCTATAAAGCTTTTCCAGCAAACGAACCACTGAGGAAAACCCGTTGGAATGGATAGAGGAATATACCAATCGTGCAAGTTTATAAGTCTTTGATGTAACCCGAAACACAATAACTGACGCTAAAACAGTTTGTAAAAGTATGAACGGCATTCTTTCTCATTACACAACATGTGAGCTGGTAAAGATGGCACAAGAGGCAAGCAAATTTCTCGGACAAAATTCTAGTCGTACCATACAAAATTTGCCGTCATATTACAAGATTCCTACACTGATCAGACCGAATTCGGAGCTATACCAAAGATCCGTTACCATCACTGGTGTACTAAAGGGGCTGAAGTTCTTGCGCGAGTCCAGTTCGCGTGGTATGAATGATATTCGACAAAGACGTTGTAACTGGTCCTCATATGTTGGCATGAACCGTTAGTGATACACTCAAACATGAACAAATGGGATGTGGGTTCGCACAATGTGGAAGTGAAGGATGGTCACCTTAATTCTTATGAGTGATAACCATTCGGAGATAACAAAACATCAAGTACTAACACAATTTTCTTTGATTTCTAATTTTATATATTCAGCTGTTGTTAAGGAACTCACGGGGGGCCTTGAGAGCACCATAGTTCTCGCTATAAAGCGGCACGCGTTTTATCAATTTGTTCAATTATTACTGACTTACTGATAGCTTGTGCATGCTGGATATCTGTGTATGCTAGTGTAGTAGGCGATCTTGTATACCTGGATCGGTCGAAATTAATAGACCTTCAGTATCATTGCTTGCAACTTCACGAGCGGCAGAAATATGTAATAGGCGATATTCTTCCGATTTGCATAGTGCGTTACTTGCCTAACTTCATCTGAATTTGGGGGCGTGCAGCAGCCTATCGGAACTATCAAGTTTGGTGCATTATACTTCCGTTCTCCATATTCAGATTCAGTCTGTTCTCGGTCTATATCATGAAGGTGTTATCATCAAATTTTCTACTATTCGCTGATGTCTTAACTATATGGTGCGCTATGGCTACAATAGAGGTTCATATAATTCCGAAACTTGAGCTAAATATAACTTGTTTTACACTGAGAACATCCTGCTGTCAAAGCCAACAAATAAAGGTACAATTTACTCACGACCAACGATTCTGGCTAAAACGTTTACAGTGCAAATCACTTGAGCGCGGTCTCGGAGTGTTGATGCACGATGACCTTGTTTGTTTGAGGTAGAGGTAAAATTTATCTAAGCAACTATTTCAACTTGTGTGGAGCTTCGAAATTATTGACTCAATTAATTTTGCGAAAATGCGCGGCCCATACCTTACGATGCACATGAGATAAGCTATCCAAGCGTGGCAACTCTGGCAGAATAATTAGGTCACTACGCCGGAGACAACACAACGCATGGCAGAAATCTTCAACGGTTTGCCTCTTTTTCCCTACAGCATATGCCATAAACTCCAAGTTTACAGTTAACGTTATCAGCGTCCATGTGTCGATCTCTTATAGATTTATAAGATCCATACCACTGCAAGTTCAATTATAATGGTTAAGGGTAAAACGTGCTCAGCATATGGACGAATGTTTAGCTTGTTCTCCGAGCTGAATGATTTCATTGCATTCTTTTCGTCCTAAGACATGGTAATGTAATCAGTGCAGTTGAATTAGCCTGTTTCCATAGCATCGTTAGCGACTTGGATATCCAAGTGCTTATCCATCAAGTTCTGCTTTTAATATCAGGTTTTAATAAACACAAGTGTTCGCTGACTTATTGTTCTGTCGAGGATTTTTAAGTATTCCAATACTAATTATTCATTCTTTGTATGCATATGCATCGACATCAACTACTTCCGATCGTGGACTCGAATAGATAGATTATGTTCATGCATTAAGGTACCAATAATTATTCCTGCTTGTCCTACGTACTACGAGTCGCGATTTCGCATTAGATAGAATATATTTTAATCGAAATTCCCCTTGCTGTGTTTGCCTTTTGCTTTGGGGAGTCTAGTTCCAACTACCTACGCCGATTAATTAGCAACAAGAGTCTTACTGTCATTTCATGGATTCCACTGATGTACTGTAACCTGGCTCAATTTTAAAAATGTTGCATTTTTTGAGGTGCGCTGTTTACCTGGTGTGTATATATGTAGCACAAAAGGACTCCTTCTGATTACGAAGTCCATTTAAACAAGCCGAATCGACGTTTTCCTTGTCCATCCACAGTTGCAGCCTGCTGTAATGTATCCGTGCTTGTTTGAAAACGGTTGGCATGCAGCTGTGCTTTTGGAGTGCTGGATCGTTGCTGCTGCACTTTAGGATTTGGTCAGTAGGTGTTTTCAAACTTTCGCTTTATACTTGCGAAAAATCACGGCTGTATTGTACCAAACCGCTTTATGCGAAACTCCAAATAATGGAGTAAGATTTCAGTAATCAGTGTGCGTCTTTCTGGTTCTAAAAGCCATTCTGATTTTGCCCGTTTGATTTTGCTTCCCCGATTCCGACACGTGTTTTGTTCTTCTGCTTGTGCACTGGTGCAATAAAACATCTCGTGAAATGTTCGTGCAATACAGTATCATGATGGCAGCCATACCATGCTTATGGCTCAGCCAACGGGCAAGCAGCAAATGTGACTGCATTTCCGCGGTCAAATTCTCAGGGCGAAAAAGGTGGCATTTTAACTATACATTGTTTATGCTGTTAATCAAAATGAATATAATATGGATTACCGACCAAACTATATCAATGACTAAAGCGATTAAATTATAAATAGCCAGTTGCCCCCAACTTGGAAAGTAAGCTAAAAACTCTACTGAAGTTAATACTTCAGCAGTTTAATTGACGCACTTTTTACCTGGCTGACAGTTGCACATGGTACCATGATAAATAGCAGTAGCTACGTCGCTTCTGTTTGATATAGTTGAATTTTGTGCAGATATCGTCACTTGAAAGTTGTAAATAAGCCTCTGTGATCCCAACGAATTATATAATACGGACAGGTGCGTAATGAAAGAGAGAATAACAAAGTCAACTTAAGCGCGATTTCATAATGCGCATTTTGATTAAAATCAATGCCTTAAAGAGATACCCGGTTGGGCTTTCATGAAGTTGCGTACAGTCTGAAACTTATCTCACAATGTAGTGCATTTAGGCAAAAATGCAACGTTGCTAATTCCATTGTAACGGATGCTAGTAGTGACTGCATTAATTGTTATGGTTTCGCAGCTAATACACCGGTAGGAATAAAGGTTAATCGAGCTAACTCCTCTACTTTCATTTGACGAGAAGATATGTGTACCTAGATGATGAGCTAAGTTAGTATTGACTTTACTCTTATGCCGTATGTGTTCGGCTAGTAACAGATGATAACATAAACAGGGAACAATTCTTGTGTTCATATCAAGCTTATGTGACTGCATTATAATTATCATGATGTCAAAAAGATAAGATTCATTTGGTGGCGGAGGCAGAACTGACAGTTCTTGCGACAGATTCAATTTCCCCTAGCTAAACAAACATTGCCTGCCATCTGTTTTAGAATATGCAGTTCCCTTATCAAATTGGTTTGATGCAATGTATAACCTTCTCTTCCAACAACAAGCCTGAACTAAGTGTTCCCAGTACATATCCAACATGCAAATATTGTAATAATAAAGTACCATCAACTTAGTTTCAAAAACAAGAATTGTTTTCCTTTTCTATCATGTTTTGCAACAGAAATCAACATTGAGCTTGTTTATTTTCTAGCTTTGAAATTGCATATGTTACTGTGAAGTTGGATGCAAAATACTTGACCAATATTAACTAAAACTTGTGGCCAAGACAGCCAAATTGTTCTAAACTATTTCAGTGCATCAAGAATAATTTGTCGTTAATGTGACATATATCCCCGAATTTCGTGGTGCTTAGCACAACCATTCTACAGGACTTGCCAAGCATTGCTATTAACTCGTGATAAATTAGTGTTAGATTTATTCACCATAAGTGCATATACAGCTCAATGTCGGCCGATAGCTAGAGCAGATCGTTTGCATGGTCAGCGTTTGTAAATGTATATGAATCATGAAATCTAATGTGAAATTTGTGTATAACGCGTAAAAATCCAATGCAAAATGCGATAGTATACCGAAGGTGAAGTGTTTAGTATTCATTATGTAATTTAAATAATCAGAGTAAATGGAACTTCACTGAAGGACGTCTAATGTTGCATATGCTCGGACTGGTGCCAAAGCAATTGGTAACATCCTGTGACGTGGCATTTCAAAAAAGCTGTTTAAATACATTAACTGTTTTATTTCCTAAGATTCCTGCCTATTTCGATACGCAAAATTCTATTGCACACATTTGGTGGGTTTCCACGTTTTCCTGATGAAAGATAAGCAGAATACTCGCACTTCGTTTGCTTCAGGTAGTTCCTGTTATCGCATATCTTAGTGTTTACAAATGTATATTGTCTTATGAACAAACGCGATAAACAATAAAACTTCAATGATCCTGAGTAGCAAGACACAATTTGGATAGACTTATTGCAATTCATATTTGAAGTAATCACGCAACTCATGCCTCCGCTGCAACAGACTATCTATTTCCATGGGGGTTACTTGCTGTACACCCGATTTCTTTATGGGGAGTAAATGCCAGTGTCTAACGATTCTATGATGTCCCATGTACACATCTGTGGTGCGTAGTCGATCCTAGGCGCTGAGCTGCTTTTTACATCAACGGCTGCATCTTTAAAGCCAAGCATTGTTCCCACTATCCAATCACAATTCGTTATATTGCTCGGTAAATACAAAACCGTGAATTTCATAGGTTTCCCAGATATTATGTGGTCTAAACACAATGTGCCATCGTTGTTTGAAAATGCGTCATACCAACAGTTAAGCCAGCCAATACTTATTCTAGCGCGCTTAGGTAAAACCCCCTGATCTTGAGGTAAACGATCTCAGAACTACAGGTTATGATCTCAAGATCCTGATGCATTAGGTAGCAAACGAGCACTTAGGGCATTTTATATAATGCTGTCCGTTGAAGCCAGCCGGAAGCTACTTAAAAATAAACTTCGACAGCTTTACTCGAGGCGCAATGCAAGTGAACCGATCTCTGCCGTCAGATACCTCCGTGAAACACTGTTCGTTAAATATACTAGATGGAGCTACATGGTTTTACTCAGGGTTTGTACTTCAGAATTGTCTAAAAACTGGACAGATTAAGCTACTTCAGCTGGTCTTAGGTTATGGATAGCTGATACGGGTGGATGCGCAGGTCATGATCTTAGTGTTTCCCATTCAGGTTAGTTGATAACTGTGGTTAGAAAAGACTAAGCTGTATGTTAGCAAAATGAAAAGAAAGCGCAGACACTGATATTCTGAAAAAGAAGATCGCAACACATTGCCACGTTTTGCAGCAAACGCAACCGAGACCAATCCCAACAGAATAACTGCTTGTGTGAAGCTAAACTAAAACTTGCATGTGACCAGCCAATGGTCTGGCAGCCACTAAACCCTAACACTGAGCGTAGATCTTCAGCGCAACAATCCAGGCGATATATTCAGTTGTGGTGATCCCCGTGGAACTCAGTACAAACACCTGGTCACTTGCGAATACGGAAGCGCACTGTGCCGCCAATGTGGACACATGCTCTGTACTTGAGCTCAGGGCCTATCAATCTGAGCCTTCCAACGCTGGCACATTGCTGCATGCCTCAGGCGCTGCTTCAGGTAGACAAAGAGCCTCTTTCGAGCAGATTTTGCGGCCGCTTCAAATTGCTCTTTGAAGCTACTGCGCATTCTATTTTAGCATTGTTGTAGATATTTCGCTGTATCTTGCACACTTCCTAGTGCTGGTCAGAGCCAAAAAACAAGAGTTTGTTTCATAGTCTGCGTCGTTGCTTAGCCAGTTCGCAGTACCTCTTGACTGAATTAATTTTCCGATAATTTAGGGATGGAATGCGACCGCACAACCGATTCACACCCTATCTACTTGTAGTCCAGCATTCTTCAACATTTGGATTCTTTTGTAACGACCAGTACATCTGACTCGCGGCTCGGTTGGGGCCATTACCGTACGCCTGCCAATAGTAGAAGACCGGTTCCAGTGCAAGAGATTATAGCAGGGGCAATTCCAAGCTGGATTTGATCATTGAGTGGTCACTCACTACAAGCTGGTCAAAAACAAGTCGGTGCCCGAAGCAGTCGCATGCGCTGTTATGCGGGTTGACTGGTTTGTGTACAGTGTGCCCCCGTTTTAAATATTATTTCAGAGAAGTTCCTGTCGGATTCACAATGACCGGGACGAAGTTCAGCATTAGGCCACCCTATTCGAGGTAAGTAAAAATCGGTCATGAGCAGGGACAGCGGATGTCTCTTGTGGTTGTAGACGGGAGGTGACCAGTCCCAGTAGCTTTTCGATGAACCGTGAGAGAACGTGACCATGCGCATCTCGAAGTGTCTTTGGTGAATCAAACAACATAACTGCTCACACAGATTATCAGCGCTTGGGTAAGTGCTAACGAGTCTCTCACACAAGAAAGACCTTATGTAAAGCCGCATACCATCGCGATCATTTTGACGGTCTATTAAAGCGGACGCACGAGTAGCAGCTTATTTCTAATTCCTAGGCGATTAGTTCACAGTTTGTCTGTCTCAACAAGACCTAATACGTCTGGCAGCTGAAAGATTCTAATGTTGTAATGAACATCGCATTTATTTAGTAGAATGCAAACGTTAGTAAACGCTACATGTGAGCAGCGGTAGGAACCGCTGGGCAGGCTTGATGCATCAGAAACCTGATTGTTTAAATTCGGGGTGTAATCCCGGAGATTACACGAAAATCTACAATACGGAAACTCGTTTCTCTAACTTCCGTGCGCTTCTTTAGTTCATTCATCGCAGTTTTGAGCTTCTCTGTCTACTGGACGTAAGTCAGCATGCACGTCGCTCATTAAACCTTTCAGCTTTCTAATGCTGAACAATACTAAATTAGGGCTTGTCGCATCAACAAAAGTCACATTCATAGGTTGACTTTGCCCTCGGTTCTCATTCCGAGACAGGTAAAATAGTTCACCTTTAAACAACCAACTATGTTTCTGTCATTTGTCCTGTTATATCTTTGTAGATTTTATTCTCACTTCAAAACCTACGCAGTAGCTCACGTGCGGCTGCATTCGAAGTCCAGAAAATGGTTGAACTGTTTTTGACCTTGCTGCTGTTGATGCATACTTTAAGCATTTTTATCATTTGTGGCAGGCAAATGAACGGCTCAACATAAATAAATAATAAGTACCCTCGATTCCAAAATACAATAATGTAAGCGGCTCCAAGAGATCGACATCAGGAAACCTTCTGCAGAAAAGCAAATGAGTTTGCATATAATGGCCGCTATTAAAGCATATTTTGCTTGCTCGGCAAATAAAACCGTACATTAGCTTAATGAAATCGTTCGGAGAACCTAGTTTATTCTAGATCTGGGTTAATTTTATATTGGAAATTCCTGAAGCCACTGTTGAATATCAAACTCACCTCACGGAACCTCAATGCCAAAGCCCATACTGGGACGCGCGTTTTGTAGTGTTCGATCTGCTGACAGCACAACTGTCCAGTGTCGAATCAATTCATATGTGATGAAATATATTCTACAGTTTAAGTTGATGAATTGACCATAAACTAATACTGCTTTAAGAATAACATTGGTTGAGCTAGACAACCCCCTACTAACCGAATTTGTATTGGAAGTTAAACATAATTTCACACTGCGAATTACCGATATCAAGAACAAGGGACCGAAGGTAAACAATAGTTTTCGATGATTCATTCTCAGATCTGCGCAACAATATTGGTAAGAAAGCAAAAGGCGTACAAGTGGATTCCAGCCTGTCGAATAAGATTCAATCACTTGCCGACCAGTAGCAAACTTAAGTGATAACGGCCAACTCGGACAAACGTATAGTTGAACGAACACAGGTGGTCTCAAAATCATCCGTTTTGCTTGACCAACGTAGCTTATGGGCTCCGAGTATTTTATATGGTGCACAAAATAGCGATTGATACAAAAGGATGCTGCTCGCCTCGGTAGTAGCAAGGATGCCGTAATAAACTGAACCTAATCCAATAATGACTGCTTCAAGGCCAATTCTAAGTCATTAATCGCATGACGCCGCTAAAATCGTGTTCAATTTCGACAAATTTTGATTGCGCTATGTCAACTTGATTCAAAACATGCCGTCTAAACATTTTGCAGTTAGGATAAATCCGACTGCGGTGCATTTGTTTCCAGAATTTGCTAAGATATTAATTGCGTTCAGTGCAATCTTTGGCTAACTGAAAACATGTTTTAGCATCTTCAAGCCTATTGGAGTGCTTACGAAACTGATTTAACTACGTCACCATTGGGCGGGACTTGCACGGTTTCATTAACTGGCAGATTCTGCCACCGCCTCAACTGTAGTTTCCAAAATGGTTCTTTTGGTAACGAAATCGAAACAAAGTGCTCCAATTTGAGGGACATGGACGATGGTTTGTGGTTTCTAAGGTCACTTTTTCCCCTGGTACATTTTCCCATAGCATTCAATTATCAACCTCTTCTTCCCACTCAGTTGTCAGTCAAATGACTCGGCCTATAGCCGCACAATATAGATATCTTCATGTGCCGATTGAAACTGTCGAATTATTCAGCAAGCGTTGTTTTCAGTTTGCACACATGAAATCAAATTCTCTGAAATTTAGATAATATGCGTTTTCAAGCTACGACATAGGATCATAATGACAAACGACCTAACTGTGGTTTTGTGGCTTGCGATAAACCACACTACTTGCAACTTGCCAGTAATTCAGTGTACGGTCGCATTTCTTAGTCAACCGCAGTTAACTATGAATATAGACAATAGAAACATTTTGGGCTTGTATGAACCCACCGCTGTTTGATGAAGGTAGTCTGAAAACACTGAAAGTAATTTTCCGGCGGTCGAATGTCAGCGTGGGAACCGAAGTTGATTTGCTCAGTAGGGCTCTATGTATTACGAAATTCACTCGGTAATGTCTCAAACTCATCTGGTCAGATAATCGTAACAATTCCAAGTATCAGCAACACAGACCGAGCGATTTATTAAATAGGCCCTGTGCAGAAATACTGCTTTTAGGAATCTATTTTAACGTTGTAACTTCCAATAAAAAACTACACTTGGTTTAACTGCTTTACTTGTATTTAACGGCGTTTGGTGGACTGTGTAAAAACTCCGTTCGCGATATCAGCAAGATTTTAAATCAAAACGTTCTACAATATCCTGATAAGTATACATTTCCAGTTTGCGTTAGTTAAAACTGGATGCCTATCCACGAATACCCTGGAGCGAGAGGAATAGATTCTTGATAAATTACAGGATAGTAATATGGGAGAATGGGCTGTTGGTACTTCAAGATAGACCGAGTAGATAATATTTTTGCTTCCGACTGTTTTAAGGAGTCCTTATATCCATTGTGTGTTGCGAGGCGTGGAACACGAAGTGAGATATGCTACGTTCCAGAGATTCGTTGAAGTAATGCAGATCCGTAAACATTTGTGTACGCCAACTTTGTGCAGATTCGATGCCTATGACTTTCTAACCGTGATTGCATATACACAAAACGGCCCATTGAAATTATGGAAAATTCAGAACTATAAACTCTCAACACTGAATGTAACTACTAAAATACTGTCGTCACAGGCAACCAGTGATAATTATTTGCAAGCAAATTTGCATATTGTCCGTAATTCAATTTCGTCCTGGTGAATGCATAGCGCAAATGCGCATGGTAACATATATATGTATGGATACTATTGAATGCAGCTACTTGTCTGTACCACCTGAACTTCAAATTCCAACACAACTCATGTTACTGACAAAATCAGCAAAAGGTGCTATTGTTTTTACCGTACAAAAACACCTCTCAAATCTTTTCAACAGCAAATATGTCCCCCAGGTTAGCTGGCATAAAGATGCAACACTTGGCGACTCTTTCAGAAGCAACTGAAAGAGACTATGTGCAAGTAAATTTTCCGTGGAAGTACACTTATAAACCACACGTTCTGTGGTGCAATGAGTACATGATCTATTTGTTTGGTGATGCAACATATACTGGCGGACCCTGTTCTACGCGATTTCTGTCCTCATTCGAACGGCAAATCATTATGTGCAACACTAGGGCACAAACAATTCGGTGCACCACCACCGCACTTTCTATGTTGAATTTTAGGAACAATTGTGTTCATGCTAAGAACATTGGAGAAATGTCAGGAACTTTTGTATAATTGTGACATTTTATTACATAATTCGGTATATATTTTCCATTAGGCCCACGAGATATTTCCACCGGAGGATATCTCGGAAGCGCTTAAACCGACAGCCAATCCACAGCCAGTATTTAGTTTTCGGTTAGTATCTATTTGATCTTACTGTATTAACCAGTTGAGTTAACAATTAGTCCAACTGGTTTGGGGGAATTCATTCCCTGCCTTGTATTTAACACATTCGAATTGAGCATCCTATTGACTAGGCTCGCTAAAGCGGTCCGCATGTAGTGATATCTGATTCATGCTATTAAATAACAGCGGATTGCAATTAGGCCTCTGTGTCAGTAACTTCCATAATTAACATTGATTGTCAAACGCAAGAACGCTTGATAGTTCTAGCAACAGGTGTAATCCTTGCGACCTAAAAGTTAGAATTTAGGGGACTTAGGGCAGCCAGGAATAGGTGTTTTCATCAAATGGATTTCGTGAGTTGTGAAACTTGTACTTCCACTCTAGTCAAGCATCTGATTCGTTGCTGTGGCCATCCAGCTTGAAGTTTCAAGCGATTTTTTGCTGTCCCATTGTTTTGAATTTATTAAAACCACGACCCATATTTTCACTGATATTTTTCTGACCTTTCTTTGCCTTTCTAATTGTGTTGTTAAACTCTTTTACTGCACGCTAACTACGCTGCGTTCCTGTGATAAGTTACATTACTGTGTCCATTGCTGACACACTACTTTATTTAACTTGAGTGTGCCAACCATTTAACTAGAATTGAAGAGGAATTAGGATCCGTTTATTAAGTAATCTCGCTGGCGGACAGTGTTATTCAGGACAACTCACTCGGTTGTTCTGCAGATTTTGGATACCAAATATACGGAGATAGAGGATTTAGTCGTCTTATGGTAATCATCGTGTTTTCACGGTTCTATGTGTGAGTCACTTATATGTGTCTTAGTTTTTCAACGATATAAACCATTAAATTCCCGATTACTTTTGGAGCTATTTTTTATATGTCGCGTTGGCCTACGCCTTACCGAACTTATCTAATATTTTTGTTGATTAACGTGCAAATAACTACGGTTAACTAGTATTAATTGTGTTTTCGAATTACTTTGACTGCATTGACAAGTAATTTAATGAAATGCATCTGGGCGACTACACATTATTGGAGCGAAAGACATAGAGGTTACTTAAGTTGCGATACATCAAAACTTTGATTGTTGACCTCAGTCGCAAGATAAATATAAGAAGAAAATATAAACACACAAAAAAATAAGCAACGCCAATCAGAAGATTCCACTCAAGACAAAGGTCCGCTAATTAATTAACTCAAAATATCTGTGCAAACAAAAGGAGCTAATGGCCATTTATTAGCAATTATTATTACCAAGGCAGTAATTCGGTCAAAGCTGACAGAACAAATTTGCTACATGTCAAAATATCAATTAGTCTCCACGGTCACATAGGAAATATTATTACGAAATAACGTAACGTAGATATATGGGGAAGGAAATCACAAAAGTATATTTATGTTGGTCCATCGAGACCAGGGCAAACGGAGAGAATCAGTTGCTTTTACGGGGAAAATACCGCATGGTCCGCTGCAATTACTAATGCCTTTTGGTTGCCAGCATTTCCAAGTTCCGGTTAATCAATGGCCCGTTTAGCCCCTTCGAATAAACATGTGAGGGTCAGTAGTCACAATATGAGTTTTTGTGGAAGTGGTGATATTCCAGTTCCCCTTCTGTTCCATCCCTATATGTTGTGCCTCTGGTTGCTTTACCACTAAGGAATTACTCACTCACCGTTTGAGTCAGTCGCCGGTCAATGTCGTTAATATAGGTATCACGCTGTTGCAAGGGAAACGGTAAATAGCGAGGGAAACCTGACCGATTAATGAACTGTTCGGATGGCATTTGAGCTCTAATCACCATGTAGGGTGATTGACTCGTTGAAACACGTTAGTAAAAGGGCGCTTTATATTATTTCGTTGCTTTGTAACCCATTGTGATTAAACCATGGACTTTTTGAACAGTAGAAGAAACATCCTTTTTCGTAGTCTTTTGTAATGGTGACTATTTGGTGGGTTTATGTGGGAATGGATAAAGTTATCCGGATACTAGTTTGTCAAAACAGGCTTATGTTTTAACTGATATTCCCTATACAGCGTTTCAGGACTGTATATATGCCTAGCTCAATGGAAACTGTTTTGAGAAAAGCCAGTTTGAATGCGATTAGAATGAAGCTGCTGGAATGCATCTATTAGTCACTCCGGGTCACTTTATGTAGGAAATTGTGTCCTCCTGTACCTCGGGCTCGTTTTAGTTGCTAATACATTAGAACGGCTGGGTAACTTACTTTTCATTGTCCTACGACACAAGGAGATCGGGACGAGACGAATTAAACACAACGACAAGCACATGGTCATATTCCTCGCTGGTGAGGATTGTAGTGTTGTCCGGGCAACATTTAGAAAGCTTAGCTTAGCTATTTATATTGGTAGTCTTACTTTTATTTATTCCCACAATTTTAAACTATGGAACTGGCCATAGTTAGCTAAGCATTACAACTCCATCGACCTGCTTTTCTGTGAATCTGGAATACAAACCGAAGATTCGCTGGACACATATACAACAGGTCATTTAGGTAGACATGAAGAAGACCCACATATAAGTTTGGTCTCACGAGAAAACTGCACATTTCGTCCGCAATTTCGCGCTTGGGTAGCTTCGTGAAAATCCAATACGCAGCTCTCGTAAACGTGTGCTCCGTAGATAGCAACGTCGTCTGCTATGCGCAATATCGAAATGAGAACCATGAGACTGTGCGAAGCATGAAAGGCTGCGACGGACTAGCCCAGCCCTTCCGCGGTATAACCTGGTCGTTTCTTGCCGATGGGTCCCCGGAAATTCCCTGGCTCGATTTCGTCCAAAATTACAGTCAGCTGTTTGCAGATACTTCAGAAATAAGATTATGCAATAAGTGTAAAGCAGTTTTGGTGTGGCTCTCCTCCATCCCTGCACTACATTACCGCTGATTTTGTTATAGTTTAGACCCATCAGGCAGAGACTGCCGAGCTGGGAGTGCCATTTGACACATAGGGCTTGGCAACTATTGCCAGGATTACTAGGCCATTCACCTTCGCAAGCAGTGCTTGACACAGCGGTTAGAAGTTGATTTTCGTGTCTTGGTACACCCCCCTCTTTTCTTTGATTGCGGCACGCAATCTCAATAATCGCCTCCTTTAACGTTGAAATCAACCTCTGCCTATACGATAACTGGGACCGACACCTGATGCGTCTAATATAAGGCAAAATCATCGGTCATACATTAAAGGGATGGGGTGGGCCATATTTTAAATCAGTTTTTCGTTAGCAGCGGAACTCGAAAATGAATGGCAGTACGCAATGCAGCATGGCGAGTTTACAGAGAAGCTCCAACACCAGAAACGTGGGCAAATACCTGCCCTAACGTAGCTAATACACTCAACTGCTCAGAAAACAGAAAGCCGCATATCCATAGAAGACCGCATAAACCTATATTATTAATCACAAACTGCTGTGTAAGCATGTCAATAGCCGAAATGTGAGGCACAGATTTCAACCACTCAGGACGGCCGATGGATCAACAAGAACAGATGTGGAAGCAGCAAAAGAGTTGTGGAAGCAATATGTCTCTACGTTTTAGAGGGTCTTGCTACAAGCGATATTCCAGAATGTTTCGCTCTCCTCCAGAAATAACACAAATGATATTTTCCGCAGAGGCTGTATTGCAGTAGCCTACGTATCTATGCAGGCACAGATACCCAGGTGTTTATATCATTCGTTCAGAGGCACTGAGAGCAGCAGCAAGTCAACTGGCAGGAACTTTAGCCCAGTTTGCCCAGCGTTGCTTACACCAGAACGAAGTTCCCATTTTGCTAATGTTTGAAATAATAACGCCGATTCACAAGGGTGGAGGCAGAACTGAGCCTTCTAACTACTGCCCAGTATCGTTTCTTTCTTTACTAATCAACTTCATGGAATCCATAGATGTCGATGCGCTGTGTTATCTGGAAAACTGTAACATCAGCACCCCTACGCAGCATAGATTCTGTCGACAGCGGCTATGCGCAACGAATTTACTGGTCGCCCACAATAGGTAGGCCGAGTCACCTGACGTTGGAGAAGGCGTTGTTTTCCCTGAATTTGTCAAAGGCTTTCGATTGTCTATACCATCGTGTACTACTTTCCAAGCTCCGACATTGCGGGATAATAGACTCTGTTCTAAGCTGGATTGCCGACTTACTATTTTAACGGCAATTAGTGGTCAGTGTTTGGAGCTCTTTATCGGACCCCATACAAGTCGACTATGGTGTGCCGCAAGGTTCATTTCTAAGTCCACGTTTGTTTTTGCTGTTTATTAATGACCCCGCACAGGGAATCGCTTCGATCTTGCTGATTGTATCAATATTTGGCAGAGGATTCAGGTGAAAGCTGATCAGCATCCGCTTCAGAGTGACCCAGACACTGTAGATCAATAGTCATCCCAAATGTTATTGCATTTTAACCTGAGGAAACGCAAGACAGTTTTCATCCGACTTCAGAACCGCCATTTATATCGGCTGGGAACGAATGTCCTACAACGATAAAACTGTGGAACGTGAATTGTGTGCGCTCGTTCAATGTGATTTGGGTTGCACCAGGCAATGCGAAAGGGCCTGGAGGTCTGGAAACCAACGCATCGCGCTGTTGCGGCGGGCGTACAGAGAAATAAACTGCTCCGTATTTCGACAAATGCTCAGCGCGTATTTTTGCCCCATGTCGATCACGTAATTCAAGCCTAGCATCCATGGCTGAAATACGACCTTAATGCAGTTGAGCAGCCTCATGGTCGGGCATCCAAAAACCTATTTGGAATATGCGATCTTTCATACGAACAGAGGCTGAAGCAATTGGGGATATTCAGCGGACGATATTGCAAATTACGAGGCGACCTGATTATATCATCGGTGATACTGCAAGATAATAATTATGTGTCGCACTTTACTGCAACTCAGAATCAATACAAAACTAAGGGGCCATACACTGAAAATGGCAGAACAGTACCGCCGCCTGGAGCTCCGCGGTAATTTCATCTCCAATGGTGTTTATCATCCGTGGAATTCTCTCCCAGAATCGGTTCTCTCTGCGCTGGCAATAATAGTGAGGCCTTCATCCACTTACAATTTGTTTCTTAGCGCTACGTCTCCATCCTACTTTTGGAGTCTACCAAGGATATATTTGAAGTTACCTTTGAGTGCTGTGAATCTACGCGGATTGCAGAACTGTAGTGGAGCATTACATGGGTGTTTAATTTCATATTTAAATACTTACCATTTTATTATTAACAGTGTTATCTTTATAACCAGTTTTTATCTACACCTACCAAATATACAATGGGACTTGTAATGCAGCGCTTCTTAGCCCGCATATGTGCATTGATCGTTGTTACTTTCATATCCTTTTACACGATTAGTTAAAAGCAATCTTTTAAACAATAAGCAGCCAGGGGTTTACGAAGTGCTTTTAATAGATCAGCTATCCCACGAGCAAGTTGTGATCTGGTGAGTTGTTCATTCCCGGAGTCTGCGCTTTCGTCTGCTACAGATACCCAAGCAGAAAATTATTTTACAGTTGTCTTATAACCTGCTTTCAATCACATGTTTGATGTCCATCGTGTTGTTCACTTGGATAATACGTCTCTCTCTAAGTTCTGATTCCACCTAAATGACAACCAAGTTTGTCAATGATTACAATACTCGATAGTGTATTCTATTGCAAAAGGTGCATATTTTTTCATATATTTAATTGCTTCTAGTGTTTTTTATGTTCCCAGTTGATCTTGGTGATACTCAGATAAGACGCTAACACAAAAGTGGCGATTCACCTGTATTCTAATCCCATTGATATTCCACAGTGGCTTCCGCTACGTCAGTCCCTGGTGAAAGTATTTCGTACTGTACTTCTGTGAAGTAGACCACAGTGTAACACGGAGGGTTGGAATAGTTTAGAAAGTAAAAGGCCACCTGTTCCATTGTAAACATCTTGTGATGACTGGAATTCACGTGGATAGTTCAAATGCATTAATGTGCTATTGATTAACCCCGCAACTAGACAACGCTGGAAATTACTGAAGTCTAACTAAATCCTGTGTATCGAACGATTTTGCGCACAAAGTAAATGCAGCAGTCTATCAGACTGCCTTATTCTCAAACACCCGACTTAAGTTTATCCGTACGTTTTCGTTCTCTATGTGCATAAATGTTTTGTCTTAAAAGTAACGTGTCGTTTGAAAGCCAAGTATGTACCCGATCGTTACAAAACAAACAGTTTTCAAAAATGTCTCCACATGCGTCGATGAATTGCTTTCGTTAATATTTACACTCATCTTAAGCGTCATAGTACACATTTACTGTAATGTTCTTTAGAGATTTGTTGCAATACGCTTCGTCAACAAACCCGGAAAGGAAGTCTTTCCATAAGAGTTTTCAAGCGCCGGAACAAAGGAACTGCGTCAGCGTTGAGCAGATGACTATATAAATGTTTTTAATTCGTTCTTTTCTCCCTCAGCGTTGACAAAGTAAAGTGAATTGGACGCAGTTTGATGAACAATAAAAATTGCCTAAATTCTCGGTTTTGTGGTGTTGTTGCGCTTCAGGTGCAATCGTCTGCTGCCCACGATGACTATTTGCTATACCTTGTATGTAGATAGACGACGCAGTGCCATTTGAATCCACAAATTCACTCTGCCTTGACAAACCGCTTGAAGAGGATACACTTCTCTTTTTCCTATTTATTTATTGCTACCTTCCCGCTCCTTCTGGTTCGCCCTAAGTGTCACGTGGGACAATTTGCTTGGCAGTCCAGTGCACAATGTTGCGGAGTGTAGTTCTATGCTCTGGTTGTTAAGCACACGCATAGATTTTACCGATTTAACATTCCCTTGGCTAGTTTATATAACTGATTAATGCTGCGCATCCTGAAAATCAAAAAACTATGCCTAAGAATGTTGATCTATTATTCCCACAACTTCGCTGGTTGGACCTTCAGATTGAGTATATTTCCTTGCCCTATTCTCCTGTGTGCTCCATCTGTTCCGTGCACTGGTTGATTAGCTAGTCCTTGTTTATTGTTGGAGTAAACGCACACGTCACCGAGATTATTTTTTTGAAACCCTGTGTATGCTCTCTTGAGCGGTATTGGTTTTCCCGCAGCTAAGTCACCATGTTTTTCTGGAGGACAGTTGTTGTCCCTGTGTGGTAAATGTATGCATTTTAGGTTCGTGTTATCGCTTATACTCCATTGTTTGCCTACTATCTTCATAGATTTACCGACTTTGCCCTTTGGCTTTCATCGGTGGTCGTCGATCGATTTAGGGAATAGTCTCTTCGATTCCAGCGTTGACTCATTGTGACTTCTAGTTCCGTAAGATTCACTGTGTTGTAAAATTCCTACCGCATTCAGAAATCAATTATTGCGTGCAGATTCACTGTTCAATCTTGAATATCTGCGATATTTGGAATGCGATGTTTACTCGCGATTGAAGCTAAGATGTACTTTGAAGAAAACCTCTGCAATTCGTTCAGTTGGACCGCATCCGACATGGAAGATCTAATAGCTGTTTCCCTAACGCTGAAGTGTAGGGAGAGCGAAGGCAAGATAATCTACTATGGTAGATGAACTTGAAATGGGTGTTGTTAAGTTCTGTCTTATGCATATAGATGAATTTCAGGGCTTTGTGCTCAAAATGTTCCCTCATGTCCAGCCAGTGATAGAATCTCAATCGCAGTATAGGCTGTCATCGGATAACAAAAATTAACATAGCACATGAGGAATGGGTTTTTTGGAGTTATACCGCGAAGATGATAAGCATTGCCTGCGTTTATAAAAACGCAGGTACTAAGCGGTCTGAATGCAAAGCCCAAAGAAGCCCACCAGAATTTGAGTTGGAAATGGTTTATCTTATAGATAGACTAATAAATAAGTTAATAATAAATAATGTTATGTCAGCGTCTTAGTATATTACATCAGAAATGAATCGACGCATAGCAACAACTACTTGTTTTAGCAGCCCCGAATGGCTACACCTGTGACGTATGATGCAGATCGTTAACAATTAGTTTAAACCCAAAAGAGATTATAAAGTTTTATGCGACTACGGTGGATAGTTTGATGCCGGTCATTTTACTGTTTGGAAATTTGCATACCAGTTTGAACACGGTTTTTTCAGCCGAACGTTTGGCAGTAACCAGTGGAACTTAGTTGATATGATACTACGGTTATTGTCGCGTCAAATGTACCATAAACGGCGAATACGCGGTAATACCACCTTTCAGTGCTTAATGTTGCGGAAAAATACATTTTTTATAATACATGCGAACGTCGGACAGCAGATGATCGGACCGGTCTAGTCTTAAGCGGCGGTCGGCGACACACTGAGCCTGAAGTGAACACCCTAACGCATTCGCAAGCTGTGCGATCCCCCCATCAGCATTGCGAACCCGATTTCACATTTTGGAGGCAAGCAGCACCTCAATGCACACAGTTTTAATAAACTTATTGTTGATTTATCATTCTACTTGACAACGGTACTGATGTTATTTGCTTCTCTATTCCTATACCTGTTTAGTTCAGATATGGATGCCTAACAAATAAGGTTGTCATTCCTGGTCACGTCCGGACGTTGAAGAAAATACCAACAGTTCGTATTGGGTCAATTATGTTGACCTTGAGAGAAGTTGCGTGCTAATCGCTCACTTGTGCACTCGTGGTTTTTTAACTGTGGTTCAGCGACATTTTGTCGCACACCTTTGGATCCATACTCATTCGTCGTGCTTTTACAAGCTCTACTTTGTGATACCAGCTTCCCGAGTCTACCCCAGCGCGTCCTACATTTACCCTGATTTCTAACTTCCGTCGATATTTAAGCGGCAAAAGTTGTCTAACTCCAATCATCGGAAACATTGTTTGGTCTCACTCGATAGACCATTTCAACGGCTTTCGAACGAACTGTCACTCGTTCAAATCCAACATTGCTCGGTGCAGCTACAGGTCTCAAAGCAAATTCACCCGGCGCGATCCATGGGCAAACCACGAAAATTCTCTATCACACCTTCGTGTATTCTGCCCCACGTGCAAGTCGTCACATTCAACTGGCACGCCAGGGAGGACAGTTTAAAAGTACACAACTGCAATGTGACCACCGTGACCTTACCGACAACGTCAATAACAGAACGACCTTTTACCACAGAAGGCGAGTCAATCAAATGTTTCGTAACATTTGCTCAACATGCGTGATGCCCGGCGTGTCACAGACTAAAGACCTATGTGGATCATGTTCCAAACTTGTTAGGGGGGCATTCTGTGCCGTAACTGTTGCAAGTTCTTCCATGCGAGATGCCTCAGAGTTAAACCTAGTCAGGCCAAGTTATTAAACAAACCAGACTCGCTATGGTTCTGTGTGGAATGCACATCGACCCCACTGATAAAAAGCGTGCTCCTATTATCTCAGAATTATGACCAGCTACTAGCGAAGTTTGAGGAAATGGTGACCACCAAAATCACTGGGGTTGGGGTAAGCATAGCAGACTGTGCAACCCAATCCTCTCCCGTAAGTGCTTCTCCTAACCCGCGAAGAGTTGTTAATAACACCGTAAGCAACACGACACCTAGAGTCCAGAACATCAACAGCTGTTACAATACCACATGTAGCTCACATTTGACTAAAGCGGTTTCCAGTTCAATCGGAGTAACTACACGCAAGGCTACTTCCAAACTCGCGACGGAGTGCGTAGAAAAAGAGCAAACCGGTACGAGCGAAAGTTGGGTTACGGTTGCCTCCAAGAAGAGCCGTCATATAGAAGTAACATCACCCTCAACTGGATCGGAAACTGAGGAGAGTAGCGGAGTTTTCCAGGTACAAGCACCACCGGTTTCCTGCGGTAAATCTCCGATTACTTCAGTCACTAAACGCGACATGTCGAAAGGTCTAAAGAAACAACTACCTATACTGAGCGTACTGTACTCCAATATCCCAGAATCAAATTCGACATCGATAAGAGGTAGGCAATTGGATGACCTCAACCAGTGGGACATTATTAGTAACCTAATCGGTGTTGTACTTAAACCTGTACACCTAATGCGTATTACGCGACACCCCAACTCTAAACATTTCGGAGAGCCAAGACTTCTGCGTGTTGTGCTGAACTCCATCACTGAAGTAGAATCAGTACTACTGTCGGCAGGTAGTCTCAGAAATGAACACTGCTCCATCCGTATCTTTCCAGACAACCCATGGGGCGAGCGTTATCGAGTTAACCGCACCTTAGAGGACTACCGGAAGGAAACTTCAACCAGAACCATACTTCTTCACGGGGTTCCTGAAACAGAAGCATGTGATCAGCATGAAATAACAACCCATGATAAAGAACAGTGGTGTTATATTCGTGAAACACTCCGCTTGGATGATGTGGTAGCGAAATCCGTGTCACGACTGAGTACCTCACCGAACTACAAAGGAATCGGCCCGAGAGTGTTGAAGGTGGTCCTTCAGCCAAAACATATGGTAGCACGGATGTTAAAAAGCTGGTACATGTTCCGTTGCAAGCTACCATCTGAGGTTCGGCTGAAGACAATCAGCGATATGCCTCCTAGAGACGACATGTCACTCTAAGAACCAAACGTGATGGGATCTATGAGAGAACAATGCACCAGTAGTGTGCCGAATGAGCCCATACAACCTGTACAAGATGACATTGACCAGACACCTTACACTGTACGTCGCAGATCAGATACGGGACTAACTACACGGGCGATGAATAAAATGTTAAACCCTTCACCAAGCACACATCGAAAAAAACGATTAGTCGCCGGCCACTCACTGGTCGGCGAAACTTCACATATGAGTTGCAGAACCTCCGAAACATTGCTTAAATCTGAGAAACTTTCATGTATGTATACTAACGCTCAAGGGCTCCTCACTAAAATTACCGAACTTCGACTACGTCAGGTTGCAAATGCTTGGGACATAATGTCTATTACCGAAACTTGGTTACACCAAGAGGTGACTGATGCTGAGGTTGAGATAGCGGGAATGTCACTCATCCGGAACGACCGCCCCAGCAGAGAAGGTGAAGTCCTACTCTACTACGGCAGCGATCTACAATGTACAATAGTTGATGATCTGGAAACACACGTTACCGACTCACTCTGGTGCCGTCTCCGACTGAGACACAACGACACGTGTCTAGTAGCTGTCGTTTACCGCCCCCAAAGTCCACTCCGGAAATGGATTCCTGCTTGATCCGTGGCCTAAACAGAGTAACGCACACTAGGTACAGCCACATTCTCATCTCCGGGGAATTCAACCTACACAATCTGGAGGTTTCGGCATCACCCAGTGAGCAGTTCAAAGCAGACTTGCATGAACTGGTCGCTAATATTCCTTTGTAAAATCATGTCACCATGCCCACTAGATTCAGGACAGCAAACAAACCGTCCATACTGGACCTTGTGCTATAAGAATGAAGAGCTCATGGTTGACAAGTTATTGATGGATAGTCCATTAGGTCTCAGTGACCATGTAGTAATAACTTTTGACTATGTGTGTTATGCAGAATATCCATCTGAACACTCGGAACTAACTCATACAATCACACGATACCACGTATTGAAAGAACTCGCCGACGCAGCTGCTTGGGAATTCTCAAACAAAAGTCCCCTTGACAACGTTTGGGCAGAGTTCGTTAATAAACTCAGCGACATCGTCAACAAAGCATCAGAGACCAAACCCCTTCGTCCCGCGAAAATGCCTTCAATTATAAGGAGTAGGACTCGAAAATGCCTGGCGATAAGGGATGCAGCATGGCATGCCTACAAGATTAACCCCGACTCAGAGACTTGGGGAAATTTCCTGACCCATCGCAACCATTGCACTGCACTTGTCCGTGAGGACAAAGTAACTTATCAACAGAGCCTAGCCAAAAGATTCATGGCAAACAACAAACTGCTATATAGGCATGTCAATAAGCTTCGTAAAGTGAAGCATGGAATACCCCCCTTTTCACGACAGGCGGTAGAGTACAAAGCGCCGAAGAAGCAGCTAATGCCCTGCGGCTTCAATACGCCCCAATCTTCGAACTCGCAACCTCTACGTGTCCCATAATATCAAGCACATTACCGACACACTTGTTTACAAATGTTATTTTCAACCCATCGATTGTGCTAAGGAAGTTACTCTCACAGCATGAGCATAGTTCTCCAGGAGCAGACAACATCCGCCCGAAGGCACTGAAGGCTACGGCCACCAAGCTAGCTGAACCACTGTCACAGTTGTTCCAAAGGTGCTTTGATGAACAACAAGTCCCCACTATGTGAAGTGTGGCATTATAACCCCTATTTTTAAAGGCGGTAGCCGTTCAGATCCTGCAAACTATCGTCCAGTGACTCTTCTCCCTGTGCTCGCGAAGGTGATGGAAGCAGTCGTCGCTGAGGCTTTAATGGACTACCTAGAAAAATGCAACATTTTGGTACCGGAACAGCATGGCTTCCGTCAACATCGGTCATGCACCACCAACCTACTTATTGCACGAGGTAGTTGGACGGAAGTGGCCGATGATGGGGTCGGAGTCGATGTCATCTATCTGGACTTCACCAAAGCTTTCGACCGTCTTGATCACCGCATCCTACTTCAAAGACTACAGAGTTACGGAATCGGTGATCCTGTACTTGGTTGGATTGGCAACTTCCTTTACCAACGAAAGCTTCAAGTACGTGTTAGGGGATCACTTTCTAACCCAATTGAGGTGGAATGTGGTGTCCCACAAGGCTCAGTGCTGGGACCGCGTTTATTCCTGGTGTTTATCAACGACCTGGCAAGGGTCATCTCCTCAAATTTCCTGCTTTTCTCCGATGATGTCAAGATACGGCAGGCGATTAGTAACAAGCCAGATCAAGATCTGCTCCAACATGACTTAGATTGCATTTACGAATGGTCAAATAGGAACAAGCTTCAATTGAACATAGCTAAGTGCAAAGTGATGCATCTGCGTCACCAGCCGGTGAGCGCTTACAAGATTGGAGACCACACCTTGGCGAAGGTTTCTCAGGAGCGTGACCTGGGTGTATTGGTGCAGGAAGATCTCGGGTGTTCAAAACAAGCAGAGAAGGCGACGAGAACCGGAAATCAACACTTCGGCCTTCTTCGCAGAGCCTTCGGTCGGTTTGAACCCTCAATCTTTCCCCAAATGCTTAACGCCTACGTGCGACCTCACGTGGAATATGCTACTCAGGTGTGACAGCCGTGGCAGAAACGGGA
The DNA here is from genome assembly GCA_944474145.2 of Dicrocoelium dendriticum. Classification (NCBI taxonomy): domain Eukaryota; kingdom Metazoa; phylum Platyhelminthes; class Trematoda; order Plagiorchiida; family Dicrocoeliidae; genus Dicrocoelium; species Dicrocoelium dendriticum. Next base: position 75,278,841 of record OX104060.1, on the reverse strand, counting down.
TCTCGTTGCTCTCGAGACTCCTCAACGAAGGGCAACCAAAAATGTCAGGGGCCTCTTTCATCTGCCCTATCAGCTTAGACTGAAATCTCTAAGAATCTACAGCAGTCGATATCGGCTTTTGCGGAGGGATCTCATAATGGTTTACCAGATTCTGAAGAACCCAAACCACATTTGTCGTCCGCTGCTGGAAGTGAACCACAACACTAAACTAAGAAGTCACCCTCTGAAACTGACAATTCAGTATAGCCGGCTTGAATGCCGTAGAAATTTCTTTTCTCTCTGCGTGTGCCAGCCTTGGAACGCCCTCCCTAATTATGTCGTCTCTGCTCCCAATCTGGCGATATTTAAAAAACGTGTTGACGATGCATTGTCTCAGTTACATTTCATTTTATGACTTGTTAGCCAGGGGCTACAAAACGCATTCAAACGGTGTCTTGCCAAACGCCTAACCAATGGATTTATGGATTTATATGTTTAATACGCGAACATCTCTGCTATTCCACATAAGTCTATGGTGAGTCCACCACAACGCTTTTCACTTTATCATGCAATTGATTTTCACAATAATTTCCATCCCACGGGACTTGTTAAGCAACGCTTTTTTACCCGTAATAAACCATTGTTCCATTGTTCCATTATTCACGTACATGCGATTTCACTTCATTTGAAGAAAATGACATCCTTGCCAACAAACTAAAACGATGCACGTTGGTAGTACTATTGTTTATGAGGATCAATGTGTCTCTATCCATTTTGTGGTAGTTTATACGTAAGTTTGGAAAAAGAATGTGAAATCATTGCATTTGAACTTTCATTGGCCAAGGATGAAGCCCATCTATGTCATTGTGTATACTGAATGAATTCTACTAGGATCCTCATACAGCTTTTGTACGGCCAACTTATGGCAGGGAAGCGGCACTCGGGAAACCGGCATTCCATTGCCAGTGCGTTTATTACAAACTCCTATTGACTTCAATTGTTGGGAATCAAAGGCAAAGTAAATCAGTGAGCACTCCCTGGGATGTTCAGGTGGGCGGTTGCCTAGGTGCAGGAGAATGCACTATTGCACGTATAGGAATAAGCGATGCGTCCGTTTCCATTCGATTTACGATTCCCGGCCGATAAGGCGGCAGCTGCGGTATGGTTGTCTGCGTGCTGAATATTCTTGGATTTCAGGAAATAGGTTATGCTTTAGCTCCCTAACAAGGCTGCGTCTTATTTGAAGTTGACAAATTGTCTACATTTATCTTACCCCCCACCTCTACCATACTGCCTTCAGGAGACAGTTAGTCGTTGCTCGAGGTGAAGGGGCGTAACGTCCTCGTGCCTGTGCTAAATTCAAAAAGTGGTTTCGTCCTGTTCTTAAAGGGTTACGGCCCAGCCACCGCCTTGCGTATGGCTGGTGCTCATACTTTCTCATTTTGGCTGAAATGCTGCTGTTCTGCATGTTGACGGACTGCGTCGCCCACCTGGATGAAAAGTGGCTCACTTCCACATGCATCCCAGCCTAATTCCTTTGGATTTACACGGGATAGGGGTTTGTGATTGGAGCTGTGGGTGGTGCTGCGCAATCCATCCATGGTTCTTCTGTAGGCGCAGGCGTCCTGTGTCTGTCCCCGTGGAGGCAACCGTGGCATGCAAGTCCGGACAGGGATGCCGCCAATATATATATATATATATATATATATATATATATATAATGGTGCTGAGCACTTCCTTCGTTAACACAAGGTCTAGTACAAACGATTATCTAAATAACCGAAAGTTTTGGACAAGATGATATCAATGTACAAAAATATAGAGTGATGCCCCCATATGCTTCGGCTTTGCGTATTTTATTGAAGGACGGCGATATCTCCGTACCGTGTGGAGTCGACGAAGACTTGCTTGAACATACTCTAATAAACTGGACACATTAATTGTAGATCAAAACCTGCTTGTGGCATAAGAATAGCAGTTTATTTTATGAGCTGTTGGTGTGGCTTCGTTAATAGCGTTACTTTTTGTCCATTTTAGGATCGGAGCATCGAGTACTGCGGAACTAATCTACCATGCTTATCACGACTGCAATGATTTTGTGATCCCAATTTCTTCAAACCCAGTTAGTAGTAATTAGTTCTTTTGTAATGAAATAAACACATTTTTATCAATAAGATATACGTGCATCACGCAGAACAAAAGAAAGTCTATGTTGCCCGTAACCAGTTTCGCCTTGCTATATTTCACAATGCTATATTTCACGTGGAAAACAGTAAACCATTTAAGGGAAGAATATTTTATTTCCACAAATTTGGTACAACAGCAAGCTGTGCCGTTGTCCTGAAGTACACTAGGAAACGCGATCACTGAACTCTGATATCTCAATTGATTGACTAACTATTGATGATCAGTAGTAAATCATTGGTCATTGTTCATTGTTCACTTGATACAATACACCTGAATACTCCTACTGTTATTTTCCTCTGAGTGACCTGTGTCCATAAAATCAATTACTGAGAGGGTATAAGGCCAGGATATTTGGACTTATATAACCATAACGAAAGGCAAAGTATTTCAGTATGTTTATGAAATACCACCCAAATGTTACCATGGTTCGATTGGTTTAGGTTTGAACTAACATTTTCATCTCATTCCATTTATGAAACAATTGACTTATTTACTGTTACTTGTATTATTTAGACAGCGCTTACGAATAGAACTTTAAACTGTCAAAATTTACAACATCGGCATATTCGCAATACCACAGTCGCTTAAGCGCTTTTATTACGCCAGGGGCCATCATCCAGTTTTGCGAAGTCGGTCGTACTTCAGACATGACAGATGTCACACTCCAATTTGGAAGCATGCTACGGATGAACGGTTCTAACACAGACGTACTGCTGTCTAACGATCAACCTTGCGTGGCTGATCGCCTTAAGCGTTCACCCTCGTGGTTGGCAGTACTTCATTCGTTTTGACACCTGTTATGTTTAAAATAATTCCTAGACGAATGTCCCTCCGTATTAATATTTAACTTCTACATTTTGCTAAAGACATGTGCATAATAACCACAGTATTTAAACGTTTATTCACCTGAAAAAGTTTTCTATTTTGACTTTGAAATGAACTACAAAGTTTAGGTAGTATAATTATAGTAGGTGCGAGGGTGTATTTGTTGACATGCTGGATAGCAATATATTTGAAAACTTCGGTTTGATATATTCCACAGGATTATTGAATTTTCTCCCAATCAGACTTAGGCATCCGTAAAAAGTGTCACTTTAAGCATCCCAACATTTACACAGGGAAATCTACTATCTAATATAACAAAAGCCTCACTGCACAGCACTTCTGCGGGGTTGCGCTCTTTCCTTTTAGAAGTGTATGAACCGGAACAAGAACTTCCTGGCCACTTGAGCAAAACACTTGGCATCCAAGATGAGGAAAATTCCTGAGATTTATGGTGGAATGAATACGATTGGAAACGCCCACTAAGGCAAAAATCATAAGTGTGCAACTGTGTGCATTTGAATCTGAACTACCTTTATATCAGACTGCGTATCACAGATTATCTTTGTAACGTGAGTTTATTAATTTTTATCTCCCTATCTATGTAAATTACGGAAAAAAATAACGAAGGTCTACATAACGTCTTTTCCATCAAATCGAGCAAAATATCAGCCTCCTGTTGATGAATAATAAACATAACGCACACACATCCTTATATATATATGTATTTGTATATATATGTTTAGTGGCATCTGGTTACATATTTGTCTGCCACTGCGGTCCATAAATCGCAGTCCCTGTCCACCTGCGCCTACTGAGGGACCAGGGGAGGCTTGCGCTGCAGCAACCACAACGTCATTCACTCACTTCAAGTCCAGTGTAAATATGAAGGAATAAAACCGAGATACATGAGGATAGGAGACACGTTTCCTCCACGGAGCCGGTCATATCTTCTGCAATATACACAGCAGCAGCTTTCCTGTCTATCGACGTAAGGATTCATGCGTACCAGTGGTATGAAATGCTAAGAAATATTCCCCTCCACACAGGATGTAACCACTTTGTGAGCTTAGCAGGGCTACTAGAACAGGGCCACTAGAACAGGGCACCCAAACTACCCCCGCAACCATTCGCAATCTCATGTAGCCAAGAATTGAGGTGGTGGGAGTTAGCTAAATAAGCACCTTATCAACAGTTACATCAAACGCAATCACATGGGAGATATCGAACCACCAACATTAAATTTAAAGGAAAATAGACGCACAAAATTTACAAAGTATAAACAGCAGAATAACAGAAGTTGGCAAAGCGAATAACGTTGAATACTTTTTATCCAGGTGGAGAAGATCTAATTTAAGTGCATTCGGTGTAGCCCAACTGCGGTGAAGAGACACGATACATGCAACAGCAACCTCAGTATGAGGCGTTTACATACGCATATATATACAGTAGTGTGCAATAAGTCACGAATAATGGAACAATGCCATGCTGCGGATAAAAAGGCCAAGACTTGACCAGTCCCGTGGGATGGTTTTTGTGGATAAGGTTAGTTCAATTAAGTTACGTAATCGTGAAAAATACATCTGTGGACTGACCATATAATCCAGGTTGACACATAGGTATATCAGTTTACGCCGACTTTGTGTGGTTGGTGGGCACAATGTTGGCCTGAGTCTTGTCTTCACTCAATTAATATAAATCAGTTCAAGTAATGTAGGTGGTTTAAAGCATTGTTGAGTATTTATTTAAAAATGGGTGGCTTGGGCGCTAAAATAACAAAAGTCGAAGGAACGTACCACGGTTGACAAAGGTGAAGGGAAAAATAATTCCGACGACACTCCAGCCGACTGTATTTAGAGACACTTTTACAATGCAGACCCATCATTTCTGTGTTGCAGCTAAGCTCCAGGAGGTCTTGACAAGCGTGACTGGGGTTTTTTAAACATCTGAAATGCCAGGATGGTCACCTCGTAGACGGCGATGTCTTCCGCTGCACACTCCTAGGGCACCCAGTCGTCTACGTTATTGTAGGCGGGACAAACCCTTCACCATTTTCGTCGCCCATCGCTTCGCGGTCCCCAGTGCAACTAGGTCGCATTTTAACCAGGGTTGCCGAGCTTAGATCGCGTACTCTACATGGGATCTAATTAAGCATTAAGCATGTGGGGAAGAGAGAGGGATCGGACCTTCTGAACTCTTTCTTTAACCGACCAAGCTGTTTGTTCGCAATTTTGGACGCCTTCAGGGACTGCGCCGAACAGCCGAGGTCGTCTTGGGTCACCACCCCAAGGTCTCTTGTGAGGCGGTTTGCTGTCTGTCATCTCCAAGCTTATATGCGTACGTGTACTTGTGATGGACATGCAGGTTATGCACTTGTACATGTTATACGGAAGTAGATTTAACCGTGTCCATTTTAAAGCGCCGTCTAGTTCTCATTGCAACATATCGTGACCTTAGTGACAGCCGATTGCCCGTCACTTCTTAAGGTTATCGGCAAAATGCAGGAAGTTAAAGCACTGGGTTCCCTTTATCATTCTAAATAAGACAATAAGAAGACTGGTATTGAAAGATGGAACCGTTTCGTGTTATCTGTTCACTCGCAAACTAACAAAATAAATATGAATCACGTGACAGAAAAATCGAAGGTTTGAAACTGGTCACAAGGGAAAATTACGTAGACGCAAGAATGACAGATCAGCATCTTGATCTTAGGGTCATGAGCCCCAAGGCAGCTTCAGGGAGACTGTTAATTATTTTTGTGCACACAGGATAGAGCGATGCCGGTTAACTTGATGACACCAGCAAGATAGTTAATGAAGATCAAGCATAACCGCAGTCCTAACTTCGATCCTTGTTGAACACCGCAGTCCACACCAACTTTATCGGAAAATAAATACGGAACACAAATCTGAAGGCGCCGCTGATAGTGGAAGTTTCCGACTCCCTGTCCTTGCGGCATTTGAAGAAGGATGCGGTGATCTATGCCGTCGAATTTTATAGAAAATCTAGGTGGATGAAATCAATGCCACTCACACTGTTGACTATTTCGGTCCAACTGTCACCGTCTAGCAGTAGGTTGGTAGTACATGAATAGTGCTGACGTACTCGGTGTTGCTCACGTGCTGTGCCGTTAGACCTGTCGAAGTAGCACATTACAGCCTATGCTATGGTCGATTCTATCACCTTAAGGAGAACCGGGAGGAGAGTTACTGAGCCATAGTTGGCTGGTTCTGAACGGCTACCGAGTTTGAAAATCGGGATCCTGATGCCTTGCTTACAAATGCTAGGGACCTGCTTTTCGTCTACACATCTTTGGAAAAATCTCATTAATTGTTATCTATCCTCGTTGCTGCCACGCACAGCGCTTTTGGGTGAATGTTGCCAACTCCGGGAAACTACGGGTGCTCAACGATAGCAGCTTCCTCAAAATGGTCGCTGAACTATATTGACTTGTGTAAGTACTGGCATTTGGAAGAATGGGATACGCATGTTACAATTGCAGGCAGCACGTCGAAAAAAGTAGAGTAGATTGGAGCAGTGGATCGTTGGCCGCATCGTCGGCGGTTTAGGCATATCTATCCGCTGATCATAATGGGGTACACGACCTTTCACATACCGGAGGCTCTTCACCTGTCTGTACAGTATAATTTGTAAAAACATTTTCAGCTAGACTTTGCTGGTGTTCTAATTTATCATCGCGCACAAGTTTGGTACATTGATTATGATGAAAGACATACTCTAGTTTTCAGAGCTGGGGTTCACTTTATATGCACTCCAAGCAGCGTCTCATACGATAATATGTTTCAGGTTCTGCACTAAATGATTATTTGTATGCTTGCGGAAGGAAAGGGTTTGGTGACTGATGCAGGTTTAATCAGTAAAATACAACAAATCACTGTCAATGGAACAGTCGTCCCGAATCTGCAAGATGATATCTCTCAAGGTTTTGGCAGTATGACTTGGTGGAAGGTTGTTTGAAACAAGTTAGTATAATCTAGTAGATACTACGCATGACCAGAAAATGAGAAAATTATGCTTACAGCCAAAGACAGGAAACCTAGATCAGTTTTGGAGAGCTTAATTTGGCCATAGTTTCACCCATTGGTGATGACGTTCACATAAGATAAAGGACAGTCTGCGTTTCGTATAAACACGGCGAAGTAAACTTGTTCACGCGCAAACGTTATTAAAAGTGCCGTAGAATTCCATTATGCAAACTTGCAAAATAATTATCTAGGATTATTATGCTTTATGCTAGGTTAAAATTGATGGGTGAAGGTTTTTTGAACGCTTTGTCAAATTTCTGGCCAAATATATCGGGTCAATATCTGTGGCCTAACGCTTCAAGATGAATGATTGCATTTATTTAGCTTTTTGTTTTAATAAAGGGAGGATTACTGCACACAAAAAACATTAATAGTATTCGTACTACAGTAGGAAAAGCTGCGTTTAGACCTTTATGTTTGTTGCGATAAGCTACGAACACGAACTGAATTTGGTGGGCAGCGGATTATTATTCTCTACCGCACCGGTTGTTTTTTGATTTCTTGGTTCTTTATGGATGACAACGGCATTGACACTACTTACATTAGCAAAGTACTACCACGTCTTACAACTTATATCGATTTCATTTGCGATTCTTATCTGGCCAAACGCGTCCACACCATTTATGCCGATGTCGTAAGCTGACAAATCATTACTGTAAGGAACCGCTGTTTGTGATCCAACTTCATCCGCTTTCGCAACCACTGTTGTGATTTTTGGTCTTGCTAATCGGAAATATGAACGCAACGCGCTTTTTTCCTTTTCCTTAAATACAGAACGAACTCGTCTACTTTATATCATAATAGACACGTTTGGTTTTTAAATTTTTAACGTGGCTATTATTTTGTGGTGCGTTTATTGCCTCCCACGCGCGTACTTTCTCTTTCGCAGAAGTTGGTTGCAATGAAATGTGAAGTCCTTGTAGCTTACTTCTTGTGTGAGAGAATGAAAACACCTTTAATCCCTGTAGCTCTCCAACCGTGATTATCTGACGGCGTACATTACAAATAGATGCACATAAGCTGCATTGTTTTCAGTTAACCAAAACTTATACCGTCACTCCGATTTTGTCGAATGTTGTTTGATTGATAATGTACCCCTGTATTTTACCTTGGATTCATTAAATGCAATAACTTCAATTGGTGAGTAGGCGCTCTTGTACTTGTCAACTAAGTTCTTTAAATGCTTCTAAAGTTTTAGCCACTCGTTTTGGCATTTTATAAGTAGCCTTTAAGTAAAGAGTTGATAACATCCATTTCAATCGCTGTATGGATATACTTGCCCATTAAATCAGGAGCTTAGTACAAGCAAAGTCTGTAATTGAAAATTGATTTCCTTCCAAATAGCATATTCAAAGCAATTAATACCATCATTCATTCATACATAACCGGTTTATAAATGCCTGTTACTTTGCAAATAATTTATCCTGCGCATAATTATTTATCTGGAAAACATTGTTTTCGACATTATATTTGCAAATTAGAAATGTTTATAATTCATTTAAAGTAGGTTCAATCAGCACTTGTTCAAAAGCACCATGGTCACTGTCATCAGTGATCAGGAAAAAGACGTGGTATACGCCGCCAAATCTGTTTACCCAACGGTTCTGGTGGCATAGGAAGCATTTCATCTTCTCAACTTTCACTCGTTGTAAAATATTTATGTCCGTCGATGTCAATATGGAATCAGGTTAAACTTCAAAAAATAGTTTTTGTCAGGTTGAAAGGATGAAGCAACACGGGAATGTCATTTCATTGAGAGCGATTAATTCGAGTAACGCAAGTCTGTATCTATTGCGCTTGCTAATAACAGCTGCATTGAAAGCAACATTCTCATAAGTAACATAGGGGATTAGATGCTTTTTGAGCAAAATATGCTTTTTGATATTTTAAAGAAACTATTTAGTTATGAGAAGCTTTTTAAAGAAAAACGGAAAAATTTTTATTACAAAAAATAAAATTATTTCACTTGATATCAAAAATATTCCAATAACCAATCTTATTTAATTCTGGTGAATATGTAGGCATAAATTATAATACTGATGTCGACGTTTCTGTCAGCACAGTAGTTATTTTGCTGTATAAACTATCCTTTACATCTAAGATATACAGTTAAGTTTGCATTGCATTAGCCTACAAAAATCCTTTGGACATTAAATATTAAGCATATGGATGAAAAAATAAAAAGACGCGTTTAGCTCTTTAGTTTATTTGGTGCAAACATTGTCACAGAAATCTATGAAAGCATCGCTCATCCGTAATATTAACTGTCGGTTTATCCAACAATTTTGTTTTCCAGCTTAAGCTTGCTTTCTCTTTACTGTTTAGATTAGCAGCTACTATCTATAGATATGCAGCAAAAGATGCAACAATACGCTGATAATTATCTACCTGCGTACGTTTGGGAACATAATATTGCACTATCCATAAAGTTGGTACTGGAAGGAAAAACAAATTGTAGCCCACTGATAATGAAAGAGTTAACACTTGCTATAAGCTTGGCTGCTATTTACTGATTGCGTGATCAACAAACAAACGTAACAAACGTAATGTGTGAGCATCTAAGTTTCTATATATATATATGTAAATATATAAATGAATAAATAAATATATATATCATAAAATATATCGAATGACTACGTTCATTCAAATCAACAGCGGCTCCAATGTTAAGTTCGTAGCTTACGTCTTTTGGCGATCACAAAGTGTTTTAGATGATTCCCAGCAATTTCGTTGTAATGCATAAGCGACAAGAAGAACAAACTACAAAAATGTTTGCATGAAGTTTAATAAACAATACAAAACGCTGTGTACGAAAGTGAGAGGAGTTTAAAATGTCATATAAGACACCAAGCAACCAGTAATAATTTAGGCTGAAAACGATTAGAGATAAATGATTATGCATGATGTCAGGACCAATATTATAAACATATATATATATATATTTGTCCGCACATCGATTATGGCGTAAATATCACGTTCCGATTCATATGTCAAATATCTGCCTATAATTCAGAGTCTTAATTCGAGCAATCCTTGATATACTTCGGTTTATTCTGCCCAAATGTTAAAAAACTACCTTTTATAGATCACAAATTATTATTTGAAGATTGCGATGGATTGTTGTGTGCATGACTGCGACTTGCTATTTATCTTAGAATGTTCAGATTAATTGCTAAATTTGTTAAGTAAAATAGTGTATGAAATATAACACAATAGCTAAAATTTAATTACTTGTTTTCAGAGTCCTTAACCAGTATCATGTGTAATGTTGTCGTCAGTCGATCACGTACTTCATAACCGCAAGTCTTATGATAAAGCCGGACGGGATGAACATCTTTTGCAAAACAAGACAAAGTATAGCTTCCAAATTCCTTTGGTATTTTTGTATACCATTAAAATTGCATGCAGACGACAACGCGCTGGACAAAATAGAATATCCATGTCTAGCAGAAAAAATTTACCATATGCTAACCATTGAATTCGATTGAATTGATAATGCTACTCCTTTAATCTTTCAGCTCCCACAGACTATCAGTTTATGACCTTGTTTGCTGAAATGCGTGTTCTAATATTTCTGTCACAGCCTTTGCTGCATTTGTTCATAATAAAGTGGACAACCGAATCCGTTACACCTTTATTTTCATTTCGTATGAGCATATTACACTGCTAAAGTTGAGATTGCTCTAGCGGCACAAAGTTTGTTTTGCTAAATAAAACAACAAGTAAAAATTACAAATATGCAAAAATGTTATTTCCTGTTAGCACAACACTTAGAAATGGCATTGTGCAAAATTGGTCCCTCATTTCTACATGGGTAGAAGATGATTATTCCATAATGATTATTCCATAAAGATTACTCCGTAATACTTGTAACCAAACTGTCAAAAATTTAAAAGAATACTAAAGTTACAATGACCGTTGAAAAATAAAACTGATTATACGGAAGCTGTGCAATACCGATGATAACAACCTCTCTCATTCAAGCAAAATTATTCATATAGGTAGCTTTAGCAATTATAATACGCACTAATTTGCTCTTACGACTAAGCGACTTAGTATAATTATAACCATGGGCTATATTAAGATAAATACCCTTCTATTTAACTACGTCGTAAATGACAAATTGGATACTTGCATGCAAACACAAATTGACAGCTTTTGCTGAGTGTGCCCCCATAATATTTTTATACTTTCGTAGCCATTAATAAAGCCGTTATATTTCTATCACATATATCTGGTTTAAGGCAATATTCTTGAAATATCTCACTTACTATAGCAATTGTTCTGTGCAACCCTTGTCAACTTGGGCGCTGTGTTAATACAAATCTTTCTTAAAACGGTCTTATGTGAACTTCTATTCTCTTGATACTTATAAATATTTAGAATTGGTAGCATCTATTTATAATAGGTATATTACATTTAATCTTGAAGGAGTTCTGCTTTGCTAGCTTATGCACCATATTGATGATAGTTTTATAATTACAGAACGGTAGTTTTCGGGAAAATGTTTTTGAAATGCATGGTTGCATTGTTTCGTAAAACTCATTAGGCGTGAATTAAAAATATTATTATCAAAAGAATCGAATTCTTGCTAATGGCAGTTATCTTTTAGTTTTAGACACTTCTGTAATTGCACTTTAGAGAGTATAAAAACGAATGTTTTGCTTTTTCAATCAAGGTTCATATTTATCTTGCAATAAGTTAATCCGCTTTATGTGAAACGCATCGCTTGCATTTCTAGCTTAATGATTAGCCGTGGTTGGGTGCCATTATATTTTTCAACATGACCTGTTTCCTGGAAAACATATGTTTCCTATTTAGCCGATTGCGCGAGTAAAGCAAAAATACTGGAAAACACATGGTTACGTCTGTTTCCACCAGCATTAGATACAGTACTATTCACCATTCTTTCTTTGATAAAATGAATGGTTGAATGTAAGTCAAAAGCTGTTAATTAATGAGAATTTCTGGGTGGTACAGATACCCACTATCTTCATCGTAATTTTATTGCGTTAATACTCACTTGTATTATAGTCAGAAAATCCAGCCGTCATATTCAACAGAAAGCATGAGGTATTTCCAAAAAATAAAGAATAACGCGATTATTATTTATCTATGCATAATATGTTATAACACAAAGTAGGAAACTTATAAGCAATAAACAATTTTATTAATGTAGTCATGATGTATTGTCTATGCAGTCTGTGCTTCAAAATGTTGTATGTATATCTAATTTTTGGGAGTTTAACAAATCACTATGGTTTCTTTGCGCATTTGTTAGTAGCAAATTAAGCTATTGATAAAACCATTATAACACAATGACTTATTATTTATTCACGAAACAGTTTCACAATTGGCTTTGCAGTTCCCGATTACTTATCTTTCTTACTCTTAGATGATTTTTATTTTCTACGTTAACAAAGCATCTTTCAAATAAATGATGGCATATTCCATAATCTTTGTAAAGATGTTGTATAATATACTTGAATTAATTTTGATTATCTTTTTATTAATGCAGTTATTATTGTGCACTTAATCTAAAGCCATCCATTTATATTCAAATCTCAGATTACTCATATATTTTCTTAGCATTACGAAATGACTGGGCAAATTTTAAACCCACCTCATAAGCGAGTATTTGCAGTTAATGTTTTAAATCGTTTTGATAACCCTGCTAAATTTGCGAAACTTTATATTCACTTGTTTTAAACACTAACATGGTCACGCTTTCCAAATACTACTCATGTTTTAGCCCAATACACATCCAAAAATCTCGAATTTTTCTAAACCTGAAAGAGTAATGAGCAGACGTTTGCTGTTCAAACAGCTATTCCGAACTACAGCTGGAACAATACGTTATATATTTGCAAATTCAAAATTAATTAACCTGGGTATTGTTAATTTAAGCACGAGCTTCTGTAAATGTTTTAGTAAAAATGCATAATATTGAATGTAAGGGAACGCGTTATTCGTCGCAACCAAATTTAAGGTAGAAGGAAATGCAACCTTGGATTTGTAAAATTACGATAGCGCCATTTTAACAGAGCACGAAGAAGTTTACCTTAGGCTTTGCCTTTTTAATAACAAAAGAATCGTAGTTTGCTTAGAGTTAATACAAAAAGATAAATGGATTGCAACATATCTGCTAACTTATGAGTAGCTTACCGAATATGTGTAATGCCCTTAGATTGTTGTTAACTATTTGAACTTTTAAGAGTAAACATTTGTTAAGGCGATTCACAAGTACCGAACACGGAATTTGCTATTCAAAATAAAACCATTTCTAGTCAAGTTATTTGTTCTCAGGCTAGCATTTACAAGCGCAATGGATCGCAGTTACTGTCCAGAACGAATAGCTGGCAGCCAAGGCTGTTAAATAAAATGTAACTTAATCAACATATTTTTCAACTTCAAATAAATAAGAAGGTATAAAGCTAAACACTTTATTTGATAAAAGTAAAAATTAGGTAATGCAGTAGAGAAACGCTAAATAGCATACCGAATATGTAAAATTATAAAATCCTACGAGTATTTATAAACGCACTCCGTTAAGTGCTAAACTGCTAGCTTTTTCTTAATGTAGTTTCGTCTTTACTAAATATACTGTAACTTTAACTCTAGCCATATAACAAGGGCTAGGGTAAACAAGGTTTTAATTAATCCCACCAAATTAAAATACTGTAATTAAAACATGAAACATTTTGTAGAATATAATGGGATGTGTGCTATTGTACATACAATCCTGCTGTGAAATGACCTGCACGCCAATTCTGCCAGCTCAGACTGCTTTCCGTTTTACGAAACACTCCGACCAATATGTCCATTGCGAAATGGAAGGTACCCGTTGTTTCTCAGCAATCACTGTTGAAAATTTGTTAACTAACCAGCAGCAACTACTGCCCAACCTAATTAGACCTTACATTAACCTGACATACTGAAACAACTTAACATGAACTGATGGCTAACTAACATTCTAGATACACAAGTATGCTCATTGTTTTAATTTAACTATGTTCAGCCCTCTTTTACAAATATTCCGAAATAACGTTTTTGAATAATAAGTATGGTGCTAATAAGTACATAATCAGTTAAGTGTTTTACTAAAACAGCTACATCGTTATCCTTTTGAAAATGTTTGTTAGCACATTAATGTACGTCGACTATGTAGGTAGGTCCAGGCGGACGAAGACAATGAATAATATTTCTTAATAACTAACGCACATTTATTTGCTGTAAAACGATCCTTCAGGTAACAGAACCGAGAGATATATGGTGATCCTAATGAAAGCGATTGCCATATGTCACACACAGACCCACCCACTATACACTTTAGCTAGAAGTGGTAAACACCTCAGCTACTTTGCCGCAATACCCAAAAGAAAAAGGGAATGAACTGCAACAGGTGCAAACCAGCTGGGCTGCCGGTAACGGTGGGCATCGTTTCGGTAAGCTACCTGTCGGCTACCATGCAGTAGAAAAAATAATTTAATATGCACAATTATAAAATGCTAAATAATAAGAACGTGGTTGGAGGGGAGGCTAAGAGGGTTGGGGTGGGACAAAGAAACTCACAGCAGGAACGCAACTGATGTCGGCTGCTAGCCTTAACAACAACTGTATCCAGCCAAACGTGTTCATCTTCTTTCGGACCCCAACCAGGGAGCCGAGACGCTCCAACTGAGGCCAGCTTCGAAGTGAGGGTCTTCATTCCTCTCGACCACATCATCGCTTAGCCACTCCTCCTCTTCTTCCATCCACACCCTCGGCGTGCAAGCAACGCACGTCGCGGAAACAGCTGCGCTGGCATGTGCAACACGTGGCCGAACTATAGGAGCCTGGTGCGTGAAATGACTGTGCTGAGGGGTTCATTTCCTTTTCCTGTGCTGTAAACAATGCGTCGAACACACTCTCTGCTCACGCGGTGTCCCCACCCGATATGAGCTAAACTGCGACGGCACCGGTGGTGTTGCCATATATCACACATATAATTACGGATTTAGCAAGTGTTTATGGAAACACATTCATCTGCGACTATCATCTGTGGCGCCTAATAGTTTAAAAAGGATTTGCTAAGAACATCTTTGATACACATCAGCATCATATGCGGTGGTTTCCTAATCAAATTTATAGCGGTTTATAGAAATAAATGCGCTGCATGCACTTTAAAATAATCGATTGTAGATTTTCTGTTGGGGTTTGATGGCTTTAGTGTCTCGAGCCATGTAACTGCCTTTTAGGATATATATTGGTGGAAACATTACGAGCGGTCATTATACATTCCAGGATATTAGATGCACAGTAGAACAATCGCTAATCTGTCGCCTTATTTTGGGTAACACACAACGGACGCAAAATAAAGTTTTAGTTGAATGTCCAGCGCGGTTACTGTATAAGTTATCCATAAGAATATTTCTACTAACCAGTGATCTATATATGTTTAGAAACACAAGCCGACGGTTTATTTGGTTGTTGGTCAGAAGTAACGAAACATCACGGTTTTGTTTCAGGCCACGTTATTTCTAGCTGAATAGTTCGAATTGATGAAACAACCCCACGTTTCCGAGCTGGGGGGGGATCCAAACTGGACAAAATATATTTAGAGCATTCCTAAATGTATGATGGCTGTCTGGTTCTTTTTAGCTGCCACGCGTTTTCCCCATAACCACAAGTCTGTCCACCAATATATAGTGGCATTAAATGCCTAAATATACATAGCCACACAATTTATAAATAATATAACACCAACAGGATTGGAAATGCTTTTATGGAAGGGGGTGGATCTGGTATCCTTCTCTTGTGCGATGGTTGTTACTCAAGGAATATACTAGTATCATATGTACGATAAAACCCAAATCGCCGCCTTTTTGTTTAGCTAACCAGAAAAAGCCGCAGAACCAGTACAAGGTAGCGCCGCTGTCCGCCATATATATATATCCAAAGTACGCATTTCATATGTAATCATTATTTGTTTCCATCAAATGTTTAGGTTTATTTGCTATGATAGTCGCCTATTGCGGATATAATCCCTGACACGCCGAAGAGCCAAGTACAATACAAATATTCATGTTTTCCTTTTCTAATACATGTCAGTCTCTCTCATTTTAAACATGCCCATTTTGTTAGAAACTAAATTATGCTTGCTTAGCTTTATAATATCTTTGTATAGATGCTAACCGTTCTGTTCAATTAAGCTTTACGTAAAACCTGTTTGGAATCAACACAATTTTGTAAATGTCAAATTACCAAGTATTGCAGTTAGACATCTGCATCTGATCTCAGTTTGCAATATCTGTCTAACCCCAACATAAACTGATTGGCACAGTGCAACCAGATGAAACACTAGTTTTTCGAGAGGCTTTGCCAACTCTTATATATTTTTAATGGTATAGATCACCAAGCTTTAGAGACAAAAGCTAGACTGATTGAGTGACAGTCTGGTGTAGTACGAGCAGAAAGGTGAGCTTGTCACCGTGAGTTTGTGTATCACCAACGTACTCAAGTAGTCACTCAGCTGGAACAACTCGTTAAAATTTCTTTTGAGCGAACGAACTGCTGCAACTTAGGAAAAGCGATTGTTAGCTTACATTTAACTTCACTTCAATCACATTTATTTGAGGCTGTGGTTTGAATTTTCGTAAGATAAAGGGTAATTTCGGTTCAAATTCCATCAAAGTAAAGCTATGGTGAGTGTGATCGCTTGTATAATGCTATCAAAAAGAATGGTGAAAACCGTATTATTGATGATAGGTGAAAAGGTGCCGACTTAATTATTAACGCTGGTTGCGGAGTTGAATTAGACTATCCAAGTGAACTAGTTACATTTCTGCATTTTGATTTCTTTCTTTTATAAACATTTTTACGAAACGTATTACAATTTTTTGGTATCGCAACCTAATTAAAAGCGCTCTGAAGGGAACTGCGTGCGTCCTAGTAAGAAAAAATTAAAGTTATCTCCATCTACTTATAAGTAAAATAACATTTAGCCACATACATTTTCAAATACTTTGGCTACAGATTTTAGTGTGATCAACCCATGCCTTTCGGAGGATAGTCACTCTCATCTGCTCTGGTAGTAACATGCGACGCTGTGGAACATAGGTCCTACTAGATATCATTCAGCTTGCAAATAATGTAGTCCAGTCGCCGTCTACGATGGCTCAGTGGCTTAAGCTGCTGGCTAGCTGACATCAGCCTTTAGCGTTCATGGGTTCGATCCCTAGTAGGGGAACGAGAGAATAAGCAAATCTGACATGCCCCAATAAGGCAAAATGTCTCTGGAGCTATTTCGGGGTAAGCTGTGCTATAAATCTTGTGAGCCGCTGTGATGAATGAATACATTTAAAGTCCTCTTACTCATTAGTGTTATAAAATATAGCCTCCGTATTTTTAAATGGTATAGACTTAGGCTCTAGTGAGAGGAATTCATGCCCCTTTGGAGGCTAGCTACTGTCGTCTGCTAAGATAGTATATTGCGAGACCACGGAAAATAGGGCTTGTCTTATGCCAGTTAGCTTGCCAATCATTTATCTCAGCTGAGGTCCAGCATGGTTTAGTTGGTTTACATCTGTCTCTAGCTGTAATGGGCTCGATCCCTAGTAGGGCACCGAGGGAATGCGCACCAATGAAGAGCGCCAATAGGGCGAAACACGTCTGATGCTTTTCCCGGCGATGCTGTGCCATGTAGCTTGTGAGCTCTTGGGACGAGAACAATAATTTTGAAACCCTTCTACTTCTTATTAAGATGGCATGTAGCCTCTCGTATTTTTAAATGCTATGGACGTAGCGTTTTTTGAGAGAAATTCTTGACTTTGGAATTCTAGCCACTCTCATCTGTTAAGGTAGTAAACTGCGAAGCAGCTGTAGATTAGCCATGCCACATGCCAGTTAAATTGCAAATTATGTAGCCCACTTGACCTCCTCCAGGGTTCAGTGGCTTAAGCTGCTGGCTAGTTCTCAGCTGCACCTCGCGGTCATGGATTCAATCACCAGTATCGGACCGACGGAATGCGCACCTATGACGAGCCCCAATAGGGCAAACGCTTCTGGGCTTTTCTGATCTTTTCAGTACAACGTTGTTCGTGACCTCCTGACACGAAAACAATTAAAGTAAAATCCTACTACTCCGTTGTACTTTTAAATGTATCCTCACCTTTTTCAAGTGCTTTGGACGTAGCTTGCATTTAGAGCCATGCATGACCACCGGTGAGTAGCCACTATCATCTGCTAACGTAGTAAAGTAGTAACCTGCATGAGAATGGAAGATGGATAGCGCGATATGCTAGTTGGCTTGAAATTATGTAGCCCAGACAACGTCCTCTATGGCTCAGTGCCTCAAGTTGCTGGTTGGTTCGAGGCTACATCTAACCGTTATGTTTTCGCTTTGCTGTAGTGGACTTAGGCAATGCGCATCACTGACGAGCATTAATAGGGCGAAGCGCGTCTGGTTCTTTTTCGGGTATGGCTGTGTTATGCAGTTTGTTAGCTCCTGGGACGAAAACATCAAAAGTAAATCCTTCTAGTGATTTGTAATATAACATCTAACCACTTCTTGTTTTAAATGCTATGTAAATCTTTCTGAAAAGAGTAATTTATGAGCTCCGGAAACTAAACATTCATCCGCTAAAAAGTAAATAATCTGCGTGGCATTGGAAGAAAGGTCGGGATATATGCCAGTTAGCTTGTAAATTATGTAGCCAAGCCGACCTCCCTCAATGCTCAGTGGATTAAGCTGCTGGCTAGTTAGCATCGGTATTTAACTTTCATGGGTTCGATACGCTATAGTGGACCGATGGAATTCGCACCACTGACGAACCCCAATAGGGCGAATTGCTTCGGGTGTTTTCCTGGACTAGGCTGTGTTATTTAGCTTGTGAGCTGCCTGGATGTAACCATTAATAATAAAATCCTCCTAGTGATTAACATTATTAAGCATAGCCTTTCCTAGTTGCAAATCAACAGACGTAGCGCCTAGTGAGGTGATTTCATGACCACCGGATTCTAGCCACAATCATCTGCTAAGGTAATTACCTGCATGGCATTGGAAGCAAGGTCATGCTATATGCCAGTCAGCTTGCAAATTAAGTAGCCTAGCCGAGGATCCTCATAGCTCAGTTGCTTAATCTTCTAGCTACTTGGTGTCTGTCTGCAGCGCTCATGGAATTGAAATACAACAGGGGATCGAATACAAGCTCCGAAATAGACGGGCCTGACGGAGCGAAACGCGTTTGATCCTATTTCTGGCTAGGCTTGTTTGTGAGCTACTGGTACTGAAATATTAAATTTATATCCTTCTACCTATTTGTAATATAACGTGTAGTCTCTATTTGTTTCAGTTGCTATGGACGCAGCTCCTAGTAAGAGGAATTCACGAGAAGCGGAGGTTAGTCAGTGTCATCGGCTAATGTAGTAACCTGCATGACAGTGGAAGATAGGTCGTGCTATATGCCAGTTAGTTTGCAAATTATGTAGCCGTGCAGACCTTTCAAATGGCCCAGTGGATTAAGCTGCGAGCTAGTTAGCATCTGTCTCTAGCGCTCATGGGTTTGTTCCTTAGTAGAGGAGCTAGGAAATGCGCATCACTGATAAGCCCCGATTGGGCGAAACGCGTCTGGTTATTTTCCGAGTGAGGCTGTGCTATTTAGCTTGTGAGCACCTGGGACGAAACACTTAAATTAAAATCCTCCTACGTGTTTGAATTATGGCAGTTTAAGTCTCGGAACAACCTATTGTAATCACAGCTAAAAGTAGTGGTGTCGTTTTTCGAAATCTATCGATCGCACTCCTCTAAAACAAAGAGCCTATTAATGGAGTAGAATTATGATAAATATGTGGCCACTTTTACAAGCTAATAAGTTATATTGCGGATAAAATTTGAAAATTATTTTGTCATAATTACTTTAAATATATTTACCTTTTGAATTGAAAAAATATTACATATTTCTAGAGTAATCTAATAAGAACACTGAAGGAATTGTGATTATATAAACAGTTTCCCAAGCGTCGATATTCCAGTTCTACACAGCTTAGAGAATATTATCATGCACAATAAAATGTAGTGGTTACCGTTTCTTATTCGGGGATAGTCGCCAGGATCAATTATTCTTTCACAATTGCAACACACACTTCATGTAGATCTCCTATAAATATAAGCGATGGTGTTTTTTTAATGGACATGGGATTTTTGCCACAGTTATATTTAAGAATAGTTCATCATTCCAGACCGCCTGACCATTTCCTTTTTCTAATTCAGTGACTTGGGTTATACACTCTAGTATTATGTCGTTAGCGTATTTAAAATAGATAAAACTGGTTGGTATAGATGCAAACTCAACATTTTTAGGAAACAGAAAAGAAGATATTCTAACTTCTTGTAAGATTTCAGAATGGGCTGGGATTGTGGAGGTTCGTTTATCGCTATGATGATTATAATCTTCAATATGGGAAATATCCGTCATTTGTTGTAACGCTTTTATAATAGCACTCAAACATATCTCTGATTATTTTCCGCCTATCATAACTAGCTTATTTGGATTCAGTTAAATGTATGCTTCATGTAGGAAATATTTCGTCACATCTTCATGTAGGTCCTTCTCGACGTCGGATTTGGGTATTCCAGCTTAGGTTACATCGCCGATTTCGTTTAAAGGGACTTTGTTGGGGAGCCACATTAGTACGTGTGGCAATCCTCACTCTTGCCCTTCCACTGCATGCATCCAACGGCGCAAAAAACCCCTCATGATTCACCAGAAAATCCATCAGCTATTTCAGCCTCTGCATGAAAACACTTGTTACGATATTACGCTTATCCAGCTGCAACTGACCAGGAAGTATATCGTCCCAAGTTATATTACATGCAAGTGTCATCTAAAGATCCAGACGCCTGTAATGAAACATACACAATTGCATCTTGAGCGTGCTCATGCTTATTAATGCATTTAACTTGCATTGTACGGTATAATAAGATAGCAGACTTATTATCCTTCCAAACACAGCTGGTCTGACGTCGTTCGCAACTACATTTCTCAAATAAATGTTGAGCGAAGCTTGTAATGAACTCAGCTTTCTGTTTCAATTTCCGCATATATATCGACGATTTATTGGTAGAACGAATGACAGTATTCCAGCATGTTATTGTCATTTACGCAACTTATTATTTCGGGATGAACAAAAATTCATGGTGAAATATCTCTTAGATAAATCGTCGTTGACTGGTTTTTTCATTTTACCTTGAAGTGATATCCATCAGCACCACCATAAATAAGGTCTGGATATTGCATGGCATCGTAGCATCCATGAGTTTCTACAATGTTTGTCAAATGATTGTTTATCCGATAAAGAACGGTATCTGATTGTTGAAAATAATCGACAAATAAATTAATTACCTCTTCGTCTTTAGTTGGAGCATTGAATATTCACACTTTTCTCCAGTAGGCTTTTAGTGAAAGTGAATACCAATATTTTGTGCATCTGATGCCGTCATGCCAATAGCTGTTTTGAACAAACGTACTGTTATTTTTCGGTGAAGAATATCTTGCGACTGGAAAACGATAAAGGTCTATGCCAATAGAAATTCCACATTGAGTATTCAGTTCACCATTGTTTTCACCGAATTACAGTCGTACGGATTGATCTTAATGAACTGGAAACGGAAGCAGGGAGCAGACATTGTGATAAACCTGCTCTTTCCTTTTGAAAATGCACACAAATGAACCTAGTAAGCTTTGTGCTTTTTAGTCGATGGCGACTAGTTAGCATCCAGTTTAGACTGGCTTCAGCACAGAAAATGATTTGCAGTGGTCGAGTATTTCTTTCAACAGAAATACCCTCAAAACTTGTTTCTTTAATGCTAGGTTCCGGTCAATCAGACCTTGCAGAAACTTTAAGTCATGGTTACAGTGAGCTTAAACATTTGTTTCAGTTGACTAAAACGCAAGATATATCATGATATTGTTGTGCCACTGGTCGCTTACAGTATTTTCTCTTCCCTCTTAGTTGCATTTTTCATTACTTTCATCGCTAGCGCTATCGCAGAGCAGGACGTTTGTGCCCGTGGAATTATCAAAGACATTGACAAGCAAGCTGAAGTGCTAGCAAAGGATGTTCGACGTTCCGGAGATTTAGAAACCGTTGGATAGATGGACTGAGACATAAAAATGTATTGATTTAGTAGGTTGTGTAAAAATTAATGCAATGAAATATTGCCTGATTCAAATTGGATATTATGCACTAGGTACATCAAAGCACCTTAAAACAAATTCGTTCAACCCTTTAGTTGACATTCCTAACAAACTGTTACTTCATGAATGTTAGCAACGTGCAATAATAACGTTTTTTCATTATGCAAAACAGTGGGCATGAGAGGACGTAGGCAAACAGAGTCTGCCATTTTTATACAGCAAAAATAAGCCCAGCTACATTCAGACAAAGCATATAAAAATTACAAAATAACATTTTGAACATTCCGGAATATTTAAAGCATATAGACCAAAATAAATTTCATAAAATATGTTTTGGAAAAAATCTAACAATGTTCCCTAATAGAAAACATAGTGCAAACGCTTTTCATGCAAATATAGTACCTAAAACAATACATTACCTACAGGGCACTCGCTCAGTTACCTTGATCTCGCGTTTCGGCGTATATTTCGTCAGCATCTTTATGCCCACCACTGAGATTACATTCAATTGGTTCAAATGTACTACTACCACTTGTTTAACTAACTTTTAGATTATTCTCACCTCATTAACTTTTGATACGCGTCCGCGTTTCTGCCGGATATTTGTTGAATCACACGCGTGCAAAGACCTCAAAATCTAAGGGCTTCTTGGATCACTTGCACTTGTTTAGAAGATCACACCAAAAGTGCTCGATTTACCTAATTGAAAGCTAATTCTTCAATAATATTTTTTTCACATCCCCGCAGTTTGTAGTACTTTGATGCACACAATCAATCGATAACCGGAAGTCGTTCGGCACTCTTTGTGACCTAGCCGGCCGGTGCTTCTACAAAACCCATCACTCGGACCTCGCCAACACGCATACATTTATCTTCTCCCACTTGACTTTCGTAACCACCATGCTCGTGCAACCGATGCGCGTAGCGACCAAAGTCGGAAAGCTACAGAACAGCAACCAGCTCACAAAAAATATTGGATGACAGGTATCAAAAAATGCCAATCCAAAACAGCAAAGAATGTCAGCGGGTCATAAAAATGGATTCAAATAAAGAAATAAAAAGCAGCCTTCTGGCCAACTTTCAAATGACAGCATCTATTGCGTTGTAATCTATCCAAACCAGAGGTACCTAACACGATACGTCTCCAGATTGCGTTTTCGAATTTATCACATGTATACATATCTTAGCGCAGTAGTGTTCCCGGTTAGCATCAGAAGCCGAACAGATGATAAATGCTCATTAATCATTGGAAAAGGATTTCCGCTTCGGGAAAAAGCCAGGACCGGCAATAAGAACCATGTAACAGCTAAATCAAAAAGAAACCAACAATAGCGCTGCATTTGTTTGCTCAAACGTCCCTGAATATTCCTCCATTACATTGCCAGTTAAGTTGTCTGACTACCATGAAAAGGGGAAATTATTAAGCATTTTGATCAACGTTAAAGCTAAACCAACAAACTTATTGCGATTTATTCAGCAGGCGGACACCGCACGTAAAGTTGAACCACTACATGTTCGCGTCACATAAGTATCGGCTATTGATGTAAACTACGTGTTGCCATATGCCACTGAGTTGAAACACTGATCCTGTGGGATGGGAATCAATACGAGTGTCCCTTGCAGCGCGCAGTACTCAAAAAGATACACCGCAGTATGGCAGAGCAAGAGGAATCGTTTAAACTCAGTCGTCATCTATGGATACCAAAGCCTCCTGTCCATGATGATGAAGAGATTGGAAATACCGACTACGAACATTGGCGGTTCATTCGTGAAATATGTTCTTTTGATAAGACCGTGGCGTTATCACTCAAAAGGCTACGTCAGTCAACAAGCTGCAGTGGATGCGGCACAAGTATACAAAACTCTTGGTTCCATAATATAAAAGATTAGCAGATGTTTTATACCCTTAGCTAAAAAATTGGAAAATCTTCAAGTTTGAACATCTGTTTTGACTACAAGACGCTTTGCTAACACCAGTCATTAAATCATTAGAAAATGAAACTGAATATTTACCTGATCGCATATACATTTTATTCTTGTGTAGATTAAGACAAGAGATGGGATGGAAATTGACCAAATCAGGCTGCAAATAGGTCTGATCATGCCATCGAAACACGAATAACCAGCGGTATCAGATTGGTCGATCTTCTAAAGATCCTGACTGCATTTTACCACATGTGCTCCCCTAAATGCTTAGGTACCTACCTGGATGTAATACCTGCTCAAGGCCTTTTTAATAGGCTGGCCGGTCTGAATAATTACCAGGTTATTAGGTATTAACGCTTGTCCACAGTGTTGGCTAAACGCGGGAATGACGAACGACGAAAATCTTTTGCTAAGCGTGTTGCTTATCCGAAAGGACAGACTCACAAGCGGAAGAGCGGTAATTCTGTATTTCCAAAGGAACCTAATTTTCAAGGCCAGGAGTGCTTCATATTTGTAGTTCTAAAAGTTTCTTTGATGCTGCGTTTAGTTAATATTCACAGACCTCTGACTTATGGCTTTGTTACTCCGCTCCTCAATATCTACACTGGAAATGAACTGTCACCTCGCGACTGTACTAAGACGCACACTAAAAAGCAAATAGACGTACCTTAAACATAGGAGTGCTCAAGCAGCATTGTTTTGTAACCCCTGCTCAGGTGGATGAAAAATTCGAGGACGATCTGCAAGAGGTCGGTACCAGAATTACGTTTTACACTCGCGTCAGTTTGTCTACTTTCTTCATAACAGGTACAGGCCACATTTGCTGCAGCTCTTGCTTATCAAGGTCCAACATATTATTGATGTGTTGGTTGGAAACTGCAATTTACCGCATTGATCATGCAACCATCAGTTTCAACTTTATTTGCTACACGGAATATTCAAAGGAAACCCTGAAACGATGTTCAACATTAAACGTTAAGATCACTCAGCCTAGCTCGTCAGACCTACAATCTGGCGTTGCTCGTCGAAGAACACCCGAAATTTGTCCGGCTCGAATATGTCGGAACATTTAATGAAATGATTACAGATGTTTCAGGGACAGCGGTATGCAATTGGACTTAAGTAGACTTGACTTAATTAGAATTAGAAACCAGACCGCGGAACGCATTACAATACGGCAAGCGTATAGATAAGCTTCACATGTAGAATGCTAGAACAGTTACGTAACTCAGGGTAGTTTGCTTTTTGTGCGTTTGTGCAAAATGACTTCATTTGTTCAATG
This sequence comes from Dicrocoelium dendriticum, assembly GCA_944474145.2. Taxonomy (NCBI): domain Eukaryota; kingdom Metazoa; phylum Platyhelminthes; class Trematoda; order Plagiorchiida; family Dicrocoeliidae; genus Dicrocoelium; species Dicrocoelium dendriticum. Next base: position 75,253,423 of record OX104060.1, on the reverse strand, counting down.
CAATCAAAATAGGCTTTACAATCTGGTTAAAAACCAAGCGGTTGACGGCGACGGTCGTTTGGGCGAACATATATACATTTACGTATGTATATCATTCCACAACTTCTCAATGCGCATATTCCGCTGATGTCACATACACAAAACATGAGTCACATCTATGGAGAATCTTCAATGTCGGGCATCCAACTACGTCGCTGGCATGCGCACTCTAGAATACAAGCACCGAACATTTTTTAAGTATTCAGCCAATGGTATTGCATATTATGAGGCGGTAAGCAAGATGCACGTAATGGGTGTTGTTCTTTCCTTTAACGCATTAGTAATAACAAAACCATAAGGTCACTCCATAAAACTAATTGAAATGTTTAGGGGTTTGGATTGTTGTACACCCTTCTAATTGCGAAGAAAGACCGTAAAATGCTCACCATAAAATCAAATCTTTTCTGTGTCTCCAGTCATCTTGTATTACAATTTGGATGACGCACGTATATGCTTGCCACTTATTACTTAACACCATAACGTATTTATTAATTGAATTTGCCACGGATTTATAAGCTATCAATTTTTGAATTTAGTGAAAACACGAGCAACGCAGGGCTATTGCACAAAAAATAAGTCGTACAATTTTTCTTTAGTTACTAATTTTTAGTAAATACTTTTAATAGCTCCAACTGACCAACCATCAAGTGTAGTCAATTAGTGATTATTATGAGATATAATGTCAATTTTTGTTTCTATTTTGCCAACCTACATAAAAAGCAATTGAACCGCACTAGGGAATTTAACTTTATGTTTGACATTACCAAAACTTGAATTATTTTAAGTAGGTTTTTCCGGTCTTATCATTGAATTCGGATAAATTTGGGTATTTTTATGACTGGAGTAAACATCTGTAAACCTTACTCAAATAAGTTTATGTGCAACTCCAAAAACGCATTGCATTGTAACGCCATATAAAATACGTGATTTGGTCAATAGTTTAACAACAGACCAAGGCTGTTTCAAGGTCGATTTGTAAAGCGATTAATTCTTGGCATCACTTTTCTCGCTCTATTAATCACTTATTTCACTGCGCTGGTGACAGCGGGTACAGTTATTTACCCCCTTGTAAGAAGGATTGAAAACACACTTGTTGGATGCTATTGCAGTCAGTTGAATACAAGGCACCTAGAGCATACGTTTGCAAATATAGTGGCAAAATTAAACTAACGCTGCATTGCGTTTATAATATTGCTCGCCATATACGAAGAAACACATAAACTGTAGATCCCATTTCCGGAATAATTGACAATAATATTAGTAAAGTTTTAATTGTTTTATAACCTTGGATGTAAGAATTAATCCAGTTTCCCAGCCCCACACAATAGACGAAAGTAGTCCGTGTTCTTGTTAACCGTGCAATATTAGTCGGATATTATTAAGGCAAGTTTGTAATTAATTGCTTTCCTAAATTAATGATGACTAATGCGTTTAAAAATAGCTTAAATGTTTGCACGCTCAGAATGTTTTTAATAACTTAAAATACTGGAAATTCATATGCACATTAACGTTTGCGATTGTGAAAAGCAATCTTATCTAAAAATTTATGTGATAATATTTTTATTATCAAGCTTACAGAAAATATGACTAAAATGAGTAGTTTATCTGTAATATTTTAAATGGGAGAAGGCATAGAGAATTGGTTCTTAAATGCAGCATATAATCAATAATCTAGAAAGGAATTATGCCTGTTTCGATTATTTATTTTGAACGAAAATGGAAATAACTGGTATAGCCATTACCATGGTTAGGGAACTAGCCAATTATATTTGCCAACAGCAGCAACCAACTTGCTTAAACTTGATGATTGTTGTTTTTATAAGTATATATTTGTCAAATATGTTTTAGCAATCATGTTTTGTAAGCATTTACACAAATACATTATTTGATGTTCCATTGAGCCAATTAGTTAATACCACTCATATTACAAGATCCGAAAGGAAATTTTTTTGGGACATAAAACTTTTTTCTTAATACTAAATAGCCCTTAATATTTAGTTTAAATCTCCGGGCAGCTAAACATCTTTAGTTTTGGCTACCAGCTCGGAAACGCGGGTTTGTTTCATCAATTCGAACTATTCAGCTAGAAATAACGTGGCCTGAAACAAAACCGTGATGTTTCGTTACTTCTGACCAACAACCAAATAAACCGTCGGCTTTATTGTAGCGGTGTTTTAAACATATATAGATCACTGGTTAGTAGAAATATTCTTATGGATAAATTATTCAGTAACCGCGCTGGCCATTCAACTATACTTTTATTTTGCGTCCGTTGTGTGTTACAGAACACAAGGCGACAGATTAGCGATTGTTCTACTGTGAATCTAATATCCTGGAATTATAACGACCGCTCGTAATGTTTCCACCAATATATATCCTAAATGGCAGTTACATGGCTCGAGACACTAAAGCCATCAAACCCCAACAGAAAATCTACCATCGATTATTTAAAAGTGCAAGCAGAGCATTTATTTCTATAAACTGCTATAAATTTGATTAGGAAACCACCGCATATGATGCTGATGTGTATCAAAGATGTTCTTAGCAAATCCTTTTTAAACTATTAGGCACCACATATGATAGTCGCAGATGAATGTGTTTCCATAAACACTTGCTAAATCCGTAATTATATGTGTGATATATGGCAACACCACCGGTGCCGTCGCAGTTTAGCTCATATCTGGTGGGTACACCGCGTGAGCAACGAGCGTGTTCGACGCCTTGTTTACGGCACAGGAAAAGGAAATGAACCCCTCAGCACAGTCATTTCACGCACCAGGCTCCTATAGCTCGGCCACATGTTGCACATGCCAGCGCAGCTGTTTCCGCAACGTGCGTTGCTTGCACGCCGGAGGTGTGGATGGAAGAAGAGGAGGGGTGGCTAAGCGATGGTGTGGTCGAGATGAATGAAGACCCTCACTTCGAAGCTGGCCTCAGTTGGAGCGTCTCGGCTCCCTGGTTGGGGTCCGAAAGAAGATGAACACGTTTGGCTGGATACAGTTGTTGTTAAGGCTAGCAGCCGACATCAGTTGCGTTCCTGCTGTGAGTTTCTTTGTCCCACCCCAACCCTCTTAGCCTCCCCTCCAACCACGTTCTTATTATTAATCATTTTATAGTTGTGCCTAGTAAATTATTTTTTCTACTGCATGGTAGCCGACGTTGCCCACCGTTACCGGGAGCCCAGCTGGTTTGCACCTGTTGCAGTTCATTCCCTTTTTCTTTTGGGCATTGCGGCACAGTAGCTGAGGTGTTTACCACTTCTAGCTAAAGTGTATAGTGGGTGGGTCTGTGTGTGACATATGGCAATCGCTTTCATTAGGATCACCATATATCTCTCGGTTCTCTTACCTGAAGGAGCATTTTACAGCAAATAAATGTGCGTTGGTTATTAAGAAATATTATTCATTGTCTTCGTCCGCCTGGACATAAATACATAGTCGAGGTACATTAATGTGCTAACAAACATTTTCAAAAGGATAATGACGTAGCTGTTTTAGTAAAACACTTAACTGATTATGTACTTATTAGCACCATACTCATTAGTCAAAACCATTATTTCGGAATATTTGTAAAAGAGGGCTGAACATAGTTAAATTAAAACAATGAGCATACTTGTGTATCTAGAATGTTAGTTGTGCAAGCAGTTCGTGTTAAGTTGTTTCAGAAGGTCAGGCTAATGTAAGGCCTAATTAGGTTGGGCAGTAGTTGCTTCTGGTTAGTTAACAAATTTTCAACAGTGATTGCTGAGAAACAAAGGGTACCTTCCATTTCGCAATTTACATATTGGTCCGAGTGTTTCGTAAAACGGAAAGCAGTCTGAGCTGGCAGAATTGTCGTGTAGGTCATTTCACAGCAGGATTGTATGTACAATAGCATACATCCCATTATATTCTTCAAAATGTTTCATGTTTTAATTACAGCATTTTAATTTGGTGGGATTTAATTAAAACATTGTTTACTCTAGCCCTTGTTATATGGCTAGCGTTAAATTTAAGTAAATTTAGTAAAGACGAAAATGCATTTATAAAAGAGCTAGTAGTTTAGCACCAAACAGAGTGGGTTTATAAATACTAGTAGAATTTTATAATTTTACATATCCGGTATGCTGTTTAGCGTTTATCTCCTGCATTAACTAATTTTTACTTTTATTAAATAATGTGTTTAGCTTTATACCTTCTTATTTATTTGAAGTTGAAAAACATGTTGATTAAGTTACATTTTATTTAACAGCCTTGGCTGCCAGCCATTCGTTCTGGACTGTAACTGCGATCCATTGCGCTTGTAAATGCTAGCCTGAGAACAAATAACTTGACTAGAACATTTTTTATTTTGAATAGCAAATTCCGTGTTCGGTACTGGTGAATCGCCGTAACAAATGTTTACTCTTAAAAGTTCAAATAGTTGACAACAATCTAAATGCACTACACATATTCGGTAAGCTACCCATAAGTTAGCAGATATGTTGCAATCCATTTATCTTTTTGTATTAACTCTAAGCAAACTGCGATTCTTTTGTTATTAAAAAGGCAAAGCCTAAGGTAAACTTCTTCGTGCTCTGTTAAAATAGCGCTAGCGTAATTTTACAAATCAAAGGTTGCATTTCCTTCCACCTTAAATTTGGTTGCAACGAATAACGCGTTCCCTTACATTCAATATTATGCATGTTTACTAAAATATTTACAGAAGCTCCTGCTTGAATTAACAATACCCAGGTTAATTAATTTTGAATTTGCAAATATATAACATCTTGTTCCAGCTGTAGTTCGGAATAGCTGTTTGAACAGCAAACGTCTGCTCATTACTCTTTCAAGTTTAGAAAAATTCGAGATTTTTGGATGTGCATTGGGCTAAAACATGAGTGGTATTTGGAAAGCGTGACCACGTTGGTGTTTAAAACAAGTGAATATAAAATTTCGCAAATTTAGCAGGGTTATCAAAACGATTTAAAACATTAACTGCAAATTCTCGCTTAGGAGGTGGTTTAAAATTTGCCCAGTCATTTCGTAATGCTAAGAAAATGTATGAGTAATCTGAGATTTGAATATAAATGGATGGCTTTAGATTAAGTGCACAATAAAACTGCATGAATAAAATAATAATCCAAATTAATTCAAGTAGATTATACAATATCTTTACAAAGATCATGGAATACGCCATCATTTATTTGCAAGCTGCTTTGTTAACTTAAAAAAGAAAACTCATCTAAGAGTAAGAAAAATAAATAGTCGGGAACTGCAAAGCCAATTGTGAAACTGTTTCTTGATTAAATAATAGTTCATTGTGTTATAATGGTTCTATCCATAGACTAATTTGTTATTAACACATGCGCAAGGAAACCATAGTGATTTGTTAAACACCCGAAAATAAGATATACATACAACATCTTGAAGCACAGACGGCATAGACATACATCTTAACCACATTAATCAAACTGTTTATTTTTTATAAGATTCCTACTTTGTGTTATAACATATTATTCATAGATAAATAATAAACTCGTTATTCTTTATTTGTGGGAAACACATGCTTTCTGTTGGATATGACGGCTGGATTTTCTGACTATAATACAAGTGAGTGTTAACGCAATAAAATTACGATGAAGATAGTGGGTATCTGTATCACCTGAAAATTGTCATTAATTAACAGCTTTTTGACTTACATTCAACCATTCACTTTATCAAAGAAAGAATGGTGAATTGTACTGTATCTAATGCTGGTAGAACCAGACGTAACCATGTGTTTTCCAGTTTTTTTGCTTTACTCACGCAATCGGCTAAATAGAAAACATATGTTTTCCAGGAAACAGGCCATGTTGAAAATAATAATGGCACCCAACCACGGCTAGTCATTAAGCTAGAAATGCAAGCGATGCGTTTCACATAAAGCGGATTAAATTATTGCAAGATAAATATGCACTTTGATTTAAAAAGCAAAACATTAGTTTTTATACTCTCTAAACTGCAATTAATGAAGCGTCTAAAAATAAAAGTTAACTATCATTAGCATGAATTCGTCTCTTTTGGAAATAATATTTTTTAATTCACGCCTCATGTGCTATATGAAACAATGCAACCCTGCATTTCATAAACATTTTCCAGAAAATTACTGTTCTATAAGTAAAAACTATCATCAATACGGTGCATAAGCTAGTAAAGCAAAACTCCTCCAGGATTAAATGTAATAAACCTATTATAAATATATGTAATTACTCCTTAACTTTTATAAGTATCAAGATAATAGAAGTTCGCATAATACCTTTTTAAGAAAGAGTTGTATTAACACAACGTTTAAGTTGACAAGGGTTGCACAGAAAAATTGCTTTAGTAAGTGAGATATTTCAAGAATATTGCATTCAACCAGGTATAAGTGATAAAAATATAACGGCTTTATTAATGGCTACGAAAGTATAACAATATTATGGGGGCACACTCAGCAAAAACTGTCGATTTGTGTTTGCATGCATGTATCCAATTTGTCATTTACGACGTAGTTAAATAGCAGGGTATTTATCTTAATGTAGCCCATGGTTATAGTATACTAATTCGCTAATTCATAAGAGCAAATTAGTGCGTATTATAATACCTTAAGCCACTTATATGAATAATTTTGCTTGAATGAGAGGGGTTGATATTATCGGTATTACACAGCTTCCTTGTAATCAGTTTTATTTTTCAACGGTCATTGTAACTTTAGTATTCTTTTAAATTTTCAACATTTTGGTTACAACTATTACGGAGTAATCTTTATGGAATAATCATTATGGAATAATCATCTTCTACCTATGTAGAAATGAGGGACCAATTTTGCACAATGCCATTTCTAAGTGTTGTGCTAACAGGAAATAACATTTTTTGCATATTTGTAATTTTTACTTGTTGTTTTATTTAGCAAAACAAACTTCGTGCCGCTAGAGCAATCTCAACTTTAGCAGTGTAATATGCTCATACGAATATGAAAATAAAGGTGTAACGGATTCGGTTGTCCACTTTATTATGAACCAATGCAGCAAAGGCTGTGACAGAAATATTAGAACACGCATTTCAGCAAACAAGGTCATAAAGTGATAGTCTGTGGGAGCTGGAAGATTAAGGGAGTAGTATTATCAATTCAATCGAATTCAATGGTTAGCATATGGTAAATTTTTTATGCTAGACATCGATATTCCATTTTGTCTAGCGCGTTGTCGTCTGCATACAATTTTAATAGTATACAAAAATGCCAAAAAATTTGGAAGCTATACTTTGTCTTGTTTTGCAAAAGATGTTTATCCCGTGCGGCTTTATCAAAAGACTTGCGGTTGAGATGTACCTGATCGACTGACGACAACATTATACATGATACTGGTTAAGGACTCTGAAAACATGTAATTAAAGTTGAGCTATTGTGTTATATTTCATACACTAGTTTACTTAACAAATTTAGCAATTAATCTGAACATTCTAAGATAAATAGCAAGTCCCAGTCATGCACACAACAATCCATCGCAATCTTCAAATAATAATTTGTAACCAAAAAAGGTAGTTTTTGTTAACATTTGGGCAGAGGAAACCGAAGTTTATCAAGGATAGCTCGAATTAAGATTCTGAATTATAGGCAGATACTTCACATTTGAATCGGAACATGATATTTACGCCATACTCAATGTGCGGACAAATATACATATATATTTATAATATTGGTCCTGACATCATGCATAATCATTTATCTCTAGTCGTTTTCTGCCTAAATTATCACTAGTTGCTTGGTGTCCAATAGGACATTTTAAACTCCTCTTACTTTTGTACACAGCATTTTATATTGTTTATTAAAATTCATGCAAATATATTCGTAGTTTGTTCTTCTTGTCGTTTATGCATTAAAACAAAATTGCTGGGAATCATTTAAAACGCTATGTGATCTCCAAAAGACGTCAGCTACGAACTTACCATTGCAGCCGCCGTTGATTTGAAAAAAATAGTCATTCGCTATATTTTATGATATATATGTATTAATTTTTTCATTTATATATTTACCTATATATATATATATATATGGAAACTTAGATGCTCACACGTTACGCCTGTAACGTTTGTTTGTTGATCACGCAATCAGTAAATAGCAGCCAAGCTTATAGCATGTGTTAACTCTTTCATTATCCGTGGGCTACAGTTTGTTTTTCCTTCCAGTGCCAATATTTTGGGTAGGGAAAAATTATGTTCCCAAAAGTATGCTGGTAGATAAATATCAGCGTATTGCTGCATCTTATGCTCCATATCTATAGATAGTAGCTGCTAATCTAAACAGTAACTAGAAGGCAAACTTAAGCTAGAAAACAAAATTGTTGGATAAACCGACAGTTAATATTACGGATGAGCGATGCTTTCATAGATTTCTGTGACAAGGTTTGCACCAAATAAACTAAAAAGCTAAACGCGTCTTTTTATTTTTTCATCCATAGGTTTAATATTTAATGTCCAAATAACTTTTGTAGGCTAATGCAATGCAAACTTAACTGTATGTTTGAGATGTAAAGGATAGTTTATACAGCAAAATACCTACTGTGCTGACAGAAACGTCGACATCTGTATTATAGTTTATGCCTACATATAACCCGAATTAAGTAAGATTGGTTATTGGAATATTTTTGATATCAAGTGAAATAATTTTATTTTTTTGTGATAAATATTTTCCCGTTTTTCTATAAAAAGCTTCTGATAACTAGATAGCTTCTTTAAAATATCAAAAAGCATATTTTGCTCAAAAAGTAGTTAATCCATTATGTTGCTTATGAGGATGTTGCTTTCAATGCAGCTGTTATTAGCAAGCGCACTAGATACAGACTTGCGTTAATCGAATTAATCGCTCTTAATGAAATGACGTTCCATGACTGTTCCATTAACAGTGATTTGTTGGTTTTTACTGATTAAACCTGCATCAGTCACCAAACACTTTTGTTCCGCAAGCACACAAATAATCATTTGGTGCAGAATCGGAAACAAATTATCGTACGAGACGCTGCTTGGAGTGATTATAAAGTGAACCCCAGCTCTGAAAACTGGAATATGTCTTTCATCATAATCAGTTTACCAAACTTGTGCGCGAGGATAAATTAGAACACCAGCAAAGTCTAGCTGAAACTTTTTAAAAAAATTATTCTGTACAGACAGATGAAGAGCCTCCGGTATGTGAAATGTCTTGTACCCCACTATAATAAGCGGATAGATGTGCCCAAACCGCCAAGGATGCGGCCAACGATCCACTTCTCCAATCTGCTCTACTTTTCCGAGGTGCTGCCAGCATTTGTAACATGCCTATCCCATTCTCCCAGATGCCAGTACTTACACAAGCCAATATAGTTCAGCAACCATTTTGAGGAAGCTGCTCTCGTTGAGCACCCGTAGTTCCGCGGAGTTGGCAACATTCCCCCAAAAGCGCTGCGCGTGGCAGCAACGAGGATAGTTAAACAATTAACGAGATTTTTCCAAAGATGTATAGACGAAAAGCAGGTCCCTAGCATTTGTAAGCAAGGCATCAGTATCTCGAATTCAAACTCGATAGCCGTTCAGAACCAGTCAAGTATGGCTCAGTAACTCTCCTCCCGGTTCTCCTTAAGGTGATAGAATCGATCATAGCATAGGCCGTAATGGGCTACTTCGAAAGGTCTAACGGCACAGCACCTGAGCAACACCGAGTACGTCAGCACTAATCACGTACTACCAACCTACCGCTAGCCGGTGACAGTTGGACTGAAATAGTCAACAGAGTGAGCGGCACTGATTTCATCTACCTAGATTTTCTATAAAATTCGACGGCAAAATTCACCGCATCCTTCTCCAAATGCTGCAAGGATAGGGAGTCGGAAACTTCCACTATCGGTGGCGCTTTCAGATTTGTGTTCGGTGTTTATTTTCCGATAAAATTGGTGTGGACTGCGGAATTTAACAAGGATCGAAGTTAGGACTCCGGTTATTCGTGATCTACGTTAACGATCTTGCTGGTGTCATCAAGTTAAATTTCCTGCTTTTTGCCGATAACATTAAGAAATGACGGGCAATCAGCTCTCACTAAGGACACGATATGTCGCAATGAGAACTAGACTGCGCTTTAAAATGGACACGGTTAAATCTACTTCCGTTTAACATGTACAAGTGCAAAACCATGCATGTCCACCACAACTCCACGTACGCAAATAAGCTTGGAGATGAGAGACCGCAAACCGCCTCACAAGAGACCTTGGGGTGGTGACCCAAGACGACCTCGGCTGTTCGGCGCAGTCCCTGAAGGCGTCCAAAATTGCGAACCAAAAGCTTGGTCGGTTAAAGAAGGCGTTCAGAAGGTCCGATCCATCTCTCTTCCCCACATGCTTAATGCGTATTTAGATTCCATATAGAGTACGCGATCTAAGCTCGGCAAACCTGGTTAAAACGCGACTAGGTTGCACTACAGACCGCGAGGGGAAGGACGACGAAAAAGGTGAAGGGTTTGTCCCGCCTACAATCTCGTAGACGGCTGGGTGCCCTAGGGGTGTGCAGCGGAAGATTTCGCCGTCTACAAGGTGACCATACGGGCATATCAGATTTTGAGAAACCCTAGCCACGCTTGTCAAGACTTCCTGGAGCTTAGCTGCAACACAGAATTGATGGGTCTGAATTATAAAAGTGCCTCTAAATACAGTCGGCTGGAGTGCCGCCGGAATTATTTTTCCCTTCACCTTTGTCATCCATGGTAGGTTCCTTCGACTTTTGTTATTTTAGCGCCCACGCTACCCATTTTTAAATAAGACTTGACGATGCTTTCTACCACCTACATTACTTGACCTGATGGATATTCATTGAGTGAAGACAAGACGCAGACAAACATTGTGTCCACCAAACACACAAAGTCGGCTAAACTGATACACCTATGTGTCAACCTGGATTATATGGTAAGTCCACAGATATATGTTTCACGATTATGTAACTTAACTGAACTAACATTATCCACACAAACCGTCCCACGGGACGGGTCAAGTCTTGGCCTTTTTATCCGTAGCATGGCTTTGTTCCATTATTCGTGATTTATTGCACACTACTGGATATATATTCGTATGTAAACGCCTAATACTGAGGTTTCTGTTGCATTTTTCGTTCCTCTTCACCGCAGTTGCACTACACCGAATGCACTTAAATTAGAACTTCTCCAACTGGATAAAAAGTATTCAACGTTATTCGATTTGCCAACTTCTGTTATTCTGCTGTTTATACTTTGTAAATTTTGTGCGTTTATTTTCCTTTAAATTTAATGTCGGTGGTTCGAAAGCTCCCATGTGATTTCGTTTGATGTAACTTTTGACGAGTTGCTGTTAGCTAACTCCCACCACCACAATTCTTGGCTACATGAGATTGCGAATGGTTGTGGGGGTATTTTGGGTGCCCAGTTCTGGTGGCCCTGCTAAGCTCACAAAGTGGTTACATCCCGTGTGGAGTGGAATATTGCTTAGCACTTTGTACCTCTGGTACGCATGAATCCTTATGTCGATAGACAGGAATGCTGCTGCTGTGTATGTTGAAGAAGATATGACCGGCTCCGTGGAGGATACGTGTCTCCTATCCATATGTATCTCGGTGTTATTCCTTCATATTTACACTGGACTTGAAGTGAGTGGATGAAGTTGTGGTTTCTGCAGCGCAAGCCTCCCCTGGTATCTCAGTAGGCGCAGGTAGACAGAGACTGTGATTTATGGACCGCAGTGGCAGACAAATATGTAACCGGATGCCGCTAAACATATAAATATACATATACATATATATATGTAAAGATGTATGTGCGTTTATATTTACTATTCATCAACAGGAAGCTGATATTTTGATCAATTTGGTGGAAAGGACGTTATGTAAACCTTCGTTATTTTTTCGTAATTGTACATAGATAGGGCGATAAAAATAACGAAACTCACGTTACAAAGATAATCTGCAATCTGCAGTCTGATATAATGGTAGTTATCTTTCAAATAAACACATTTGCACACTTTTTATTTTTGCCCTATTGGGCGTTTCCAAGCATTTTCATTCCACTATAAATCTCAGGAATCTTCCTCATCTTGGATGCCAAGTGTTTTACTCAAGTGGTCAGGAAGTTCTTGTTCCGGTTCATACACTTCCAACAGGAACGAGTGCAACCCCGCAGAAGTGCTGCGCAGTGAGGCTTTCGTTATATTTGATCATAGATTTCCCTGTGTAAATGTTGGGATGCAAAAGTGACACATTTTAAGGATGCCTAAATCTGAACCTTGATTGAAAAAGCGAAACATTCGTTTTTATACTCTTTAAAGTGCAATTACAGAAGTGTCTAAAACTAAAAGATAACTGCCATTAGCAAGAATTCGATTCTTTTGATAATAATATTTTTAATTCACGCCTAATGAGTTTTACGAAACAATGCAACCATGCATTTCAAAAACATTTTCCCGAAAACTACCGTTCTGTAATTATAAAACTATCATCAATATGGTGCAGAAGCTAGCAAAGCAGAACTCCTTCAAGATTAAATGTAAAATACCTATCATAAATGGATGCTACCAATTCTACATTTTTTTAAGTATCAAGAGAATAGAGGTTCATATAAGACCGTTTTAAGAAAGATTTGTATTAACATAGCGCCCAAGTTAACAAGGGTTGCACAGAACAATTGCCATGGTAAATGAGATATTTCAAGAATATTGCCTTAAACCAGATATATGTGATAGAAATATAACGGCTTTATTAATGGCTACGAAAGTATAAAAATATTATGGGGGCACACTCAGCAAAAAACGGTCAATTTGTGTTTACATACAAGTATCCAAATTGTCATTCGCGACGTAGTTAAACAGAAGGGTATTTATCTTAAAGTAGCCCATGGTTATAATTATACTAAGTCGCTTAATCATAAGAGCAACTTCGTGCGTATTATAATTGCTAAAGCCACCTATATGAATAATTTTTCTTGAATGAGTAAGGTTGTTATCATCGGTATTGCACATCTGCCGTATAATCAGTATTTTTTTACAAGTGTCATTGTAACTTTAGTATTATTTTAAATTTTTGACAGTTTGGCTACAAGTATTTCGGAGTAATCTTTATGGAATAATCATTATGGAATAATCATCTTCTACCTATGTAGAAATGAGGGACCAATTTTGCACAATGCCATTTCTAAGTGTTGTGCTAACAGGAAATAACATGTATTGCATGTTTGTAATTTTTACTTGTTGTTTTATTTAGCAAAACAAACTTCTTGCCGCTAGAGCAATCTCAACTTCAGCAGTGTAATATGCTCATACGAATATGAAAATAAAGGTGTAACGGATTCGGTTGTCCACTTTATTATGAACCAATGCAGCAAAGGCTGTGACAGAAATATTAGACCATGCATTTCAGCAAACAAGGTCATAAAGTGATAGTCTGTGGGAGCTGATAGATTAAACGAGTAACATTATCAATTCAATCGAATTCAATAGTTAGGATATGGTAAATTTTTTCTGCTAGACATGGATATTCTATTTTGTCCAGCGCGTTGTCGTCTGCTTGTAATTTTAATGGTATACTAAAATACCAAAGGAATTTGGAAACTATACTTTGTCTTGTTTTGCAAAAATACTTTCATCCCGTCCGGCTTTATCATAAGACTTGCGGTTATGAAGTACGTGATCGACTGACGACAACATTACATATGATATTGGTTAAGGACTATGAAAACATGTAATTAAATTTTAGCCATTGTGTTATATTTCATACACTATTTTACTTAACAAATTTAGCAATTAATCTGAACATTCTAAGATAAATAGCAAGTCCCAGTCATGCACACAACAATCCATCGCAATCTTCAAATAATAATTTGTAACCTAAAAAGGTAGTTTTATTAACATTTGGGCAGGATAAACCGAAGTATCTAATGGGTTGCTCATATTAGGACTCTGGATTATAGGCAGATATTTGACATATGAATCGGAACGTGATATTTACGCCATACTCAATGTGCGGACAAATATATATATATTTATAATATTGGTCCTGACATCATGCATAATCATATATCTCTAATCGTTTTCAGCCTAAATTATTACTAGTTGCTTGGTGTCTTTAATGACATTTTAAACTCCTCTCACTTTCGTACACAGCGTTTTGTATTGTTTATTAAACTTCATGCAAACATTTTTGTAGTTTGTTCTTCTTGTCGCCTATGCATTACAACGGACTTGCTGGGAATCATCTAAAACACTTTGTGATCGCCAAAAGACGTCAGCTACGAACTTAACATTGGAGCCGCCGTTGATTTGAATGAACGTAGTCATTCGATATATTTTATGTTATATATATTTATTTATTCTTTTATATATTTACATATATATATAGAAAGTTAGATGCTCACACATTACGTTGGTTACGTTTGTTTGTTGATCACGCGATCAGGAAATAGCAGCCAAGCTTATAGCAACTGTTAACTCTTTCATTATCAGTGAGCGACAATTTATTTTTCCTTCCAGTACCAACTTTATGGATAGTGTAATATTATGTTCCCAAACGTACGCAGGTAGATAAATATCAGGGTATTTTTGCATCTTTTGCTGCATATATTTAGATAGTAGCTGCTAAACTAAACAGTAACTAGAAGGCAAGCTTAAGCTGGAAAACAAGATTGTTGAATAAACCGACATTTAATATTACGGATGAGTGATGCTTTCATAGATTTATGTGACAATGTTTGCACGAAATAAACTAAAGAGCTAAACTCGTCTTTTTATTTTTTCATCCATATGCTTAATATTTAATGTACAAAGAATTTTTCTAGGCTAATGCAATGCAAACTTAACTGTATATCTTAGATGTAAAAGATAGTTTATACAGCAAAATACCTACTGTGCTGACAGAAACGTCGACATCAGTATTATAATTTATGTCTACACATTCACCCGAATTAAGTAAGATTGGTTATTGGAATATTTTTGATATCAAGTGAAATAATTTTATTTTTTTGTACTAAATATTTTCCCGTTTTTCTTTAATAAGCTTCTCATAACTAAATAGTTTATTTAAAATATCAAAAAGCATACTTTGCTCAAAAAGTATTTAATCTCCTATGTTACTTATGAAAATGTTGCTTTCAATGCAGCTGTTATTAGCAAGCGCAATCGATACAGACTTGCGTTACTCGAATTAATCGCTCTCAATGAAATGACATTCCCCTGTTGCTTCAACCTTTCAACCGAACAAAAACTATTTTTCTTAAGTTTAATCTTATTCCATAGTGACCTCGACAGACATAAATATTTTACAACGAGTGAAAGTGGAGAAGATGAAATGTTTCCTATGCCACCAGAACCGTTGGGTAAACAGATTTGGCGGCGTATACCATGTCTTTTTCCTGATCACTGATGACAGTGACCATGGTACTTTTGAACAAGTGCTGATTGAACCTAATTTAAATGAATTATAAACGTTTCTAATTTGCAAATATAATGTCGAAATCAATGTTTTCCAGATAAATAATTATGCGAGGGATAAATTATTTGCAAAGTAACAGGCAGTTATAAACCGGTTATATATGAATGAATAATTGTATTTATTGCTTTGAATATGCTATTTGGAAGGAAATCAATTTTCAAATACAGGCTTTGCTTGTACTAAGCTCCTGATTTAATGCGTAAGTATATCCATACAGCGATTGAAATGGATGTTAGTAACTTTTTACTTAAAGGCTACTTATAAAATGCCAAAACGAGTGGCTAAAACATTAGAAGCATTTAAATAACTTAGTTGACAAGTACAAGAGAGCCTACTCACCAATTGAAGTTATTGCATTTAATGAATCCAAGGTAAAATACAGGGGTACCTTATCAATCAAACAACATTCGCCCAAAACGGAGTGACGGTAAAAATTTTGGTTAACTGAAAATAATGCAGCTTATGTGCATCAATTTGTAATGTACGCTGTCAGATAATCGCGGTTAGAGAGCTACAGTGATTAAAGGTGTTTCCATCCTCTCACACAAGACGCAAGCTATAAGGAATTCACATTGTATTGCAACCAAGTTCTACGAAAGAGAAAGTACGCGCCTGGGAGGCAATAAAAGCACCATGGAAAATAATAGCCACATTAAAAATGAAAAAAACCAAACCAGTCTATTATGATATAAAATAGACGATTTCGCTCTGTATTTAAGGAAAAGGAAAAAAGCGCGTTACTTTCATCTTGCCGGTTATCAAGACCTAAAAACACAACAGTGGTTGCGAAAACGGATGAAGTTGGATCACAAACAGCTGTTCCTTACAGTAATGATTTGTCAGGTTACGACATCAGAATAAATGGTGTAGACGCATTTTGCCAAATAAGAATCGCAAGTGAAATCGATAGAAGTTGTAAGACGTGGTAATACTTTGCTAATGCAAGTAGTGTCAATGCCGTTGTCATCCATAAAGAACCAAAAAAGCAAACATCAACCAGTGCGGTACAGAATAAAAATCTTGTGCACACCAAATTCATTTCGTGTTCGTAGCTTATCGCATCAAACATAAGGGTCTAAAAGCAGTTTTTCCTACTGTAGGTAAGATTAATGTAGTACGAATACTATTAATGTTTTTGTGTGCACCAATCCTCTCTTCATTAAAATAAAAAGCTATATAAATGCAATCATTCATCTTGAAGCGTTGAGCCACAGATATTGACCCGAGATATTTGGCCAGAAAGTTGATAATACTTTCAAAAAGCATTTACCCAGTCAAAGTTTAACCTAGCATGAAGCAAAATAATCCTTACTTATTTTGCAAGTTTGCATAATGAAATTCTACGGCCCTTTTAATAACGTTTGCGCTTGAACAAGTTTACTTCGCCGTGTTTATAAGAAAAGCAGACTGTCCTTTATCTTATGTGTACTTCATCTCCAATGGGTGAAACTATGGCCAAATTAAACACACCAAATCTGAGTTAGGTTTCCTGTCTTTGACATTAAGCATAATTTCCTCATTTGCGTGTTATGCGTAGTATCTACAAGATTATACTAACTTGTTTCAAACAATCATCCCTTAGACATACTGCCAAAACCTTGAGAGATACCATCTTGGAGATCCTGGACAACTGTTCCATTGACAGTGCTTTGTTGGATTTTACTTGCAAGTTCAGTGATCTGATTAAACCTGCATCAGTCAACAATCCCCTTCGTTCCGCAAACACATAAATAATCATTTGGAGCAGAACCTGAAATATATTATCATATGAGACGATGTGCTTTTGCTTTAAAGCGAATCACAGCTTTGAAAACTAGAATATGTCGTTCATCATGGTCAGTGTACCAAACATGTGCGCGAGGATAAATTAGAACACCAGCAAAGTCTAGCTGAAACTTTTTAAAAAAATTATTCTGTACAGACAGATGAAGAGCCTCCGGTATGTGAAATGTCTTGTACCCCACTATAATAAGCGGATAGATGTGCCCAAACCGCCAAGGATGCGGCCAACGATCCACTTCTCCAATCTGCTCTACTTTTCCGAGGTGCTGCCAGCATTTGTAACATGCCTATCCCATTCTCCCAGATGCCAGTACTTACACAAGCCAATATAGTTCAGCAACCATTTTGAGGAAGCTGCTCTCGTTGAGCACCCGTAGTTCCGCGGAGTTGGCAACATTCCCCCAAAAGCGCTGCGCGTATCAGCAACGAGGATAGTTAAACAATTAACGAGAATTTTCCAAATATGTATAGAGAAAAGCAGGTCCCTAGCATTTGTAAGCAAGGCAGCAGTATCTCGAATTCAAACTCGATAGCCGTTCAGAACCAGTCAAGTATGGCTCAGTAACTCTCCTCCCGGTTCTCCTTAAGGTGATAGAATCGATCATAGCATAGGCCGTAATGGGCTACTTCGAAAGGTCTAACGGCACAGCACCTGAGCAACACCGAGTACGTCAGCACTAATCACGTACTACCAACCTACCGCTAGCCGGTGACAGTTGGACTGAAATAGTCAACAGAGTGAGCGGCACTGATTTCATCTACCTAGATTTTCTATAAAATTCGACGGCAAAATTCACCGCATCCTTCTCCAAATGCTGCAAGGATAGGGAGTCGGAAACTTCCACTATCGGTGGCGCTTTCAGATTTGTGTTCGGTGTTTATTTTCCGATAAAATTGGTGTGGACTGCGGAATTTAACAAGGATCGAAGTTAGGACTCCGGTTATTCGTGATCTACGTTAACGATCTTGCTGGTGTCATCAAGTTAAATTTCCTGCTTTTTGCCGATAACATTAAGAAATGACGGGCAATCAGCTCTCACTAAGGACACGATATGTCGCAATGAGAACTAGACTGCGCTTTAAAATGGACACGGTTAAATCTACTTCCGTTTAACATGTACAAGTGCAAAACCATGCATGTCCACCACAACTCCACGTACGCAAATAAGCTTGGAGATGAGAGACCGCAAACCGCCTCACAAGAGACCTTGGGGTGGTGACCCAAGACGACCTCGGCTGTTCGGCGCAGTCCCTGAAGGCGTCCAAAATTGCGAACCAAAAGCTTGGTCGGTTAAAGAAGGCGTTCAGAAGGTCCGATCCATCTCTCTTCCCCACATGCTTAATGCGTATTTAGATTCCATATAGAGTACGCGATCTAAGCTCGGCAAACCTGGTTAAAACGCGACTAGGTTGCACTACAGACCGCGAGGGGAAGGACGACGAAAAAGGTGAAGGGTTTGTCCCGCCTACAATACCGTAGACGGCTGGGTGCCCTAGGGGTGTGCAGCGGAAGATTTCGCCGTCTACAAGGTGACCATACGGGCATATCAGATTTTGAGAAACCCTAGCCACGCTTGTCAAGACTTCCTGGAGCTTAGCTGCAACACAGAATTGATGGGTATGAATTATAAAAGTGCCTCTAAATACAGTCGGCTGGAGTGCCGCCGGAATTATTTTTCCCTTCACCTTTGTCATCCATGGTAGGTTCCTTCGACTTTTGTTATTTTAGCGCCCACGCTACCCATTTTTAAATAAGACTTGACGATGCTTTCTACCACCTACATTACTTGACCTGATGGATATTCATTGAGTGAAGACAAGACGCAGACAAACATTGTGTCCACCAAACACACAAAGTCGGCTAAACTGATACACCTATGTGTCAAGCTGGATTATATGGTAAGTCCACAGATATATGTTTCACGATTAGGTAACTTAACTGAACTAACATTATCCACACAAACCGTCCCACGGGACGGGTCAAGTCTTGGCCTTTTTATCCGTAGCATGGCTTTGTTCCATTATTCGTGATTTATTGCACACTACTGGATATATATTCGTATGTAAACGCCTAATACTGAGGTTTCTGTTGCATTTTTCGTTCCTCTTCACCGCAGTTGCACTACACCGAATGCACTTAAATTAGAACTTCTCCAACTGGATAAAAAGTATTCAACGTTATTCGATTTGCCAACTTCTGTTATTCTGCTGTTTATACTTTGTAAATTTTGTGCGTTTATTTTCCTTTAAATTTAATGTCGGTGGTTCGAAAGCTCCCATGTGATTTCGTTTGATGTAACTTTTGACGAGTTGCTGTTAGCTAACTCCCACCACCACAATTCTTGGCTACATGAGATTGCGAATGGTTGCGGGGGTATTTTGGGTGCCCAGTTCTGGTGGCCCTGCTAAGCTCACAAAGTGGTTACATCCCGTGTGGAGTGGAATATTGCTTAGCACTTTGTACCTCTGGTACGCATGAATCCTTATGTCGATAGACAGGAATGCTGCTGCTGTGTATGTTGAAGAAGATATGACCGGCTCCGTGGAGGATACGTGTCTCCTATCCATATGTATCTCGGTGTTATTCCTTCATATTTACACTGGACTTGAAGTGAGTGGATGAAGTTGTGGTTTCTGCAGCGCAAGCCTCCCCTGGTATCTCAGTAGGCGCAGGTAGACAGAGACTGTGATTTATGGACCGCAGTGGCAGACAAATATGTAACCGGATGCCGCTAAACATATAAATATACATATACATATATATATGTAAAGATGTATGTGCGTTTATATTTACTATTCATCAACAGGAAGCTGATATTTTGATCAATTTGGTGGAAAGGACGTTATGTAAACCTTCGTTATTTTTTCCGTAATTGTACATAGATAGGGCGATAAAAATAACGAAACTCACGTTACAAAGATAATCTGCAATCTGCAGTCTGATATAATGGTAGTTATCTTTCAAATAAACACATTTGCACACTTTTGATTTTTGCCCTATTGGGCGTTTCCAAGCATTTTCATTCCACTATAAATCTCAGGAATCTTCCTCATCTTGGATGCCAAGTGTTTTACTCAAGTGGTCAGGAAGTTCTTGTTCCGGTTCATACACTTCCAACAGGAACGAGTGCAACCCCGCAGAAGTGCTGTGCAGTGAGGCTTTTGTTATATTTGATCATAGATTTCCCTGTGTAAATGTTGGGATGCAAAAGTGACACTTTTTAAGGATGCCTAAATCTGATTGGGAGAAAATTCAATAATCCTGTGGAATATATCAAAA
The DNA here is from genome assembly GCA_944474145.2 of Dicrocoelium dendriticum. Taxonomy (NCBI): domain Eukaryota; kingdom Metazoa; phylum Platyhelminthes; class Trematoda; order Plagiorchiida; family Dicrocoeliidae; genus Dicrocoelium; species Dicrocoelium dendriticum. The sequence goes on along the minus strand of OX104060.1, from coordinate 75,232,879 downwards.
CGAAATTTTCAAATATATTGCTATCCAACATGACAACAAATACACCTTCGCACATACTATACTTCTGCTATCTAAACTTTTATTTCATCTAAAAGTCAAAATAGAAAAACTACTTCAGGTGAATAAACGTTTAAATACTCTGGTTATTATGCACATGCTTTTAGCAAAACGTAGATGTTAAATATTAATACGGATAGACATTCTTCTAGGAATTTTTTTAAACATAACAGGTGTCAAAACGAATGATGTACTGCCAACCACCGGGGTGAACGCTTAAGGGGATCAGCCAAGCAAAGTTGATTGTTAGACAGCAGTACGTCTGTGTTAAAAGCCTTCATCCGTAGCGTGCTTCCAAATTGGAGTGTGACATCTGTCATGTCTGAAGTGCGACCGACTTCGCAAAACTGGATAATGGCTCCTGGCGTAATAAAAGCGCTTTAGTGACTGTGGTATTGCGAATATGTCGATGTTGTAAATTTTGACGGTTTAAAGTACTATTCGTAAGCTCTGTCTAAATAATAAGAGTACTAGTAAATAAGTCATTATTTCAAATATGGAATGACATGAAAATGTTAGTTCAAACCTAAACCAATCGAACCATGGTAACATTTGGGAGGTATTTCAAATACATACTGAAATAATTTGCCTTTCAGTACGGCTATCTAATCCCAAATATCCTGGCGTTATACCCTCTCAGAGGAAAATAACTGTAGGAGTAATCAGGTGTATTGTATCAAGTGAACAATGAACAATGAACATTGCTTTATCAAGGGACAAAAGCAAGTGCTTGACACGTCCCGTGGTTGCGGTGAATATGATGCAAGTAAAATATGTATGGGTCATCTATCGAACGTTAGTCGAGATGAATAGTTTGATAAGTAACATCAGGGTAAAATGAAAAAATTATCGAGCGTAAACGTTCACAAAGACACTGGGGTTCAGTGATCGTTTAGGTAAGTAGTGAGGAAAGTAAAATATGGTCGCTCACTTAGGTCCATTTGATACATAAATCCTGTTGAGAACATGCTTGGCGTAATCCACAATAGAGGAGTTTAAGTAACAAAACGTTGGGAGCTAAGAGCAACATCTAGTCGTTTTTTGAAAACATCCAAGGTAGGAGAGGATACGATTGAGTCTGGGAGTGCGTTCCAAGGTTGGCAAATCCGAAATGAAAAGTAATTACGTCGACACTCTAGACGACTATATTGTTCCTTCAACTTTAAGCGGTTACCTCGGAGTTGCGTGTTGTGGCTAAGTTTCAGCAAATGGCGGCATACTTGTTTGGGTTCACTCAGTATCTGATACGCTAATATGAGATCGCCGCGCAGCCTTCGATAGCGTCCGCTGAAAATTCCCAGCAACTTCAGCCTTTGGTGGTAAAAGTGATGTCGCATGCCCTTTACACTCTTTGTTGCTGTTCATTGTGGTGCCTCTATCGCTTCTAGGTCGCGCTTCAACCAAGGTTGCCAAGCTTGGATGGCATATTCAACATGCGGGCGCACGTAGGAATTATGCATCATTGGGAAGATTGATGGGTCAAATCTCCCAAATGCCCTTCGCAGCATGCTGATGTGCTGGTTGGCTCTGTTCGCCACTACCTCAGCCTGTTTTGAACAATTGAGGTCGCTCTGTACGATCACACCAAGCACTGGACCAATGAAGGCTGATAGATGATAGATATGAACACCGCGTGGTCGCGTGCTGCTAATAACTCCAAGGTCTAAACATTGTACCTATGTTCACATTTTGTTCTCATCATGTGCGTTTTTTGTATTTGTCGGATGAAATTTTTTCGGTGATAATAACTTTCAAGTACCTTTGCTTTGACTTCACCATTTCACAGCATGATTTGAACTTTAGGCCGGCGTACGTTGGAACAATTGAAATTGCTCACGGGTAACAAATAGGAAAGGATCATATGTTGACCAATAAATCTCATCTTCATAAGAGGCACGTAGTGAAATGCATGAACGATATTCGGTTGTCAACGGAAGACAGTTGCCGTGTGTCTAAGCTATTGACACGGTGATATTTATTACAAATTTCTCTAAGCAACGATTAATAATGAACTACCGTAAAATCACATATTGCTGTACAGGATCGGTATTCCCTATCTGATAGCGTAGGCATATAAAAGTATTTTAGGCTGTGGATGACCTAAGTGTGATGACTCAACATTGTTTTAACTGAGGAAACTATCGATAAAATGAAATCACACTCATTTATTCCCCCGGTTGACACGAGAAAATCTTGGAAAATTCAAGCTCTTTTGCCTCAAACAAAAATGCACATTTATCTCCCTAAAATCGTCTGGCATGAAAGTGTAAGTAGTGCCGCTTCAGTTGTATTGAATATGAAGCAACAATTCGACTGACAGACGATAGCACCAGTTTAAATTTTTCGGTATACACCCTAGTTTGCATGTAATCCTTCTGAATAATTACTGGATATGATTAAAGTGACTAAAAAAGAAACAATTGAACACTTAGCCAGGGTGTTCCAAGGGACAAATGTAACTTGCAAACTGGCACTTTGGCTTATTATCGCCCAGGATACCACACAGTGGAATATATGGTCTGTTTGTTTTTCTGCACACAGGTAACAGCTATTTTTCTGTTGAATTAAATGGTAGAAACTCATCACAATTAGACTAAATCAAATTGTCATCACATAAGAAAAACCCTGAACGGCAGTTTCACCATATCGGTAATGTTCAGCAGTGCGCAGTCAGTCTGGCTGCTTAGGCCTCAAACCCGCAACTCAGCATTTGCCAGCCTGCGATTAGGACCACCGAGCTTAGGGGGATGGAAAGGATTGAGATGACTAAGCAACCAGAATTAACGTAACGCCGGTTCTTATCCACCGAATGGTAGATAACCCTTATGCAGATGAAATGACAGTCCTCCCACTGAGCAATGCAGTTACCGAAAATCAGCTGCTAAATAACAGGGACTTATAAACTATATTCCGCAAGAATGATAAAGGAACACATTAGGGTTGCTAACCGTAAAAGTTGTATTCTAAACAACATCTATAGTACAACGGATATACTAGGCCATTTATATCGCTAAACGCATAATTAAACACCTTGATAGGTCAACCATTTTTTGTAGGTGGCAAATATATTGCATTAACTAGATAAGAAGTATTAAGACAATGCCAAATCTTCAAATTGACTAAGATAAGAGTCATACTTATTCACAACACGAAACCTTTCCCTTTTCCTGAGTAACCCGCATCTTCATACTTCGAGGTTCATTTCTCTACTTTTATTCATGCATTGGCATTATTTTCTTATTGCAAGTACGATTTCTTATTCCGTACCTTCCATTTCTCTTCTTATCATTTGTTTATTTTGTGATTGCCTAAGCAAGGGTTGTCAGGGAAAGAAACTTGGGCATTAGCTGGTTGGCCATGATGCGATACAGGTTTTCCGTTTTAGAGCTGTCAAGAACTGAGCACTTCATCAATTTCTGGCTCAACGATCTACTCAAAATGGGACACTCACGGGAATCTCCTAACTTTTCATTCCCACCCGAACTTGAAATTAAATTTGAAATAACCTGGATAAATCGGAATCTCACATCAGCGCTGCATGCACACTTATTCATCAGGATTCATTTGTCAGCGAACACACCGTTCAAACACTGAGAAAACTGTCCGTAAGTATCGCGGAGAGCAATCGTCATACCATAACTGTGACCAGTCCTATCAGTCAGCTGGATTGCCTCTTGTGAAATTGTCCGCATATTGTCCTGTAAAAACGTACTTGATTTCAACTAGTTACAAAATTAGATAGCCATTTTGTTCCCATTTTTATTTTCCACTTACGTTACTAACATCCACTTTCCTGAGGATGCAATCTTGCTCTACTTTGCAGACGACGTAATCATTTGGGTACTTCAACAAGGCAATAAGTCAACAGTCAAAAGAAAACTTTCATGGACTATGATACAACATGTCTACATCTATCTGCTTACCGTGGAACAACTCCAAATACAAAATCATTCATTCTTCGCTGTTCAAAGGAAATCCATACCAGCGAATCCTAAGGCAGTGTCCTCAACTTCTCATCGAAGGTGAAAATTTGACCTCTTTCAAATAGGTGAAGTAACTGTGAGTAACATCCAGCCGTGAACATACTAGGTCCGTTCATGTGAACGAACAATTCATTGAAAGTAGATTATAATTATGTTACAGGTCTCAGGTTTTCTTCCTTAACCTGTTTTATCTGAATATTTTACCTTGCTGGACTTAATCCATTCCGTTGTTCGGTTCTGGTATTCCAGTAATGATCACAAATTAATTGTCGAGTCAATTATACTTGCATCCCGTCTTAGTGGCATTTCAAGACGATGAATTGTTGACACAATTTTATCCAACCATGTTACTTTGGTAACAAGCTTACACCTAATTTACTCACTGATGTTAGCAAACCCGTCCATAGAGTAATATCCGATAGCGTATCAAACTCTCGACCAAATAGTTCTTGAAGAAATTTATGCACTAGCACAAGGGCCTATGGTAAATTAGTAGTTCCATTGCGTATGACCTTTGGGCATGAAAAATTATCAACCAAAAATTGGTAGTAGATTACTTCAATGATGTTAGCTCGGTTAACTTTTTTCTAGACGATTGTGGTTTATATATATCCAGATATGTTATTCCAATTCATTATTTATATTTGTTTGTGGAGGATATATCGGAGCTAAAAAGTCAGCCTTAATGGGTGCATAAAGCCCATTGTTGTTTTCAGTTGACTGAAGTTGAAGAAAATTGCAGGCTTCTGCGTGCGCTTATATGTCGGTTTTTGACGACGTATACGTGATTTATGTCAATATACAAAGATGATGAGATTATTAATCGTTCAAATTCAGCGGGAGTACACTCGAGCTTGCTGGCCATTTACCGCCTTGCTTCTTCGACAAACGGATAATGGAAGTAACTCTGTCATTCCGTACGTTGTGTCTACTTTTATGAATTTTTAAAGAAGTAATTGCATTCAGCTTTTACTTTTGATGGTACTTTAACGATGGTGATGCGAAAAGCATAAATGAAGCTTGTATATTCGTAAAAGAATGGGTGCTTTCAAGCCTCGTCTAGTTCCTACCAGTAAGTTTATAACGAATTTCCAACTTTTACCTACCGTTTAACTGCAGATTGCAAAAAATCTCATTGCTCCATTAACTACTGTGAATAATTGTCTACTTTTAGACAAGAGCTGATGCTCATGACCTCGATGTCTCTGATTCTTCACGGCGAGACCGATGATTAATTATGCACTCATGATACAGTAGAAAGCGACAGTCACGTTATTTTTCCGGCAGTAAGAATGTCGCAGCTAACATTAGTCATCATTAGTTAGTCTAGGCAAAGATTAACCGAAATCGGAATTGTTAGGCAACGTAAAACAGTTGTGGTTGGAAAATAAATGGCGAATATTACCCCTTTATTTCGACAGTGATATGCCATTTTTCTGTGCAAATTGAAATTGCTATACTTGTATGTATATCTGCCAAGTTATGTTGCTCACAATATAGCTGAAGCACATTGGAACATTTTTAATTAACGCTCGAATGTTAACTAGTAACTAACAAATCTTGAGAAATCAATGATTAACAAACAGGTAGTTTGCAACTAAGTATCGAGCTTATCTTATAATTGACCGGTTCAAATACCAAAGCATTTGGTCGATCCGTTTGTCCTTTTACGAGTGATTTTCTAAATGTAGACCACAAAATGTGAAGCAAATGGAGCCCAATCCACAAATTATATTGTGTTTTGTTACTGAGTATAACATCATTACGAATTGTTCTATTGCATAACATAAGCGGTTCAAGTAAAGTTAGTCTGAAAGGAATTAGATCTGCGTGAATGGTATAGAATATAAAATGCAACAAAATCATGCTGGATTTCCCTTTGACAAATTGTGCTTACAATGAAAAATTAGTCGGATTTGCTGACTTGAACTGAAGAGGAATTTAGACAAGCCAATCAATATGTCTGCGTATGGCAAACCTACACGGAGAGGAGATTATCTCAACTGTAACACCTTCTGTTTTATAAGGTGCAAGCACAGTGTGGTTCGCAAGAGCGCAAAAGATTTGCATATAAGATCACGAACAAAAGATTATTGCCGGTTGCGTGAAACGATTGTTAAAGTATATACCGATAATTTTTTATAGGATAGTTAGAAGATAGAAAATAGTTCTTAAGGCTAAAAGCTTTGTTTAGCTCTGAACTTGTCAAGGTATCTTTTAAAACGGTTAAACAAAATAAGCTCCAATTAACCAGAAGTGGTATTTTTCAGCTACATATATTATAAAGGGTTGTTATCTATTTAACACAGAAAAGCAAGGTATTATAAATGGGTTTGTAAAATAAAATATGTACATTGTCATCACTCTCACTAGATTCATCAGTTAACATGACAAATTTATGTTACATTTGTTTCTTAATAATTGATTTTTGTGATAAACCTTCGTGAAAAGTCCAATAAATCGGGAGTATTGCGCACTATCCCAGCTTCTGTACGGTTCCAGCGAACTTGGAAATTATTTGAACAAAGAATCCCTCAGGCTATTCTTGCAACATTGATATGGTTGGCGGCATCTGGTTTCGGATTCGCCTGTCAGTGTGACCAGCCACAGGACGCCTGCACCTACAGAGGAACCATAGTTTTCTGGCACCGCTCACAGATTCAACCACACACCCCATATCCAATGTAAACCCGAAGGAATAAGACTGGGAGGCATGTGGATGTGAGCCATAGTTTATCAACAGAGCCGGCCAACACTCCTTCACAGGCAAACACAAGCACGATGTATTTGGGGAATCAAGCGCGCACAAGGCGGTGGCTGAACGGTAGTCCACTCCACACTGAGTGTATGGAACCGCACTTAGAGCCTAGCACGGCCACAAGTACCGTGCACCCCGTCCCCTCCCGCAACGACCAAGTGTCTCCTGGAGCCATTACGAACGAGGTAGTGGGCAATAGACAGGTAGGCACCTTGTCAACGTGCACATCAAGCGCAGCCACACCAAGGATATCAAGCAACAGACATCCACTTGAAACGATAAGATGAAATAAAATAAATCCAATAATGCATACAGATACGGTGACATAACACTTCGCTAAATTACCGTATGAAGTAAGTTGGTTAACAACGAATCCGCGATAAGTAAGAAATGTCCACGAATTACTTACAATGCTACAAACGTAACAAAGCTACCGAAGATAAGCGCAATTAGCGTAGGCAAAGTGATCAGCTAATATAAGGTTATTCAATTAGGCAGAACAAACCAAATAAAGTGAAATGAAATTTATCAAGCTTAAAAAGACGTGGTTTACGTGTAATTAAGTTTTAACCCAACTACGGTGAAGATGCATCAAGAATGCAACGTCAGCCTCAGCATCAGGCACTGCAACGCTGATATATATATATATATATAGCAGATAAAGAAAACATGATGTTAGATATTCATGGCAATGGCGCAGTTGTTATTAATGAAAACTAAACCAATCGTACGCTGCAGTTACTGTTTTCCGCATGTAGCACTTCCCTTAGGGTAGTAGTTATGCTTTTATTTGCAAGTACTTCAGAATAAATGTTATAGGACATAAACGTGTAAAACATAGAGACACGTAACATTAAACCGTGGTGATGTTTGCTCATAACTCGGCTCCTTTAGCCAAAGATTCTCGACGGGTAATGTTTAGCACAACGGTTATCAACTGATCGGAAGCCATTTATAAGTACTCGTTGCTAGTTGTGACTGGCTGGCTACAAGTGTGAAAGGTTCTCTATTTATTCAGTTTGTTCTGGATTTGATGCCTGCTATCTTTATCTGATTGGATCAACTTAGATCAAAACGCTTCGCGAAGGGCAGCTTTTTTCGGCAGATAACGATCTACAGTTACCTACTTCGCCAGATGCAGTCCTTGATCGATTGGATAAGTGTAAATCAATGTCCCAATTAAGACTCTGCGCAGCAAACCGTTTACACAACGAGTAGTTCAAATTGACCCTCCAGTCATACTAAATTTGCTTTACGGGCTGAAATTTCAGCTAATCATTTAGAATATTTGCTTAACAGATCACAGCACACTAGTTTTATTATTCCCTTGCATCATCGAAGCGGATAGCAAAACCACGTTTACCTACACAAACTGAATTTTGCCAGCATACCTTTTCCTTGCTGAGTGTAATACACGATGCGGCGATAACTTGAATAACATAAAAACAGTTTGCCTTTTGTAATTGTAGCGCAAACATTTCGTTTATAACTGATCTTTATACTTACTGTTAACTGTACAGTTTCTTTTCTTTCCTTTCTCCACAAGGTTATCCGGTAGTGTACCTAGTTACTACTGAAATCAGGATTAGTGAAATGAAATGTTGTTACACGGACCAAGAACAAGAATATTTTAAGTGAGCTAGAATTCCGCGAGCCGGAGGTTTGGTACTTTACTTGGGCTCTGATCACAAGACTCCGGCTGCACTCTTCGTCTTCTTCAGTGGGGAATGCCGTGTTTCCGTTGTGTTTTTAGTATGTCCTCGGCGGAAATACTAACTCGCTGTTAGCTGGGCATTCTGTCTAGATGCTTGGCTCAAATTACACATTACGTTATCAGTGTTATAGGTGTCTTCTTCATGGAGCGCTTTGGTAAACACGAACCGCCCATGGTTCCATCAGCTGTTTCAGAAGTTAAAACTACCGGTTGCATTAGAAATATGCGGCCAAGCACGTGATAGTCCAATATTTTGGCCCTGGGGAGGAGTTTCGCTTGTGGGAAGACAGAATGCGTACTTAGCTCGCGGTCATACACCAGCGTGACTGTCGACATTATGTCACCGGTTTTCTCAGCGAGGAGGCCGCAAGCAAATTATTACCGACATGTCAGTTGCCAAGGGAAGTCCCTTCGAAAGCTCTATGGTCTCGTCTGTCATCCACGTACTCGGTCAGTACATTAGCGGCCGTATACATGCAATCGTATTAGGCCAGGCAGCAACTTATCTCAGAAAGTGTGCAGCGGTACATCAGAAGCCTACAAGGGGATTACTCAAAAGCCTTTCCAGACGCTTTGGTGTCAAAATGCTGGAAGAAGTAATTCGCTGTTTTCGTATTAGTGTCCTCAACCCAGCTCTCTTATACAAATTTAGTCGTAAGACTCCTCGGTAAATGTCGGCGACTCTTGACATCCCTGACGGTTACGACGGTGTGGAGCAATTGCAGTCCTAATTGCAGCTGGCGTTACTTTCTCAAAATACTCATAGGCATAAGTATAGTTTTCCATTTTGCACCAACAAACTCACAAATCGATGAGTTTCTTCGATTGCCGCAGCTTTTGCACCATATCTAAACTTAGCGGTCCCTTTACCCCCTTTAACACCAATGTGAAATCACGATGAAGCACGTTCGTGCACTGTATTACCGGTGTGCTTATCTGCTAGCACCGCAGTCATATCACCGTTCATCTTACCGGGTCGACAATACAGTATTCATCCCAGTATAATCATTAACATGGGAAGTTTTTATTTTGCATGCGAATGAACAATGAACAATATTTTATGCCAGCAAAAAGCAGTTAACTAACAAGTCCTGCAGGATAGTAGGGTAATAATAAAATGTCAAACGATACTTGCGTTTTCTATTTGAGCCTTGAGCTAGCAGATCAGCTTCTGAATAATAGTAGTGTACGTGGAAATGCATACGAATGACGTGGTGAGCTAGGGACTGTTATATTGAAGGTACGCCGTGAAAAAATTAACTGCAAGAACACTCACTTCTGTACCGACTTCTCAGATTTATGTGATATATAAATTCGGTTTCAGGGGATTAGTATAACATTCCAAATTAACACAATTTAGGCAACCAAATACTGCGATCAGGAGCAAGATCCAATCCATTTTTGGAAATATCCAAGGTGGTTGGAGGAGACAACTAATTTTGGCAGAGTTCTGTGGTTAGCAAACCAGAAGAGAAAAATAATTATGCCGGCGTTCCAAGCGGCTATACGTTGCACACGATTTCAGATGGTTAGCTCTGAGATTGATTTTATGGATGCGTTTCAACACGGGATGACGTATGTGATTGGAATCACTCAATATTCGGTAGAGTAACATGAGATCGCCGCAACCCTTCGGTAGCAGTCATTGCAAACCAGTAACTTCAAACTTTGGTAGTAGGACAGATTTTGTAGGAAACTGGTGTTCTTTGTGGTTCTGCGTTTCGGTTTCTCCAGTACTTCTACGTTGAGCTTCAACTAAGGTTGCCAAGCTTAGATAAAGTATTCCACGTGAGGGCGCATGTAAAAGTTGTGGATCATGGAAAAGATGAATGGGTCGAATCGTCCAAATGCTGTCTGCAGCAAGCCGAATTGCCGGTTCGGTGAGCTAAGCGATCAAACGGTGAATGACTTTAATTTCTGCTTCACCATCAACTGCTTCAATCCAGTTATTACTTGCAGTTCATAGTGTATGAGAGCTTTTATCGGAAGCCATGTTAATCTGATGCTATCGTGTTTTGATTTTCCAAAAACTGCATGAGTGCAGCAGAAATGATAGACTCCATATCCTTGGAAAGCACATGGAGTAGCGTTGTCGGACGGTAATTGTTTGGTCAGTGTGACTGCCTCTCTTGTGAATAGCTGTAGCTTCAATAGTGTGGAAATTCGGTTGTCCTCCATATTGCGTTGATAGAATACAGCCAGATCTTCAGCCAGATCACTTGCTGCTATCTGCAAAGCTTTCGGTCGAATGTTATCGAGACCAGGAGAGCTGTGGATATGTAGTGACAACAGCTTTTTTGACACAATTTCTGCAGTAATAGTGATATTGGATAATGCTGACGGGGAGAAAAGTGAAACAAGGTAGAATCCTTGGCTCGATATTCCATGGAACATTTGTGAGTAATGGAACTGTAAAAGATCGGCTGCTTCCGTTACTGATCATGTGCAACCGTTAGTCGTGACCAATGCTGGAATTCCACGTTGCACCTTACGATGGCTATTAACATGATTATATAAGGGTTTTTGGTTCGTGTTAAATCTTCTCGTTAACTCCTGCTGATGCGTCACCTTGTCCTCGCGGATCAAACTCACACAGAAGTTACGCTGTAACACATAGGCAGTTAAGATTTCGGCGTTCAGGGCGTCCTTGTGAGCTCTCCGTGCATGATGACTGCTGATGCATCATGTATTCCGACGTAAATAAGACACATAAGACACACACTTCACGTCGCATCAAGGATCGTGGAACTAAACTGTTGGCGAAAGTAGCCAATGCAAGTTTAACACGCTAAATTTCTTCCGACCTCTTCGAATCAGATCACTGGTTTAACCTTCCCAGTGCGTTTAATGTGGTTTAACAGGTCTACTTGCACAAGTCGAATGACCTATGTCTAAGAAAGCTCGCCACAGGGGACGATCTTGCGATCCGAACTTTCCAAACTTCGCTATGCTCGCAATAGTAATATATAAAAGCAAACGGTCTACTCTGGCCAAACGGCAGTCAGTTCAACTGGCACTCTGACACCGGTGTTATCCGTGTGATTACGTTGCGCTGATCGATCTGTGGGTTTAAAGCAACAACGAACTCGCTGCTGTATGAGTATTGACTCATTTCTGAAGCAAGCACGTCGCATTTCTGTCGTATTTTAACTGAATGTGGTATATACCGGCACCTACATGAATCACTGAAAACAACTTTTTGCTTTAGACTTGTGTTCCTCATGAATCGCTGAGAATAGTCCATGTTTTCGGTTTTATTCTTGTCCCGATTACGTGGGACGCAATGATAGGTATTATCTTCCACGAAACTCACAGGGCCTATATCTAAGTAAAAAGCATACTGCCACGTTTGAAAACAAAAGAAGATCAAATTAGTATAACTTCGACAGTGACTCACACTGCTCAGATGTTTCGGACACTTGTTGGGTTAACACACTGTTAAATGACGTAGAAGCTGGTCCAGCGGGTAAGAGAAGTCTCACGTTTCTGTTTGACTAATATTCTAATGTCTTTGACATTAACCGTGATTGTCATGGGAGGACCAACGTGTCGCAACCGCGAACGAACATGATAGGACATCACCCAATACGACAGCAATGTAGACGTGTGCTTATCTTTTATTAACTACAACTGGATGAGATACTAATATATGTTGTACCAAAAGATTACCCGATTATCTTCTCTTTGGACGTCTCCGAAGGTACCTGTTAAGAATAAGGATGGCTGACTCCGAGTGTGTGTAGACTAACGTAGACCGGCAGCCATCACTCGAAGTGACTTCCTTCTTGTACCAGAGATTTTTTAAAGTTTAGAAATATTGGCTGATGCCCGATGCTTATCCATGCTTGATTTAGCGTGGGGTAATTGGCAGCTGAAAGTATACCCGAAAGCGAAATCAAAAACAGCGTTCGTCATTCCTTCAGGCATGTATGAGACAAAGACTGTCATTTGAAATCTCTAACACCCAAGTTGCATTTCAAAGGTTAACGCAGAAATTCCTAATTTAGCTAGTTCCATGTTGTTGTTTGATTTTCCTTGACGATATCATTATCCAGAGTCGTTTAGTGGAAGAAAATAACCATAGGCTGTGTGCAGTGAGGAGTATGCTTTGTGATGCAGGTTTAACTCGGAAAACCAAACAAAGCAACTTACTATTGAAGGATATTCTGTTCCTAGGGTTCTACCATATCTGACCTGGTGTGCAATTTGATGACTAAGATCGAGCGCATACTTAAATGGCCGAACCTTCCAAGGTTTAGGAAAACCGTAGATTCATGGGCCTAGCATCCTATTAGCTGACCTTCGTTGAAGGTTTCGCCGCTACCGTTGCGCCTTTCCATCACACAACGGAGCATAGCTGATCGCTTGTGTGAACCAATGACTGTGTGGTTGCATTATAATACTTGAAAAAGCGCTGTAATCCTCACACATACTGGTGTTTCTTAATAGTTTAGAAAATAGGGTACCAGAAAATGCCCAACCGATGCAATTGACAGAGACATAAGCGCAGTATTGTCACAAGGCCAGGAGAGCAAATAACAAGTTAGTCTACGCTAATATTTAGCTAGATAAGCAGGAAAGCGACATACTACCATACGCCACATAATGCTAATTTAGTTTCTGGATCTCTTTGTTCCGTGTTTGTAAGATCGGCCGTTTGTAATCCGCAATGAATAAAGTTATATCTAATAGCTGCAGAGATACCGGAACCCACAGGAACAGGTCGATCGTTTGCAAGAATGACTACAGGAATACCAATCTACTTCGTAGTATCGTTCGGCCTAGAAACACGGCAATGCCAGGGCATTACTACGAAAAAATTAAGTGAAGAGCAGACCGCGGCATTACTGTCTACCTACGGAGTATAACACTGGGGTATGTTGCATCCTGCGGACGCGGATTTCGCCATAATCTAGAATGCGTACCGGTAGACCAAAGAAAACAGGACAGGAAATGACGGAATTCGAAGTCAGCTGGAACTTGATAGAAACGCTGGCCTTATCTAGCAGTGGGGTTGATATGCTGTATCTACGTTCTAGTCAAGACAGACATCCTAGAGTTTGTTTTTCCGTTGTCGAAGTTGCAGACCTCATAGCACGAGTAGAGGCTAGCTCAAGATCGAGCACATTGCCAGGCACCGTTTCGGATGATCACTCCTATACAACAAGTCCAAATTTTCTGCTATCAGTGTGACACTTTTCAGCACAACAACCTGAGTAAGAAGTCAATTAAAGCCCTGATTTTACTGCTAGCAGTCGTAGATCCGAACCACTACGCGGCCGTAGATTTTAAAGGCAGCTTGACTTTTACAAAAATGAAGAATCAATAAACAGTAGTTATCATCGATTCTTTTGCCAAATATTTTGCGGCCCTACCACTGAAACAGCAACATGCCCACTCAGTTGCCTCAGCCGTTGTGAATAAATGGGTCAATCGTTACGAAGTGCCCCATTTCCTCTATTCTGTCCATTTATCCGCGTTTGTAATTCTTTGTTGAAAGGCATTTTCGCGTTACTATGCATAGTAAAAACGGGAATGAATATTATCATCTTCAAGGTAATGGACGTGCCGAAAAAACTAATAGGACACTTAAGCTTATGTTTCGCGCGTTTATTAGACGCGATTACGCTGATGAGTGGGACAAGTTTTGAGCAAAATATCTTATGGTATATCGTTCCTTGCCGCACATTTCATCTGGATGGGTAGGAGTAGTGCAATGCAAACGATTCGGTTATAAGTGAGCTTTGTACTTACTATATACTATACACTTTGCTCGTTTCTTTCTTTCCAGTTACAGGAAAGTTTATACATTGTATATTAAAGTCACGAGTCGTGAAATGAAAGGTTGTCGCACTGACCAAGGACACGAATCTTTTAACTGATCAGTAATTCCGCAATCCCACTGTTTTTTACGCTGCTTAAATTCATGCCGCAATAAACTACGCTTGCGCATTTAGTCTTCTTCTTTTAATGGATTGCAATGTTGCCATTTATGCATTGTATATCAACCCCGAGAGTGTTTATTCTCTGTTGAATGCGTTCTTTAGATACATGCTTTGCTCGGGATAAAGGTTACATAAACTCGTTCAAATTTTTCGGACTTTATGCACACAATCTGTCGAAAGTCTCGGAATATCCAAACGCGAATTGCTTGGACGAATCTCTTTTCTCCCTTGAATAAGAAATAGTTAATCTTCTTTTATTCAAAGTCGAAATGAGACGCGTTAATAGCTTTGTATTATGTCATATGTATGCAGCCCAAATGACAGGTCTCAAACGAACCTTTAACGATGTGCACTCGAAAAGATGCACTTTACAAATGGCTCAGCTTTATCGAGTTGTCTTAAAGATATGACAAGGTGTCGACACCGAAATACGTGAAGGTTTTATACAACATCAACTCTTACCCCTTGATTCGCAGTGTAGGCTGCTTAATTCAGTCGTAATTCGTGTATTACTTCATACCCTAGGAGTAATTTTGTCATCAGCATGAAATTATTTGGATCATCTTGGTAAGCTTCAGCAGCAAACGATTTCCAAGGAAAAAAATGGCTAATAATAACCATGAAAGTTTTTTGAAGGTGAGAGTTCACACTCACCGAGGCAATGATGATATCATCTTTGATTGGTGACGAAACGTTTGCACCAAAACTGCCAAGCTCAGCCAACAGTTCAATCGCCAACTGAACAAGTTGAGCTACCAGTCTTCAATTCTTTTTACCTACTTTTCATTTTCTCCAGTAGCGTTCGAAAAGGATGCCCAGTGTCACTGTTTTTATTAAACGTTGTGATCGACGGTGTACTTTTGGGAGATTTAGAGAACTTGCAGAACATGGACATCGAGCTTCTTCGATTAATCATGTGACCAACTTAGACTACACTGAAGATATCACCTTTCTCGATGACAATCCCATGGGATGCAATCGTCCATGGAGCAATTGGTGATTCAAGCATCTATGTTTGGTATGTTCTTGGCCCCCCTCGAAATGCGTAGTTCTTCTATAGGACTGGCAGGCACCCCATCCCCAATTCACCATATCAGGCACAGGGCACGAAAACGTAGATCGTTTTGTATACAAAGGGAGTTGTGAGTCGACTGACGCCTCTATTATAGCGGATGCATCCATTCGAATCGCTAAAAGCCAGTCTGCGTTTATTTTAACCCAAGATCTTTATGGCGCCTAATCGACATTCCAATTCTATAAGAAAGGTTTTACAAAGCCTGAGTCCCTCGACGTTGCAATACGAAAGTGGATCCTGGCCGATCCGTGTGGAAGACATGCGTCGTCTTTTGACATTCAACAGTAGCTGTTTTGGGAGCATTGCCAGCGTGCGTTTACAACAACGAGTGGGTAATGATGAGGTTAGACATCGCGTCTTGGATAAGCCGAAAGTTCCGCTCCGTGATATCGTCCGGCTGTGCCAAATGAGAATGTTTGACCACGTCCTTTACACGCCTAACGAGCGTTTACCATACCGCGCCCTAATTGCGCAAGCTGGATTATTTTTGAAAAGGCCTCATGGATGGCTACAGTCCACCTGGCGACAATGCATGTAATCGATGAAGTCTTACCTGTCCAACTCCGACCCAGTTCGACTCCCCGGCTGGGGACCCATAAATAAAGAATGCCAATGATTCACAATGGCAGAAGCAATAGCGCAGAACTGGTAGCATTGGAAGCAGTGCGCGCAAGTCTGCTTGCTTTCCCGGTTACAAAAGCGCTAACTCCTTAATACCGCAAAAACGTGCAAAATGGCATGTGTAAATCAAATTTTTGTTCCGTTTTCCTCCATTATCAAATATGTTTATTTGCTTTGCACTTTTATTATTATCTATTCCAAATTCCTTGGTTTTGAATGACTCAGTGTCGCTTTTGTAGACTGGAGCATACATATCACTAGTTAAATAGAAAAAAGAAAGCTTGTTTTATATTATTTCGCCAAAGAAACTTTGCTAAACCATACGTTTTGTAAGATATGATTACAAAAAGTTTTAATAAGGGAATGAATGGCTTCAATGTTAGGTAAAATTTAGCTCCTTGAGTAAAATCCTTCAAATGATAAACATATTCATTATAGGTTTCTTGACGACCGAACGGTTTCTGATAACACTTGTTATTAACAAGACAGTCCTCTTTTTCGAAGACATTATAAGCTGCATACAAATATTTTAAGCAAATTCAGCTGGTCTTCTGCAAATACAAATAGACTGTAACACAAACGTATACCCAGGCAAGGTACTGTCCATTTGAAGCTTGACCATAGTCAAATGTTATAGTACGAAATGATTCCATTTTGGAAACTTTTAATACGACGGTTACTTGAAAATCAAACTGTTACTGTGTTTGCGTTTGTTTTTATGTTTAAGGTAGTGTATTGTCTCCATAAACCACTTCTTCCGTTGTTTTAACCAATTGGGATGAGTATCCTTACAAACCGTACTATGACTGCACAGAATTACAAATCCTTTATAAAAGGTATCATGGCAGAATTACGAATTTTGAGCGTGTCACTAATAACACATGCCCGCATCAAATGTTCCAGCTATTTACTTGGTGAACGTGATTTAAAATGTGAAGCATGCTACCTCAAACAATCACTCGTATCCTCAGCTAGCAGATTTATTCTGATACCAACAGGTGGCCATCTGGCAGCTGCGGAACCATGGGGATTATGCAAGCAGATTGGTCCCAGTCGATCAAGCAGATGAAAATCCGGTGTCCTCCACATACCGTTCATAGTCAAGGAAAAGCGAGCACTGAGCCCGATTACCTATACGTTTAACTTATAACCCAACTAGGTTGTGAAGGTAACTCAGTCAGGCTCTAGTGCAAACACCGCTCACTTCCGGATCGTCAATAAATTAGTGACATTTTTTCTGGAATAGTGTTTAAACAGTGCCTATCGCAGTACGGAGATTAATCGCAATTCCTACTTACGGCTATTCAGCCTAGTAAACCCAGGACAAATGCTTTCCTGACATGTCGTTTTGTGGTGTGCGAACGTAGATTATCTATTTGCACAGGTTATCAAGACAAATAGCAAAGGACGGATTTCACTAATTTGTATTCAATGTATGTGGGTTACCTCATTTAAGCTTCGCAATTTTCCATGTCAGCTTGCCTATGAAAATGAGTCTCAGGATTTGCTTGATTGTGTATTACCAAATTTGTAAGTGATAACCGTATGGATGACCATGAAATGTTGCTAAAATTTGATTCAAAAATAATTCTAAAAATAGCATTGCTGATCGCCTGAAGAAACGTAAATGACACCTCATTTTAATCTAGTTTTATTCAAGTCCTAACTTGTTAAACAGAATTTGAAAAATCAGATTCACACATGCAAATATGGTTGTTCTTATTTCATATCACGCTTGCAGTCATTATATCTTAAGAAATTGTCTTCCATCATCAAAATGGAAAAATATATGCAACCGTTGAAATGTTTTCAGTTTTCAGGTTAATACCCGTAAATCCTGCTTACTGGATATTACAACCAACTTGCTGTAAATTAGTAGTTTGTCAAAGAACAGTCGACCGTACTTCTCCGTGAGATCCATGAAAATGCTTTTTATGCGTATATAAGGGACACACTAGAACAATACTTTTACATTTGTCTTACATTTATCATAACTTCCTCATTCAATTTAGCAACAGCTGCGAATTGCCCAAAGGATTAGCATGTTGTTTGTGTATACTTGTTGTACGAGTTATTACAATGAAGCAAATCGGCTAAGGCTTATCGAACATGCATGCCATATTAGGCAAGGATATTACAATTTAACGTGGGTTACAATTTGATCTGTACCTTTTAAAGCATGGAATTACGAATTATCAAACCTCAGGGGTTAAGAGCAAAACGCACCGGACTTGGTTAGCAGCACCAAAGGCGTAAAAGGAGGATCGCATAGTGTGTGCGAATTTTCGCCTCAACTTAGCACACAAAACCACCTTTCAAAGCCATTTTCGCCAATCCGGAATGGTCGCAAATTTCTGACAAATTTTATTAGAAAAAATCACTGCTGAGCAGTTTTTAATCCGTTGTGCTTTTGCACTTGAATTACTCACTCAAAGACTGTTATCGATAGCTTAACCATATCGATACTGGAGAAGAAATCTGTGTGTCCCATATCAACCATGGACGGAACCGTCAGTGGATCACATAAGATGAACGCCAATCGAAGTCCAAAATGCAAACTTCTCAGAAACTAATGATGCTTTGGGTTTAGTGGGATGGTCGAGACGTCATCTGCCGGGTTTCTACCTGATAATTTCACGATTACTGATGAGATCTACTGCCAAATCTGTAAAATATCATCGACGAACACCTAAAACAGCGTCCAAAAAAGGGCTCAAACTCTGCTTCGCGCGAAATCACACATCTCATACGCCAAATTTGAAGCGTAGCAGGATTAACCAGCTCGGTGTTGAACAATTATGCATTCAGCATATAGTGCAGATATTGCTCCTACTGACTACCACGATTTCCGCCCAGCGTGAAATCACATAAAGGTCGAGAGATTGGACGACCGCAACTATATCGAAACCTAATTTGCACAGCTAGTTCTAAGAGTGAGGCATGAACATATCGCCAGAGCTTTGGCAATGGGTTGTTTATAGCAATAAACCTTACGTTGATAAAATATTTTTGCCTGTTTACAATAATTAACTATTAAAATTTGGTGCTAAAATTTGCAACGGAATTCGGGACATAGTAATATAACATAGGCATCAATTCAATTGCAACATTCTCGTCGATGTTTATATATCAGTAGCGTGATCCGAGGTTCTAATTTGAACATTCGTTTGTATTCCACTAGATGAGCGGGAAAAATTCAAATAATGCAGGCGAAGGTCTACTTGTCATCACACAAAGCTATGATTATGCATACCGCTGAACTCAAAACCAAGTTGTATAAAATTAATGTCACTGTTACAGCGTTAATCTTCCGAAAAACCAAATCTTTTGTGATGGGAAGCTTTATATGCATGAGTTTACCCATACCATCTTTATATTATCGATTGTAGTTTCGACAAGCAGACGTTTAAAGACGCAGAAGAACTTTGAATTCCGGAGTAATTTTTTATACAGGTTCAATCATTATGTGTAAACATTACAAAAGCCAAGTTAAACACTAGCAATAACCTCATAATCGCAACTGATGTAACTTCCCAAGATGCTTTGCGCTGATTTGCCGCTTACTTGTAGCGTTATGCTTACCGTTTTTTGCAATATATTCAAACCAATCCATATTTGTTTGTTTCCATTTTCTCCTCAGAATGTGAGATGCAGAAAGATTAGAGAGAAGATTATTTTAAGAGCAATATATGGGTGAACGACTCACGTAAATTCAGTGCCATGTTTTCCTGATAACAAAAAGACGGATAAAATAAGTCTCCTCTGTATATTCCTTTGTACCCTGTTGACCATTTAAACATTAGGAAGTTTCACATGCACGCTTCTGTTATTCCAACATAGACAGGGTTTTGGTTATTTTCAAGAGTCTAAAAATTATTGGTAGAAAAGGTGACAAATATGGCTGCCAGTTCTTGGCCGACTGATTGTGGGTGCTTAGAAATTCGCATTAATCATGATCAAAAATGAAGTTTACAAATTAACATTAATCGGATCTGTCTTATTAAAGATAAATTTAAGACATTTTAGGGGTTTTGTAGGCAGAAACATCTAGCACTACTGCATAATACTAAGCTAATCTTTATTAAAATTACCTAGGTATTTTAATATATCCTTTGTACCAACTAGGAGTTTACTATTTTAACAACATCTGAATAAAATAGGTTTTTTGGGTCTTACTGTGGTTTTGCTTTATCCTTGACTTAAGAGCTTCTTCAGGTCGGGTAAATTGAAAAAATGTGTCTAAATTTTTTATGATATAACGCAGTACAGATTGCGAGAAATAATACGACTCTGTGGAAGATAACGTTTTAAGTCAATGGGTCAAGCGCTATCCTTTATTGACTAACGTCACTAGCTCCGAGATATTCATTTTCTTTTTGCTTCTGACTCAACCGTATAACTGAATCCGTTCGTAGAAGCTTTTTCTATTGGCTAGCTAAAACAGCCTGCCAAGCGACTGATAACTCTACCTAACTGTTTTGTTAGCGTAGTTATCAACCTAAGTATTCGCGAGCGTTTCAGCAATTAAATGCCGACCTGTTCCTTGCATTCCTTTTTGTTTATCTTCACATTTTCCATTTGATTTTGTGTCCCGTGTCTAGAGCGTGTACGGACACCGCTAAAGCTCTTAGTAGGGTTCCGTATTTAGACACTTAGTCAGCCAACATGCCACTTATGGGCGGCAATCTTCATGTTTATACCTCTCACTTTTTGACCTGACTAAACTTTTCCACAATTTTGTGACTTATTATATGACTGCAGGTGGTGGTTACATTTCTCCGAAGCTGCTCTTTCAAAAGTTTCATTGTTAAAAAGAATCTTTGACACATTTGGAAAATCATTCTGATTTTTTCGTTGTTTAGTACATGTTTGGTTGTTTAAAGTTTCCACGCCACTGCTTGTTGAGTTGCGAAGTTTGATTTGGAACTCGCTGCAACTGGCGTTTCACTAACGGCCTCGAATATTTATCAATAATTGATCTGTACACCACTTGCTTTTTGCCTTGCTCTTCTTCTGTTCACGGAGTGTTGGCCCTGCAAAACAGAGAGTATGCGATAACTGCTTAGTTTATTTTTGGATGACGTAAAATGTAGAAGATTACCATACCCGTATTTGTCGGTTCAATATACATCTTCGTCCTAAGCAATCCTCCGTTCCTGAGAACTAAGAATGGTGTCTGCGTTGGAATTGGGCACGCAGAAGGACGATACAATTTACAAGTAACTGCGATATCCTCGTTTCATAGTGAGTTATAAGTATATAATCAAGAAAGTTAAAACGGTTTCAAAACGTTTCCTTCATATCCTACTTTATATAGATATTGTAACCTGCTTATTGACCAACTACTGTGTTTATTAACGTTCTGCTTTCAACCTCTTCCAGATACAGATTTGCCAACAGGGTGTAGTTGCCACCCAATGGCTGATCACAGTTATTGAGCAAACAGAAGCCTTGAGAGTGAAATATGACTTACTATGACACACAACTTTTCCGTCGATTATTTGGTTTACGTGAATAATGATTGCTGTCCCATGCTGTAATCATACGTCCGACAGCTCTGTGCTATCCACAATGTGTTATGTTTGAGTGTCTTAGTGAATAGGGAGCTTACGGCGAAACTAACCATTATTTCATTGGGATCAATGGTCTGGACTGATTGTTGCCGCGCGAACTCATAAGCGTTACTTACGAACATATTTGTTCTCCAATGTATAGTTAACGACAAACTTGACTGTTATCAGAGCGGTACGTGTTTTCGATAATACCATCTATACTTGACCGGACGTGGAATTCCGACTTATGCCTCTTCGGCAGCTGATGGATATTGGAATTGGAATTGATGGATTCTGGTATGCGACTTGCCATTTATCCAACCTTTGGTGATCCTTTCGTAAATCAATTTGGTTCCGACCTTCTTTTTCCCCTCATTCGTCGCGCACAATACGGTAATTTTCGCGAACGGTTTATAGTGCTCCGTTATAAAATGCTGACCTATTGTTTCTACATAATTTAACAGGTTCATTAACAATAGGGTCTAATATTTTTGTTTTCTCGATAATGATGTTATGAATAATTTTAAAAGCTGGAACATATTGTTGTGTCAGAAGTTATACTGGGTGCAGTACATTGTCCCGGCAATAGTTTAGTGCTGAGGTACTCATCTGTCAACGTATTTTAAATGTTACTATTTATTCACACTGACTTGATTCGTTGTATTTTATAGAACGAAAAGCAAGATTCAGCCTAACTATTTCATACTTTGATAAACCAAAATTTAAAATAAAATTCTTAGTTTATGTTCACGCCAATATTTGAAAACAATGCGTTCCCGATCACAGTGCTTGATAGGCAAAATTTTATACGCTCATGTGGAACAACTACTAAGCTTACATACATGCCTACATGAATATTCCCCGTTATATTTGTCGACTGTTCCTTACTAAAAGCAATATTTGGCTCAGAGCTATATTTTTTGGCCTAAAAATTAATTGTGACTACTTGGTATATCTGGTGAATTTTGGTCTTTGTGAAATACAAAAGGGATACTTGTATTGAAACTTTCGGTAAATAGATTTTTGTATACTATGGTAATCAATTATTACGGGTGCCTACTTGATTGCTCTCAGTAGTATGGGTAATAAAAATTTAGTAAAGTAGCCAATTCATTCAGTTGTTGCCCTAATGAACTCTGTTATACAGAATAATTGTCAGATTATTGCTGGTATCCGGAAAAAGTTTTGTTTAATTAATGGCAAAATTTACCGGTTTTATAAGACTTAATATTTTGTGAACAACATGTATTAGCGTTGACATTATATAGCTTATGGTTTAATTAATTCATGGAATTATAGTGCATTATGTAACGTTCTGTATAAGTTCATCACTTACACGTGTTCTTTTATGTAAAGCCTAAAATAATAGGATCACCTGCACGTGAGAGTTTCGGTTTTATTGCCTTAAATATACACAATTGTCTCTTTGGCCAATAAATTTTCGATTGTGGTGTACCGTCATATATGATTATAAGTTCGTCGTGATCATGTGTGGTCGTAAAGAATCGACACAATACTCGAGACATATTAGTGTGATTACACTGATACATCTTGGATTTGTCAGCGCTGCCATATGCATATGCCATTCATCGCTTGTTTAGCACGCATCATTGTTTTACTCATTACTGCAAATTTAGCAAGATTTTCACTAAAATCAACTTGCATACCTCTCCGCTTAGCTAATCCTAGAGAGCGTTGTTTCCGCCATCCATACGTTTCCTCACTACACGAATCTGGTATTTTGTTTGATTACCGCGAGCTTCTCATAAGTGCGAGCGAAGCGCGCTCTTGCAAGTTAAACTTGCTTTTTCGAGGCAGACAGATATGGCATCAAATAAAGGAAATCAACACTCCGACCTCATTTGTAAGGCTCCTCATTCCTTTTGAACATGCTTGGCGTATACTTGAAGCCGCCGCTTGAATACATTATTCAGTCGCGCCAACCCTAAAAGAAGCGACAAATCACTGCACTTCACACAACTGGCGCAAGATGACGAAGAATGTAAAAAAAGATTTGTCCACTATATTCATCAACAGCGGCTGTATACAGTAAAAGTGTATAGTGAAAGTTATTGGCGTCTACTAGGCTATCCTAAAAACGCAAACCACAGTTTCCAACGATCCTTATTACTGAGCCGAAACACATAACTTGTGGCGCATAACTTTTATCTGAAATGAAGTAGAACCGACCAGATTATCCAGGTAAGTTTTGTTAACTATGAGTTTCACAGCACTGGAACTACCTTCTAGTGTATGCAACTAATAGCACTAATTTTCAATACCCACGAATATTAAATCATGGCATGCGTGCAAAATAAACAGTAGACGGTGTAATGAGCTTCTTAAAATCCTGGCAAGATTACACCTACGTGTATTTTGTTAAACCAGTTTGTAACTCATGTATCTTGCGATGTATGTAAACGATGTATCTTTAGTCGCTCCGGAGCGGTCGCAAAAACGTGCACCCCTGCTTTATTTGCCTTGCAATCTTTGGATTTATTCTCACAGAGACCTACGTGCCATCATTCGATTTGGCTCCGCGAGCTCCTTCTACCACTGTTTATCTATTGGATCTATCATTAGCGGATTACCAGCAAACTGCCCTCTTGCAATTTCGAAGTCAGCCGTATTTGCACCTTTTCGGAGGATTTATTTTTTCTCTCGGCACACAAGAACTCTTTTGCTCTTATTTTAAAGAGCTTTTTGTGAGTCACCTGATCAGCTTATCATTATTCCTTCAACTCGCTGTACAAAGCGACAGTCGTCAATTTGGTACGCCTTTGGAAAAGCCACTATCGTCATTAGACAGTAGCTTCCAAGTCATCTTGCTTTACCTAAATCCTACGCTGCATCGCTGCCTATCAATTTACCGACTGGATCGACAGCATGCACGTCGCCTATCTACCCTAAGGAACGTATGGCTTATCTGGACGCGACACGCCTGACCGCCTGACCTCAAACCAGCGCCGATAGCCACGCTACGAAAAGTGAAGCAAAGTCAAACAGTACCACTTTTTTGCTATCCCTTAAAACAGCACGCCTACCCTTAACATGTCTCGTATGAAGAACAAATGCGAATCATGTGCTTAAGTGGTAAAAAATGGTCTGGTATGTACCATGTGTTTGCAATGCTGTTAAACTAACTGCCTTAGGACGGGGTAGACAAAAATAAACACTGCAGAGGCGTTTTGCTCCTGCCAAGTATACAATTCTATCGCATTTGTTAGCTGTCTAGCTGTGCTACTGTAGAAGTGTAAAAGACTAACAGAAGTGGTTAAGTAACTGGTGAGCGCCAGAGTCACACCAATGGGCGGAAAAGGACCTGCACATGTGAGTGAAAATAACACCTCGAATTCTGTAGTCAGCCGAAGAAGTGAGCCACGCGTCCCAATCTAACCCCAACGACAGCCTCCAGCAGCAACAGCTCCATTCTCTATCCCACCTATAAGTAAAAACATTGACTGCAGCGCGCCTGCCTCAACTTCTGTACTGTGTGCTGCACCTAGTCGTCTGTTCGCTACACACAAGACGGTAAGCTGCAGTCAACCAGCAATAGTGAACTACCCGGCAACTTACGCATCAGTTTCCGCCAAGCATACAATGGAAAGAGTACGGGTAACATTCGCGCCCGGACTAGAGATAACAAAAGTGTCACTGCACGGAGGGCATCCATCAGTGCCGTTCACAGATTCACCTAAAACACCGAATCCTAAGCCTCCAAATCAAAAACCAGTACCCACCAGACGCAACTATGGTGCAATAAACCTTGTGTGCACAAATGTCTCCGAATCCAAATCCAAAACAATTAAGGAAACTTGACGGAAGATCGAAAACAGTGTGGTTCCATCTGTACGTCGATCGGTGTCCATGCTAACCAACGACATTAAAAGGAATCTCTTGTCACCCAAACATGTTGCACTACGGCGAACCCCGGTTACTTAGGGTGACACTAAACTCCGCGGACGAAACTGAGGCTGTTCTGCTGTCTGGGAATCTTCTCTGCAACGACTCAAGTGGAGTGCGTATACTACCTGAAATCCCATGTAAAGGACTTTCAGATGATCTTGAAACAAAAAAGGTACAGAAAATGTTAAGATAAGAAAAAAGTGATTGCTCACGGTGTTCCTGTTCTTACTGATTTCTCTTCCAAAGATGCTCAGATGCACGACCGCTAGCAATAGCACTACACCCGGGAGGCTCTTTCTCACGAAAATGTCTTTGTCACTTCGCTGACAAGTATTTCCATATCACCAATCTAAAAGGGAACAATGAACAAGGAATTGAACAATGAACAATGCATTTATACGCGTTAAGAAGCGTTGCTTTACATGTCCCGTTGGATAGTTGGTGGGGATTTCAACATAACAATAATTATGATAAGGATAGTAAAATAATTAATACTTTTAGTATGGAAGTAAGGACGTATCGTTTGCTTCGCAGTCCTACGATTCTCTTACATTCACAGCACCCACAGTTAACAACAAATAATTCCATGGCAGACTCAGGATGTAGGATGGGGAGGTGGTGTTAAGTGACAAAGTGTAGGTGGATGAGTGCATCGTCCAACCGTCTTTTAAATACTGTTAGTGTCGGTGCAGAGACGACCGATTCTGGGAGAGCATTCCACGGGTGACAGACACGAATGGAAAAGAAATTTCTGCGGCACTCTAGAAAACTGTTTTGTACTGCGAGTTTCAATGGGTGGCCCCTCAGGTTTGTATTGTTGCTGAGTTGCAGTAAATGGTGGCACATTTAATGTGGGTCTCTCAGAATCAATATGCCATAACCAGGTCGCCTCGTAGTCTGCGAAAACGTCCAATGTACAATGCCTGTCGTTGCATTCTCTTCTGGCAAGTAATATTGCGCATTCCAATTACGTTCTTAGATGCCCGGCATTGTGGCTGCTCCAGTGCATTAAGGTCGTGTTTCAGCCATGAGTACGATCCCAAGCTGCTAAAACTTGTGTTGCAATCATAACTAACAGCAAACACCCTACTAAAGAACTGACTAAATTCCGTTGCAGATTGCCAACAGAAATTCGTCTGAAAGCAGCGGGAACACTAGCACCCTTCTAATGACAATTCAATTGAGGCACAACGCTGAATGAAATCGCCAACTGCCATACCCGACTCTGGGATGGTTTCAACAGCAGCCATGATATCCGGAGGGACACAGTGGAGAAAGAGCAATACCGGGATCCGGGGCATCCGATACTTGACTACATACCAAATTCGTCTCCAGAGTATGCAACCCATCCACAAAACGATTAGTCGCCGACCCTTTTTTGGTCGATGTAAACTCACGTGATTCATCCAACCAATCTAACACGCTTTTGGTCTCCGAGAAACTCTCATGCATATACACAAATGCCCAAGGTCTACTCAGCAAATTAGCTGAATTAAGACTTCGGCACATGTCAGCAGCTTGGAACCTCATCGCTGTCACCGAAACTTGGTTGCGCTGCGCGATAACGGATGCTGAAATTGCGCAAACATGCATGTCGGTTGTCCAGAAGGATCGAGCCAGCAAAGGTGGTGGGGCAGCCCTCTACTTTCGTAAAAACATGAAATGCAAACGCATAAACGATTTGGAAACCGACGTACCTGACGCCATTTGGTGTAATTTCCGGCTAAGAGGGAACGATCTTGGCCTATTGGTTGTTGTTTACCACCCACCGTCGTCTACTCCTGAGATGGACTGCAAGTTGTTGGCTGCGTTGAGGCAAGTCATAAACAGGAAGTACAGTCACATTGTTGTCACCGGTGATTTCAACCTACATGTTGTAGAATTTCAGGTCACACCAGGATGGCAATACAAAGCAGAGTTGCAAGATCTGGTTTCAGACTTCCGGATTTATGGCCACGCCATTACGCCCCCCAGATACAGGGAACTAACATGCCATTTATTTTGGACCGAATATTCACCACTAAAGAACTGATGATGGAGAGAGTGATAACAGATACTCCTTTGGGCCGCAGTGATCCTGCGACGCTATTGTTTCATTACATGTGCTACGCGGATTATCCAGTAGAGCTTACCGAGGAATATCGTATCGTAACCAACTACTAAGACCTGTCCGACCTAATTGATGCAAAAGCTGGTCTTTCTTAGCTGAATTAACCCCTGAGGTGGCCTGCGGTGAATTCGTCAACATATTTACCAAGCTCATGGCTAGGACATCTGAAGCCAAACTCTCCCGACCTAGAGGGCTGAAGGCTTTCGTAAGGAGCAGGACACGTAAGTGCATGGCATTAAGGGACTTGGCATGGCAAACTTACATGGCCTCCCCGAACGACCATACCTGGAAGGCCTACACAATACAAAGGAACCACTGTGTCAAACTCGTCCGGGAGGATACACTTAAGAACCAACAAGGTTTGGTGGAAAAGCTTTGCTCCAATCCCAAACTGCTATACAGACACGTAAACAATTTGCGCCGTGTTAAGCGCGGTATTCCTTCTCTGCACAAAGCATGCGGGTTAGCCCAAACCGCACAAGAGGCGGCCAACGTCCTTGGACAACGATTTGGCCGTACCTTCCAAAGCGCGCAATCCCCATACATCCTGCCTAAGCAGATAACGCCGCCTTCAGGGCTTAATCACATATCGTTCACCTCCGCAGCTATACTGAAGAGGCTGATGTCACTGCGCGAGTTCAGCTCTCCGGGTGCGGACAGCGTTCGACCGAATGCGTTGAAAGTTGCTACCATGAGTTTGGCAGGACCATTAACAATTTTCTTTCAACGCTGTCTGAACGAGATGCACGTCCCCACGATGTGGAAGCACGGAATCATCACGCCTATCTACAAAAGTAGTAGCCGTGCTGAACCAGCAAACTATCGCCCGATAACACTACTGCCTGTGGTCTCCAAGATTATGGAGTCCATTGTAGCTGACGCTTTGATGGGGTACCTGGAGAACAAACAAATTCCCGTTCCGGAACAGCATAGATTTCGCCAAAAGCACACCTGTACAACTAATCTCTTGATTGCTCGTGCAAGCTGGACGGAATCCGTGGACGCTGGTGTAGGAGTCGACGCGGCCTACTTGGATTGCTCAAAAGCATTCCAGAAATATGGAAACGGGGATCCTGTTCTGGGCTGGATATGTGACCTTCACGTGCAACGTCACCTGAATGTGAGGGTTCGAAACAACCTGTCGGAACCCATCAAAGTTTAGTGCGGCGTACCTAAAGGCTCCCTACCTAGACCCCGCCTGTTCCTGATTTTCATCAATGATCTCTCGCGAGTGCTATCTCCTAAATGTTTGCCATGTGCTGATGATCTAAAGGTATGGCGTACTATAGCTGCAATGGAGGATCACACAGTGTTACAGGAGGACCTGGACAAAGCGCACACATGGTCCATCGAGAACATGCTGCATCTCAACGTCACCAAATGCAAATTTCGTTGCACACGGCACAAGAGTATGCACAAGTAACGCCTAGGACCACAAATTCTACAGCGGGCTTCTCAAAAGTGCGATCTCGGTGTGATAGTTCAATATAACCTTGGTTGTTGGATGCAGACTGAAAAATCAGCTAAGGAAGCAAACCAGTACCTCGGTTTTCTTCACAGAGCTTTCGGGAAGTTTGACCCTTCAGTCTTTCCAAAAAGGCTTAGTGCTACATGAGGCCGCACAGGGATACGCTATTCAAACATGACAACCCTGGCTGAAGCATCATCTCACTGCGCTCGATACTGAAAAACATAGGGCAACGAAGAGCGTCAGTGGTTTGTCCAGTCTCGCCCATCCACTCAGGCTGGAGACTCTCAAAATATGCAGTGGACGTTATCGGCATCTAAGGAGCGATCTCATAAGGGTGCACCTGATTCTGAGAAACCCCATCCACCCATGCCATTCCATTATAATATTCAGTCAAAAGACCCCGCTAAGAGGTCACCAGTTTAAGCTGGTCACACAGTACAGCCGCCTAGAATGTCGGCGAAACTATTTTTCCCTCTGAGCACGATGTAGCAAAACAAAAGCGACAGCCAATTGGAGAAGCCGATAAGCTTATAGTCATTGTACACCTATACGTGCCGATGAGAATTCCCCAGGCGCAGCAGAGCAAACTGATGTTTTTGTCGAATGAGTCCATTAATATGAAAAGTACTCCACTACTATTGGTTGAAAAGATGATCTCTGTGGTGACCAAAATCCGAACGCAAAAGTGACCCTCTTCTCGTTTACAAAAATTGGTTTTTATAATCTAGGATTGAACCGTACTTCGTTAGGCAAGCAATCAATCGGAGCAACTTGATCTCCCATTCTCTAATATTATGATCCACAAACAATTTCATTAATACGCTGAGGGGAAATTGTTTCTTTCAACCTGCCCGAAGCTTTTCTGGGGATACGTTGTTGTGCCGGACTTGTCTAATCCAATGACACATTAAAATTCCTGTGCCAATACACCCTCAAAACATGAAAGTCAATCTGGTAGTATCTGACCATGTTGTTCAAAAAGAAGGCAAGTAAATTACAATCGCTATCGCGACAGAAACCGTGCTTGATCTGTTATTCAGGACATCTGATTATTTGTAGAAATCCAAGAGACTGAGAAGCGGTTCGTACCACGAATACATATATATGACAAATTCAACCTCTTGAAGAAAATGCGCAAACTTTTTCTTTGCCGTTCAGTTATTATTGCATTTATCTCGAGCTGAGGCTTCCAAGCGCATGGGGAATCACGGAGCCAGTCAAATGCTTTCTGACATTAGCCTGACTTCTCAAGTTTGCCATTTTTCTTGCAATGCACTCAAGGGAGAATTAGTGTTGGTACTGCATTGAGGAAGCGGCTATAGCAATACCTACCCTCGTTGTATTTCTGAAGGCTGGCCATGGCTTCAAGCATTTTATGGTAGAGCTGTGTT
This sequence comes from Dicrocoelium dendriticum, assembly GCA_944474145.2. NCBI lineage: Eukaryota > Metazoa > Platyhelminthes > Trematoda > Plagiorchiida > Dicrocoeliidae > Dicrocoelium > Dicrocoelium dendriticum. Next base: position 75,202,296 of record OX104060.1, on the reverse strand, counting down.
CGGATACCACAGCAATATGAAGTGTCCCATAAACACCACATCATTCCTTAATAAATGACAGATCAATTTCCTGAGTAAGGTTCCTGTCTAAATCGGACGTTTCGGTGCATCATCTAGGTTGATCAAGTACACGTGATTTGTATTCGTATGCACTAGATAATCACTTAAGTAAACGAGACGCTTGCATGCGATCAGTCCACGCAAAATCTAATGTATCTGGCATTCAAATGATGTATGGAATTTGGTAACTTACTCGGAATGATCTGGAATTCACACAAGCCATACTGTAAGCCGAAAGTAGTATAAGCTGGACCGCACTTTGAGAAGCAACTACCAAGTATCCAGAAGCAAAATCAAATCTGCTGAAACGAGTTGAGCTGCCACGTGTGCAGTGCATTCCGACGATATTGGAGAGAAAACATTTATCAACAGGTTACCTTGTTTTACAAATGTGCCATCGGTCTCCTTTACCAGAGAAAAAGTGAACCACTGGGGAGATAGATGAAGGAACGAATATTTTATCGAGCATGTCATCGGCCATTATCAGTATATGATACCGCCTGTAAGTTGGGATTCGTTTCCGTGACCGGAACACAGGCTTAACATCTAGACATCAATGGTATCCTTCACGACAACGGTAGAGCAAATTTTCTTCGTTTCCTCAGCGAAAGCTGTTGACGGCCTCAGTAAAATGTCTTCTAAAAACTTCAGGGTAAGTACCCAAAGAAGATTTTGGTAGGAACAATAACTGGTTCATCAACAAGTTTGCTTCTGTTGACTCACAGATCGGTCACTTCCTACGCCCAACGCTTCAATGAGGTTCAGCGCAACATTCAAGGAGTCCATAAGCAAACATATTTTCCTAATCGTAACTGATATATCAGTCCTCGTAGTATGCTTAATGCGATGGTGATGGCAAAGCGGTGTTTGGATACAACAAATTAAAGCTGTAGTTTCCGAATAGAGATGGACTCTAGCAAAAGTATGGAAAAACGTGTAAAACGCGTAGTCGGTGGATCTAAATTGTCCGTATATGGTTCAGAAGTGTAACCAATCAGTAGCTACCTAACCAGAGTTTAAAACGCCGTTATACACCGTTCAGTCAACCAGTCAATCAAGTACAAACTAAAAATAAACGCCAAGAGAAGTGGATTATTTATGATTATGCAGTGGCCCATGATTGTATGAAATAATACCCCGAGAAAACATTAAAAGTAGGAAGTAACGAACAAGCTTGTTTTCAGTGGATCATCATCAGACTAGTACAACCACAAATATTTATGTCCAAAATGAACACGTGAATTACAGGCGACAATAAATCAAATATCTCATCAATAAGGCTAGGTGATTAGCCCTACCTATGTAGAGTCTGGAGAAATGGCGTGATATGTCTGCTTGCTTGTGTTAGTCTTGAGCCAGGGTAGACAGAGCGCCTGTACAAAATTCTTCTGTGCACACAACACCGCGTATGGAGCCGAATTGCGATTGTCTCTGCTGTCTACAGCAGACGGCATCTGACAACGCTCGCGCGGCGTCCTGGCACACATTAGATCGGTTGGAATGAATCTTTTAAGTTGATTTTGCTGTTAGCATACAATAAGTGTGACAATACTGCGCTCGTCACATTCTTCCAAACAGCACTGTATAGCCAAGCGAGATTATGCTCGCTATCTCTAACGGACAATCGCCTGGTCGTTTTTTCAACATACCTTGTTTGACACGAGCAAGATAAATTGTACTCACAGAAGGAAAATTCCGACCACGGCATCCTGTCTGAGTTATTGGCAGATATTGGGTGTTGATGTGAAGCTTACAACTAAGTCCGCCGCAGAATAAGTTTCGGCAGTGGCTGGGGTAAGTCTTCTGTGGTTCGCTGCGCTATCGACCAGGCGACTGTCTGTTAGAGCTCGAGAGCGTCGTCCCGCTTGGCTATCCGGTGCTGTGTGGAAGAATGTGACGAGCGCAGTATTGTCACAGTTATTGTGTAGCAACCATCAAATCAACTCAAAATTTCATTCCAACCGATCTAATAGTGCCAGCTGCGGTCTGCCTTGGACTGCAGAGGCAACAGTAATTCGGCTCCATACGCGGTGTTGTGTGCACAGAAGAATTTTGTACAGGCGCTCTGTCTACCCTGGCTCAAGACTAACACAAGCAAGCAGACATATCACGCCATTTCTCGAGACTCTACATAGGTAGGGCTAATCACCTAGCCTTATTGATGAGATATTTGATTTATTGTCGCCTGTAATTCACGTGTTCATTTTGGACATAAATATTTGTGGTTGTACTAGTCTTATGATGATCCACTGAAAACAAGTTTGTTCGCCACGCCCTACTTTTGATTGTATGAAACTATCCTGTGCTTGCTCACTTGATGTTTGATAACACCTTATCATGTGTTACTTCTTTAGGTCATTGCTCTGATTTTGCAACGCGTTTGTGGTTCTCCTGACGGTTTAAAATGAATGGTATGCAATTTGCCTTTGACCCTCCTGGTCACAGACTGAACTCCGTATCCATCGGAGTAAATTCCAAGATGTAGAAAGGTTGTCCGCATAAGTTGGTTCACAACGGCTGACTCATCTCCAGATTTGTGGTATAAAATGTAAATGCACCTTAACTCTAAGTGGTATGATGACAAATGAGGAATTAGTCAACAATGTGCCATCTCCTGTTGAACACATTCAGGACGGGTAAAACAGAGCGTATTCTGTTAGTTAACTGGAATTGAGTTTTCTAACAGACCCTCGTGTTTAGGCATGGACTAAGAGTAATGTGTTGTGGTTTGATTAACTGAGTGCGCAGTCTGTTCGCACTTTGACTCTTCCAGCGTCGACACGTAGATGATAACTACCTGTAGAGCATGCCAAGCTTGGCAAACGCGTAAGGAAAAGAAATTTCTTAGGCATTGCAAGCGACAGTATCGCTTTGCCAGCTGGGATGTTGAAATCTGAGAATGCATTTGAGACTAAGCTCTAGCTGGTGGCGGCACTTGCGGATGCAGTCTATCAAATCTGGCGTTAAAATGCGTTCCGATTGTAATCTCTGATGTTGTCCGCTGAATACTCCGAGCACTCGAAGCCTTCGTTCATACGGCAAATTATACAAGCCTTCAAAATCTTGCTTGCCAGGCCTTGGGGTATATCTAAGGCTGTGAGTTCTCACCTCAGCTTTGACCGCTCGACTTTTATTTCAATATTGCAGACACTTTGGAAGTAAAGTTAAATTTAGACCAAGTTAGGAAGTATTGGCCTCATACAGAATTCCCCTTATATGCTTGGCTAGTTTCGTAAATCCCTGATCTTTACGCGCAGTGATTGAATCACTATTAAGCGAGACCTTTAAGCACAAATATGCAGCCAACAGTGTTTATGAGATTTAAATTGTAATTAATCAAACTGTTTTGACTAAATTTGGGTCTATTTTCGATTTGACGATTTTGTTAACAACTTGTTATGGGGAATATTCAGCGTATTCCGCTATTTCACAGATTAAGTGCTGGCTATTGTTACCCGTCAAACCATACTAGTTCAAAATAGATCAGACATTTTGCTAATTGGAGAACCGAGTGTCCAGTGTTTCCTTTTTTAATACTCGGTCAATAATCACGAAGTATCTAATGTGTGCCGGAATTATTGTAGCAGCTAGCAACGCAGCAAGAGCCAGTGTTATCAAGAGCATCCTGCAAACATAAAGATTCCCGACCAAACGGAATGTTTGTTTAGGTGACTTTTGCTTGAAGCTAGTAAGTGTCCCACCAGATACAGTTGTCTGAGATGAAAGCTAAGAAACTTTCTCATAGAGCGCGCCTCCGCATTCGCTTCGCCTTTCGCTTCTGTATTACAAAATGAACAAGCGCCTCCTACTGAAGGCGACAATATTGATTGGATAACAAATGAGTCCTTGAAAAACCTCACCATGTGGCGGGCTTAATCTAATAACACAAAAGCGCTTTCGGACATCACATTACCTGTTTTGGCTAAAATGTTTAAAGTTTATCTTACGAAGGTTTATTTCTAAGATTAGAAATGGTTTGTGTTAAACACTAATTCCAAAAGTGAAAATATGTTGGCCCACTTACCTGACAGTTAATTTTCAAACTAAATTGAGAAAATTATGAGAAATTATTTGGTACAGCTTTTGTGGTCTTCGTTGTTTAACGCCAGATATCTTTTATAACACAAAGAAAAAAATCGAAGAGTTAAGGCTGAAAACGTTCGTAGTATGGTCTGTAGGAAGTACATTTGATCAAAGCAATAATTTTCTCAGAAACCTAAACCGCACCTCTCGAGGCATAGTTAGTATCAACTCTGACACATGAAAACTTGCTTACCCCGATTTCGTTTGATCAAGAGAGCAGTGTTTATTTAAATCTTGTTGTCACCCGATGAAAGTAAACCATTTTGTAGTGAGCCATTTGCACGTATTAACGTGCTGTGCATCAGTAACCAAAAGGGTATTCAGCGAACCGGAAGGCAGCCAGCCAAAAGCGGATTACGTCGAGGGCCCAGCGCGAGGAAAACATTGTACGCCGCAGACGGATTTGCTGTGATATATCACAAAAGCAGTAGGCGCAAATACTTCAAAAATAACACACACAACCTCCAGAAAGACTTTTGATTATATGTAAAGTTAATGGCGCTCGACAAATTCCACAGCATGAAGGCTTGCTGCCAAAAAACTCGTTTTGCATCTCCTAGGTTCTTAAAATGCTACTTGTGCAAGGCACCGTAGATCAACTTCAATAAAACAAATTACGTTATGGCAAAAACAGCTTAAATCGAAAAAGCGACTAGTGGCGGACACATTCAGAGGAAAATATCTTTCGGCTAGTTTTTATCCCGTTTTATAGAGCGGTCAATTCCAGCTGGTAAACACAGTTTGTTATGACAAACGGGACAAGCCCTTAAAACCTTGGTCGCCCACCGTAGTGTAATTTGGACTGCAGCCATATCGCGTGTCAGCCGTTGTTGTCAGCTCCTGGATCGTTTATTGTACACGGGATATCACGTGCGCAATCTGTAAGACACCAGCATAGCGGGTCCTAGCTTTGTACACATCGAATGGCTCAGAACATCTCAGCTCATAATGCATTACCACATTATGCTTGTGCTGATGTGAAATGTTTTTCAAGAGCTGATCTTTCATCTTGTGTGTTATGTGACAGCATTGTGACCAAGAAACAAAGGTCACCTAATATCCGATTACATCTTCACATAGCGGTCGATAATAAACTGTATGACTGAAATATTTTGATTACACTTGTGGCGCTGAATGTTTTAAAACTCAGAACTTGGAATATTAGACGCGTGCGTTTCTGAGAGATGGGTGAGAAAACAGAAGTTTGGGGATAAATCTTGATCCTACTGGCATGATCCAAAGGATGAATATAAGAAACAGAATTCTTGAATTAGACTTTAATGGGTGTGTTTAAAATTGATGTGATGATAATGGGAAGAACAAATGCGGGAAAAATAAGATTGCGATCACACAAAAGTGAAACATCTGCTCGGTGTAGACATTTGTTTTGTGGTGTGTATGTAAACAGTTAGTGAACTAGGGATATTTTGTCTGCTTAATACGCACTCACTTTATAAATATGTCAACAAAATAAACTTGTTTTTCTCCTTTACTAGCTTAGAGTGTAGGGTCCATTGACACACCGTACCACTTTACATTTTATATTAGGTTAAACGAAAGCGGAGGTTGTAAACTGGTGGTTATCCGGTTAAAACTGGTGGACCCAAAGTCATAGTGTAGCTTAAAACGCAGGAGGAATGGGAAGCAGTAATAAATATTTAACAATACCTAGAGTATGTAGAAGGAAGCAAACAACTTGCTAAATAAAATAGAAAGGGCATTACGGTCAACAGTCTTGGCCATCGGTTTGCCCTTTATTCTTAACAACACTGGATCGCGGATCTACAAGGCAGGCAGAAAATGCCATTATATCATTGGTTCAAAATTTGTTATATCCGTGTATAAACCATATTCACTCCATTCATGCAACATAACCGGCAATCCAAGCAAGCTGCTGAGGTGATTACTCGCTCAATGGCATAAGTGGATAGATGATAAAAGTAAGTCCCCGGCAGGATTCGACAACCGCATAATACTGAAGAATCCAAATTTGATGAAATGGCCTTCTAGCCCTTTGATGGAAGTGTGTGGCTGTCCGCCTAAGTCTAGCTACGACGATACGTTTCCCACTACACAAAAAATTACCTTACTACTTGCTTAGAAGCAATTGACATTGCTTTTCCTTATATAATAAAGTATACTTGATGAAGACGGTTAGGTGCCGGAAACGTATGGGTAAAATTTGTTAAGAGCCGACTAACTGCTATATTATTTTGGATGTGGGATAATTATTCCAGTGTTGAATGTGTTCAATCAACGACTCATATCGAACAACATGCAACAACTATAAAAGTGAAATATTTAAGTGTAAATATCTTAGGACGAATCTTACGGTTAACAGTCCGTTCTGTCTTGTTTTAGTTCGTCTGTAACGGCATAGGAGCGCGTTTCTACAAGGCAGGCGGTAAGTGACCCTATAGCATCCGTACAATTTTAGTTCCATCGATGCTTCCAACGGTGCGCGGCCTACATTTTCATAGATCCTTGCCAGCCTACGCTTATTCATTGGCCTATATTGTATGCGGATGTACATGTGATGCTGAGAGTGCTAAGTTTCATCGAAAAATGCAGCACGCTTCAGCACGACTAAAATAGCCCGTGGACTTCTGGTTTCCAGTCAACCCAGACAAGCTTGTACACATGAGCCCCGAAAACGGCGCTGTCGGCGGAATCAGTAATCACAGCTGTAAAATAATACATTCGACACATTTCGTGGAAGACTTAGGTGAACCTCTAGACGAACACCTACAAGTTAGAGGTTTTCCGTGCTTAAATACGATTTCACCTGCGATATCGCCGGATTTTTCTTTATAACGACAATGCTATGGCATGCCTCAACTGCCCAAGCATTATCGTTGTCACTAGTACAATTAAACAAAGTTGAGAAACATTGCAGTTACTGTGCGGCAATACCAAAGATAAGGTACATAAAAAATTATGACATAATGCGTTACAACTAAAAATTGAGACAACACAAAAATAACTCGCTTAGTATCCTATTCTGAATAAAATGTGGAATCGAAGTGTTTTGAAAGAAACTAAGCGCGAAGGAATGGATAACGAAGGCTACAACATGAAATCACTGAAGTCATCTGTTCTTGATATCAAAAAATGTAGTTAACCAAATATATTCTTCGTGCTAAGGACTGCATTTCGGCGATTTGGAAGTATCAGACGACGCTAGGTTCGAAGTATAGGTCTTCATTCATCTTGACTAAGTCATCAGTAGTCATTCATCCACCTCTTCCATCTAGACGTTGATAAGTCAAACAAGACGTGGCCAGAGTTGATGCGGTGGTAAGCGCAACTCGGCGATCAGCCATCGGAGCCTAGTGCGTGAAAAGACCGTGCTGAGATGTTCAATCGCTCATGTTACACAAAATATGACACATCCAACATACGTACTGCTCATGCTGTGTTTTTAACGGACATGGACTAAACTGTGAGTTAATTAGCCAAGTTTCGAAGCCGTATAGGATGGTTAAACATATGACCGCTCGAGTAATGTCGCGCCGGTGTTAGACTTGGTGCAGTTTAGCATAACGCTTGGACCTTTCGCTATATGGTGGAGGAGCTAAATTTCTACTAAACGTGCGCTTTTATAACAGTCTAGGCACTTTATTTTTACTAAGGATTCTATCTGAGCACGATTAAAAGGTCAATGAATTAGCGGGTTTCTAACTATCACTGATAAGAACCATGAAATTTGAGGTCCAAGACATGGCCCGGAAAGGTTGATAGCCAGTGTTTTTTTAGCACACATCATAGCAAAGTAAGATGACTCATAGATTATAGCAGCGCCATCATAGTGCTCCTAGTCAAAAATCTGATTGTTTGAGTCCAGCTCAGTAGCACAGTGTACAGGTAATTTTAGAACTTTGCAGAATTGCGAGTATGTCGAAAACGTCTGCACGAGGTTCACCATACCTTTTATGGAAAACGGTTTCATGTAGACGCACTAAAGAAAAGTTACTCACGCCCTGTCATTTTGTCGGGTACCAATAGATCCCTAAATAATGTATTTTGCTTGTAAATGTCTTCCGTATGCTCGGAAAAATCTCTCACAAGCGAACACTCTCCATCACAAAAGTATACTATAACAACCTTGTGCGGTCTACTGTAGAGGGGCGTCATGTCATTATTTTTAAACGGAAGTTCATCCATGATTAGGACCATCTTCAAGGGCATGCAAAATACTGTATTTGCTTAATTGCAACAATATACTCATGGAGTAATTACTTAAGTACTTTGAAATCTCACATTCGTTAGTCCTAAATAAGGAGTGTAGTGATTCTGATATCCAAAGATAACGTAAATTGATAGAAGAACATGCATAAAACAGGTGATATTATCTTCCTATTCCCTTTACCTTTTGTAAAGACTGTGGATAGGTGTATCCTTTCTTATACCGTAATGTGAAGTTCAGGGTTCAAGTTTACATGTTTGCGAAACATATATTTGGGACCCATATCGTTTTTACACTACATATACAGACAAATTTACATGATATACTGTCTATTGTTCACATCCTTCCACTGTTCATAGATGACGGATAGACATAAATAAATAAATTTGCATCGGTGACAATGCAAAACACGGTTCTGAAGACTGGATCATGGGTGTGAATCATATTTATATATATATATATATATTTATATTTATATAAATATATATATACATATATATGGTTCAGTTATTGACAGTGGAATGTTCAGAAAGAGTGGGTATCAGCGACATGATATGCGGTACTTGTTCCATTTGTTGACAAATAATTTATCGAATCAGTTTCAAGACGATAATTCATCCCGAATATATTGTTGCCTCCAAGCAGGTCAGGTCAAGATTGTTCAGGTTAAACGGATGGTAGAGGATTCCGCCTTACGAGCGTCCAGTTCTTTTGCCGGTAAGGGAAACGGCCCCGTCACTCCGACGTTGGATTTTCTCTTCTTGCTTCTGCAATGGAATGATGCAAGAACAAGAGCAATCTTTGCACTTGCATATGCCAGCATCAAACTACACTACGTATTCCAGTACAACTACAATATTTCTGGAAAAAGATGGACCAACAATCGTCTAAGCTACTTTTGAAGGCTTCTACGGTCTCAGACTCCACTAAATCCGAAGGAAGTTTATTCTAGAAGTTAACTACTCGGTTCATAAAAAACTTTGCTCTGATGTCCAAACGAGTTCTATGATGTTTGAACTTCAGGCGATGCCCGCGCAGATGATCTGACATAGCCAACTCAAATCGATGGGTGGGACTAATACCACTAAGTCCCTTAATGATCTTAAACGTCTCTATCAAATCCTCTCTTAACCAACGCCGTTCCAAGGAAAATAACTCTAAGCAGTGGCAAGATATGTACTGATTATAATGATGATGTAAGAGTTTCTTCAAAACCTGTGGATTGCGTTCCAGTGTGTACCAAAAATTTACATGGAATAAGAATTCCTTCTTTTCGCAATCTTCTTGTCCAATAAATTTCCATTATGTTTATGGTCCGGAAGATGACCAACGTAATGATAAACATTCGATAGTTAAGGCATAGCCATTCGTCCAAAATACTTTGTAGGCAATTAGATGGAGTATTAGAACCGTTCTCAATGGCGAGACGGATATGGAGTACTTTTACGCGTAAATGAAAGTGATTTGAAAATCCGTCAAGCGTAGAGGAAAACATGTACTCTAAAATGCTACCTACTGGAAAACTGTTGTATCAAACCTGTTCCTTCAATATTCACTACTGTATAAATATACACAATTAATATACCTAATATAATGTAACGTCATGTAACCTAATCTTATATACCCACAGTTTACTAAATTTATATTCCCCTCTGTAAGTCTAAAATTACAGTCTTGATTTATTCCAATATTTCAACGGAACAGGGTATACAATGTCGTCTTACCATCAGCTGAGATATTTAGTAGCCATGACGTCTCATATATTTATCCTTTTATAGCTATGTAAGACGAGGTGAGAGGAAGATAATTTTCATTATTTCATACATCATATTACATCCACGATTCCTTAAGATCGATATAAACCAACGGATTTGCTTTTGCAAATTACTAGTTGTGAATTTGAATCCCTAAGGATATTTATTTCACCTGGTGGTTGAAGTGTTGGCTGAGCTCTGCAGGTTTGTTGCTAATATTTCATCCCCACTCGAAGTGTCATCGTTAGTGCGCTTTTATGTAGCCAAACCGAGCGATTTGAAACGTCAGTGTGTGTATGTTTTGGATCATCGAGGCGGATGAGCAGTCAGTCTGAGTTTGTTTGAGCTGCACATGATGATGTAAATTTATCCCTCTGTTTCGTGCCTCATAACGCCAGGTGGCGCCTCACGATTTAATATGTTTATCCGGCGCTCTGTAATGTTAGCAGAAGTTAGTTGTCTTGCATGCGTATTGCTGTGTATACACCACGTACTTTAACGACTTGTTTCAATGAATTGGCAGTAGTCATCATCATAATCATTATACACATCAGCTAGAGGTGGGAAAACACCTCCGCTGTTGTGCAGCAATACTTGGAAAAAAATACATACATAGATACATATAATGCAATACACAAAAGAAAAATAGATACAACAGTCGCGTGCCAGCTGAGCTACCAGCAACGGATAGGCATCGTTCCGGTAAGCTTCCAGCCAGCTACTAGGCAAAAAGAAAAATTTTTATTATGTTTTACCCTAGGAAATGAGATCGTAGATGGAGGGGGTGGCTAAAAGGGATGGGGTGGGACAAAGAAACTCACCGCACGAACGCCACTGAGGTCGGCTCCTTGCCATGTCAGCACGTTTATCCAACCAAACGTGTTCACCGTCTTTTGGACCCCAACCAGGGAACCGAGACGCTCCAACCGAGGCTAGCTCCGAAGTGAGGGACTTCATTCTTCTGGACCAAGTCATCGCTTGGCCACCCCTCCTCTTCTTCCACCCACATCCCCGGTGAGCAAACAACGCACGTCGCGGGAGTCGGTGGGCTGGCATGCGTAACACGTGGCCGAGCCATCGGAGCCTGGTGCGGGAAATAACGGTGCTGAACGGTTCAGATCCTTTTCCTGGGCCGTAAACAATGCGTCGAACACGCTCGTTACTCACGCGGTGTTCCCACCAGATGTGAGCCAAACTGCGAAGGCACCGATGGTCGAAGGTAGCTAGCGTCTTCAAGTCCGCCGACCTTAGGGGCCAGGTTTCGCAGCCGTACAGTAAGGTCGAACGTACCGCTGCATTGTACACTCTACCCTTCAGGGCGAGACTGATGTCGCACCGCCACCATAGGTGGCGAAGGTTAGCAAAAGCACTTCGAGCTTTCGCTATACGGTTCGTGATCTCGTCTTCGATCCCAAGGGCGCTGATACAACTTCCCAGGTAATTGAATTTCTGAACGACTTCTAGCTGATCCCCACCAAGGGTCAGCGCAGGAGGCGATCCCTGCCAATCTTGGAGGAACGATTTGCACTTCGATGGTGCAAAGCAAAGCCCGAAGCGACTGACAGCCAGTGCTAATCTGTCCAGCGCCGCTTGGCACGTCTCGGAGCTGTCACAGATGAGGGCAATGTCGTCTGCATACTCCAAGTCAAGAAGTCGTTCTCCTGGGAGTAGCTCCACACCTTCCAAGTCATGTCCTGTAAATGCAAACTCCATGACTTCGTCAATAGCGAAGTTGAAGAGGAAAGGTGACAGCGGGCATCCTTGTCTCACACCGATGGAGATATTAAAGGGTGGCGACAGCTTGCCGTAAGCCCTCACTCTGCCCGTGCTACGCGCGTATAATGCTGGGATAATGTTTACATATTTCTCGGGCACACCTTTCCTGAATAAACAATTCCAAAGGGCACATCGATCAACCGAATCGAAGGCACCTTTGATGTCGAGGAACACGACTAGGGTGGGCCGCCAATATGTGTGGTGGTGCTCCAACAACTGACGTAAGGTGAAGATGTGGTCGATGCAGCCACGACCCCGACAAAACCCGGCTTGCTCCTCACGAATCTGGCTTTCACGAGCGCCAGTCAGTCTGTGAAGAATTATGGAGGCGAGTAATTTGGAGGCGATGGAGATCAGACTGATTCCTCTATGGTTGCCGCATTCCGAGCGCGAGCCGCCTTTGAAGATGGGAACAAGAACGGAGCGGCTCCAGTCGGTTGGGACAGTCTTCTGCTCCCACAGTTTCACTAGTAATTCATGTAAGGCATCACTAAGAGCAGAGCCTCCGAATTTGAAGAGGGCTGGAGAAAGATCATGTGGTCCCGCGGCTTTGTTCAACTTCAACAGTCCGATCTCACGTTCGACTTCTGAGCGAGAGGGTGGATCCAAAGGGACAGCCCACGGAGCAGGGCAATCACTCGCCGGCGAAGAATCGAACAATTCTAGCCGATTAAATTGCTTTTCAAACTGCTCAGCCCAACACTCCAAACGTTTTGACAAATGGTGAATAGGCTGTCCACTGTCATCACAAATTGTTTCACTAACACCAGGCCTCCTGCTGCCCGTTTCCCGTATCAGACGGAATAACTTACGATGGTTGCCAAGGGCAGCGGCCACTTCCATCTCTGACGCACGATGAGACCACCAAGATTCGCGGTCTCTCTTCAGGCTAACGCGGAGTTTTGCCCGGAGCTCTTTGCATGTTTCATTGTGCTCGCTTCCAGCCGGGATATGCCGGCGAGCGTCGATCAGTTCTAGAGACGGAGAAGAGACCCAATGTCCATGTTGGCATTTAGACATACCACATGAGGATTTGCCCGCTGCTAGTAAGGTCTGGCGAACATGTCACCAGTGACCATCAATTGTCTCCAGTGAGCGATTGCTCAACTCGCATGTCAGCGTACTTCGATACGCATTCAGAACAGCTGGCTTTGTCAGTTGGCTGGTGTCAATACGCTCACAGCATCGTCGTGGGCGTCCACCAAAGCGCATCCGCATGTCAGCACATACAAGTGCGTGGTCGGTGTCCACACCTGTGCTCCAAACCGAGCGACAGTTCTGGATGCAGCCTCTCCAGCGGTAACTAATAGCAATGTGATCGATCTGCGTCCAAGGCTGGTTCGAGGCTGGTGGGCGCCAAGTCTCCCTCCGGCGGGTGCTGTGTCGGAAATTAGTGCTCGCAAGAAATAAGCGAGCATCTTCACACAAATGAAGTAACCGCTCACCGCTGTCATTACGGGAGCCTACACCGTGCTGACCGCCCAGATGCAGTTCATCAGTGGACAACTTTCCAACTTGTGCGTTCATATCCCCCGCCAGCACAACAGTGTCCGTGCTTCTTCTGTGGCGAAGGAGCTGAGTCAGTTGGCGGTAGAAGTCGTTCTTTACCGAATCATCGCTACAGTTTGTGGGCGCGTAGGCAGCGATGATGGATAGACATCTATTAGTCCCGCGCGACTTCGAAGCTTTAAACGAGCCAGCCAATCGGACCGCACACATCCGGCTACTGATTGGAATCCAATCAACCAGAGCAGCTTCAGCCTGGGGACTCAGGGCAATGCCAAAACCAGCTTGGCCGGTGCTCGAAGCTGCATCGTCACCGGATAGGCGCAATGAGAAAATACTGCTTGCGTCACCTGAAGGGGATCACAGAGTGAGCACAGAGCTCGAGTCTTGCAGGCGGGTCTCTGATAAGCAGCAGATATCGATCGAGAGGTTCTCCATCGTTCGGGCAAGTGCTGCCTGTTGACCGATCTGTAGTAATGTGCGTACATTAAGGCATGCCAATCTGAAGGAGGATCGAGGGCTCCAAATGGAAGCCGATGAACTGAAATGGACCGCTTGGTTGGACATGGGCTTGTCGACAGGAGAGGAGTGACGCTCCGCGTTCACATGTGAGTTGAAATTAAAAGATAAATGCCTAGCAAAGCATGTTGGTGGAGGGCCAAGAATCGGGGGTTGAAAACTGGGGGATATAAGTGAAGTTGGAAGGGGACGGTAAGAGTGAAAAAGCGTAAGATGGGGAATAAGAAGACGGGAAGGCTTGAGCAGTAGCATCCAAACCCCTATCCACCCTGCTCGATGCAGCAGATAGGGCATCGTTGATTATCCTCTGCGGTGGCCAGAGCATCAGCAATTTGTTTGAGATAATGTTCATGGTATTGCGTGGGCTGGATACTGTCAGGTTGCCCAGGCCTAGACAGGAGAACGATTAGGGTTCTCAACCAAAGCCTTTGGTTCAAAAACCTGACCGCAAGGCAGCAGGTTTGACGTTGGGCTACAATGAGTCCGTTTTTAGGAATAAGGTGCCACCCTCATTCCAACCCCTAACCTAGAGGACCAGGAGGCTGAGTTTGTCTGGCCTCTAACCATTGACCAATCTAGTATGAGTGACTCTGAAGGTGCAAAAGCACCACCCAGCAAAGCTCAATGGATCGCTGAGGCACACAAACCATCGCACCACGGTAAGGTCCAGCCTCATTGCGATGGAATTGGCAGTAGAATACCATGCTTCCAAGAATTCACTAGCATACGTCGAATTGCCGCAGGCTAGAATCTTTGTGTTCTATGGGTAGAAGACGTGGCTTTCATGGCCTTTCCACAGGGGAAAGAAGGAATGCATGTCATTTCTCCTTATGGACATACTGTGTTTAATAAAGTTTTCTACCACCCTGTTCGACGTAGTGTTCGACACATTCCTGATGCTTCACTTTCCACGAACAGGGTCTGAATACCCTGTTTGACTTTTATTCATTCTTAAGAGTAATTTTCCCAAAGAACCAAACGGTTGGTTGGCCTGAAGTATTACATATGGCCTCAGCACTCATGCTGGTAGCAAAACACCTTCCTGGTGTAAGGATGTTTGCTCCTTTAGTTGCTCTCTCTGTAGTATAAAATATTCTATATCCAAGCTTCTGATAAGATATCTTGGCTACCAGTAGTTTCAAAATATCATTTTTCCATATTCGTCCATTTCGTCCTGCTGTAATTGGTCTCGGAATTTCTGAACAGTTTTAGCTGGAATCTTTTTGTGGTACAGTAGATGGCTTCTGTCGTAGTTAAAATTTATCCTTTGTAAATCTGCTTCCAAAATGCACCTATTTAGTTTATATACTGTATAGTTGTGAACAAAAGCATAAAAGATAGTAACTATACAATTACTTTAAAAAAATAATTAACCTCCAATGTGCTACTTCTTATTTCTTGTGTAATTTGTGGAGTTCCGTGTTGTGGTATTTAACGTGTCATCCTATACCGAATCAATATTTACGGTTTGAAAAATGATTTTCGATCAAATTCGAGTTGCATTTATCATCTTTCAATATCACCATTTGTTTCACCTAATTTTTACACAACTTCGTAATTCATCAAAATAGGAGAAGTACATGCACGCTATACTATACCTTCGATAAACTTGGAAAACTGCGTGATATTGCACGAGGTATATTTATCTACACCATCGATCAATCAAAAATATAATGCGAAATCTATTTGCGTGCAAGAAACTGTGCTTAAGCAACTCAGTAATTTGCAATCACGGATTTCTCGTCTGCGTTTTGGCGGAATCAACTTATGCTAGATAAAAATGCATGTAACTAACTTAACACGTTTAGACAACTGACGTCTCCGAATAAAAGATCTACTAGAGATAATTCCGTTATAAAACGAATTTGCGCAGCTAGATTATCGCTGTCAAATTTCGAATTATTGGATGACCGAGTGCGGTAGTTGTAGGATGGGCAAAGGTAAAGTACTTAAATTCTGTCCGTAAAATTTAGCTAAATTGTAAAACGGGTAGGACACAATGATTTTAATACAGTGACGTTTATTAGGAAATATACCTCAGGTACGTTCCTTGCGCCACAATATATGTGAACGTGGAATGTGTTGTTGTTGTACTGGTTTTTATAAACTTGTTTATATTTGACTTCACTTGGGATAACATATAAAAGAATATCTTACCTGTACCGTGGGTTTTCTTTAATGCTATTAGTTGGATTATTATATGTTAATTTCGCTAATTTTATTTTTTGCTTTTATTATTTTAAACAAAATTGTTAAGGTTAGTTTTAGATAAATTAGAGCATTCAAGAGGAGGTGCTTCTAAACATATTGAAGATGGTGACTCCTTATGTATCTTTTGAGTCTGTTATAGAAAAAATTCCTCATGTTAGATGATTGTGATACTTATCTGTATTTGCTTTAGTATGATATGAGTTATCTAGAAAGTATTCAAGGAAGATTATTTTGTGGCGGCAAATGCCATTGAGCATTGATGTACTTCACACCAACTTTTGTATCAGCTGGGGAATAATACAAACACTTCTAAGGCTGAGAAATTAGATGAATTTACGAGTAATTTCCCAGTTACTCAAGTGGCGTCACATGTTTAAACGTACTTAAATACCAGTTCATTAATCGAGGTTTTTATGAAATTCCATGTCATGGCTAGATTAAAGATTACTTAAGCTACAGGCTCAGAGTTAATGCATCTGTTGGTTTTCGCTTCAGGGCATGTCCATCAAACGGTTCACATCTGGCGCAGTTGATGGGCTCGATTAAGCTTTTGCTACCACAAAGAGAGGTGAAAGGAAATTCAAGCGTTTTCTTTTATCTGCTATGTTTACCAAATTAGCTTACACAAATTCTACAAATGGATGCATCTATATAGCCTTTTATGAAATCATGTGCACACGAATCAGTCGTGTGTTTATTTTGTTCTTCATGATCAGGATATTATTTAACTTTCCTTATTCCGGTAAATAAAAAGTGAATAATATCAAAACGTTGCGTGTGTACAATGAGCGATTTTAAAATGAAAACTGTGAGGAAATCTCTAGTATTAAGAATATTACCTATGTCTTAACTCATGTGTTTTACAAATTAACAAGCCACCGCAAAACCACTGTAAAACCTAAGGCAAGTAATGTATTGATACTTTTAAGTTACTGTAACGTAAACACTGCAAGCATCTTGCACTTAAAAGCATCTTTGTTACGACCTTCAAGCTGGTTTGGTAACCCAAAAATCGGATGCTTAGTAAAAGTCAAACAAGAATTTCAACGATAAATAAAAAAGCTTTTGGGGAAACTTAATGAAACTCTGAACCGACTTCAAGATTTTATATCAACGAAAATTTACTTGAGATAAGCGTATTTAGATACCATCCTTACGGCGAAAAAAATAAAGTAAGAAGTGGAATGACCTGAGCCTGCCCCGTGCTTCTAGGAAAGTTAATCCTCCCAACTACCTGAATAATGGAAGAATAGCAAATATACGTAATATGCATAATAATATAATATATAATATAGTACAGTGAATGACGTGAAAATTTCAAGCTGCTCTCTTACTGAGGCATTAATATCAGCATCTAATTAATTTTCTTTACATCCCCACAATAAATGTTTGCATATAGCTTTGGTATGACAATAGTAAGTATAATTTGACATACCCAATCAATTAAATGGCTCAGGGGCAGGATGATAT
The DNA here is from genome assembly GCA_944474145.2 of Dicrocoelium dendriticum. Classification (NCBI taxonomy): domain Eukaryota; kingdom Metazoa; phylum Platyhelminthes; class Trematoda; order Plagiorchiida; family Dicrocoeliidae; genus Dicrocoelium; species Dicrocoelium dendriticum. The sequence goes on along the minus strand of OX104060.1, from coordinate 75,184,731 downwards.
CGATGAGTAACATAGCAACTAAATCTTAAATGAAATATGCCCTAACATAAAACATATATTACCAGTCAAAATATAGGTCTAATAACCTAAGCTTGAATTTCCCATAGAAAACTTAAATATTAATATGGAAATTGTAGCCAAACTTCTAAGACATGCATCTAAAAGCCATGCTTGCGAGCACGGCGCCACATTAGTATATCTATCATCCCGTTTGCAACTATTCGTGCATGCCTAAAAGAAAATTCAAACAAGTGCGACTCTGTCTCTTTTCTCCTCAACCATTTTACTGTACTAAGTAGTACCAAGTCTTTCACCGCAGATCGTTTTTAAAGAACAAATAAAACAGTCCGTTTTATAATTCCTTCCAAATTCAACTTGAATTACTTTCCGCTGTGCCAAGCGTTGCTCGCGGATCTCAGTAGCATAGTGTTCAGGGCGTCAGCCATGAGCTACTAAGCTCTGAGTTCCATCCCAGCTCAGGCTATCTCCACCTGACGAGTCTAAACCAAGACGAAACCGCGGTCGTGGGGTGCCAGTGTTGGGAAGAGCAACACCCAAATATATCCATCCTCTTTTTGCGCTTATAGTTGCAGGATGCTAAGGTCGGCCGACCTATAGTTTCTCTTTCAAATTCAGCACCATAATTCACCAAGTTGATCATCCTAATTGCTAGATTCTGTGGATACCACATACAACTATAATATTCCTTAGTGAGCCACATTTGTGGAAAAGTTGCATAAATGATTATACTTCTGGTTATACTTCTGTGATACTAATTAGTAATATATCTATTTTTCCATGCGTTGAAACACACACTTTATAAAAGTACATCGATATTCTCATAAAACATATATATTGAATCATTCCACTCTCTTTTTCCTGCATCCTAATAAAACTACCCTCGCTGTTATAATGCAACTTGTCGCGCAAAGTGAATAGCTAAAAGTTAGAGCCTATTCTGGAGCAATAAGAACATCGAGAGGAAAAGTTTATTCGCTAAAGCTGCAGTTGGCTCCTGTAACATGCCAACTGATCCTGAAAAATCCAATGTAAATTCCGAATAAAATGATGTATTTAAATAATAAACAGTAACCTTATGTGTTTGGATGTCTACGACCAAGGTCAAGCATGCGCCATTAGTTTGTTCTTCTGACCTGACTAGCCATTCATTATTCAAACGTCCGGAATTTCGCAATACAAGTTGCGTGAGCAGGATATTTTAAGTTAATTGATTGCTAAGCATCGAGCTATCCAAATCTGTTCAGTGTACCGGATAAAGATCCGAGAAGTTTGAGTTAGGTGCTTGCATCTTCTAAGTGCTATTAACGAAAGTATACTTGACGCAAGAATGAACAATGAAGAATGAGTTATCACGTGTTAAAAACTAGCGCTTAACTAGACCAGTTGAATAGCTGATGGGAAAAAATGAAAGCAAATATTATATGAGACGTCTATCGAGTTTTTACTGAGTTAAATGTGTTGATTTAAAGGTTAGTGTGAGATGATCGAATGCAGCCTAGAAAAAGAAATGAGGACTGTGATCGTTGCTGCTAAACGTGAGAAAATTAAGAAACAAGCATTCACTTATGCGCCTCTTCCTTTGATCCATGTGACACATAAACCCAAAAGATGGGTATTATAACCATAACCCGCAACAGTTCAGCTTAAGTAATAATTTGCAAAGAGCAAAGAGCATCATCTAATTTTGTATTGAAAATCCCTTAAGATGGACAGGATACTACTGAGATTGGGTGAGATTTCTATGGTTTCCAAACCCAAAGGAACAATAATTCCGCACTCAAGAAAACTGTATTGTTCTCTCAGATTTAAAACCTCCCTTTGAGCTATGCGTTGTGTCTAAGTTTAAGCAAATGACGGTATACGTGGTTGCAGGTACTCGATATTTGGGATGTTAATATGATGTCACTATGCAACCTTCGTTAGTATCCGCTGAAAGCCCCCAGCAACTTCAGCCGTCGCTGGTAAGGGTGGTACCGTAGACCATTGGAATTATTTGTTGTGCTTCGTTGTGAGGACTTGAACGGTTCTAGGTCTGGTTTCAACCAAGTTCTCTCAGCTTGGGATGCATATTAGAGCGCACTTCAAAAGTGTGTATCATTGAGCAGATTATGGGGCTAAGCTTTAGAATGTCCGCAGCAACAGCCGAACATTTTTTCAGCTAAATCTGTTTGGGAAATTTGAGTTCTTTCTGTACGAGTAAACCTAGGTCCAATTGCTAGCGCTGTTCTGCAGTCCGTTGACCCAAGCATAACTACACAAGCGACATTTTTTAAAATGTATGGATTTGTGTGCTGAACTAAGCATTTTGAGAATGTTAAGGTGGCATAGGAGATATTTGTGGTCGTCCAGTTCTCTGATTGTTCGCCATATCTTGAGATCAGCTGCGAAATATAGGGAGCTGGAAGCAATTGATTGCGTTAGATCTTTAAGGAATACTATGTATAGACGCGACACTAGTATCGATCCCTCTGACACACAGCATTCCAAATCAATTGCATTGAACAATATTCCCCGAATTCTCACAATCAAAAGACGTAGCGTGGAAAATGACTTAGCTATCATAAGCTTGGGTCAGTAATACCGCAGTTCCGAAGCTTGTGAAGAAGACTTTGATGGTCTAAGCCGTCAAACGATTTTGAGAATTCCAGATGGAAGACCGACTCCATTTCGATCGTCAACTGTTTCAATTAAGCTAATGTGCGCATTAAAAGATCATTGGTACATGAATGCTTTCACGAAAGACATGTTGCACTGAGACTACTAGTTTTTGCTTTTCTATATAATGCTTCATCGCGTCTGCGAGGACTGGTTACGTAAATTCAAAGAGTGATGGGTATAGCGTTACTGGACGCTAGTTTTTTAAGTCAGTTCAGCTCCTCACATATGAACACAAGTGAATACTCCTGGCTTCCACACGGGTGGCATATGGTTCTCCTATAAACAGTGGTGATAGAAAACAGCCAATAGTTCCGCTGTAACATTGACTATGTCCGCAGAGCCTCCGGATAGATGTTTTCGACTCCGGGATAAAGGTGGATATGTAGCGAAACAAATTATTCGGCGGAACTGATAAAATGAAGCTAACGTAGGGTAAACCTGGCTGCGGTGTAATAAAAACGTGGATTATTTTTAGACTTGTTAGACTATGTAAAGCATAGTAGCAATGAAACTGTAGGAGATCGGCTGAAACTATCGCTGAACTCGTGCACTCATCATCCGACACCAGTGTTGGAATTCAGTGCCTTACTTTAAGAAGCCCATTAAATAATTTGTGATCATTCGGATAGTCCTTGGAGGGATGCAATGCCAAATCCCGCTGGTACATAGAATGTACATGTTTTGCTTCTGCGAAATGATTTCATTACGATTTTGCAGTGGAAGAAGTTTTGTTGCAATGCTTGCGCTACGATTGTGCGCACTAGTACTTTAAACGTTTCCCAGGCGACATCCAAGGACTTAGGATTAACTCATTGTCAACCAACGTATTACTTTTTCTTAATTTTCATGTTGTAAAAATTGTTTAAGAGCTCCCGCATGAGAATCGGAATTTGTAAATTTAGATTATTGTATAAAGTAAGTGAACTTATATACCTGTCCTTTTTAAAGGAAGCCAGCAAGAAATAACATCGGTCTGTAAGTGAAAGCACAAAAATCTCTTTTCTGTGCAAGTGGACATGGGTATGCAGATTTGTTGTGACTTTTTAATATTACTTTGAACGACATAACGTAATTGTAGTTGCTCTTGTAAAAGAATATGATTCCCACATTTACACAAATATGTGTTATGTCATTCATTTGAAGGTATTCCGATGAGCAGGCCACGAGTAGTGGCACATCACATACTGAACAGAATAGATTAGCCTTCATTTCACATTGCCAGCAGCTTATTTTTTTGTCATTGATTCCAAGTGGTGTCCAAAGCAAAATATTTCCTGATAGTGCATTCAACTTTTTGCTCTTTTCTGGGGGAGAAAGCAGAGTTTGGTGGGCGTATTTCTTTGCTAACTGCATCTGCTAATCTAGTTTTACAAAAGTTCTTTTGAAGGAAATCGTGTTCTGTTTATCCGTTTTAGACGCAAGTGTGTTTCTGTCCAAAATCCAAGCATTATTCCTTGCAGCATCCGGCAGCAAGGCGAACAGTGGTCACCAAAACCTTTTGCTGCAAAATTAATTCTTCACTGACAGACACTTTGGTCCAAACGATCAGCTCCGTCAATGGATATGTCATACGTGGTACCTGTTGTCTTTCGCCAACCACCTCTTCCATTTTGTCAGAGAATATACATCAAGGAAATTGCTGGCAACAGTCACAACGGGATTGTCATTGCAAGATGAAACGAAGAAGTCATCTCGTCTATCAAACTTGTAATCAAAAGTACACCTGCTTACTTCTCTTTAAAACGGTTCGATAGGGCAATTTCTTGGCATATTTGCTTGAACTGTCCACGTTGCTCTTATGATGTCGTTGGCTCAGGCTCTCATGAGCAGAAAGCCAGTAAAAATCTATCAAACTTGATGTGGTAGGGCTGCTTCTACGGGAGCTTGTCCAATAGGTCCATAGCAATCCCATATTCCAAACCTAAGAAAATGTCATATTTGGTATGAGCTCCTTGATAGAGATTCAGGTATGCGGCACATCCTAGAGGTTTTGCAATGACCCATGGTTTATACACGAACCTAAGAGGTTTTCCTCTGATACATTGCTTCAGTCCAGGACGGACGCAACATGGTATCATGCCTTCATCTACGATTTGATTTTTTTTCTATTGGGGAGAATTGCAAAAAATCTCTCGGTGAGTAGGTTACAGAGTGATTGAATGCAAATTTGTCATCTATTTTCAAGTTGTCATTTTTGCCAGTTAGAGATATTTCATGATTGTACCAAATGTGCTTAGATTCATTGTTTGACTCATGGCTGCCTTGTGAACATCTTGTTCAGGATCCCAATACAATTATGTTCATGCTTATGGGTTATATCTAGAGATAAAAGGTATAGCTAGAAACGTAAGCATTTTAGCCCTTATTATACTGAATGGTCAATTTTATGCGGGCATACCCAATTGTCCGCCTTAACATGTGCTCAACCAGAGCGTTATGAAAGAAGAGTTCAACTGATTTATACAAGGTAAGCTCCAACATTAAAAGAGCCGGTTCGCATTCAGACCATTGAATCGGAGTCTGTGCTCTTGGATATAAGTATTCTTTCATCCATCGCCTAGATCTACTATATTCTTGGGCTTTTCGTGAAGAAACAAGTATAGGAATAGCAAGTTTTTCTTGTAAACTTTTATAGCCACTTTCTGATCCCTCTTCGTATGGTTGGCTATCCATGGTGACTGCAATCACGGATGCTACACAAAGAAACTGCTCGCTGACAGATCGTTAAGAGATCCAGCGTTCTGAATCATTTCATTGAGATCATCATCAGGATTTCGTCCATCACTCAACTGCGTAATGGAAACGTTGGGTTTCAGGACACCGTCAGCTTCTTCTAGCATGGGGATGACAACTTCTGCGGAATAAAATTCACGATTTCCGTTGCAGGAAATCGATGTTACCAAGTATACTATTGTCTACTTGCATTATTATCAATGAAAAGGAAAATTACAGGGAACGAAGCGTGTTACTAAAATGCAGTGTATCACGCCGTAATAGTATAAGGCGAATATATTGCAACAATTATAAAAGTGCGCAAAGCGATCTGTCATCTTACCAATAACAGTCAGCTCAAAGGTGAACGTCACGTATCTTATTTTGTTGGCATACTTGAAAATAGATAGATGGCTGCAGCTAATGTTATTGATACTGATAATGTATTGAAGAGCAAGACTGGCGTAAGCTGTGCCGGTATTGAAACAGCCGTTGGATTAAAACAACCGCTAGTTTAAAACAACCGCTTGTTAATGCATACCATAAATATTGCACATTTTACCAGATTATATGTAGGGATGTTTCCTGGACATACAATTTAACACGAACATAGCAAACATTTTGTGCTTTTTAACGAATAATTATTTAAATAAGCCATTTTTCGACTTTTTGCGAAAATAAACCTGGACTTGATAAAATGATTTCAAGATAACAAGAATAAATGAGCTAAGTTCGCAACCAAAGAAATTATTAAGTATTTATTTATTTAACGGCATAAATCATATTTTAGTGCCCTCTAAGAATGAAGCCAGCAGAAAATGGCCTAAGAAAGTCCAGCAACGTGCCCAGCATGCTGTAGTTTATGAGTGTAAACTGCATCGCCCTCCCCATAGAATACCTTTTCAAACAGTAAAGTAACATGATCGCTGGGACTCAGTGATGTGCTTGTAACTATTCGGTCGACAGTAAGTTATTTGTTCGTAAGAACAAGATGAAATATGTACTGTCGGTTAGCAGGTCGTAATCTGGTAGGATAGGTCACGTGGTTGTACAGAGGGTAGCTGGGAATTAGCTCATGCAAAGTGGCTTTAAACTGTGTGCCAGCGTTTGCTGGCATTTTCAGTTCGTCCGAATTGAAGTCTCCAGCAATAAGGATATATATGTATGAATTGATCAAAGTAACCTGGGGAAGGTGGTTCAGTTTAGAGTCCATTTCCGGCGAAGATTTAGGTGGTCGGTAAATCAGGATAACAGACGTGTTTCCTTGTTGGGCAGACATAGACGGCACCAAAGCGAATCAAGCAAACAGATTTTCGGGTTATGGATCAGTTAACAGCTTTCTGTTCCATCCATCCGGAGCAGTGGCATACCATGTAAAGTGATCTTATAATCAGTTATCACAATATATAACCAGGTCTTCCTAACTATGACGTTCTGCGGCTTAACTCATAAATTCTCTAAGTTTGGCCAACTTACTAATAAGACCTTGGTCGTTGGTGTACGAACGGAATATGTTTTTGGTTGTTAGTGTTGCGCCGAAGGATATTATATTTGTGCCTGTATTAGAACCGACCGTTAGCTGGCCAACCTTTAATAGTTTGGCTTCGTTTGCCCTCTGCTTATGAATTTCAGTCAAGTTGCATGGCCTCATACATTGTCCCAGAGCAGGAAGTTAATTTATGCTTCCCTCTGTCCTGTTTGCTTGCTGTAACTGTTGTCATGTGGAGACAAAGAATTTACAGCGGTTGCAAGTTCCGTCGAATTGCTGACCCTCCTGGCCTTGCGTCTATTGCATTCAGTCTGATCTTCTTTGATGACCTCGTACAAATCCACGGCCAGTTATCCAATAGAACTTGCATCATTCCCTCCGAGAGTAACAACCCTTTCAGTAATCTTGGTACATAGCCATGGTAGTTGGGTGATGGATGAAATCTACTCAACGATTTACCAATAACACTATCCAGATAGTGTTTCGCGCTTCTAGCACCCCTGCTCTCGGTCATGTGTGTGCTGCTCTCTAGCAGAAAAATCCGGAGACTCGTGAGCACTAAAACAAATATGGTCTGCTTGCCATCGTCATTAGGATTGCCGCCATGGTTAATAGCTTCTTTTGGGTGAACTTTCCAACGAACATCGGGTAACGTGCTCACTCCGCTCGGTGAGTTGGGATGACCAACTGCTGAGAACAGAACAGCCTTTGTTTCATCCGTTGAGGCCTAGGTTACTCGAAGAATTCGAGGTTCATTATCGTACACTGAGACTGAGTGACGCGCTGCTTGTCTCAGCAGATTGATCACAACTTCAATACCAATCTTATTGCAAATTGAATTCCACCGATTGCGATTATATAGCAACAGACATTTTATTGTGCCAGAATTGTACTCGGGAACGCCAATGCACATGAGAGTTAACGAACCGTGTTTTAGTCTATTAAAAATCGGCTTGAGACTTATTTCTGCTATTTTTGGCTGTTTATGACGCGTCACTGGATTTAGCAGTGAACGTTGCATCGCCATAAAATTGCCCCGTACAGAAGCTGAAACCGCATGTGTTGCTGTTCTTGTGTTTATCGAGAGGAGGGATGGGTACGTTACCCGCTTCTTTCTTTACACTGGCTTGTCTCCAGTTCTGAGCTGTTTTGTAATGACTGAATTGAGGCTTCTATAAATAGGGTAATAGCAGTCACGATTAATGGGTCACGATTTGCCAGAGTAAGTGGCGCAAATACTGTGGGGTAGTTAACAAGACTGGTTTCACGCTTCGGCTTTTGTAAGAGGATAACGGGGGGCTTCCTGAAGACCAGTATCGATTGTCATAGGTTCCAACGGCGAAGTATTAACACTGGCTAGTAGCTTAAAGTTTCTGGGTTATGTGTCGGGTGTTTTCATGAGAATGACTAAACAACTGCCAATCAGAAAAGCTATGCGTACACTGCAAAACCAGAGCGCACCCGTCACATTTTTGAGTTTCTTTAATTCTTCCTGATTTACACAACCAAGCGTATCGTGGAAGGCGGAGCCGCCGTTTTAGCAGGTTACGCCATTCCGTATTTGCAGCTAAGTGGGACTATTTTTAGTGCCGGCTGTTATGGCAACCCGACAACTCACCTGTTTGGTCACGTGTGGTTTAGGATGTGCGATTGTTTATCAAAGGGGTGAAGCTTATCTCAGTTGTTTCTTGCTAGTTTGTTACAAAATTAATATACTTCGTAGTACCTACCTACCGCTCATCTTTTGTAAGTTAATGGACATCGTCAAGCTGAATGAGATTGCGAAAACCATTTTCCGACTAAATAAAAACGTCCCCGGTACTACATCCGCGTGCTTGTCTACCAGAGTATTACAAATAAGACTATTCAGGCAAGTACTATGCAACTTAGGTCAAGGACATTAAAATGTTTTGGGGCTGGAATATTGTTCTGTTCTCAGCTCTAATTTGCATACGTATGTCACAATGCAGGGTTACAACTGTTTGCATACACTGTTTGTTACCGCTTTATAAAACTGCTCCCGAGGCCGAACCATGTTGTTAACCCCCATTGCACACGTTCAGTAATATATACCTGATGTATGTGTAACATCTCGACAGACATTTTGAAGATTAAACATTAATTCATTGTGCAATTACAAGACTCCCGGACAGAATTGACAAATATTATTTACTGAACTTGCATAAGTAAGTTTTACTCATTGCTCTGCAACTAGAAATTCGTCATATCAGTTACAATAATTCCCTGGTCGTCCAGTCGATGTTGAGTTCCACGCGGTCGATAAATCAGACAACTGCGGCGAAGATCAAAGGCAATTTGTATATTGCCGCTGCGGTATGCGGCAATTTTACGCTTCCGTTTGCCTGCACAAAAGTGAATTTTCTCTTTACTGCTGCAAGTTAAACCAGCTAACTAGCATTTGCAGATAAGTGAACTTCTACCGGACTGATATCGCCCAGCCGACGTGTTAGAGAATGCAACAGCGAGATGCGGACGCCACTGTATATAAGGAAAACCGTGAACTGAACCCAGTGTTGTTTGACAGCGTGGTACGGAAGAAATGTAATACTTATACATTGTTGTGGAGAAAGAGCCAACAGGCTAGGCGGTTACTTTTGTGTACGGCCGTTCAGGCAACTAATGTACCGGCTTTGCAACAGTATAATTTTAGGTTAAACACGTATACCCGTGCCCCAGCTAAATACTGGGATGATACTAAGTTATAATTAGGCGTTGCAAACAAGCATTCATCTTATCCGCTTCTCCGCGGATGGTATACTTTTCGTTGCCATTTAAGGGTGACGCGATAGGGGAAGGGACCACCCGAAGACTTTCCTTAGCAACAGAAAGAACGTATTTTGCCCCTAATCTCCGTGTAAGCTTCACCTTAACACCGCTTGTGTGCCAACAACTTAAAGACAGGATACCTCGGTCGCAGACCTCCTTCTGTGTGTACAATTTCTCTTGCTCTTGTCGAGCAAGATATATTGGGAAAACGACCAGACGCCTGTCCGTTAGGGCTTGAGAGCATTGCCCGGTTTGGCTCTACAGCGGCGCGAAGAAGAATGTAACGAGTGCAATATTGTCGCACCTAATTGACTCCGATCATCAAATCGATTCGCGTGACCCATTCACACCGATCTACTGTGTCCCCGGACGTTACACACGGGCAGTCAGATGTCGTCTGCTGTCGAAAGCAGAGGCGATCGCAATTCGGCTGTATAACCCGGAGACTATTCACACATCTGTACAGAAGCCTGTGGTTAACGAAGAATCATTGTGTTAGGCTCTGCGGGTTTACCAATTTCTCCTTACGTACAAGTGTGGTAGAGTGAAAAAGACGCAGCACATAATAGCTTCAGTTGTCAGAGTTGGGTTTCTCCCTGTACGCATGACGCGCTGCGTTTTTAACACTATGCCTTCTCGGGTTCTGCTCCTAATGTTTGATGGTGCTATTGTTAAAAAAAATGGGACTATTCAAAAATGCAGCTTTTATTGAAGCACTGTACTGGCCAACAGACGCCGTCCATGCAATGTCATTGTAGCAATTATTCAAAGAAAACCCAAAGATCATCCCCGTCATCTTTGTGCATGTCGTAGTGTGTGGTTTCTCGAAACACGACACTATATTCTGGTGGATAATCCGCAAAACACATACAGTGGTATGTGATTACTCCGCCCCAGAGAGCTCTACATTTCCGTTTTCTCGATCATGAGCTCTTCATTCCTGAGCACTAAATCAAGCACAGATGACTTATTTCCCGTTCTAAACCTTTAAGGCGAACTGACATGAGTGCGCAAAGGAATGCATTCAATAAGCTAGTACAATTCTGCCTTGAATTGTTCGTTGGGCGAAGCCGGAACTACAAACTGGTGAAAATTGAACTAACCTGAAATGCGGACTTGGCTGTAACCTTGTCAAAGTATATCCGCGAAACTAATATCAGACGGAGTCCATCTCTGGGGTGGACATTGGGGGATGATAAACAATCGCCAAAAAGCAAGTGTCATTGCATCGTAGTCGCAGACTGCATCAAAACAAGTCCATGAGCAGCTTTTCCAGATCTTCTACCTAGTCGCACTACGGGTCACTAGAGTAGTATAACATTATTTCACCGCTCTTACAAGGCGATCGTTTCAAATAAGGAACACAGCATCTATCGCGACTTCAGCGTCCGTAATTTGTCAAATGCGGCCGTTTCAGTTAAAATATTAGGTCCCAGGCGTATGATGCTGGACGTAGCCGCAGTTCAGCAAGCTTGCTCATAAGCACGTGCGTTGGTGTACATGCAGGAAAGTTTATCTGTCCTTAACAATTAGTCTTGGGATGTACGTTTTGTGTATGACGTTTTGCCAATCAGTGCAAAGTCGGCAAGTGATCAATTTTTGCCTGGGGTGATGAGGAACTTCTCTGTGTCAGATCAAGTGATCCCGCCATTACCTTTATACTCCTCTCTTTATATGTACTGTATAGGGTATGTTGGCCACTTCGTTAGCTAGCTGAGTGCCGTTACACGAACTATTGTCTGAAAGTGGTCCCAGTAAGTGGCTGCGTTCATATGTTCGCTAAAGGGAGGCTGCTTTAATCCGGAGTTCGGAATGAAGGATGCTATGGCCAGCACACAAGCTCCCCATCACTCTAGTTGACATTTGTCTGGATTGAAGCACCACTTGCAAAATCCTCGGGCATTATCTTTGCAATTTGAAGACTTGTGTAGCCTAGTGATTGATTGTGTTACGACATTTTTCGTGCATAGCACGCCAAGCATATTTCGACCAGCCCCTATATAGAAACCCATAAAGCCAGCCCTTCCAAACCGATTGAAGATCATTTACCGATACGGTATCCATTGCTATGACGCAGGAGAAAGGAAGGTAAGTTTATTTTCCTAGTGAATGCCCTTATATACCCATCGAAAAATAGTCTGGATAAGCTCACAGAAAATACTGAGATTGTGTGGAAAATGTCGATATGTGGTACTCCCCCAAAAGTGAAGAAGCCTGGTTTACTTAGAGCGGACTTCGACGCACTATCTATATAATAACAAACTCCTCGTAAATCGGAAATACAGGATTGAAACGTATTCTCCAACACTTATACTGGACATGCATGCGACATAAGTCAACGGTCAAAATTTACTATGCTGGATCACATTCATGCTTGCGGAGAGCTCACCGGAAATTAATACAATAATCACCATCTTTGGCCTTTTAACTTGGCCGCCCCTCCTGTTCGAAATTCAACTCATCGCCTAGCATTTCTAGTTGATCCTGGATAAGGATTATGAGCAATTATCTTTCGGCGGTGTTTAGTTAAATAAAACCCTATTCCAGACCATGCTGACCTTGATCATATAAAAACATTACGTGCTCTCTTTAAAAGTATGAGAATGAATGTGTCGAAACTAGAGTAGCGCATGGGAGGTTCTATCTTATTTCTTTTTAAACCTTGGTTGCAAAATATGTTCACCCGTTGAAGTAGCTCCTATCTACCACGGCCAGAGTCAAGGAACAGTGAAGAGTTACAACAATTTCTACGTACCAGGTCGTATTACTGACATTTGAATCCTGACCCATTACTACTCTTAGTACCGCTGAACGAAGGGTCGCAGAAAGTCGCTAAATGAATGCGGAAAGGTGAAAACCATTATTCTTTCGTTTATGCGAAGAAGTACCTCACATCCGCAACTGTTTTGTTTTAATAAGATAGAACAAAACCGTTCATTATTGTAGTATGATGCATTTACATAAGGAGTCAGACCAGTTATATGGAACAGTGTCTGATAGCTTTTATCTCAAGTGCTTCACAAACAGCAGAAACAAAGTACTTTTAGTTATACACCCTAATCTATTACTTGTAGTTTTTGTTAATTTATTACCTGAGTAGACTTTAAGCATATACTTTGTGATATAAACGTTTAACAAGCCATTTGGATAATCGTTGAGTGATTCAATGAGAATCTAAATGATATCCTCCCCTAGAATGTAATGTTATCCATTAATGTTAAGTGCACATAAAAAACGTATTTTTCTTAGGTGATCCCTAGTACTGTTGAGGTATTAGGCTGGATAAAACAACATGATCTTGGAGTAACGGTAAAGGCACCGGTGGAGATGCTACATCCAATGCATCTTCTCAAAGCCACTATATTGACACGAGATGCACTGAACGTATCGTGACCAGACCAGGTCTATAGTAGTATAATTTTAAAAGGCACGCCTATTATATTTCCGGGCGATCTCAAATCATACGGACCACAAAAGTGAGTGGATGCGAAACTTTGAATGTCTGCTTATGGTTCCCTCATGATTTTGTTACTAAAAACTGGCCCGTTCGTCCTGAATGTGACGTACAATACTCGTTCGCAAGTAACCTTAATGAAAAGGCTGCGCGCGGCTATTCTAATGACCTGGTCTAGATTCGGAAATATTGTAGTATCTAAAAACGTGCAGTCTGTAACATTAGTGTCAGACTAGTAAACGGATAGGTCGAAAACACACTTGAGCAAGCTTGAATGTTAAAGAAATCGCATACCTGCTGACTATGTTGGTCCAATGATAATGCATGTTTCTTGCTGGTAACTGCTACACAGTTGCAATGGACGCATATGTATCCCTTGTCGTATCCTGATACAGGAACAATCATCTCAAGTCCGCCATCATGTTTTGCCATATTTGGAATACCCAAAAAATGTGATCGGATAATTAGCGCGACTTCCATAGCAACAATTTCGAATGCTGTATGACTAACAATGATGTTGGGCACGTACTCACTACCCCAAATAATGCTGCCGCGGAAGGGTTGGCAGAAGTGACTAGGCAAAACAATGAAGTCATTGAAACAAATGTCCGGAATTATACTCATTGTTCGCTCACAGGATAATGCCAAATGAAGCCGCCTGTAAGTCAATGGCATGGTTGCTGCCTAGCCAACCACAGCGCATGGGACGGAAATTGTTATTTCCAAATAGCTGCTTGCATGTGGAAAGAAAACAGGACAAGGCAAACTCCATGCAAGAGACTTATATTCGCTGGTTGCTAGGTGAACATGCATCCACACCACTCTCTTACGATCAGTAATGAGACCTGGCAACTTGTTTAAAGGTGACAGTTCACAAGCAGATATTGAATTTCATCCGTTTTTGTCAAACATGAGCGGATTGAAAATTCTCCTGCACTAACTACACAATGAAAGCTGGCACACCGAGAAATATGCAACGCAGCTTCTTGAGCTAATTAACAAGAGTTAACAGATAATTAAATGACATTTTGTTCAGAATTGTTCTGTCTGCCGGGTGACCATCGAGGAAGTATGCGTAATCCGCTTATTACCTAGAGAATTGTTAATGGAGCTTTGCCGCAGCCAGCTTCCAAATCAGGTAGTCGTCCATATGCTCAGAAAAGCACGAGACTGCAGTTTCAACCTGTGGGGGTCATCAATAATGCGCATCCATCGATTCCATCCGGATTCGAACCCATGACCACCAACGGCTTGCACGGCCAGTTAGCAGCTTGTGCCACTGGCCAAGGAGGACAGTTTCAAAAACTCATAATTTAAAAGCTAACTGTGCTAAATCTAATTTATCTATAATAAAATTCCTAATCATGAGTACACTTATAGAATTCTCTACAAAGTCCACTCATCTAGGATCAAAGATTGGATGTTGCTTAAAAATGTATTTACTTGGCTATATTTTTCTAGCTCATGTGTGATAGCAACAGTTGCAGTTGATTCCTATTTGTAGCAAAATATTTAACATTTCATCCCTACTGACTTGCTATCCTTCATATGAAGAACTACATTTATAAGGCCTGAATAAATTACGAATAGTAAAAATTCATGCTTAGTAAATCACACATAAACGACAGCCGCTATAAATAAAAGCCGAGCCTATGGCTCGGTTCGTATAATGATGTCCCGATGAAAATACGCTCCCACAGGTTTAAAACTTAGCAAAGTCGCTCTATTGTTTAGGAGTAACAACGTGCAGAGACCCCGAATACGTGCTTTGCAAGATAATTTAAATCAGCCTACAGGGGCATATATGTGAGGCCTTATGAGCTAAATCACAGTATCACGACAGCACGGATTCGGCCAAACTCGGTCATATACTAGAACATTGCTCTTAACCCAAGTAAGCTGGACGGGATCAGTCGCTAATAGAGTAGGTGATCAACTCGTCTACGTGAACTTGTCAAAAGCATTCGATCACGTAAGCAACCGTGCTTTCCTTCACAAGGTTTAATGCTGTAGTAGCTTTAATCCTGTGTTAAGTCCGATAACCGAATTCCTCCTTTAACGTCAAGTGAATATAAAGCTTCATTGCTCCATTACAAACCCAACTGCGATGTAGTTGGTGTATTCTATGGACCAATACTAGACTACATTTTTATAAAGCTTTAGTGTGCTCTACTCGAAGTACTTACTATTCTCAGACTAGAAAATCTGACACAATATATTATTTGGCTGCGTCCGTTTCTAGATCTACCTGTCACTGTGACCTCCATGGTGAAAGTCACAGGACGCCTACGCCTACAGAGGGATATGGGTGGCTTGTGCTTCCCCACCATCAGTTCGAACCACACACCCCATATCCGATGTAAACCCGAAGGAATAAGACCGGGAGGCATGTGAATGGGAACCACGTTTCATTAACGGAGCCGGCCCACACTCCTTTAACAAGCAGAACAGAAGCATTCCGGCCTCATTGGAAAATCATGCATACCAGATGTATATATGGCGGTGACTGGACCGTAGCCCGTTCCACACCGGATGGAACCACTTTATGAGCCTAGCATCATCACCAGGACGGTGCACCCAGTCCCCACCATCAACGACCAACTGTCTTCTCGAGCCAGTATGGAGGAGGTGGTGGGTGATAGACAGGTAGGCACCTTGTCAACATTCATATCAGGCGCAGCCACACCGCGCAGCACAGGAAACATCTACTTCTGAAATGCAAGCTTACTCGTCACGCAGGCAAACGTACCACAAACGCCGCCTTATTGGCCTGGATTAGTAAGTCAAATGGGAGTGTATTCATGTTGCTTCTATTCCACCTGCAATAGTGCCTTCTCTTGCACCTGAGCAATCGCCATTTATAGTAGTCCAAGGAATTCGCATTGATCAACATTTGACTTGGATTCGCAACACCTGTAATCAACATGAGTTTGCATTAAACTTACCTTTTCATGTTCTGATAATGTTATTTTCTGTTTGTCCGAGTGCCGTTTCCCTGCATTAAGTTGGCCGTACAAAATCGGTATGAGTATTCATATATATGCATATTTATATACATATATATATATACGCGGCGCCGCAGTTTTCGCCAAAGCTAGCACTTGCTCATCAGAAACGTGACTTCAGTTAAACCTGACGAAATACAAATCACAGAGCATAAACTACCAGCTGCCGATATGAAGACTAACAGTTACAGTATACTTCCCAAGAAAGTAAGCTTGTGGTTATCATGCAGAATAAAATTAACTGTTCATAACAAACTAAACAGACATGCTGAAGAGATAGTTAGCACCTCGCGTTATTAGATCAGGTTATTGGAACTTTCAAGCCAACAAGCATTCTACAGTCCCTGAGCGTCTATATGAGACCGTATGCCAAAAACCTGATCAACAACAGAGATCTTCGACACAGAACAATCTTGATGTATCGGCGGCTATAAAATTGGAGCAAAGAAACTCATTAGTGTAAGTTCCGCAATCGATAAAGGCACAGACTGCAAGCCTTTGGTATATACAGCTATGACTATCGGCTTTAGCGAGGACACTACATCACAACTGATATTGGGGAACCCAAATCCAACCGGTCACTACATATTGGAACTGGACTATCATACCAACCTGTGTATCCACGATCTCAAACTGGTCACGGACTACAGTCTACTTGCTTGTCGATAAAACAATTTTAGCCAATCATGTGTCCTGAAATTAGAAAGCTCTGCCAACTACAGTTTTTGCCACTTAAGGTAACGTTTAAGATAAATTTAATTTCACAACGTGCCTTTCAATTTACATTACGTGCCATAGTGCATTTCACTTGGAGGATAAAATAACATCAAAGAGACTTTGTGGTCATTAAACACTTCCCAATATAAAGTTGTGAAAAGCTACATCAGTGTTTTATTATCTTAGCGAGTCACCTCAAAACCCGGATAATTCCCTTTTCTAAAAGCGTTTTACCCTTGGTTTTATTTACCTAATTCTGCTCATCATATGAGACTTGTATTTCTATTGCACTGCTACCAGATGCATATTATGTTGTTTTGTTTCTTATCGATTTAAAACTACCTCCGAAACGTGTCATTTCTGTACATTTGACCGGGATCACTTTCTTGGTTTTCGCTTGCTGCGTTATATGGGCTGTTGTTAAACGTTTACCATCGTTTTGAACGTGTGGCATTGCTTTTGTTTCGCACATATTCTACCTGATTTAGTTCTTTATTTGTGACAATACATCAAGATGCCTTAACCCTTCTTTCACATGCACTATATATAAATAGGATAAATGAATCGCATTCATGATGCGCGGGTCCGCCAGGTTCATTCAATGATGCAGTATAGGACAATGAGCTAACGGGACAAGTATTATCGCTGTTATATATTCATTGTTTGAAATAAAGTTTTCTTCTTTGTTCCAGTTTCGTTAATTAGAGAATACATAGCAAAGCCAGTAGACAATCGATGGTTTAATTTATAACTGTTTCACTTATATTAAGATTTCAAGCTGACAAACAAGCTTCATTTAATAGTCCGGAACAGTGCATATGTTGTTCTGTCGTCAACCCAAAACGTCAGCGATAGCATCAGATGGCCTAGGTTTTCTACGTAGTCTAAGCAGAAAAAATTAGGTATAATTGTCAATGCCTGACATCGTGGGACGTTAGTTATATGAGCGTGATTCCGTCTGTTAACATCTTGATTCCCGCTTCAGTCGGCTAATATTACGGCTGGTGTTAGGTACATGTTGCAACGAGCTTTCGAACAGATCATCCCACGGATGACGGTAACAGCTAAAACCAAACAGTTTAATTTCTAATGAGGGATGAAACATGCATCTTGCATTTTCAGTTGCTCTTGCTTTAGCAAACAGATCCCACAGTGTCTGTTGGACAGAGTACAACAGGCATGCTCGAGGGGACGCCTTTCTTCACTCGGAAGGGTTGATAGACGATAGATGAGTAAAACAAACAGAATACAGTTAACAAATGCCGTAGGCTATTTTTGCATGTAATTTACATTCCACAGATTGTTTGATCAAAATATATCATCCAAGATTAATTTCATTAAATAGGATGCTTGTGAAATATATGTGGCATATGAACTTTCAGTAAATAAAGGCTACTTTATGACGCACACAAAATTTGATTTTTATTTTAGATGAACAGCAGGAAAGCGATGTTGTTTAGATTAAAGTAAGTCTGAAACTTGCTGACTTCCTCTATTGAACAGCGAGCAATTAAACACAATCGCACAAAGTATTGACCAAATAACATACAGGTACTTAATCCTATCACCTTTTATTTCATTAAAAAGCGCTATACCTGAAGTTTAGTGGTATTATATGCTAAACCTTTCCCGGATACTACGGCTGAACGAGGAGAACTTCAACCCAGCAAAAGACGGCGTTCGTAATTATATGGCGCGGCAGTTACGTAAGAAAATTGCGATGACTTGTGTTGTAAATAAGACAAGTTTTCGCATTTTATCTGCAATTTGTATCCGGCTGGCCCATTATATCTCTATATGTACAGATTATGAAAAGGGATGACGATCTTGTGCCAACAACTTTTATGATATCATATATTTACTAACCATTGCTTAATGACACAGGAATTGTTTCGTTCATACGTCTTGACATCACAAAGCATGGAAAACTACTTAAAGTTTTGGGATTTCCTAACTGCCGCCAACTTTTACATTTTTGGTAATGAATTACTGCGTCTGCATGCTAGTTGTGCCTTCTTACTAATGGCAGGCTTTTTAACTCAAAACAAAACGTATTTCATTTTGAAAACAGTAGTCTCAAAGACGTTGAACTTCTTACTGTCAGCCGCAGGAGAATTATGAGTGAAGTTTTAGCGGATCCCGAAATCATATAATAGAATGGGTCACATTTAATTGGCAGAGGCGTATGTATGCGTGCTTTGCAGCAAGTTTTACGTAAACATGTTCAAAGTATTTGTGCACCCATGTATATATTAGTTAATCAGAGCAGCTTAGAACGAGGTGCAGAGTAACGAGTAACAAAATCCAGCAGGGAACACCTGCATTGCTTTAGTGTTAGGTTTAAAGTCATGGCTGATTTCACTCCATTACTTATGGGTTATTAATTATAAAGTGTATTATTGCTACCATAAGCAATTAATAAGAAAATAAGATTGTCAAGATAGGCTGAATAATGCCAATTTTTCTAAAAGGTCGCAATGAGATTAGAAAACTTATAATGAGTGTTTAAAACTGTTTTTTGCAAAAATGCTGTTTTGGGAAATATGAGCTATTTTAAATAGCTTTTAATCTTTGAGTTTCTCTCATAGATTCTGGTTACGTAATATATAAACCTATGGTTGACACGGAAATAGCGATTATCATAGATGCTTATTTTTGAAAGTTTCCTTTGCACACATCGCTATTTAATAATGGTGCCAGATAATAACTTTAATCTAGTATTCCAAGGAGATGCACACTACCCGTCATCTACTTGGATGCCTTATGCACCAAGATTACTTTTTTAATACCTCCCTTGATAGAAGCAGTGATTAGGAAAAAAGGTTTGTTGCTATGATCAACGTAAATTAGGCTAATAATATACTGCGATATTACATGACAGCTATTTGTAAGGAGCTAAATAGTCTTGATACATCGCCAACATATTTAGCCGTATCAAATTGCAGTACAACGCATTTAGATAGATTTTTGCGTCAATTCATCCGCATTACCACAACAGATGATTTTGGCAATTATGTAATGTACACATGCTGTTTTCGTCGATATCCGATTCATTAGTTTTTCCTACCTACTTCTTATGTCTTGTTTATTGTGTACATTTTCCGAGTTTTTATCGTGCCTATACAGAGCGCTACATAATCAGCCAGTCACGTTGCCAAGGTCACTCACAGTTATGCAGATTAACCGGGACGAAGTTATCCGCATCGAACACATGTTCCATTTACAATGTACCAGATCGTTAAGCAGCTGAGTGCCACAGAACCACAATAGGAATGAGTAATCACCCAATTTGCATACGTGCATGACATTTCATGTTTGCGACCAAAAGACTTTGTGCAGCATTGAATCAGAGGCCAAGTCCATTAGTTGTACAATGGATGTCAAGTTGTCTCCAGGAAACTAACATTGACGGTCTTGTCAGAAAGCGGCCTGAATGGGAGCTGGTATCAAACAGAAAACTTTTGTTAATATTATCCATCAAAGTAAAATAAGTAATTATGTCTGGCTGTAAACCAGAAATGAAACATATACATATAAACGTATGAGAGTCTAGGGAACCGTTCATGCAAATGAAATGGCACGACAATTATGGTATTTTACACAAAATCTTTGCAAACAAATCCAAGAGAATTTGGCTGTCATTAAAAATGGATGAAATGTAAAATATTTCTGTTCAAGAGTAGTTTTCGTCCAATAAGCCTCAATGCAAACTCCTCTTCCTTCGTTTGATTGTGTGCAAGTCGCACCGAACATAAGCGTCTTATAAAACGTCCTAAAAAGACAAGGATGTCAAAATTGATAAAAAAAACCACTGTAGACGCATGGCTTATCGACACTGACTTGAATAGGTTACTTTTAAAGCGCACAATAAAACTTATTTTATACAAGTAATTCGAACTGCGGGCTCTAGTTTCATACCCTTTTCTCTTATTAACTTAGACTCCAGGAAAATATCACTTTCATGAACAAGCTTGACAAGCAAATGGGAAAAACTTCTGCACTAAAGAAACATGAATAAATTTCCATGGCTACCGTCAGCGGTAACTTGAAACCAGGAGCAAACAAATTAAAAGCACCTGTTTTGCACTAACTTAAAATATTAATCTTTGGTATTAGTTAATCTTAAGTATAACTACCGGCTTTTTTCTTTCTATCATATTCTTCATACGGCAGCTTGGAAGAGCTTCAGCCCAACAAGCTTAAAGAATTAGCAACTTAATTAGCTCAAAAAGCATAACATATGTCAAGTTCTAACTAAGAAACAACTTTAGAAAAATGGGAGTGATTACGTTCCGGTCTACAATGCGTAAACTTTAGCAGGCGCCATGTATTTAAAGTGAGCATTAAATCGTCGACTGCCTAAGTCAACTTGATTTGAAATCAAATTTTATCCGGTGGTGTTAGCGAATGTTTTCTTTTGTTTCACTGAAAACCGCTGATCACATTCAGTAACACTTTTCATTTTACTAATGAAGCTTTAAGCTAAATATCGTTATAATTTCGTTTTATCATTTTTAAACGAAAACATTAAGACGTAAATCTGCTTCCTTATTCCGATAGTAATTTTGATTCATAAATTTCAGTCCATTATTCTCCACGCTTTAAAACAAAGTTGCGATCTAACAGTTCGGCTGATATCAACTACTGAACATCCTAACTTTTCTTATTAACAAATGCTGTCGAAATTTTATGTAACAGAGCTTTGAAAAACATGAAATTCGTATCCAGTAAACATAAGATTACGCCGGAAATAAGATTCCTATTGACTTCCCAAATGTGTTCGAATTAGTACTCCATTGGAAATCCCCGGAAACGTAACGCAGCTCTACAAACAACCGATGACCATATTCCTTCCGTATACAGCTCCTCAATAAACCTGGAGCATTGCTACCCGGAAAAATAATTTAAATCCGGGTTTCCAAATATCTGGTAAACAATGTACGTGAAATATCATAGAAAGATTAAGGGTGGTCCATGTGATCAATTTCGTTAAATTGTAGTTTTTGTATTCGTCCATACCAATTTTGTGTTTTTAGAATACTTTGATCACCTCATACCATAATAGCATACACTCCGCCTTCCAGCGCCAATAATTTATCGTGTTTATCAGTTAGTAATGATTTGTACTTGCTACCACTGAACCGTTTTCGACACAATTGCTTTCGACTTTCAATCAACCGGATTATAACACATTCGTTTACTTCGTTGCTTAAAGTTTCGAAAAAACTTTTTGACACTACTGATCACAAATCGATTTGTCATTGAGGTATTTTTGATTTATGTGAGTACCAGACTACGTCGAAGCTTGTAAGACAATGAAAAGCAGGTATATGTTTATTCATCTGTATGGGTAAGAATAATTTGAACACTTGAGCAGCAAAAACGCGTTGGTTTAACAGTGAGGATGTTTATGCCGCGAGACATTTATTCTCAAAATAATCGATTTGAGAAGATCTCATTAACATCAATTCAATAGCTTGCAAAGCTGATGGGCATCATATTTACTCAAACCCGACCGTACATAGAAGATATGACCTCCCTAACAGATGAGGCTGCAGAATTCCGAACGTGGCTAACTGCGTTGCAAACGAAATGAGTTCAAAATTTTAAAGCAGTTAGTTCTCTTCAGAAATTTGAAAAGCACGGTAAGAAGAGGAAAACTGGTAGATGCATGCATTTTGTATTGTCTTCTCAGTACCATTAACAATAACCGGTATGCAACCATATACTTACATATGTGTGTGACTGAATACGCATGTGAAAAATGAATGACGGAAGTTCCACCCCTATGTCCACGGCAGTCTTAAGCTGATAAATAATTGCTTTTGAACTTACATGGCCGGCTTATCGCAACGGCCTCGGCGAAACGGAGGAAGCGGGGATTAGGGTGACGTAATACAAGTGTGAACGCTGATCCGAGCTCTATCCGGTGATGCGTAGTCAGTAGGTGTTTACCTATTGAGGAAGCTGGCGGCTTGCGCAAGCACAAACTTGAGCGGGACAAGGATGCTGGTCAATTTCACGTTGAAACCACCTTGGCACGAGTTCCTTTATTCGGGAAGTCAAAGACCGATTGGTTCTGCCTATGTAACTGGCTCCGCAGTCGCACACGAATTTGGATATGCAGTGTGAGTTGGCCCCTATCGGTTGAGCTTCCTTCGTTGGAGGCACCGGAAACTTACAGGTTCTATTGATTACCACATCCTGAGCAGCAAAGTAACTTCTCTGCGCAGCAGAGATTAAACGTTTTGTGGTTTTCAACACAGTAAAGTCACCCTTGAAAAGTAACTCGATATAGATCTGTGACTTGGCTGCCGTATGCACCAAGTCTTCCGGGCCTCGCTGTTGGCTGTGTGTCTGTATAAATCTACGTGGATAACCATTTGCAACGAGTGTTGCTGTAATTAACTCTAGCTCGTCGGCTAGACAATCATAGAAGCAAATTCGTCTAGCACCACTAACTAAAGTTTTCACAAGAGTCCGCACTGGTGTGAAGCTGGTGAAGTGCAGGTATTGGCCGGACCAGGTTGCTTTTCGGTAGATAGACCTTTTAATGAGCCCGTCATCATTGCGACTAATGAGGATGTCTAAGAATGGCAGACAGTTGTATTGTTCCACTTAGCAGGAGATGCTCAAGTCGGTAGGTGCGTAGTTGAGTTGCTACATCAACTGGAGAATCTGCTGCTCCGATGAACAAAAGGCCAATATGTCATCCACATAACGCTTATAGTATGGTAACTGAGGTATTTCTGCGAATTTGTCTCTTTCTATCATCAGCATGAGGAAATCGGCAAGTACAGGGCCTAGTGGGCTACCCATTGCCACACCATCGATTTGACGATATGGGATGTTCTGAAAGTGGAAGCCAACATTTTCTGTACACAGAATTAAGGATTCCTTTAGAAATTCGACCGGAATTAGTAACGAATAACTAGATTGCTCAGCTAGCTCACATATGTAATCAACAGTTTGTTGTAATGGGACGTTGGTGAATAGAGATTCCACATCCGAGGAACACATGATCTTATCGGAGAGGTTGATGTCATCTAAGTCACAGATAAGTTGGAAAGAATCTTTAAGACTAAATGGATAAGAGAGTAGTCGTAGAGGCGAAAGTATCTTCACTAGCCAGCGAGCAAATTTAAGCTGCGGCGCATTTACCATTGATAGAATCGTCCTAAGTGGTACTCCACTCTTGTGCGTCTTCGGTGATCCGTATAGGTGCGGAGTAGTGTTTCCATTTGGCTTCAAACAATTATAGGTGTCACTATCAATCACGCGATGAAGGAGAAGCACTTCAATATGGGCATCTATGCTAGCTTCAACGTCGGACACATTCTCCATCTTATTTAGTCGTTCAAATTTGTTCGTGTCGTTGAGTATGCTGCTCATTTTCAGAGCGTACTCGGCCTTGTTCATGACCACCACTCCAGAGCCGTTATCCGGTTTCATCACAACTACGTTCTTAGTACGCAATTCCCGCAGGGCCTGAAGGTGTCGGCCTGTAAGTGCGCATTTTTCAGTCACTGGCATAGTCTTAACTTCGTGGGCAATGTCGGTCAATTTGTTTCTAAACCAAACAATGCTCTCAGGACTGGATGGTTGAAGCTCATTAAGTTGCTCAAAAAGGTTCTTAAACTGAGCTTCTATAAACAACCCGTTCAGTCTTCTGGGAGGAATTTTGTAATCAAGCCCATATGACAAAGTTTCTAACTGCAAAGCGTCTAGTTGTACGTCTGATAAATTCACCACGTACTTACATGGAGCACAAACGATTGGCTCCTCATCCAGGCTGTTCGTAAGCGAGTTCTCCAACCGAGTATTCCGATTTCGCTTCGTACAGTCGAGAGTGGATTTGCAAAAGTCAGCGAACACAACAAGACAACACAAAGATAGAGCCTCTACCTCATGGAGTAGGCGTGCGTGAGTTTCTAGTAAACGCGTTTGAAGAACGCGCTTACGAACAGCATTGTTAGTAAAACTGGACAAATTTCGACTGCTCACGAAGCTGCTAACTTTGTGCATATATCTGGTTTGCTGTTTCATAGTAATAGCAATGTTTTGCAATGACCGCGAATGCAACAAACCAAATCCATAATTGCTAGTAAGAAGCGACTAACCTAACACTCAGAATGATCCTAGTACTGGTTGATAGGTCGCTTGTCATTTACCTCTATCATAAACATGAGCATTATCAACATCGAAATCAGGATCCTCTACTTGTTATATCTATATGCAAAGACCTCTGACTGCTGCGCTTAGTCTCAACTTTGTGAACGAGGTTGAAGCTTTCGTGATCACAGTCCAGGCGACTTATCTTGACATATGCTTAAGCGAAACGTCCGATAGGGATATATGTAAGAACTTTTCACTTTACCTTCAGCCGCTTGTCACTTTAGGAATTTTCCTATCCAGTTTGTTTTATCGAAAACTGGGTCTCGCAAGCTCCTTCAAACAAACAGACCGCCGACGAATTTGCGAAATATGTCACTACCCAGCATACACAGCCTACCTTGTATCTTCTCCTAAATGAAATAACAACTAGATTTCTTCCACCTGCAAAGTTATGCCGCTTTCCACGTTGATTCTTCAAATATACCAACTGTCGCTAGCTTATCAAACCTGTGCAATAAGTCAAACTCAAGGTTACATACCTCCATATATGTGGTCTCACTAATTTTTACACCCAATCTCACAAGATCAACATTACCGACCCGATATTGTTGCATTTTCTCCCTGCTTTTAAGCCTGCATACTATATTGTGATTTTTCTAAGCTACCTCAGGATGACAAATGCTCATGTGTTTTTTTATTAAATGGACTGACCATCATGCTATTAGATGAAAATAAGATTAATGGTTGACAAGGTATAAAACAATACAATGTGAAGCGGCCAACATGTTAGCGTGCATTCATAGCCCAAATATGAAAGTCATCCTACGGGGACATGAGCGAAGCAAAGCGAAACGATACTTTTAATACAGTATCGCAGCTGTATAGCAAAAAATGCGATAAAAATAACAGTCTCTTTATAAACATAAATCGTTTATCCAGCCAGTGGGTATGAAGGTAACCATACGAATTTTATGTAAAATATTACCGGGAATTTTTAAACTATATGGGTGAAAAAGGCAAGAAATTGGCTGCAAAATAAGTGTCCTAGAAAAGTCAAATGTGCACGTTTTGTTAGAGCGAGTTTCATTAATGTAATTAAGAGTTTGCTCTTTGATTTTAATATGCATTTTGATAATGACGAGGGAAATATACAATAATGTAGGACGTTTTAGTAACTTTATCAAGAATGGAAAATAATATAACCCATCAGTACTGCCTAACAGTTTAACTCCCGAGTCAAAAGCTGACACAATACATGGTAAGCTGCTAGTCGGTTGCAACCAGTGGAATTCCATTAGCAATGCGAATGGTATCTCGGTTGCGCCCGCTAGGTTGAGACGCTTACCGCATCACTCAAATCAGTACACTAAGGTAAACCACGATCTCTTCCATTATCATTTAACACAGCAGAGAAGACAGTTTGTGTTTACAACCCATAGAACGAAGTAGGGATACAACAATAAATTTGTTACAACTTGGATCAAATGAACAGGACGGTCATTACGGCTCTCCTGAAAACGAAAGCAAGATAACTATATTTGTTCACCGTGTTTATAAACTACCACGTACTCCAGATCACGGAGCGCCAGCTCTTGACCGAGTTCAATGGTGCTACAACGGCGTAGCACTTTCTCTCTCTCTGGAGAAGTTATCGCGAGGTCTACGGTAAAAATATTAACAGTACTGCTACGTTCCAAAGGGATGACTGACTATTCGAAAGGTGGTAAACGTATCGCTGTAAGACTAATGATAGCAAATGCACGGCCACGAGTATGCAGTACTTTTTTGTAACATGCAATCTCAGTGAAACACTTGACTTCGTAGTCCAGCACGGAGATCAAAAAACTAACACTCATGAAACCTGAGAGGGCAGATAGAAGCACGTGAGAGAATCCCCAGCGTGAACGCTCTGGCTATCATACAATTAAGTCAAACTACATGTACCAACAACCTACACAAACATGGAGCAGCCGACCCACGAGTGGTTTGTTTAGAAATTAAGAAGAAAATGACTTCTACCAACACATTTCTCACATTCATAACAATATCCTCTTTATCTACTAACACAAAATCCTTTATGATATGTTTGACGAAATTAATGAATGCTTGGAGTCAAATTCACGAGTTCTCGTTATAACTACGGCGACCTTCATAAGCCGCGAGCTAGCTGATTTCGAGAACAATTTTCCTGTTATTTCGCAGATTCGGAAGGATAAGACTGGAGAGATTTGTGGTACAATTCCAAATTAAGGAGCTGATATCCGATGTGTACTTGTTGATCACCCCGATATTTGTGCTGCAGTTTCACGTTGGTGCTGGCTAAGATTGTGGAACAAGGGTACTTGTCTTATAATAATAAGGTAACGTCCACCAATTCCAGGTAAGAATGGACTACTATTACACTTTGTGCTTCATATTGCTTTGCACTATTCATACTGACATCCTCATCGCAAGCAACTTCAATGTGTTCAACCTGGAAATGGCGGTAACCGTAGGAATGCAATTCAAAGCCGGTTTGCAAGAGCTGATTTCCAGCTATTCTTTACAGAATAATTGCCCACTCCCACCAAATTTCGAAACGTCAAGAGAGCGCGG
The DNA here is from genome assembly GCA_944474145.2 of Dicrocoelium dendriticum. Taxonomy (NCBI): domain Eukaryota; kingdom Metazoa; phylum Platyhelminthes; class Trematoda; order Plagiorchiida; family Dicrocoeliidae; genus Dicrocoelium; species Dicrocoelium dendriticum. Next base: position 75,157,178 of record OX104060.1, on the reverse strand, counting down.
CACGTGATCTTGTGCTCATCGAAGAAGAACTCGTGTACGACGGAATAATTACAAGCACGCCATTAAGTATCAATGATCATATTGCCATGTTGTTTCAATATGAACGCTATGCAGAATATCATGAGGAATAGGATGTCGAAATGTATAGGGTCACGCACTGTAACATTTTATGCATGTATACCAAAAAGACCTCTTGGTTTTTTTTAACTTAATACACACCAGAAATCGCCGGAAAATTGTTACATGGATTTTTACACACTGGTAGCCCACGCATTGAAACAGAAATCCTTCCATAGTAAAACAGAAAACGAGTCAATTCTATGCAGCAGAACTTAAGGGACTTAGTATGGTTAGCTCACAGATAATCCGCGAATTCCAAAACCTGGACTGCTTGCGTGCGTCAGCGTATATTTTGAATGAAGTAGTTCCATTAGTACAATGTGACGCAACAGGATAAGATAATAAAACGATTCTGCGCTAACCTCAGACGCTTAGGCTGACACGTTGTTGGCCTTTTTAAGGTCCAGCTTGGAATTCCAGCGATGGTTTTGGCCAAGGTGTGCACGCGATCAGCAATGAAAGCAGTAGGTCTCTTACGGTTCTATTACTCACACATATTCCATAAAGTAATGGGCTAAATTCTCATCCGTCTTTCGATTGTCCAACTGTCAGCTTTATTCAACATCACTAATGCGGAAGTTGTGTTAAAGTAACTGTCGTCCATGCGCATCGATATTTCTTACGATGTTGATACCATTCGACCGAAGACTCTAAAGACAGTAGCCAGTGACGTGACGGAACCTCTGTCTATATTCTATCAGCGCTGTGTAAAGGGAAACCAAATTTCATCCGTACGAAAGCAAGGAATCATCACTATTAATAAGAGGTAGCCGCACTGACATTACCCATTTCCGTCAATTAACGCTGCTCCTTGCGCTTCCCAAACGTATGGAATCTATTAACTGATTCACTCATGCTGTTTCTGGAAAATTCCAGCATAATAGCACAGGAGCACTATCTGCTTCGATAAAATTTCTCAGGCATTCCGAACCTGCTAATTGCACGCAATAGTGGTTGATGGTGAGATAGGTGTTGACGTTATCTTGTTGCATGTCTCATACGCGTTTGACCGCTTAAACCACCAAAATAACCTGCATTAACTTCATATCGACGGCACTGGTGACCAGTCTTGTATTCGATACGCAATTTACTGTAAGACTTTTGCTTGGAGGTGAGAGTACGTGAATCACTGTCTGATACAATCAAGGTGGAGTGTGGTGTATCCTGAGGCTCAGCGCTTGGACCTCAAGTAATCATGGTTTTCATAAAAAATGTAGCGAGGACATTAAATTTCAATTTCTTATCGTTCGCGAATGTTATCAAGGTATGGCGAGCGATCAGGAAGCTGGATGATTATGAATAACTCTAGAATGAAATCATTGTCATTTCCAACTGATCAGTTAAGATTGCCCTACCATTCAACATGGATAAATGTCACGCTGTTCATGTATGCTATCAACATGATTACATATATTGGCTTTGGTCTCAAATATTGCATACCACTTCTCAGAAAAGCGATCTTGGTGGCTTAATTCAAGTGACTTAACTGTTCAATAAATTTTGAGGCAACTGTGATAAGATGTAAGCAGAGCAACGAGATGCCACGGAATGCATGCTGACTTATTACCAAATCTTTCATTTGATGCACAACTTGTATTGTCGCCCACACGTTGTGTTTTTCTTGGAAGCATAACAACCTTAGCAACACTGGTTGAAGCGCAACCTGAAGTTGGCAGAGCAAACGTAAGGCAGGGCTAAACTTATGTCAAGGATGTAGGTAATCTATCCTAACCGCAAATGATGAAGTCAATGGGAATTTTCAGTGGACACTACCACAGGCTGCGCAGCCATCACATATTGCTTTACCAAAATTTGAATGACCCTAAACACGCATGCCACCACTTGCTAGAACTCAGTTAGGAAACAAATCTTAGAGGTAATCATCTGAAACTGAGTGAACTTTATAGCCGTCCGGGATGTCAACGTAAATATTTTTCTCTACCGTTTTACCAATCCCAAATCTCTCCAAAACTCAGTTGTTTTCTTCCTCAGCCTAGATTTTGCCAATACTTTCCATCATTCTGTTCACTACACTGTACTTATAAAGATATGTTATCTTCTAACCGAATGTATAAGTCACATAATTCATTTAAACCTGAGGATGCGGTGCATTTGTGAGCAGCCATGTTTTTCGTAATTCACGGAGTACGTCATTTATAACTGTCCTGCTTTTTGCATTAAATTCACATTTACACTAACGTTATTCATGGACGCATTTGCACGATAAAATTGTAAACAGCCATCTCATATACCTTATGAGAATAAAGTTTTCCCCTTTCATTCGGCAGGGCTTATTAGACAACTGCGATTTTACCTGCGAAAAATTATTGTTCATTGTTTATTGGTAAAGGTACGCATAGTAAAGCTTTTAAAATAAAATAGGAAATCGTTTTGGGCAATCCATTACTAAGTACATTGAATTACCAAACTAGCTTGATTGCAGATCCGCTCGTACATTAGGAATAAAACTACTGCGCATTGCTAACTATAACTGGGCATACTAGAAGTAACATAACCAGATTTAGCCAGCAAACCTTAGCATATGTTAGCACCAGTACACACCAAATCTAAATGTTTGATTTGAAAACAACTGTTTATGAAAGATTTTTGGAAATATAAATTAATTTTAACTTCGTATCAAAAAAACTGCTTTCGTTAACAGAACGAAATACATGCTCCTGGTTTTATTGTGGCGTTACTCGTTAACATCGGTCAAGGTCAGCAGGTTTATGAATATATATGGCAAATTAATTATCATGAATGACACGGACGATGGTAAATGGATTTGAGTTTGCAAATCTGTTATCGAATACCAGAAATGTTACCTAACATAAAAGGTAAATCCAGTTATACGTTTGTGTGCATGTTAAAAGCCGCCAGTTAGCAAGAAGGTGCACTTGTTTTATGAAATTTAATATTTTGCAAATTAAGTCGATGTTTGGTGCATTTCCCAACGCAACACATAATGACTTCAGAAGATCAGACACAGAATATAAATTATTGATCTATAATATTTCGCTGGTTAGAATGTCCAGCCAAATCTTTTGTTAAGGTGAGTTATGGATCTTTGAAAAACAAATTCAGGCAGATCAAAGAGTTTGATTAACACTTTGTGTCGAATGTAAAGGAAATAAGCTTCAAAGCATAAAGGCATTTGCTTTTTTCCTTATCTTACTTAGCCAAGGCATTTTAGTCTCTTTTTCAGCAGCTATTTTGGGGTCGATAACCAGGTAGCAACATTGCAAACTGCTAGCATCGCCCTCCTTTTAGTCCAATATTGTGTTACAATTAGTGTGAAGATACATGATGTTAAGGGTCCCGCAACTAGCACACTTGTGCGTGGACAGATGTTTTGCCAGCAGAAGCACAGAAACTAAGTCCTCGTTGTTTTTGCGCAGAATGTAGCTATGCAAAGTTTGACGTACTGCGCTATTTTTATCGACATCGGTTACTTAACTGCTGTAAAACAAATAGGTCAGTTGTGCCTATACATTTTTACGGTAAATGTAACTGGTTATGGTATTTATTTGGTAACACCGGTTGGCATTGTACTATAAGCAACTAGTTAAATGAAAACAGCACGCAACTTTGGCAGCGAATCTGATGTAATCAAAAATTTCGCTGCATTTTTTCAGAGAAATAATCCGCATACTCGGATTCACTACTCTTATCTGAATACTGAATACTGCATTATAGAGCAAGTAGAAATGGATTCTGTACAACTCTTTCGAGATATGGCGAAAAACGTTATAAAAGTTGTCAACCTTGAATATCATTGTCGTTCTCATGTAATATTTAAAATATTCGACTTACGACATTTCAGGATTCATAAATGTGATGTCATCGTAAGTGTGCAGTCGTTCTCTGAATCGAATAGAGGCAAAATGCAAATCTAACAACGTTTTGAACTGTTGCACAGATGTTGCCTCAATTACATGTTCGGTCAAACTATTCCAAATGTTTACCACTCTTCGTTCGAAGCACAGTGGGTGGGGAACACATTTCATATCCGGCACAACAAGTTTGTATCTGTGTCCGCGAGTGCTGCATGGCCCTCGTAAGTGCAGCATTGGTCTTAACATAGGGAACTCACCGAGATGTAGAATTCGGTAGGTCATAATCAGGTCGACTCGCACCCGACGGTAGGACAAGGTGTAGAGTCCTAGTTTCTCGCACCGGTCTTCATACCCAAAGCCACGTAAACTCGGGATGAGCCTGGTAGCGACGTGTTGGACCCGTTCGAACTTTTGTGCCTCGCCTCGGGTAATCGGAAAGTAGGCGGGCGAACCGTACTCTAGCATTGGTCTAATGATAGAAGAGAACAGGCGAGTGGCAACCTCTTCAGACCATGTGCAGAAGCTACGTTTGAGTGCTCAAAGCATGCGCAGTCCGTTCCGATATAGCCTGTTCGTGTTGTCAACGGACTTCAAATCGTAGCGTGAGAGTACACCTAGGTCCTTCACGGAGGGTGTGGGATATAGCGGTTTGCCGTCAAGGGTGTAGGTTCTGCCGTCTGCACCCTTCCCCAGGCTCATAAATACCGACTTGGCTGGGTTGACCGGGAGAAGAACTTCTGCAGACCATATGGATAGGCGGTTGAGGTCTTGCTGAAGTAGGCCACAATCATCGGGAGCGTCAATTGCTCTTAAAATCTTCATGTCGTCCGCAAACAAGGCACACGGCGACTGGAGAAGCTGCGGTAGATCGTTGATGTGGATCAGGAATAGAGTGGGCCCCAGCACAGTGCCTTGAGGCACGCCACTTGTAGAGGGGTACCAGTCAGTTAGATGGTCGTCGACCTGTACCCTCCACTTTCGTCCAACAAGAAAGTCGCGGATCCACCGGTGCAGTAAGCCACCGACGCCACACATGCTGAGTTTGTGAAGGAGAACCTCATGACTGACCTTGTCGAACGCTTTACTGAAATCGATGAATATCACGTCGACGGACTTCCCCTTGTTTATTGCCTTCATCCACTCATGCCTCGTCACAAGCAGGTTCATAATGCATGAGCGACCTTGCATAAAACCGTGCTGTGCGGGCGTCAAGACCTCGTTTGACTGTAGCAACTGCAGCAATCTCTTCTTCACGATTTTCTCAGCAACCTTTGCCAATATAGGTGTCAGACAAATTGGCCTGTAATTGTCTACTTTGCTAGGGTCGCCGCCTTTCGGAATAGGCTTCACCACCGCACATTTCCAGTCAACCGGCAACAAACCTTCGGAGAGCGACCTGTTGAAAAGGTCAGTCACGACAGGAAAGAGGATGGTTGAAAGTGACTTGAGAACAAGTGGGTGAAGCCCATCAGGTCCGGCAGGTTTGGTGCCGTGAAGGTTGGCGAGTAGTTGAGCTACCTCTTCGACGCCGCATTGCAGACTATCGAGTTCGGGAAAAGCGGTACACGTCGAACTCGGAACAGACACCTGGTTATTCGCAAATACAGAAGCGAAGTGCGCCGCCAACGCGGACGCACGCTCAGTGCTGGAAGTTAGGGGCTGTCCATCCGTGCCATCCAGTTCTGGCACATCACCTGCCGGCTTCAGGCGTCGCTTCACGTATGCAAAGATTCTCTTTGGGGCGGTCTTCGCGGCTAATGCGAGCTGCACTTCAAAGTGTCGGCGTTTATTCTTTTTCGCACTGCTGCAGAGGTTCCGCTGACATTTATACCCTTCGTAATCATTGGCAGAGCCAGAGAGAAGGAATTTGTCCCACAGTCTGCGCCGCCTCCGAGCCAGGTTTCCATACTCCGCATCAAACCAATGAGGCTTAATGGGTCCAACCTTTCGACATTTCAATGGCACAAATTAGGAGCACAATGATGTCAATCTCCCTATTATACATATCCAACAATCTTCCACAGATGCAGTTTGTGACAGAGACCAATCCAGTTGGCTCGCGGCTCGAGCCAGACCATCGAAGTATGTTTTCCAGTAGTTGGGAGCTGGTTGCAGCGGATGTGAATACGGCAAAGATAATTCCATATCAGCTATCAGTACTGAGTGGTCGCTCGTAGCCAGGGGCTCAAGAATCTTAACGTCACGCACTCGTTGTTCGTAGCTCGTTAACATCAGGTCGAGACAGGACGAGGTTGAACGTGTTGATATGCGTGTTGGCTGGCATATGTGTTGCGATGCACCAGTTTCAAGTACCAAATCCACGAACTTTGCTTCAACCTCACTATGTCCAGGCATCAAATGCACATCAGGCCATCGTATTCGAGGACAGTTAAAATCGCCCATAAGCAGAAAGTGTGGACGACTCATGTGGGTCCGAAGATGGGGCAGCCAATCCAAACAACGACTCAGGGGACTGCGATAAACTGCGCCCACAAGCAGTTCTCCTCGCCTGAGGCGGATGGAGCACCACAGTAGCTCACACAGGCCATCGTCACTTCGGTAGGTGCTCACAAGTCTCCCACGCAGGGAAGACCGGATGTAAAGTAAGACACCACCGTGGGCATTCTTTAGTCTATCGCATCGGAAACACGAGTAACCGTTGAGTTCAAGTTCTTGGGTGTATAACTCTGCATGCAGCCATGTCTCTGCGAGTCCCACTACGTCGGGCCGCTCAGACGCAACGAAACAACAAAGCTCATCGCGCTTATTCATAATACTTTTTGTAAAATATATCTATAACTTACTCTAAATTGCAAATGACTGTGAGATATCAAATTGAATTCGAGGAAAGTGGTTTTAGGTTTAGATTTAATGAAAACTTTAAAAACTAAGCATGAATAATAATTTGTTACACCTTTATTTCTGTGAATTTATCAATCAAAGGAAACAAATCAACTATATACCGTTTGATTTGTATTAGTTAGGTTAACTTAAACATTTAAGTAGCTCAGACTCTTAAGCAAGAAAAATTGATTTCTTTAAACACGCAGATGAAATTTATTATTTGGGTGTTAGTACAATGTAGGAGAATCATAAATTATTGTGTGCATACCTAACTTTTATATTAAATAGCTGAGATTTAACATTCTTTGTATATGGCATTATTGTGCTAGATAATCGAAGCTCCATGACTTTAACTCACAGACAAGAGGATGCAGACAACACTGTGTAAATAATCCATAGATTTAAAATCAAAATATGTTTTGCACATTGCGCCAAAAATTGTATTATTTTTGTTATAGCTAAGTCAGAATACCTAAGGACTTAGAAATCCACCCGAAAACTCACCCAGCCTTATATTAGGACATGTAGAAATAAAAAAAATCATTGTATTATTTATGGACCGAGGCAAATTTATTGCACTCCGAGGTGTAAAGACATATGGCAAACAATAATCAAAGGAGGTCAAACACTCATATCTTATTATATCCGTTCCTATAAGAGAATTTAGAATAAATTTTAATTTTTAGAAATGGTTAAGCATATTTGATACATCTATTGGCATACCTGCATATTTGCACAAAATCGTTTTTTCTCATTATATTTTGCAACTTATGGTACCATCACTTTAAACATCAACAAACGTTACATTAGCGCAACATGCATACAGTTTACTACTATTCGGTACAGTATGCTGCAGTTTGCTTTCATTTGCACCAAAAAATAGTATCGCATGCATACGTCTAGCGGAGATGTGATAAAATAGAATATATTTTTGTCTTGGTAAACGTACACAAACGGATATATTTTTATTTTCACATTTGCAAAAGTTGTGTTTATTAATCTTTTTACAGGTTTATTAATATCATTTATCAGGTAATTGCCGTATTAAATTTATATGTAGAACTTATCTTCTTATATACTTGTAGGCTCTTTTGGGGTATATATAGCATATTATTTTGTATCGTCTGCGTTTCCAGCATCAAGTTAGTAGACATTTATGCATAATGTTCTGTGATTTCTTGAACTACGTTCCGCACTTATAATCTGAACTTCCGGGAGCATATTAAAAGGTGCCGAACATTTTGGCACTCCGGATATATCTCAGTTTGTACAACTAAACCAGAGGAATTGTGAAGAAACTTCGCAACATGCACCGCATCTGTTTTAGAATTATAGGTGATTAGGCATACAGCGAAGCGTTATGGTCAAAGTTTAATACTCGTAACATGTCCGATAATGTTGGGTGGAAATTAAAACAAGCTAAGTACGCTGCCTTGAACTGTAATAGTCGGTTCTGGCCTAGATTTTATCTTGTGCTACATTAATTTGACTTCCTGCAGGCAGTTGAAAATTCACCATCTGTGCCAGAAAAAAATGACAAGCAATAGGCATAAAACACTTATTGCATAATTGCCTGTTTGTTGTTATTCACATAGCGAGGAAGTTAATGACTGCCATTTAACTGACCTCTATGGATAACCTGGACAATTATAAAGCTCAACATCGCCTGCACAATCATGATAGTGTTCAGAACACTTGGTTGCAGTGACTAAAATAATTAGTGCATAAATATTCGCAGTACCGATTATACCATGGTGGATTTTTGTGTGTTGACCGTTTGATATCTTAATTAATTTTCCTACCTGCATTGTGTGCATGCGTTCAATAAGAGCCTTCATTGGCTTGCGAAAATCAGACTTAGAGGGCAACGCTTGCCAAGTTAGCTCTGGAAGCAAATAACTCGAAAGGAAAGACATAAGTTTTCATATCATTGATTATTCATGCCGCAACAGCTGTGCAAGACTAAGTCCCACCCTGTTACGTAAAGGGTAGGCGATTATGAGATAACATTCCCACCTATCTTCCTATCAGTTGTGAACCAGCTGCTAATAATAAATTACCTATCACAAAGCAAACATTTTAAGCTCCGCTAAAATTATGCACGCTAGCAACTTGATATTTACATTTTAAAGTAGCATCATTTTTTCCCAGGCCGGTTAGAATAATAAATTCTTATTCAACCAACTATTGAGAGCGGTAATACGATTTCGGCTTTATCACTAGTTAAATCCAGTTTCGTGGTGAAGAAACTTAACAAAGCTGACTGGCAATGTTACTTATGACGCATTTTTAACCACAAAAGTGAATTAAGCGCCAATATATCAGTTAGATTTTACCCAGAATACAAGTACGTTTATTAATAGTGCTGCTCAGCTGTCAGCATGGATGAGACAACTGCTTGAAGTTAGTTTAATTCTAAGGTTCAACATAAGATATGATATCTCTGCACTACTCATTTTTGAGGCTAAACCTAGTTCAAATCTATATTACTTCGGATTATTGGACCAATGCATGAATCTATACATCCTCAACATACCTATCGCCATTAAATAATACCTCCACGCAATACTGCGGAATGGCGATTGATCAAGTGGTCGGCACCAAATTTGAGTAAGTAACCAAATATAACGGGACATATATTTGAGAATCCGTTACATAAACTTACCTGATTATAATTAACAAACTGTATTTCTAATACCTTTATGGGCCCCGTTTTCCACCAAGCAGAGAAGTAGATTGATTGAGTCCAGAGCCTTCATGAACAGATAATTTTGCACGAATCTATCAATTACTTTTGGTAACATGAACCTAACCTCCTGTGATTATTTACCCAATGATTAAACATTGCTCATTTAGGTTTTTCAGTAGGGGATGTCAGATGGATACAGCTCGATTTGCACTCTTTGTCACATGATCTGAAGTCCGTTGCCACCAGTGAACTGGTTTGCACAAAGTTGTACGATGACTTGACTGGTCTTAGCTTCTAAAGTGGTACAGATTAATACGGTGTCCGTAGCGCAGGTGATTTCCAGTTCCTCGTCAACACGTTCTGGTTCCTTACCTGCCTGCACCGTCTCATGCTGACGTTCGGGAGGACGCAGTTCTAAATATTTCCTTATCTAAGTTGCATGAATTACTTTAACTTGTTTCAAGACTTGTTTTTTACGCTGGTCTACAGTCTCTCTACCTTATAAGTGATCTGCTGGTCATATTGCTACACCGGCAATTGTCCTGAGCTTTATCCAGGTTGTTGGTACTGTACATGGAATTAGGCGCAAGGTTGCAAAGCGGTTGTGAGCAGTCCACTATACGGTACAATGGGTTAAATGTGTTTGCCGTAACTTTGTTCTTCAAAACATTATTGCCTTCCATATTGGTAATGCCTTTGACAGTCAGGAAATGCAATAAAACAAAGCCATCTAGGGATGGGGAAAAGCATTCCGCGAGTAACTGAGCTGTCTTCTCTACTTAGATTAATGTGTCACGATGGAAACCTTGCCAGGTGCCGGAACCGATGCATTTGCATTAACTTATCAGAGCCTAAAATACTAACCTATTGAAGATATTGGAAATGGAAAACTCAGCAGATGGCACCTTCTAGCTTACAGTTATAAAACTGTGCCGGACTTATCTTTGGCTGATTCAGTGTTCTGGGCAACTTCCTTCCTAATCTGCTCGTCAATTTATAACATACTTTAGGAATAAGCCCAATTTTTACCTAGGAACATACAATTAGAAATAAGTTTCATTTAACGGTAACAAAAATATTTGCGAAATGGTAAGATGATTACGGTTATCAGATCTGTCTGACTTCTTTTCCTTCTTCCTATTGGAAGAAATGCGCAAATCAGTAAGACAAGTGATAGGTTCCACGATAACCAAAATTTGAAAGCCATTTTACGCGGTAACATTTCTTTCGCTCTCCACAATATTTGTCAGCGTGCCATCTAGCGTACAATAAATACATGTAATTATTTTAAGCAATCAAACAGTGACAAATTAATGTTTATGTATGTAGGGATTCATTCACAGACCATGGAATGCCTAAGAAACGCAACGCATTAAATGAAAATTTTATGAAACAGTGGTGTTTGGAAGATCAGTCGGATGTAGTCTGTGTGAATGGTTGCAAGGCGCGAACTAAATGTGGACTCGATTCGCATTAAAATAAACCAATATTCGGATAGTGTACATCAACCATGTTGTCAAAAGGTAAAATTTTGCCGTGTTTTGTGTGACGTAATTTACTATTATCTCTTCAGTTGTTGCCACAGAGACTGATTTACAAATGACGTGCAGCCAACAAAATACCATATGACCTGTTCCTCGCGATACATTTCATCGTGGGTAAACCTTACTTACATGTACTTTAAAAATTCTTCAACAATGTTACGATATGTGTGACACATCATAATCTTTCCCCCTTGTTCACAAACATTTAAATTCACGTACGTTATGTGAACGTGACGGCAAGATATTTACATCAAAATGAACAGCAATCTGGGCATGTGGGTAATTGTTCACATGCGTCGTTTAAATAAATACAAAATATAAGATGTACGGGTGAATAGTCTAAACTACAATACAGTGATTGCTGCTCAAGTAAGATTTACTAATTAAACCGATGTCTACGTTGGGGGCTCAGAGCAAGTACACAAAATTGGTGTGTGGATTTCTGTGCCGCTGTCCATTTCCAAGGATTGAAGGTAAATAGTTTTGAATTAGAGATTCCATTTACCATTGTTTTTCAGCTGAACTTTATCGGGTCACATGTCTGCAATGACAACTGACAGCAAAGTGTAATATTGCGCTTTAAAAGAAACGTGACGGTGAGCCATCGCATGCGCAGCTTGTAAAATTTACTGCTTTCAGCCAATGTAAACACAATTTAGCAAATCCCGTGGGATAACAGTATAGGAATTTATTCGTTTCACCTGATAGCCACCTATAATAACCTGCTCGATATACTTAGACTCTACGCAAGTTTGCACATACTACCTCTATAAGTTTCCCAGCTGCAGCCATGGAGTACAAACGCATTTTAGCCAAAATGCTAGCTGCAGTCTATCCCGCTATAAAACTTCCGATTTGTTTGCCAACATTTGCCTAATTTAATCCACCAGTCAGCTGTTTAATGTTAAGTTACATCATCTTTTCTTTCATTGTTTCAAATCTACCGCATTCACCTCGGATATGCCCGCCACACTCCGCGTCAAGATTTGAATGGATGGTAGACAGCGCTGTCAGTCAACATTTGCTGTACATGTGTAGACTGTCGGGTTTTCATGCACGCTTTGGCGCCGTGTGTTTGTAAATCCGGTTAAGTTTTGGTCCATTGACTCAAACATGTATGCACATGCATGGCCGAACCGTTTCAAATCTAAATGATGGTCAGTAGTTCTGTCGGACATATTTTACCTTGAACTGAATGTCAGCGTTAAGTATCCTTGATCAAATGATAAAAGGGTCTATGTGACCAGAAAATCAAATGTGCCTGTATCTGTCCTTTAGAATTCGATTGAATATTTCTGAGCATCTAAGCATTTTCAAATGTACAGAATAAAAAACTGGCTAAGAAATCTTCATGTTCGACTTATTGACCACTTATTTAAATTTGAGAGAACGTTCTAGATATATTTCCATCAATCTTACATAATGAATGGGCAAATTAAAGTTGAACTATTAATGAATGTTAACTAATCCACGAGTGAAGTTTCATGACCTATGCCAGATCAAAATTTACGGAGAATTATTTGTTCAATTATTGTACTGTTTACTTTGTAAAACAGTTCTCTTTATACAAACAGTTCTTTGCATTTCGTTGTAAGGCACGTAAACGAAGCTATTGTAGAGCAGGGGTGTCCAAAGTCCGGCTCTTGGCCTCACGATGAAATAAGAAATGCAGAATTTGACTTTTTCATATATGCGTGATTTTTGTTATTATCTTAATGTCAGACTGAATACGACCCGACATAATTGTACCTAATTAGATATGGTCCTCTATGGCAAAAGTTTGGACACCCCTGTTGTAGAGCTTTTGCTTTAGTACGCCATAGAATGTGCGCACGCTAGCCCATTATGTCAACTTATATAGGAAGATTTATGATCAATAATGCATTCCGACTGAAGGCAAGGTATGCAGTTGTTATCAGTTTGACAGGATTGCTAGAGCATAACCGGCGATGAAAAGGTATCCTATCAAATCATTTGCTATTGATGAATCATCTCATGGAATAGCGTCTGGCGATATGTATTATAACCAGTTTGAATCGGCCTGCAGAAGAAAATGCCCGTTCGGAAATAAACTGCTTTTTGCCTATTGTAGGTAATTCTCGTTCCAATAATTCCTTCTGAATCGTTAAACTGATGGTACATTGTTTTCAATTCCACTGGCTTAGGTTGCTTAGGCTTAACAAAGTTTTCTACTTCTTGTCGAGTGCCTAGACTTTTGGTTATTATTCTGCAACTCAATTCACCGCTCAAAGATATGTTGATAAATGAATTAAAATTTAACTGGAATCCTCAAGACTAACCTGAGAAGCACACCTTAGTTTTAACATGCTATTACAACATATGAAATCGGCTACTCACCATAGAGAATAAATAACTTTGTTTTGTCCATCTGCGTGTCATCTAATAAAATTTTACTTCTTATAGTACGCATTATTTTACTAATGATAACCAAATACAAGAACTGTTAGCAAACGCTCCAATACGATGTCCAGCACCAACTGTAAGACTGTATATTTACATATGGGAGTTACCAAGCAGTACTATCTAAACTTATAATAACCCAGTGGTGAGGACAAAAAATAGATAGAGTCAAATTTCAACTTGATCCCTTGGTCCTCAGCTCAAGGGTTAGGTTAATTAACACTCTTTAAATAGAATTGGCTAAGTTATGAAAAGGCAATTAACTGTCGTGTCACTTACCATCGAATAGATATTGCGGTTTTATGTTTCGGTTAACAAACCCTTATCTGTCTACCATTGAAAACCGCCTAGTCATTACATTGTACAGAGCTACTAGTGAGGTTAGGACATTTCCTAACATAAATGACCTAATATGTTCTTTCAACTGTTTGCACAATTACCGCTAGACTTTGTCGCAATTCTGTGCTTTGGTCAAGTTATTGCAAAACTGTGGGTTGTAGTTATACAATGGGTGTATTTGCAAAAGTGCATTAGAAGTGATGCACAACATTGATTTCTCTTCATTTGCCCCTGGTTTACCACAGTTAAATAATGAGGAAGCTCGGTAAAGTGTGGCAGGATATAAATCTATATTGCATGCGACTACGATTCAACAAACTGCGCACACGCGCGCTTATATGGTCCCTGTTTCCGTCCCATCATGCAACATAAAGTTGGAATCGTAATATGCGGCTTTCGATAATAATTTGTTCGCAATTTGGAACTTTAGATGCCTGTTTAACCCTGTATCTTTGCTTCCATAGCTCACAATCTGATCAGCCAGGAGTTTTAATTCTCTTTATTTGTTTGCTCATGGTTGTGTCATTCGGCTTGTGGTTACTCCTGGATGCATTGACAAAGGCGTTTCCTTCATATGTATTGGCTTTCGACATATCCCTTTTTGCCATCAAATACTCAGGTCCGTTCTCCTTGGTTGCTTGCGAGCCGTTCTCCGCTCATATTATGTGGTCTTTGTTGCGCCATCTGATAGCGTCACCCGATTCGGGATTCACTAGTTCTAGTGGCTTTCCAGTATTCCACCCTATCGTTAAATTCCGCGCCAATTCACTAGGACCGACGTTATTCTTCGTGTTCATAACCGACCTTGCAGGTAGGTTGAAGTCAAACTTTCTGCTCTTCAACCACTACCACAAGATTTGGCGGGCAGTCGAACAAGTAGACGATCAAACAGCACTGCAAGGTTAATTCAATAATGCCTACGATTCGTCGACCCAGAATTCTCTGGAACCTAACCCTTTCAAATGCCAAATAATTAGCCTACATCACCAGAGCACCTACGAATATCGACTGGGAAAACGCTTCCTGCAGTACATTTCGCATGAAAGCGATCATGGGGTGCTCGTGCAGGACGATTAAAGATGTTCAAAGCAGGCCGGTAAAGCAGTAGAGTAACCAGCAAACGCCTTGGTCTGTTGCGGATGACGTTTGTCCGATTTGAACTTAACTTCTTTTCGTAGACGTTTAGGACTTATTTGCGACCACGCATTGAATACATCATCCAGGTGTGACAAACATGGGAAAAACGAGCCCTCACTGTTCAGTAGAATGCACAACGGATGACAACAAAAGTGTTAATGTATGACTGCACCACCCTTAGTGGTTAAGGCTAAAATTTTTAAAAGTTTTTGTTGAACATTTCGTCTGAGAGTTGAATTCATATTTGCTTGTCAGATTTTTAAGAATCCTAACCACCTATGCCGACCCTTATAATAACTCAGCCACATCATTTCATTAAGAGGACGCCATTTGAATTTGGTGACATACTCTAACCGGATGGAATGCTGCCGGAAAATTTTCTAATTTGTACATCCCAGCCGCAGAAATAAATTTGCAATTTATCATATCAGCTCTGACTAACATGGAATAAATATTCGACTTGATAATACGTTACACCACCTGACTTAACCCAAGTTACTGGGTTTTACGACAAAGTAGACAACAAAATTTTAATTTGAAATTTGCGGTAAGTCCACCGCCACCTGTATTTTTTATGTTTTGTTACCCCTATTTTCAATCTCAATCCTTCCCTTCGGAAAAAGGTTCATTATTGACCTTTAAATCTGTGAAGATAAGCCACCGTATTTCTAAGCGCACGCAGGTTGGTTTGATGTTTATCTAGTGTAATTCGCCTACGTTGTTACTTGATTTTTGACGCATAAAATATCTGCTTTTTGTGTATCCGTTATAGTGGCGACAAAATAAGGAACCGCCATAAAGTAAATTTAGGAATGTCAAGAATGAATGAATGACTAAATAAATGGCATATTTATCGACCTTGCAATACACTGCCCGATCTCGCGGTCAGATCAATTTGTGCAACATTCTCGAACAGTAAATTATATTGGAGTTTTCAACAGTCTCAGTAGAAATTTAGGAGTGTGTTGGCATTCAAAATAGCGGGTGGTGGTGTTCCAGAGTAAGTGTAGGTATAGCCGGCACAGCCATTAAAGTAATACGGCTATCAATCGTCTCCTGGGGATCTGCCTTCATGCATTGAATTCACTAGAAATGTTTGATAGGCACTCCACGTCTTATCTGGCCATGCGCGGACGTTCCTTACAAGTAACCCGGTATCCGCTCAAAGGCGTTGAAAGTTGCCGCCATGAGTTTAGTTAACCGATATCATACTCTTTCATAAATGTTTAACGAGATGCTTGTCCCCACGATGTGGAAGCACAGGATCATCACTCCAATCTACAAAAGTGGTAGCCGTGCAGCACCGGCAAAGTCACGCCCGATAACACTTCTTGCAGTGCTCTCCAAGACAACGGATTCCATCGTAGAACTCCTTACTATATTATTTGTGAACATTTATTCCCCTTTAAAACAATCGTAATGCAACTGCATAGTTACATCGGTAGATGCCTAAAAGAATACTGTCAATCTTAATGTTAGCTTCAACTATCCTACAGGACTTGTTAAAGACATCTTTTTTTACCCGTGATACAGCAATACATCAGTCTTTTGAACTGATGCTTTGCTACCGTACAACAATGACGACCAAGGGAAAGAAGAAAAATAAGAGGAAGAGAACGGGGTCTTACAGTAAAACCTTAATAATCTAAGCAAAGATTCAGCGTCAAGGGGATTGCACCTTGTGTTTATAACATACCGTCACAAACAACTAGTTAACGTGCAAAGATAAAACAGCATCAGCGAAACAACTTCCTTTCACAGCCCCGAGTCATAATCAGCCATTAAGCTGCACATAACTCAGCACCAAACACACGTTAAACATGCAGTCTGATTAGGAGACCGCAGCAGACGCTCCACTGTTGCCGACTGCCAGCCATGTCCTGTATAATCACGAGTCAAGCACAAAGCGAGTAACGTGGGCACCAGCCAGGGAGGCGAGACGGTCCGACGGCATCAAGTTTGGTCGTCAGTGACTTCATTTTCCGCAGCCAAGTCAACCAACGTTCACCACAACCCCTGTGCCATCCTACATCTAGCAGACAAAACAAGGTCCTTCTCGGTGAGCGGTGACCGGGCATAATACGTATTACGTGCCCAAGCCAACGCAACTTAATGCTAACTGTTGTTCTTAGGAACTACTTTGAGTATCACTGCCTAGCATTCGCCTACGCATATCATCGTTGCGGACATGTTGGTGCCACCCGACAGCAACATTGCTGCGCAGACAGCCATGAACAAAGACTTGAAGGCACCTCAGTTCTTCAGACCAAATGGGCCGTCTTACTCCCATACAGTAGGACAGCTCTAACTTTGACCTTGTAAACATAGTCTTTTAGACGAGGGGAAAACAGTATCTGTCGCCAAAGATATTGCGGATTATAAAGGCAGTTCTGGTTTTACAATATGTAAATTGATCTCAATAGTTGTGCGCCCATCGTTACTGATACAGCTACCAAGGTAATTGAATTGATCAACTACCACAAGTTCTTCGATATCTAGGATTAAAACGTCATCAAGTGACTGGTGGTCCTGCAGAAAGATGGTAATTTGCTGATGCAAAGCGCATGCCGAATAACGGGACCCCACTACAAATGATATTCATGGTGGGTTGCACGGCCTCAAGGTCGTTAGAAAACAAGACAAGATCGTCCGCATGATTTAAATCAACTAGCACGCCACCAACACGCGCCTCGACGCTGCTTCGTGAGACTCTGCATGGCAACAATCCATGAAGGAGTCCACGACGAAATTGTACAAAAATTTGGAAATGAGGCAACCATGGATAACGCCATTTGTTGTCGGGAACCCATTCGACAGTTCACCGTAGACCTTGTCAGTGATTTTAGTGTTCGAGTACAGAGCACGTAAAATGTTCACATATTTCATAACAACACCTTTCTGAGGAGGTATTTTGAACGAAATGCATCGATTGATTGAATACCTGGTGAGTAACCAAATTCTCGTTCCGGAATAGCTCGAATTTCGCGAAAATCGGTCCTGCACCCTTAGCCTGTTGATGGCTCGTACAAGCTGTATGGAATCTGTAGACGCTGATGTGTGAGTAGGTGTAGCCTGCCTGGCTTTCTCAAATGCATTCTACTGCCTAGAACATCGCGTTCTACCGCATAAACTTTAATTATAATATCAGCGATCCCGTTATATGATGTAGAAGTGACTTTCTCGCTAAATGTCACCTGCATGTGAGGGTTTGCACCACACAATCGGAAGCAATCGATGTTCAGTTCAGCCAGCATCAGGACTCTGTACTCGGCCTCGTCTGCTCCCAGTCTGCATAAATGATCTCGTAAGGTGCTGTCTTCAAACTGTTTACTATTTGCTGTTTACTAACGTTATGGCGTGTTATCGCTTCGGGAGGATCACACAGCCCTACAGGATGAGCTGGGCAAAGTGTACACATAATCCATCGAGAATATGTTGCATTTCAATGTCACCAAGTGCAATATCGTGGATATTCATTATCGAAATACTCGCAACTGCTGCCTACGATCACAAATTCCTCTGGCTTCCGCAGATGTCGCAAGTGTGCAATGTTAGCTTCCTTGTCCAAGTGGATCTTGGGTGTTGGAAGCCGGGTGAAAAGGTATAGTTAAAGTGAACCAGTACTCTATCCTTCTTTGTTGAGCTTTTGGAACGGTTGACACCCCAGCCTTACAGAAAAGGTTTGGAGAGGACGTGAGGAAACACGGACTACGCTATACAAGAATGGCAGCTCCAGCAGAAACAGTACTTCACCGCGCTCGATGCTGCACACCGCAAGAAAACATAGAAAGTCAGAGGGTAGTCCCGCCTACCCTACCATACCCACTCCGACTGAAACTACAAAATGGCAGTGGTAGTTATCGGCGTCTACGGGGGTATCTCATAATGACAAGTGTCAGCTACTGAAAAAAATAAATCACAATTGCCACTGTTTTCGAAACTCATTCAAATACGTTTATAGGATGTCATCAGTTTATGTTGACCATACACTACAACAGGCTGGAATGTCGACTCAACTTTTTCTTCTTCCAAGTCTCATAGCCCAGGAACGCTCCACCATGGTAAGTAAGGAGTGCTAACGCTTTGCCAATTTTCATAAAAACTGTTTGACCATGCCGTTACATATTTGTACTAAATGATATAGCCTAGGAGAATCAAATAATGGCATTAGTGCGCAACAAACAGTGGACGGTGTCATAATCATCTTAAACTCCAAGCAGTAATACTGACACACGTATATTCCAAAATCCTTGGAGAGCCATGTATGCCACAAGAGCCCTTACTAACATCTATTTTGAAATCGTTTTAAATTTTCCCATTAACCATCCTGTGGACATGTTAAGCATTTATTTTTATGTCCATCTTAAATAACTTTTCCTTTGCTCTATCAGTTTAACCACTTGTTTTAGACTTAGATGTAGGCAAATAGAGCAGTCGATTTACAGGCTTTCTTGTCCAGTGTTATAAGCAATTAAGCCATTATCACGTTGACGCGTGTTTTTGCCTCTGTTATGTGAAATCATGTTGTCATCCCGTTGGTTCGCTTTTATGGGGGAAGGGGGAGGGTGCTGTTAAACCCTAGGTTCTCCTGCCACACGGTTCATACCACAATTCAACCATTTCGAGTCATGCACTTTTGTGTTTTATCGTATGTGGCAATTCCCGTTTCATGGATGTACAAGATTGCTTGGTAATTTCAATCCGTCACCTCAACAGATCGATCCAATCGTAGCCAACAAAGGTAAAACAGAATAGAGCATTGCAAAAGGAGTGAAAAAACCATACGTGTAGGTAAATAGGTCATATTTAACGGTTATCGGATTCCAATTACACATAAGGATCATAGAAAACTATGAATCTTTCATAGTAATCAATACACAAACCCGGGTTCAAAGAAACAGATTGAGCAGCTTCAGACGTTCCATACTTACCTATCTTTTTCTTGTCAATGACTTACTTATATATGTTACTTTTCCATGATAAATGATAAAGCACCAAATTGCACAGATTTCGTTGTGTGTGTTTTAAAAGTATCCATCGTCTTTTATGTTAGACAACTTGATGTAAGCTAGTGAAAGTTGATCAACGTAAGGGATAAATAAATCTGGCTGTGACTGGCATGCTGCACTAAGCATTTTCATCGCAACATAGTTAATAGAATGGAAATACTTTAGTGTTGCTCATCCCAACACTGGCACCAGTGATAGGATGAGCGACACCATATTTCCATTTCACATACGGTCTTGTGATCGGAATGACCTAGGTCCACCTCAAGTGAACCGATGTCACACAGCAGATTCTCCAAGTCCAACTGAATAGTTAATGACTTTCACTGGACGAATCCCATACTCGAATTTACTAACTGATCGTAACACAGAGCCTGAAGATGTACTGCAACATGCTGCTTTGGAGTTTGAATATTTGAGTGTGCAGCCCATGTGTGGTAAGCGATTAGCTGACACCGAGGCCTGCTTCATGAAATCATAAGCAGGATCACAGTTGTTGGCAACTTAAGATAGATTGGTGCAAAAAATCTGTATTAGCTCACCATATTATGTTTTAAGTATTGTTTATCGCACTTGAGCATGTTTATGGTATGCAAATTTCTAAAGTCAGGCAGTGTTAATGTGCATTCACCAACGGTCTACCAGTGCATAAGCTATCCTAATTTATGCTTGTCGTTTACACATTTATGTCCAAAACTCATCCTCCTTAATCAGTACGATTAAACAGTAATGCTTAAACACAGTGAACACTTGGCCGTCACCGGTTACTCGCTTATCAAACTCATATATATATATATATATATCACCGATAGAATTAACATAACGTTGTTGCTTGCCTCATCCTATTGGACTGAGGTGTCCATGTTTAATTCCTTTGGTGAATACTAAAAGCCATGTAGCTAAAGAGTCAGTATGCCGTTAGTCGAAGCCACCGCAACAACTCGAAGAGCAATGACGGCATCTTGTTTGTCAAATGTTACAGCCATCTTTGTTCGGTTTGACAGCGTACGGCATCATGTGTTCTTCGCAAGCACACACGTGTATCGTTGGAATAGGTCCATGCAGGAGAATGCACCAATCACTGATGAGTAAGGCGTTGGACCAATCGCCTCCTGGTTTGCCGAGCCCCAAAGCGACGTACAAGTTCAAATCTTGACAAGACAGCCAATTAGTGTTTGTTGGTTTTAGCCACATACATCTGTGGTTGGCAATGGTCGTACGCCTGGGTAAACTGTACTGTTGTACAGTTGTGTCAGCGGCCCGAGGCAAGGAAATTCCAGAGAGTAAACGACAGAAACAGACAACCTGAACGCAGTCGTGGCTGCTAGTCTCATCTCGAAACTTGCAGCTTAGACTCTTAACTTTCTGCCGCGGAAAATTGCCAAAATAAAAAACAGTGTGGAACTATATATTTTAATTTCTACATCTCTAATGCAAGTATTGCACTACGTCATCACGCTCCTAACAATCGGAAGTGAGTTGGGTTCCCATGTTTTTAACCGAAAAGATAGCAGTTACGTTTTAGACTTATTTGATATCAGCTTAGTTTGTTGTGACAAAAATGTAGTTAACAACTCGGGCAGTCAGAATTTAAGTTATTTCATCGTCTGTAAGGAAACCGCGGCCATTTTTATGAATGTGTGGTTTATCACACCATAATTGGAGATGCATGCATGCTCACTGTTATTCATTGAATTTCAAAATATTTTGCTGTCGGTGTAAATTAGGAAAATTTAGAGACAAATTTTAAAACGTTTCACAATACAGGTGCATGTTTAATACTTAGCAGTTAAATGCTTAACAGTGCATAAATATTGCACAAGCAATTTTTGATAAATGATTCATTTCGTGTTCATTATTGTTACATGAAAACACCTGCATCCATGAAAATATTTCTCGACCGACTTGTATCCCTTCAGAAATTAGCTCAGGAGACGAATGAAATCATCTACTTCGGTGGTATTTAATGCTAGCAAATTAACCCTGTCACGGCCTCGCGAAAGGTGATTAGTGCCTTAAGGCTACAACAAAATCATAGGAATATTTGACCGCACCTTGTAAAAACATCAGGAAATGTGGTTAAGTGCACACATTCAAAGTTATTAAGAGCAGAGGTTAATTGTTATTCAAATCGGAATGCGTTTACTAACTAGCGAATTTTGGAAAAAGAATAAAACGCATTTGTAAAACCTAGGATATGCCTAAATATATACGAATAAATGATCACATCTAAGTATCTGAGGCACGATTACTCTTTGAAATCTGTCATAGTAACGTTGAAATTAGCTGAAACCTGGATCTGCAATCGCTGATATACGTGACAACAAATGCCGAGATATTTAGGAGATTTTCATGTATTCGAATAATGTACATGGTGCGTTAGAGAATCAAAAGATACAATACGGATGGATGTAATTACACAGTGCGTAAAAAACACTTAAGTAAACTAATTCGTACTGTACCATAGGAAAGCAAGGGTTGCAGATTCGAATTAATAGATCAGATCGCAATCAAAGTGGGGGAATGTGAAATTCCATATTTTATTGCTGATGATGAAGTAAGAGTCAAATACAAACCTTGAAAAATATTGTTGAAAAGGTCCAGTAACATCGGATCAAAAATGGCAGTTCCATATTTGATATACATGAAGTTCCGGTAATAAAAAATAAATCGTATCCATTCCTTGATGGCAAATTAGTAAACTTTGTTTTATATTTATTAAAAGCCAAAATTTGGTACCATACATCGATGTATACAAAGCAGCACATGTGTGCTTAAATTAGCATTCTGAGCTTCCTGATTGAGAGTCGGGTTGCTTCGGGCCACTAACATCATTTAACTTATGTTCAGCTAAAATTAGCCTCGTTCATCAGAAAAGGACAGCGAACATGTGGGAGAAATACCAGAGAAAATTTGTAAGGTTACCTCTGCTCAACTGTTAGTCTCTATGTTTATAAATCTGTTAAGATTAGTTTATAAATTTTCAGGCATTAGCAAATGACATTGTTATTCATTAGGTTACAAATTAATACCAGGCTGGTAACATGTAACTACATGGATTTGTTGTAAATATTTCACATGAATTGCTGCAAAGGCGAGTCATTTGAAGTGTAGGAGGTTTGCACAATGAATAGCAGCGCAATATTGTAGATTTTTACCATAAAACGCAAATCTGCAATCGGTTATTTACGTGGTTGAATATCAAACAAAAAATGGCTTTCATTTTTATTGATTAGGTGTTAGAAAGGCTATCAAGAGAATGTATATCCGAAACTAAATCCGTATTTAATGCAACGTTTATTGTTTGTGTAAACCTTGGCTATGTTATAGAGTATTTATTTTCGAACTACCTATTCTTCAAAGAATGCAAATTGAGGATTGGTCTCATTTTAGTTGAGGTGTTAGGAAACACACCTGACGAATGAGTACTACAAAAGCATGCATAGTACTATGTCTACCGAAGTTTAGAAGTCTTCGCTGCTTGATTTTAAACCCGCTAATTGGTAAATGCTGATTATTACTGGCATTTTGTTCAACATCCTGGAAGTGCAAGCTTAGACTAGTTCAGGTGATTTGTAGTTTTGCCTATCATCTCGCTAAGATTTTGCGTAATCCCAACAAGTAATGTAGTAACTGGCAACACGAAAACCCATAGATAGCATTCAGAGCGGAACTATCTGAATTTAAGATATCTAAGAGAATGAAAATATGCCTCAGCAGTAGTACGAGCTTATGAATTTCAAAATACCGTAAATGTTCTTATTTATAATACCGCCGCTGCATCGCTTTTAGAATCTGTTGGAATTTTTTACAGATGAGCATTATGTGTCTCCACTTTTTACTTAACTTTCAGGTTAAGTATCTAACGATAGCATGAAAGCGCATTTTTAAAAGAAATTATGCCTTCTCCTTTATATGCTGAGTTTGATTGTCATTGCATCCTTATGGTAGATGTTATTAAAGTATTCACCACATAATTGTACAAACGATCGATCCGACCTATGTTTGCGTCTCTCTTTAATAGTTGTAACATTTTAATGCTCCATCCACGCTGCTCACAAACCAAATTGATCAGACCTTAATCCGTAAGAGCACAAGAAGCGTTTCGCTATAGTGGGACGCGTCTGCGGTGCCCACTATCCGGTCCACTGCTGTGGATCAAACCCATGACCGCTAACAGCCTACGCCAACTAGTGAGCATTTTGTGCTATTGAGGGAACAGTGGCAGACCGTCTAATTTGCATGCTAACTGGAATTTGTACAAAATATACTCTAATTTCATGTAGGTTTCTATTTAATGTACCCAATACTTTGCTATTATTTAGAAGAATGTGTACCTGGAACTTGAGATATGCTCAAATGTTCTAAGAAGAACAATTTATGAAGTCATAAAAACGAAGACTTGTACTTTTATTTTCGGTTGCGCATTAAGCATTATGCATACATTTTAACTACTGTCAGGAAAAAATGATGAACTAAATTTTTTTTTTAAAAACATTTTTTGAACGGTATTTTTTTCAAAACCTCTTCAGGTATTTACAACAGGAAAACAGAAGGGCCGAGCACAACTAACTGATGAAGTCAAAGAAGTAGGAATAGTTTAACCACGACAAACTGAAACACAAGCCATGATCGATAAAGTCGACTAACAACACATGTGAAGGAACATGTGTTGGTTAATCAGTGGAATGCTAAGCGCATTATCCGATCACCGTACGCTCAAGAAATGATACGTGTTGGTAAGCCAAATAGGACCAGGGAAGGAGAAGCCATTACAGCAAAGCCTTCTGTTTGCATAATTCCGGTTGAAGTATCCTAATCGCTATCGTTTCATGCGTCCGTAAAATGTGCTTCCTAAGACCATTAGTGTATTGTCGCTGCACAGCCGCTGGGCATTGGGTCGCAATCAGTTTAGACAGACGTCTAGTTGAGTGTCCGACGTACCTTGCGTCACAGGCGAAGGTAAACTGATATAAAAGGTGTGAGTAGGACTGAACCGGAAGTCTGTCTTTAATGTGTTGGGCTATAAATGAGCTGTTTCTGCAAAGATGTGCGGGCAGTCGGTAGGGAAGGTTTAAATTACTGTACTGGCGATTCCTTTGGCCAAAGGATCAAAGGCAATATCACCACCGAAGGGCACTGATAGGAAGACGTCTTTCTTATGAAGGTAATAATCATTTCATGGTCATCGCAGATCACTGCATACCTTTTGATGGACGGCGTCGGGTAACCGTTGTCTTTCAGTGTTTTGAGAATACGAATCTTCTCAACTATAGCATTTCTTGGCTGCCAATTTCATAGCACGAAAATACAAACAACGAACAAGATTAGGTTTGTATCTCAACGGCAAAAACAGAGAATATGTATCTCGGCCTACACACGTGACCTTCCGCAATACAGTTCTGTCCAATACACAGTCGTCTCTTCGCCATAGCAACATGTCCAAGAAGGCTAGCTTACCATCACTTTCGCTTTCGAAGGTAAACATCAACGATTGCTGAACACCGTTTAATTGTTTTAACAGGTCGGATACATAAGGGTTTGCAGCCCAGCTTATAAACGTGTCATCCATATAACGACATTAGATATTAAATGAAGCGATGATGGGTCGTATACGTTCACGTTCAATCATAGCGAGGAAAATCTTAGCAAAGAGTGGTGCTAGGGTGGACCGCATCGCGACGACGTCAACCTGTTTGTACTTGACTCCTTTAAATAAGAAGTGTCGGTTGTAGATGCACTGTAAATTAATTCCTTCAGTTTCTCATCGGAATAACCACACATAATATTTTCGTTCTAGTAATCACATAAAAACTGGCTGTTTCCATCAGTTGAACATTCGTAAAAAGTGACTCAACGTCCAGAGAGAGCATCGGTTTGTCATTGATTTTCGTGATCATTTAACGAAATAAAATGTCTTTCACGGTGAATGTGCATAACTCATTGCATACTAGTTCGAGCAAACCCGCAAGCCATTTCGCAACCGAGTGACTAGCCGAGACTGAAATATCGATTAGCGGACACGGAGGAACTTGTGGCGTATTTACTTAAAATAGTCCATAAATACGTGGAGAATGAGAACTTATACAATATCATGTACCAAACAACGTCAACGAGTACGATAAAAACTACGTCGGACCGACTGGAAGAAAGCTTTGTGCACGAATCACCAAACACAAGACGGCCGCCAGGAGACATGATTGGCACTCATTGCTTTCCGTTCATGAAGATCAATAAGGCCACCATTTTGACCTGGAGAGTGTAAAGATGCTAGCTTGTGGAAGTACAAAACACGCGATGGAGTTCTTGGAAGCCTGGTGCTCTACAACGAATTCCATCAATCGACACATCGAACTGGACGCTGTGTACGCAATACTACTGACAAAAGACCGACATCGATCTGTTGAATCCGGTGGAAAGTGTTTTAGGCAACCAGAACTGACGAAAGACTCGCTCACAAGAGCAAGCCAACATAGGCCACAAAACACAAGGGGTCAACGTTAGACGTCGTCTGACCATCAACCAAGCTGAACGCGGATCGAATTCCAAACCAGTATGGTTGCCCATCTCCACCGGCAACCACGGTGATATAGAAAGCGCGCAAACCACGCTCGGTGCATTCTCACCAAGGCACCACTACTCTACTCAACGCCACTGCATGCTACTCAACTACGCACTGATGATATCACCTCGATTGGTGACGAACAGTTTGCAACCAAGTTGTCTAGCTCAGAGAAAAGACAAACCGACATCTGAATTTAGCTTTTCCCGTAGCACGCTGCCTATTTGGTTCGTGCGCCTCAGATCCTTCAACAGGAGTTGTTTTAAACTCATCCTGCGCAGTTTTATCTTTATTTACCGCCGCACAATAGAACTTACTCTTGCAAAATAGACTGCATTTCGGAAACGTAGTCGCACCTGTTTATCAGTACCCATCCGGAGATCTTGTCAGGTCTAGAAATTACTAAATCAGGATTTGATCTAAATTCCTTGATAGCATTTCTGTTTTTTAATCAGGACGTTAGGAATTTGGTTATGTAACTCATATACTATTGCAAAAGTTGAACCAAAGTGATGCTGAAAATATATTTGGCAAGTAACGATGTAGGTTTTTACCGGTTTAATTGTCGCATCGTTTCGAACTTTGTCTCCAGATGAATTTGTCCTTACTGAGGCTGAGAGAAACAAAACCTTGGCCCGACTGCTAGTGCCTCAAGTTACAGATAACTCAACTGCAGGTTGGATAGACTGTGAACATATTATTATGGATGTGGTGGTAACATACGTTCCGGTGGAGTTGGCTCTAAACCTTTAATCAGTTTCGCCCACTTCATCTCTTCCACCTGAGCGCACACGTCTTGGGCATATTGCATGTTGGAATCAGGCTCGACTGCATCGAACTCTGATACGCTTGAATCGTAAGGTGACCATAGTCGTTACAACTCAGGCAGTCGTGACTCAACACTTTCCAGTATTCGAAGTAAGCAACTGCGCGAATAACATTCTTTTCGACACATGGAGTTGCTCAAAAGCTTGGAACCTTGCTCACCTGAAACAAAGTTCCCCGCCAATTCCCATAGATATGTGCATAATCTCTCTAGTCAGCAACTGAACCACCTACATTTAGAAGCATTGGTATTTAGGCCAAAATTCTGCCTCTCTCAGCTGAAATGCAAGCAAATTCAATTGGAGACCCAATTTGAGCATTTAATGCACCAGTTTGTTGGTTTAACACCTTCATCTTCACTCGCGCTTGACACCTTTAAGACCACATTAGTACCTCTTGCCCATCAGTATCGAAACGCTAAGTGTCAAACATATAACACCTTAAAAAAGCACCGTGACGCAATCAAGCAGCTGTTATCCAACCCAGAACTAATCCATTCCCGACCAGACAAAGCATCTGGCTGGGTATTGATGAACAAGTCTGATTACATCTCTAAACTGGCAACAATTCTTAGCGACGCCAACAAATTCCGATGAGACGCAATCCAGAAAGAGACCACTTCGCAAGAGGAAGCAAAAGTCATTAACATTTTGAAAGAATTAAGTAAGTCGAAGCACATAGATGATGCACTCTTCTCAAAGCTGACTCCATGCGGCTCACATCCTCCGCGACACTATGGTTCGCCAAAAGTGCACCAAACAATCGTTCCGATGCGACCAATAGTGGACATGACTACTTCAGCTTTTCACTCTGTCGCAAAGTGGATAACAGAGTTGATGGAACCGGTTCGCAAAGAATTGTCGATTCATACGATCAAAGACACGTTTGATTTTGTCAACCGAATAGAAAACCTAAACGTGAAGGATAAGTTAATGATTCGTTTGACGTAGAATCACTTTTCACGAACGTGCCGTTGGTAGAGACTGTGACATTCATTTGTGTTTTCATCACTGAGAGAAATATTGATGCTGGAATTCCGGTGAGTAAATTAAAATAACTGATTCTGCGTTGCAACTTCAACGTACAACTTCCGTTTAATGGAATCTATTATAGACAGACAGACGGAGTCGTAATGGGTTCTCCCCTAGGCCCCCTTTTGGCCGACATCTTCCTTCCAAAGCTTGAACGTGGAGACTTGAACACCCTTATATCTTCATTTGATTTATACTACCGTTACATGGACGACACTTTCATTGTCTGTGACTCTTTCATTGATTACCTAACCCTATTAGATCAGTTCAACAGAGTGCATCCATCATTAAAATTCACCAGTGAAGTTGAGTAGGATGGCTGCTTGGCGTTCTTAGACGTTCTATTGCATCAACTTGAAAACGGGACTATCAAAAGGAGTGTTTTTCGCAAAGCGACATGGGTAGGTCAATACACCCACTTTCTTAGCTTTGTACCGCCGAGATACAGGCGGGATTTAGTCTGTTGCTTATAGCATCGTGCCAGAGCAATCTGCAGTCCAGAGACGCTTGAAAGCGAAACCAAGCTCATATTTAATACGCTGCAAGAAAATGGATACCCCGTACCTTTCATCAAAAAGCACTCCAAACAGCTTGAGTCTGTCAAATGTGTCACTACAGTTCCCAAGAAGGATGTATTCCTTACAGTTCCCTTTAAAGGTGACATCGCGTTCGAACTGCTGAATAGAAAAATCTCGCTCGCAGTGATCAAGACATTTCCAGCCGCCAATCTAAAACTACTTGCCGAAACAAGACCACTTATTCTTCAGCGCTTAAAGAATAAACGCCCGGTTTGGTTCAACTGCGCCTGTGGTGCTAGGTATCTTGGACATACGACCAGGTGTTTGTCCAAAGGAATCGCTGGACATTGTGTTGCGTCACTACGAAAAGGCACGGTAAAATCCATCAACAGTTCCGTATTACAACGCTTAGTCAACACTGGACACCAAGTCCAGATGAAACAGTCGTTTCGAGTCGTTTATACCATCCCTAAACGCTACCCAAAACAGCTTACGAAACATTTGTTGAGCATTTCTGAAGCAATTGCTATCAACGTTTTAAAACCAGGGCTGTGCAAATAGTGCACACTGCTACAGGCTCTGAAATTGACTTGGCATTGAGCTTAACCTTCCTTGATCACCTGCTTCCTAATGCGACAATCCGATCGATCAAATCATTGATTTAGTTTTCATATTGCCGTTAATGAGTTGGTTTTTCACTGTACAGGCCTCTGCGGGCTTTATTCTCTCAAAGTTTTACTTCATAATAGTACGCGCCTGATGAAAATTATCGAAAAGAATATTCTTCGCGCATTTGCTTAATTCTGACTTTCCGGTACGTTGTATGCTTGCGGTTTAAACGACTTAGTCGTAGGCGGTACATGACACCATTTAATTGCTTTCCAATATGCACTGGGATATTTGTTGCTGTGTAAGCATTCTCGTATTAATCTTATATGGGTCCTTGTATCTGCAATCTGGCGCTAAACTTCAAACATTCATTGAAGACACTGAGTGACTTTGGTAAGTTGTTCTTATTTGTCTTGTAAATTATATCCATGGAAATGCGGGAACACAGTTTTAGGAAGAGTATTCTTTTAACAAATATCATCAGACAATTACAATTAGCAAATGGAAGGGCAGAGCACAATTAGCTGATGAAGCCAGAGGTAGGAATAGTGTAGTCACGAGAAACAGATACTTAAATGCCATGATGGATAAATTCGGTGGAATATTAAGCGCATCATCCGACCACTGTAGGCACACGAAGTGATAAATGTTGGCAAGCCAATTAGGGTGAGGGAAGGAGAAGCCATTACAGCAAAACATACTGTCTGCATAATTCCGGTTGAAGTATCCTAATCGCGATCGATTCAGGCGTCCGTAACATTTGTTTCGTAAGATCTTTAATGTATTGTCTCTGCACAAAATACTTGGAAGGCAGCAACGTTAATAATTTGGTGTCCGCTTTCTAACAGATGTTCCAGGATGGAAGCGTTGGGTCGACTGATGGTGCCCGTCTGCACAGCCGATGGGCAGTGCGTCGCAATCCTTTCAGACAGACGCCTAGTTGTGTGTCCCACGTATTTCGCAACACAGACTTTATCAGCTATTAGTGCTCTGTCCTTCGATTTTATAATTGTAAATGCCTGAAAACATTCGTCGAAAAGAGTACCCTTCGCAGAAGCTTGTTCTTGCATTTCTAGGAATTAAAAAAATTTGCATGAGCTTTGCGCATCAGAAGTTTAGCTGAAGAAACTTGTAAATCATTACTGAATTTAACCAGAGACTTGTCGAACAGTTTACGTCATTTGGAGCAGTCCTTCGTTTCACTACGTCCAACATGTCAGGAAATCTAGCATATTAATCCGGAACATCGTGTGATATGTCTTATTGCGTAGGGCGTGTAACCCAACAGTCAGTATGCCAAAATTCGCCAAGCAACCTAGCTTTGCCTCAGACTAATTTTAAGCGCATGAAAACAGAAAGCAACTAACGCTCCAGCTATACGAAAAAACACGTTGGGCTCATTAGTGTGCGCTGGCTTTCCAAGTGCAAATGCGGGTAGCCTGATTCGTTTGCTCCGTCTTCCCTTCAGTCCTCTAGTTCACTCTTTATCCATTTTTTCGGCTGGTTTGGATTCGTATCGGAAGGCCTCGTTTATTACAGGTGGCACGAATTCCCTTTGTGGGTGTGCGCGTACACCCACACACACAGATCGGCTTAACAGTTTGCCGCCAGTGTTTATGGCTGGTGCAAACTTCGAACTTCCGGACTCTGAAGTCGGCATCCGATCCAAGCTTAAAAGAAACATGAACTGTATTCAAGATAGTATCGACAGTTTTAAGTACAGATTTTGAATAAATGTTAACCTATCCGTGTGTTAATCGCTATGATTTGTTACAACTTTATATATACCAAAGAAAATTAGGTAACAATATGTTCCCCAAATGACATTTTAAAAAATGTATCGGTTTGTGCGCTTCGCGAACTTACTAAGGCTACTCGTATCTATATGCCTTAGAAAGAAGCGTCTGATCAAAAATGCATCATTTTCGAACAGCTAAGCAAATTATATACCCAAGTATTCTTTCGAACAGAACACAATGGTTACGACAGCTAGTTGTTCAGCAGACAGTAGCTAACAAATAATATTTTGTTTTTTGTGCACAATAAGTCATGTTAAATCTAATTAAACCATTTCAATCTGTGAACAACATTTTAACAAGGTCGCTGTTAGTTTGAATTCCGTCTTATTAAAACCTCGCGCATAATGATCTTGACCACTAGTGATCTAAGCCTGTAGATTTGAATACAATTTTTCCGAAGTGATTTATTTTGGAGATTTAACACCGTGGTTTTGAAAACCAGTTACGTAACAGATGGTCGTGGCATGGATTTTCTTCGACTTACATTATGGCTTGAAAATATTAACCGACTGATATTAACATGCTTTTCAAGAGATTAATCTTTCGATACTTATTTCGCAGCAATTCGTTCATAATAAATGATAGTTACCTGTACATTGGAAGTATATGTTCTGCTAACGTTTGCACCTATTTCATTATCCAACATATATAAAATCGGAGAAATCGATGGTCTGATTGAATTTTAAATCATATATATATATATATATTTGGAATTAACCATTTGAAGTAGGTATAACCAGGTGACCAACATTTACCAGTCATTTGATTATGTGAGCGCAAACGTATCTCATTAGGAAATGGATTTACACAATCTACCATACTTATTAGTTAGATGTATGCTTGGAGTGGAAGTAAACTATAACACATGTGGTGCATCGTTAACCGTCGTTGCAACTCACTAATGCAAGCAGACCAATCTTGAATTTTAGCTCAAAATTTTGCAATGACTAGCCTTTTAGAAATATGAAGACATGCGACTGACGTTTACAAACAAGCAGTATAAAAGGTAGCCATTATCACTGCGAAAAAGTAAGTTAATTTGCGCAAGATTATGTAGACATTGGTAAAATTTGCCGCTTAGCTACTAAGATTCAAAAATATTTTGACTAATGCTAAAGCGATTTTTAATATACATGAGATGAAATGGCTTCAAAACGCGTCATGCATGTGCCGGGTTTTCGGGCAGATAACACCCAATTCCCATCTGCTTCGGCTACGACCCCAGTGATCTAATTGTGCAAAGTTCACTTCCATGTGAATCGTGGTCCAAATTCAGATTGCGCGGTGCAATCCAGTTACCTATTTAGTCCAAAGTTGACACTCCCATGATATCTTTAGTTAAGCCACATTAAAATACATCAAGATAATTCCCATAAAGTATGGTTAGGTTTGCTTACACATGTTCGCAGTTTGGTTACGTATACTGCTGACAACGTTTTAAATTACATGTAGATATTTTTGCCAACCTGGCGCAACAACATTATTCATTGATTATAATTTAATTGTTGCTGCCACTACAGCTCACTTCCCTTATTAGGCTTTTCTCTTCTACTGGATATGTACGCACACGCTTTCGAAATCATGTCTTTATGGTTTCGTTCTTGCACTGCAAAACGTGTTATATGAACGCAAATAAATGTTTTAGCTTATAACGTTTGATGTAGTGCTTTTATTGGATAAACTTTAAAGCATTGTTAATCCCATTATGAGTTGCATCCGAATTGCTCGTACAATAATTGTTGTCCCCATAATTAAGGCTGAAGGTACTACAATTATTATGGTTAGCTTATCTAAACATCTTGTCAAATTTTGCAAACCAGACGACAGTGGTTTTTGTATGAGAATCCTTCCTCATAGATTTTGTCAATAGAATCGAATTTCTAGTTGCCGCCCCAAACAACGTCTATGGTTTAACACCTGTCCAAAGAAGAGTTTGCATTGATTATTTTACCCTGAACAGTGAGGCTAAAATGCCACCTCCGTTAACCTCAACCACTTAGTATGTTATGGATTTTGTGTCTGAATGTAGACAGAAATCAATATGAATAAATGTTTAGCGGCAAACACTTCTTTATTTCCAAACAGTGTGTTTTGTGTATAGTTAAATAATATCTACAATTAGAGTTAAACTTGTGGAAAAAGAGTGGGTCAAATTACCTCAATAAAACGGAATTGTCACAGCACGCAGTTCATGAATTATGGTTAGGCATTTCGATCTGCAAGTTACTGATTTTGTTATTGACAGACAAAAAGGTTATAACTCTGAATGACGACTGTCTACTAGCTTGATCAAAAACTCCATAGACCTACCATAGTAACAAGTTAATGGGGTGTGCCTCCAGGGATTTCCGTCCATAAATGTACTAGGCTGAAATCTTTTTTTGCAAATTGAATCAATCGAATTTAGGTTAACAAAATATTTTTATTAAATAGTTATACTTCAACAACTATTTTTTACGGAATTTTGTGGCTTCACTACAGAAAGCCTGCGACGATTTCCTAATAGAATAATGATGATCCATACTTAAATTGATAGAATTTTTAAGAATAAATAGGGCAGTTTTCATAAACAGAACATACTTGACTTGGTCTCATATACTAATCCTTTCTACTAATATTTGATTGTGCTATGACTGACAGCGCAATAAACTTCATATCTGTTGAATAACAGATAAAGGAAGAAGAGTGTTTTAACCACCCTTTCACTAAGTTCCGAGAGTTCAAATAAAGTCGAGCTGCAATTTGAAAGCAAATTCTCATTATTAGGTTCATATATGAGTGTCAACGGCTAAACTATATTCATCAATTTCAAGCTGATTTAAAATATGAGGTCAGGGTTTAGATGAGAAATATAGGTTTCCTGATGGAACATTTCATCCTATGCTCCTGCACACAAAATTTTTTGCAATTGATTTATTAAAAATTCCACCATCTTCTTCGCTACATTTCATTTAGCTTTTGTAAAAATGTTTCAAGAAATGGTGTGGGGTTTCGAAACTGCTTCCTCACAAAATTGCACCACAACTGACCGGTTTCGTACTTATTTGGACTCGTCAGTTAAAGAGGAGAGCCTAATAGTGTAGTTGACGGTTTTCGTCTTGGTCATAATGCCAGAGCTACGCAACAGCGATTGACACTGCGGTTAGAAGTTCATTGTTGCGTCCTCGAGTACTCGCTGTGTGTGTGGATTGCGAAATGCAAGCTTGTTTGAGGCTGTAGTTTGATTGAAGCAAACCTATGCCATTTCGCTCACTAGGAC
Organism: Dicrocoelium dendriticum; assembly: GCA_944474145.2. Classification (NCBI taxonomy): domain Eukaryota; kingdom Metazoa; phylum Platyhelminthes; class Trematoda; order Plagiorchiida; family Dicrocoeliidae; genus Dicrocoelium; species Dicrocoelium dendriticum. Next base: position 75,122,639 of record OX104060.1, on the reverse strand, counting down.
CGCAACCGAAGTGAAGCGTTTAGGAGCTGTTTCTCCCAAATCTGCACTCCACGGCCGACTGGTTTTGTCTTGATTTGAACTGACAAGTAAAAATAAATTGAGCTGAGAGGAAAGCCCGACACCGTGGTTAACGGCTTTCGTCATGGTCACAAGGCCAGAGTACTACAGCAGCGCTTTACACGGCGGTTCTCGGAGACCCAGTAATGAACTCCTAATCGCTGTGTCAACCGCTGCCTTGGAGCTCCGGCATTTTGACCAAGACGAAAGTCGTCAACCCCTGTGTTGTACTGCTGTCGCAGTTCAAGCTATCTTTATGTGACGGGTCCAAATCAGGACGAAGCCGGGCGGTCTTGGATTGGGCGAGAGCAGCTCCAAATTCTCCACTTCGGATACGGACCGAATGATTGAAATGGCAGAGATTTGCTTCAAAACAACTAAAGTCTCAAACGAGATGGCGTGTCGTAACCCAGGAATTGTTCAAGTATTATTAAAGTATTTTGCTATACAGGCTTTCCTCACTAGAATTATGTAAACGAACCCCTCGTTTCAAAACAGTGCGTATGAAATCTTGAAGTAATAACTTGATTCATCTATTAGAACTCCTGATGAAGACTAATATGTTGGGACACGTTAACTATCCATATAGGTGTGCGTCATTAGACAGAGTGCATGAGTCACCGCATACTTCAGCATAGCAATGTTATGATCCTAGATGCTTTAACAGTAATTTGATATATATTTAGTGATTGGGGCTCTGAAACGGAGTAAAAGCTTTCCATAATATCTGACTCATTTCATTGAATTAGTAGCTCGTTTCAATGTTGCTCTAATTTCTTTCTAATTAGCAGTGATTGGAATGGCACTGGCTGATTTCAAATTCTAACAAAGGCACAATTGAGAATGCCTGTAGCAATCCAAGACACAGCACGTTACCCAAAACCCGACTATCTACTATCACTTTTTCTTGGGAAAGCATAATTGTCACTCAGTTTCTTACGCCCATCCAAAACAAACAATTTACTATATTTAGATCTCTTGTATTATTCAAAGACAATTAGTTGCCCATATTTAGACAACACTTACAACAGAATTTGCCATGTTGGTGTGTCAACTCCTAATGTTAGTTTTAAAGCTTTTTATCTTGCCTACACATGGAAATACAGAAACGAATAGAGGGAACTTGCTCAAGGTTACCACCAAACTGACTAATGAAGTCATGAATCGGTGCTAGTAAACAGTTTGATTCATTTACAGAAAATATTTACGGCTTAAAATAGTGAATTAGGTTTGACCGCTTTGCAAGCTGTGAAGCTGATGTCGACTTGACCGACAAATTGTATCTTTTCTTCTTTGATCACCAAACGAACTGATGCTTATGCACTCAGCCATATGTTGCAGCGATATAATTTTATTTTTTATGCAGACATCAACCTGCTTAAAGTTTTACATAATGTTTTGTAGGAAAATCAACTAGAATACGTTAATTTAATCTCACAGAATTCATGGATATAAATAAAGGTATTAACTAGACACATGTCCGGCAATACTGATTGTAAAAGTGGAAGTCGATCATAAATGATATAACGGCAGGATGGAATATTAACTGTGTGGCGCACGCAACGTATTCTATAAAATTCACTACTAGCCGCCAACACACGTAATCTGCTCGTACAAGTTGCAGTTCGTGTGTTAATTTTCCTTACCAAAAAGATACTTGATTACCATTCCAAACATAATCTTTGAGCACGGAATCAACCTAATCAAGGAAACTAGCAATCTAATATGTAACCATGCAACTGCAAAAAACCACATATTCAAAACCGATGATTCATTTGCCGTCCGAAAGAGCAGTCACAGTATCTGCATTAGCGGGTTACTGAAACCCATTGCTATGGATCTATAATGGCGAATGCTTGTAAAGCTGAAGGGGAATCGTACCCTATCGTAATTGATTAAACATACCACCAGGTTGTTTGGCTGAATCCCTCAAGCTAGTTTTCAAGAGAATGTAAAGTGTAAAAATATTTTATGACTCATTTAACTTGTAATTTCTTGGAAAGTATTACTATCAATGCAGAAAAGTGCTGCTTTCTTGTACACCTATAGGGAACTGTTGCCTAATCTCTTCCATCAATTTCGCGCTTGGCTTCGTGCTGCCATCTGGTCAGGTTAAACCTCGCAGATGTTCGATAAGGTGGGAATATCCGAACGGGGAAATATCACTAGTCGCATACGTTTAGTCCAATTAAATGTATAGTACTGCAACGTCCACGCACACTTCAGTTCATTTCTTTTTCCTCAACAGTTGAATTTTCGCGAATGACTGATTACGAGACCTATACGTCCTTACCTGAATCTATCAATTAACTGAAGTGTTTCTGTTGGCAGGTTGCACTTGTCAGTTTTGCAAATTACAAAATGCCAGCCTGTGACAGAGCCGTTTCCAAAAATAATAGAAACATCTGTTTGGTAGATAATTTAATTTTAAAAGAAAAATTGCTACGGGGTACTAGTGTCACATTTATCAATAGTATTGCCCAGACAGTTGAATTAATTTAGGATAAGCGCAAGTGTGACATATTTAGGAATTTACCTACTTATCTAATCATGACTTAAAACTAATCATGGTATTTACCTGTAATCAGTACACTGAGAAAGCCCTTCAGTATCGTAAAAGCGAGATTCTCAAAAATGTGTTGCATTGCGGTAAAGTTATGAATACTTTATTTTAATCCTTAAACACAGAATGGAGTTGTTTATGTCCATTATGCGCTTGCAATCTGCTTTAACTCGCAAAGTAAATAGCTAGATGCTCTACATTTTCAAGTCAAAAACCAACCCAGTAATTAATTCCCTGTCTTAGCAAACAATTTCTATAATATTAATGCACTGTCATCAACTATACTACTATACTTTATCTCATGTTGGAAAGTAAACACTGATCCAAAATATCTTTTTTGTTTGAATAAATCATAACGGCCTTAAAGGTTGCAATATGTCAAGTGAAGGCTTCCTACAGTATCGTCAAAGAGACACATTGCCAAGCATCTGGATATTACTCGGTTCAATGCTCACATGCACTAGTATTTAAAGTAAACTACTTACCTGAGTCATTTCTGTTTATTTTCTACCTGTCCATTAATTTGACGCTAAATATTTAACATGGATATACCGACTTTTGGAATACCAAAATAAAATACAACTTTTGTTAAAGTGCCAGCTTTTGCCTAAAAGAAACCTAGATTTCCAAACTCTCAGTAGAATTAGCAACAGTAACAGATAGATATATAGAAAATAACAAGGCAATCTCTGGAAGAATACAGATTGAATTAACGCATCATCATCATGACACATTTGCTGAAGTTAAGCATCAAAATTCAGCCGTTGTTCCGCTAGCAGAAAGGAATTCTTTTGTTATTATTATCTTCCACACGCTATTTGTTCATCGTTTTATTTTCAGTGGGTAAGCATTAAACAGTTGAATCTACACTAGTATGTACACAACTCTTTCACTGAGTTCGATTGCGCGACATATCCTGAATTGTTCTCAGCCCTGGGCACTCTTCCTCCTAAGGTCCCCAACCAAGCAGGTTCCAACCGTAACAAGACGCAAAGTCAAGGATTTGTTATGCTGTCAACAAACAGATGGCTGAACTCAATGTAATCATTTCCAGCCAAGTTCTGCACGAGTGAAGAAGGGGTAATAAGGCAAACGCTCAGCAGGTTTACACAGGACGTGGCCGAGCCGTTTTAACTGAAGCAGCAAAACTGGCTTGTTGAAGCGAATACTCGCGTTCCCCAAGACACCATGTCTTACTTAACTGCAGCAAATACGCTGATGCCGCCACACACCAGGGAGCCTTCTCAAGCACCCATCGTCGAACGACAAGAGCCTCAATTGTCAAACTGTTTAGAATGCTTTGCATAATTTGTGAGTCATCACCAACTAACTCAAAGTTATCAGCATAAGCTAATTTGGTGGCTCGCTTGCTCCCTATAGATGCAGGCCAAAATGTTGTTAAAATTGCACAGCACTTGACAGGACGCCTTCAATCGCAAAATTAGAGAGCAACGGGGACATTTGGCGGCCAAGCTGTACACTGCTTCTGACAGAGAATGACGAAGAGAGCTTACAATAGGCCTTCACTCTGCTGGTGATATGGAGGTAGAGTGCACGCAGGATAGCAGTGTACTTCTCTGGGACTCCGTTAACTGGCAATCAAAGCCATAGCGCAGGTCAACCAATCGAGTCGAGTGCAGCACGGATGTCTAATTAAGCAACGATAGTAGGCCTCTAAGAAATGTGACCGTGTTAGAGGGTTTGGAGAAGAGTGAATATTTGATTCACCCACCCACGGCCATGCGGAAGCCAGCTTGTTCTTCCCGGCACCAGGATTCACGAATCGGAGATAGTCTAAGAAGCAGGATAGATGCCAATATCTTGAAGGCAACCGAACTTAGACTAATACCTCGATGATTAGTGCAAGAAGTGTGAGCACATTTAAACATTTGCACAAAAACTGATTGGAGGGTGAATTTGAAGTACAAAATGTGTGCATGAATGGCGATGCGGAACCTCAAACTGGACCGCGATTCCCAATGAAGTGAAGATTGGCTATTCGATCACTCGGACTGTAGCTGATGAAGCTGATGAAAATATGGTGTTGCCCGGCCGAAAACTTTGCAATCCATGACGCGTATCGATGTTATTACATCTTATCAGGTAGAGATAGCAGGCATCGAACACGGAACCATTGGGATGTTAGTCGTGACACCTACTCCTAAGCCACCAGATTACAATAACTGATTCTCCTCAGGAAGAAGGCACGTTTCTTCCTGCCAGATTTTGGAGTACGATGAAGTCAGCTGGGTCATGATAACTGCTACTTCATACTTGATAGTTTCGGAAGAATTCGGTCTGAGCTGACAACCTTGTGTTTCTTGCGTCGAATCGCAAGGCAAACCCCCACTTCAGTGGGTGGATCAAATGTAGCGTTCCAGAACGATCAGCTGGCTGGGTATGGAATAAGTATAGACGGCAAGGGGCAAGTAAACATCGAATGCTGATGTGTGGCCTATCAATCCGACCGTCGCTGTAGGGTGGGAATCGGAAACCAACCGCCTTGAACATAGTTTCATTTAGACCTGGCTTTCTGTAGCCCGTGAACCGAATGTGCTGAAAGAACTTGCAAGTATGCTGAAGAAGGCAGCGGCCTCTATTTCGGAAGCACGCTGGGATCATTATGCTTCACGATCACTGCGTACGCTCGGTTTGATTTGGCCACTGACAGAATGATACACTTCACTATGATTAGACTACACTGCCATATTCCTGCGACAGTCAAACAGATCCAGGGAGTGCGTGGATATCTATATATTTATCGGATACTGAGAAAGACCACAGACTTACTGCACGGAAGAGATCCTAGTCCTCTGCATGAGCGTCCAGTCTTCATCAACATCTTGCTATGGGTCGTAACTGAGTGCATCGACCAGGAAAATTGATAGCTCAGCTGAACCTAGAGAGCAGATAGTTTATTCCTATCTGCTTTACAATGTCTCTTTTTCAGGGATCCTCCAAAAATCTCACATAAATTCTCACTTATAAGAGTGTGGTATAAATCAATAAATATGAAGCAGGTTGATTTGCAATCCTTTACACTAACGCGTCATCTGAAACTCATGCCGAGGTGATCAATCTGAAATGTGTAAGGGTGTTACCAAGTAGTGCAACCTCTGCTCAAATGACGGAAACTGTTGTTTAAAAAAATAAAGGATTGTCTTTGCACAGTGAGCGTAGTCTCTTTCCATTATCTGAGCGGCTTTCATGGAGCACATGGAGAATACTGAATGATGACACGCGGCCGAAGCGTGCGCTGATATCCCCAGCAAGGCAAAGGATATGGGGTTTTTAAGCTCTGTTCAAGAGCTGGTGAATTTTACTCCATGACCGAGTCCCAACTGCAAACATTTGCAGAGTAAGTTGAGATGACACAGAAGTTGCGTCTCTCCTCACGACAAGCCTGCAGACGTAGCTGAAATCCGGCTCCGTGGTCGATGGAATATCTTAACTCAAGTACCATATTTGGATCATGCAAGCGTGTTGCGGAAAGGCAGCAAACCCCGATGGCGAGAGATTCTAAGGAGAGCACAAGACCAGGCTGCTGCCCGATCTACTTGGGTGTTCATACATGGAAGCATGCCAGACGTAAGCTGGACTCTGTTGGCTTCGACGAAACCATGGAGAGTGCAACCTTAGAGACAAGATGCAGCTGACAACTGATAAAGGTTATTAGCAACACATTAACAAATTGTGTGTTAATTTGTGTGATTTACGGAAGCAAAAGCAACTGTGCGTATTATAGCAGATTAACAATCCGTAGTTTTAAACCCGGATTGGCAGGTGATGATGCAACCAAGAACTTATGATCCTATCAGTTTGCCTATGCACTTAGCTCCACAGTGACATGTAACATTGTGGATTTCATACAAATTAGTTTTAATGGAGTAGATTCCGTCATTCAAAATGTGGCAGCTTGTGAGTTCCGCAAATGTTGATACTTTTCACAACGAGAAATAACTTTGGCTTTGTAATTATTGAATACCTGGTAGTCCTAAGATTCCTTAATGTCATTCCTTGACAGCAGCTGTAATGAAACCTTCTTTCTAGCTTAAGTAGGGACTTGGATCCTACTTTTCGCTAATTTCGCTGCGCTTCTCCATAAATATTATCTGTTTGCATTTAGGATGTGTGTATGCTACCCTAACTGAGCAGTCAGAACATCTCAAGAACGAAAGGCCATCTGGTGAGCAATTGCCTTCAATGATTTATCATTTGACCATAATTACATGGTCTTTAGTTCTCGATGCTTAAATGGGTATTTTCCAGTTACTAAAATCGGAATATCGGTAGATGATTCACGTGTAGTAAGACTAAACGTCGTAATTTATTACTAAATTTCGACAGCTTACAAACCAGCTGTGACCAAAATTCGGAAAATGCGCTACTCAGACGTTCAGCTGATTATAAATGTTAAGTTTTAAAGCAGCTACAGCTTTATCACGAACCAAAAAAGATTCATGCCCTGGAAAGCCACCGAATAGCGGAGGTGGCGTTTGCACCCACATCAACCAATTATGGTGTAATTCAGTTACTTTGTTGTCTGCTTACTTAACATCAAAGTTTGGTTGCTATATAAACAGTGTAACCAAAATCTCTGGGTAGATTTCTTTACGTCGTCATGGGAACATCCACATAGCTCCTGTCACAATATAAACTGAGCCCAAAAATTTCAAGGATGGTTTCTCACCAGCGTTATCGCTTAAAAGTAAGTGCTCGGTCTGCATTATTACTGGTGACTTTAACAAAAAAGTAATACAACATTCATCAAAATGGGCTAAAATTTAAGTTTTCTTTTAAATTAGACTTGATGCAAACTTGAAGATTGTTTTCACAATCAAATCTGTTGGATCCTAATTTAAAGCGTGCACTCAGGCATCTCAATCCACCAAGTGCAGAAGATTTCCAAGTGATTTTCGTCAGGACTAAAATCATGTCATTGATTAAACATTCAAATCCACTAGGCAGTGAGACTACTAGAAAGCAAACAATTCAAAACTTCTCACGCGGTCCGAATCAACTGGATTTACAATTTGCACAGAGGAGAAGTGCTAGTTAGAATGTGAAAACTACCGATTATATCACTATCTGGTTTGATCTATTCACCGTTGCTTGTGGTCCAATACCCGTTTTTGCTGGCTGCACCACGTAACCAATGAGAAAGTTAGACAGTGTATTTTGGGTGGAGGCAAACCTTTGCACGAGGAGCTCGTCTCCTGCGTTAGTTGCGATGACTTGGACACCTAGTGCGCGTGACCGTTTCTCCTCTTTTGCGTCGGACGTTGTTCGTGGTTGCCGAACAGGACTGGAAGAATCGACGCGATTGACAAGCTATAACTTGAAGAAGCGGCATAATGAAGCTGATGAAATATTTGGAATAGGTCGGTCGTCCTAGACTCCCGGGTTGGGATTTTAAAGCACAGTGTGCGGTTGGAAACCCTGGATGTCGTAGCTCAAGACTGACGTCAACAGCGGGTGTTTATCTCTTCTTTTTGAGGTGATTTCCTATCCCACTAACAGGAAAACAAACAATTAAAATAACAAATCGAACACTGGAAAAAATGTGATACATTTTTCCTTGTTTTTTAAGTTGTTTTCTTATTTCGCCGATTCCGATGGCACAGTATATGCGTTGTAAATTGGGCGATATATAAAAATATATATTGGTCTACGCTGCCCTATTTAAACTACCTTTGTGTGAACGGATTATATTCTACGCCGCAGAAGCAACTTAGACAAAGGAAGAACAGGTAAATAAATCAAAAATATTAGAGAGTTAAAATACATAGTTAGCAACAAAACATTAGTAATACGTTTAAATCTTTTTTATATTAAACAGTAATATGTAATCGAGGTCATTTCGAACAATGTAGGTTTCTTAGATTGGCTGTGTTGCAAACCTTCCCTAAAGAGTCTTGATGATGCGGATGTAAACAGACCCAAACTGAGCTTTGTTTTTTCTCACAAAGGATGTGTTCTCTACCAACCGTGGCCGACACAGATCCCGCAGTCACCGTTGATCACTTGGATGTTTACAATGAACTAAAATAACTAAAAGTAACTAACGTCGCTGGAACGCGTGTTATATCGCCAATAGTTTCAAAGGTGTGTGCGCATTATCTCACATTATCCTTAACCGCTCTATTGAACCACTGTCTCATGACATTTAGAAAACACTAAGGATAACGCATATGCCCAAGGTGGAGTCTCAAATCTATCGGTGATGTTGAAAGTAATCGAAAACCTTCTTGGCTCCAGATTTCCAAGCACACCGAGTCAGACGATATATACCAGTTTGCCTATAAACCCAAGCGATCCACAATGATGCAATGTCATATCAGGTATATTTGTCATTTTATACACCGGATGAAGTATGTAGAGCAGTACGTCTGCTCTTTCTTTATTATACAAATGCTCACTGAAGCGTTAACATATCGTTCCTGCGTAACCAGCTGTTCAAAATGTGGTCAGTGTCAATGTCTACAAATTGGTTACAACCTATTAAACAAACTGTATCCACGTCCTCCAGCTTAGAGAAACAAAATCCCCTACACGTTGCTCCGATCATGGTGTGTTAAAAGCAGCGATTCCCAACCCACTCTGTTTTAATATATCAAAACATTATATTTTCCAAATTTTTGTATGCCAATGTGCAAATTAAGTCCTTATGTGCTGTATAACTCCAACCCATAAGACACCTGACCTTCAGAATATTTATCGTCCCGGTCTCTCATTCTAGACATTTCTAAGTGTTGTGATGTAGCCTGCTCTTTTCTTCGGGCTGATAAGTAGCCGGCTGTTTCGAATGATACTTTCCTACTAGCAGTTAGTAATCAACTCATGTTCAGAACATCAACTGTCAAGCATTTTATCCTAATCCCTTAATGGTCTTCACAAATGTCTGAACATTTGCACGAAGTAAAGTACCAAATGTTTATGCTACTTGACTTAAGGTTCTTTCGATATCTCGTTCTTTAATTCCTAACTGTGCGACAGTATGCATTCAACGTCAATGGCTTTATTTTCCTCGGTAATTTTTTTGGATAAACTAAAATTACCACACATTGTACGGTAGACAAAACGTATTTTCAGATACCGTATATTGTCTAGAAGGGCGCTGGTTGATTCTATTGTCAACAAACACATACTGAATTGTATTAATTTTCCTTCTAATTTCTTAACAACCATTTGTACCTACCACGTATTGCGCTATCGAAAGCGGTATATGTTTCTTCTGTGAGCACTAAATATATAGTCTTATTATCTGGTATACTTCTCACCAAAATCCATTACTAACTTGCTTATCACAACTACTTGTTTACTCCGTGAAACTCACCAGTATGATGCACAGTTGTTTGCTTAACTTATACATTAATACATTTGGTATTATACACAGTAGTGCACAGTAATTATGGACAAGGACTGTGGTTTCGTAGTCCCATGAATCTGTAGTTTTTGAGCTGCACGTTCGTGGCCTGTTATGAGTAGCATGGATGAGATCACCATACTGAAATAATACGTCTAAATGACAATGTGTGCGAGATACTAAAACGTCCATGTACTTCGTTAACTAAACTCATTTGTATTCTTTAGTGCCACTAAGTATGTTTCTCATCGAATTGATATATGCGTCTACTGTCCTTAGTATTCCTTTCGTGCAGCATCTTCTGGTACCTAAACAAAATTTAATATTTCTTATGTTGGCACATAATGAAGTCCTACTATTTTACATAGTATGCTCTATTAGCATTGTCCGTTTAGCTTGTATGAATAAATGATTATCTCAACACGCCTCAATTTATAAAAATGATTTATAAAAATGCTTACTGTTGGTCTTTATGAATTTTGGACTATATTTTGTTATTAGAATTAAATGAATCAATTTCTCGTTTCTTAACAGTCTCAAATCTCTGTAGCCAGACAGCAAAACGTTGTTCAAATAATCCTCGCTTTTAAAAAGATTATCTCACGAATCCAAATAACAATTTGATAATATTATATATATATATATATATTATTTCCTTCACTTGCCTTACTCACAAAATCGTCCCTAATACGTCAAGTCAAGACGAGTTTTTAGGACACATGCAGCTACATTTTCTACACTAATACTAGCGTTGTGCATGTATCGTTAGATAGGCTTATTTAAACTACGGCGCAAGGAGAAAAATAAAAAATACGCGCAACCATCATTGCAACAACTGATCGCGCAGTTAGTTTCGAACTTTCGTCCTGTCGACAGGCAGACGTGATGAGTGCTATAAGATAGTATCATGACGATGTGTATTTCTGCAAAACAAAACGAAGAAAACGCTAGGCATGTTGTAAGATCAATGTGAATATGATAAAATCATTCATTGAGGACTAATGAATGGATAGTATTGCAAGTATAAATGTCCAAATATCGACCAATTTTATATCAGGAAGTACAGTTGTCCCTAAAAATACAAAACAAAGAATCGAGTGTACTACAGCTAATCCAATCCATGTAACTATTATTTCTAAACTAAGTTGCTTGTTTTTTACTGACATTCTCTATCGCATGAACTGATAAGCGTTCGTTTATTTCTTAACGCCGACCATTAGCTAGCTTAATACAAAATGGTAGGCGACAGTAATGCGCCAATACAAAAGTACAAATATTTCTTTAAACTTTACAATACATCCATGTAAAACGCTGATTAGTTTCTATTCTTTAGTATAAATTGAATGGCCATAATGAGAGAGTGGAAATTTTTCCAAGATTTGTGATTGTGTTACTGATATGTATGGGCGTAACACTGTGGATGAGCTTATGGTGCTTATGCATAAAGAACTTATCACAGCGCTGACTCCTGAGCTTGGATCTAAAAGTATGTGCAATTTTTCTTCTAAATGATCTCATTAGGTAAATTTATTCTTATTCATTCGCCCAAAATTATGTTTTAACCTACATCAAGGGGTCTAATCCTACACTGTTGTTAAATGTGAATGCTTAGCCATTAGTTTTATGACATCTTTCTTAGCGTTTCTGTCTGGTAACCATTACTAACAAAACCATACATCAAATGTGTAAGTAAAACCTATCAGCTTAATCAAAAAAGGTTAAAACCGTTAAAGTTTGCAAGTTGCTTACCAGTAAATCTTAAATCAAGCTGTACTTTTTTAAAAAATGTTTCTTTTGAACTGAAAGACTTAATAGTGGCAACTGTGTACAATAATTTTGTCAAGTCTGAAATAAAGATATTTCAGTGTCCAGCTTGTAGCGCCTTAAATAATAGTAAGCGAAATTATAAGGAATAAAGACAGCTTTGTTCATGAAGACCAGCTGGCAGACGTGCTAAGTGAATCAACGGCGATGTAATATTTAATTTTTTCAAACCTATCTTCTGCACAGTCTGACTTCGGAGATTAAAAGCAATGTCGGATGAATTATCTGACACTGAATTTGAATGCTGCTGCAAGAAGGTTGAAGTCTGTATATAATTAAAATTATCCGCCAAGTGTAGAATAATTAGCTAACCGAAGTCAGTTATAATTCAAACTAGATGATTTGCTGAAGATATAAGAGATACGAGACATTAGCACTTCGGCCATAAATTTGAGTTACAGTGAGCCAGGGAAGTTTATTGTTATTTTGCATGATCTTTCATAACAAAAGAATTGAATTCGAAACCAGCCAGTCGCTCCCGTTTTCATTTTCTTCATACCCTGATCATTTTTCTGCTTATCAGTTATCCACTTTTCGTTCATCATCATGTTATCTATGCATGATATGTAAATGAGCGAAAATCGATTCAGCCATCTGCCTTGAATGTATTACGTGTTTGTTAGCTATTCATCATTGCGGATTGGTATCGGTTCCGCGCCATTTATTTATGTTCCTTTTGTTTGTTTGTCTGATACGCGTTGACAGTTTGACAGATGATAATTTTAACCACAAGTGAGGTCAACTAGCGACCCGACAGTATTGTTGTCCAATTGCGTTTGCTCTTGGACCGAATTGTCCGTTTGGTTTCAATCATGTGATAATATTATACCGTCTTTAGGTCCTGTTTAAAAACTGTGCTATAGTGTTGTGTGAAACCTTGAGATAGGAATAAAGAGTAAATGTTTGGGAAGCGTATAATAGTGCCTTTCTTTTTGCGCATGCATAAAATATACTTCGTTATTGGGTTCAGTTGTTCGCCGAGCTTCGTAATTGGTATGCAGACGTTTCATCACCATGCGAAGTGACTTCCTCAGTACGCTGTAGGGTCAAACGTAATCCGCTGGTTTGGTCGTCGATTTGTGATTGCTTAGCAAGTGACTTTGGAACTGGCCCTCTCAATCTGTGCTCCGTGATCATTCGTCTACCCAGCTTCTCTAGTGAATATGGGCGTTCCGTAGGATGGTTTTGTCCCGGTTGTTGCGGCTGTGTTATTAACGGGTCTGTTAACTGCTTTCGAAGGTTTTTAAGTTGTTTTAATTCTCTCCGTCTTAGCGTTTCGTAAACCGGGTCAATCTCGACGTGCATGTTTATCGAGTGCTTCGTCGAGTACCATGCCTCGAGGAACTCTCTTCCTTTTCGTGTCTCTCCTTGTGCTAGGATCTCTGCGTTGTTCCAGTCGAAATGATGTCCTTCTTTGTCTGTATGTATTGAAACAAGTGAGAGAGCATAATGGTTCTTACAAGTTTCTTACTTCTTACTTGGTGTATGATGAGTTTGAAACTCAGGTTAATTACTTAGTAACAGTGCGATTCGCGATTCATGCAATGCATGAATAAATTAGCTTACTAGTTCTGTTTTACATTTCCCTTATTTAAAAAGGCAAGTATTTGTAAACGGATTGGAATTTGACCTAAATTTAAATATCAAACTTTTGATGCTGAGCTCTGACTTGTAGAGCATGAAACAATTAAACGGCTTATTTTGGACAACGAACAAGTCGTGTACCCTACGTTTTATAGACCTGACATATTGAGCAGTGACGTATGATGTTCTAGATAAAGAAACATCTCAGTCTCCTAACTTCCAGTGCTTTGAGGATGCCTCTGTCCGGTCCTTTCAAAACCCTATTAAATATCCGGTTTTGTAAATCGGATTATATGAGATAAATGTGCACGCCTTCCTATGTACTTAGTTATTGTAATATTGATCCTGTCCGGCATTCCACTTTTAATCGTTTGTAACTAATACAGCCGGACTAATAGGCACTTGGAGCTGCCACACAAAATAATTAGTTCCTTGCCCTGGATTCTTATTTCGCAAACACCTAGTAGGTGGCTGATCTGAAGAAGACAGTAAAGGGGGAAGCTTATGAGGGCGAGATAAATTGTGCCAAGCGGAACAAGGATTTTATGGTAAGGGGAAGCAATAGTGAAAACGAAAGCAATAATCACTAAGCTCTTACTTCATGAAGCTTTTGTGGTACATCTGTGAAACTGTTCCATTATTTACTAGTAACATTTTCGCAGCCAGATCAAACTATTATACAAATCATATGTAGAAATTAACCTAAAATTGGAACATGTAGCCTAGGATTTGAAATAATCGTTTAGCTGTTAGATGAGCGTTGTCCTCGTATTTTGAATCGGTAATGCTCTTAATATGATGGCAGCTGTCCTCAATCAATTATGCTTGACGTGTTCACCTACAAGTTAATTTATATTATAATTCGTAAAACTCATGACCATTAAAGCTCGCTGGAATTAGTTTATAAGGTAGCGTATTATAAATGCCATAGGCTGGAGGAACTTCTACATATGAAAATTAGTGCTCATGAATTTGGCTTTATGAATTTAGATATCATATGGGCATGAAAACACTATTTAAGGTGTGTTTGTAAATTAATCATTTTTTATATTTAACATAAAAATGTCCATAATAATTTCAGATAAGAATGTCCGTGGTCAACGTTTTTGGGATGACACTTACATTCCATGTATACCCGTCGGTCGCGTACATGCAACTAAGTATAGATCCAAAGCAAAGCCACATAAAATCAGCTAGCGGTGCAGTGTACCAATCTGAAGAAAGCTTACCACTGATTGATTTTATAAGACTGTGCGTAGCAGCCGATGAGGTAGAAATAACCGTATCATCATACAAACCGAATTTTGAATCTTTTTGGACTATATTACATCCTCCATGCTTTATCCATGATTGCAAAAGTCAAATGCTCTGGTAATTCTTTATTATTCTCATATGGAGTAATAACAATACTTTGATATCTCTAAAGGTATTACATGGCGGAGAATCTGAGATAAGATTGTGTTGCTTCGCCTCTTGACATGTTCAGAATCATCAGTTAAGTAATGGCGCTTGAGAGCTCCAAATGGAAACTGTTCAGCTCATTCCAAATGATCAACTATGATCAGAGCAACGACTTGTGTTGGATCCAGTTGCCACAAATCACATCACATGTAAATCAATAAATAACGACGGCAAGATAGTGCGGCTAGGTGCGAAAGAACGTAAACCCAATTGAAGCCTAAGAGTAGTGCGTTTGACTAACAGAATGCAACGAAAAATAACGACAAGGTGCAAGAAAAGGAATGCAGGAACACCGTTGACTGCGTGACTGTGTCGGATCTGATCCGTTCTCCAACCATTGGTGTGGGCCATCCGAGAGCGTACCAGCCTGACCAATTCTCTCCGTCAATTTCTGCATTCCACTACGCCATGTAACGGAGTGGCCACCTTGCGGTTTCACTAAACTTGGTGTAGCCACGGCAGCACCTCAATGGCATACGGAGGACATGGCCTATCCAACGTAAGCAATTAAGATTCAGCAGACACTCCAGTGAGGCACCAGAAGGCTTCATGCCAAAAGCCAAATAGCGGGCCTTAGCATTGCTAACTCGGTGTTCCCATCATATGTTAGCAATACTTTGGATGCCCATTGGTCAAACACGACCAAGCATTTAACGTCTCTGCCATCGACTACCTGGGCCTCTGATCCACACAGTAAGACCGGCCATATCGCATCGTTATGCACCCTATATTTAACTGGCAGGCTGATATCCCGCTGTCCTTATGGATGGGTGATTCACCGGAAATACACACGGCTTTTGCGGATACGCGAAGTAACTTCCCCAGTGATGTGACCACAAGAGGTGACACAGCTACCAAGGTAGGTGAACCGATCCAATATTTGCAGTGGTTTTTCGTTGATAGCCAGAAACTGAGGTGTGAAGATCTAGTCCTGCAGTAGTACTTTACACTTTGGAGGTGCAAAACGAATGCCGAAGCAAACAGCTCTACGCGTCAGTCTATCCAGCAATGCGTGCATAGCTACCGCCTCAGAAACAAGAAGAGCTGAAGCGTCCGTAAATTCCAGGTTTGTCAGTCGGTCACCCGGCAGCAGTTTCAATCCAGAATAGCCTGAATGATCGAAATCATTCCTTATCAGTTTGTGAACAAATTTAAAGAGGAAAGGATGTACAGAACAACCATGGTAAACCCAACTTGTCGTGGGGAAATTATGTGTTTCAGCCGGAAAACATCGCAAAACCACTACGCTTTTCGTTATCATTTTATGTCATCAGGTGGAGATAGCAGGTTTTGAACCAGCGACCACTGGAATAGTAGGCGAAACTTATACCTCTTTGGTTACCGTGTCACGCAGTGCAGGATTTTCGGGCAGGCAACACGTAATTTCCCTCTGCTTTGGCTACGGCCCCAGTAATCGCAGTGACCAAGCTTCACTTCAACCTTATTCGCGGTCCTCATTGAGCTTGCGCGTCCCAACCACACTACGTGAAATCCAAACTAGCTTCTAATTTAAGAGATAGTTACCTATGAATATTACACGGCCCCGGTAATCACGGTAGAGTGACTAATCGATGGATGAAATTTACTTGGCACACCCTTATGGATAGACAGGGCCATAAGCTGGCGGTCAAAGGAATCATGGGTAGCTATCATATCAAGGAAAAACACCACTGTCGGTCATCTGTATGTGTACCTCTGCTTCAACACTTGACGAATAGCAAATACCTGGTCGATACAACCACGACCATGGCGGAAGGCAATCTGACTTTTGTGAGTTGGTTCTCAGGGGGCCAGTAAGTATCGGATAATGATAACAGGAGGACTTTTGAGGTAATAGAAACAAATCTGTTTCCTCGATGATATTCGCACAACGTACGCTGACCCTCGTTGATTATGAGCACGACGCCTGACAATTGCTAGTCTGAAGACATCTCTTCATTGTTCCAAATCGTGTTAAGTAGGGTAGCGCGTCCAGTCAACAAAGGATCACCACTATCTTTCAAGGATGGTGAAGGAAGATCGTCCGGTCCATGAGCCTTGTTTTATTCCAAAACAGAAAACTCATTTATGGTCTCTTACAAGCTATGAGGTGTTAAATCTGCTTCTCACGTCCGCTTTGGCAATTCAGCAAGCGGCAATTTCGCAGCAGACCTGCTAAGCTGCTCGCAAAATATGTTCCGCAAAACGGAATAGTGGACAAGGTTGAGAATCCGTCAACTGCTGTTGTCACACTAGCGAATGGCTTTCTAGGACCCGAGTTTTCGGATGAGTGGGAATAGAACTAGGCTGTTTCTAATAGCACAAGCTTGTCTGTCTCAAGGGTCCTTGCCATGCACTAAGGTTTTGGTCAAATCAAAGAAGGTTTGCAATGCGTCGTTTCAAAGACACTCTGAATCTGAGTGCTCATCGGAACCTTTTCCTATGATTCTAGCAAACTGATCAATCCCTCAGAGATCCATACAAGTCTCAGGCTGAATGTACGGCATGAGTCAAAGGCATTATTCATGACACATTTGAGGCGATTTCAGTCCGCCTTCGACTCACCGATATCATTCGTCACTGACAATTCGTGGGCCAGTTTGTTGTGATGTTGATGAACTGCAGATTGTGAGTTCAAGTTAAAAGTTGGAAGTTTGGAAAGCAGACACTTCTTCGAAGCGGGAAGAGTAAGCATAAAACATGCGTGCGCTAGATCATGGTCGGAATCAAGGCATCTGCTCCAAAATGACTGAAAGTCTCGGACTCATGTGCACCATCTGTAGCTGAGGAGGATATGGTCAATTTGGGTCCAGTTCATCGAGAGATTCGGGGGACACCACGTGACGCGACGTGTACGTTTATGCTGGAAGGCAGTGCTGCTGCCTTAAAGGTTCTGATCGGCATACAGTTACTGGATTCGATCATCTTTTTCTGTTCGGCTTACATCGACTCTGAAGCGCAATCCCAGTTGCTGTTTAGAGTCTGAATGACGACACACTTAGGCATTCATGTCACTGGCAACAATCTAGATTTGGGTATTCTTTGCCATGGGGAAAAGTAATGATAGATGTTAAGAGAAATCTTTAATACCCTTTGATCTGCATTCATTAGGGACATAAACTGAGGAGATAAAAATGCACGTTGGCTTCAGATGCTGTTTATTAACTTCAGTAGGATTTCGAATTCGAACTGCGCACATACGGCTGTTTAGCAGTATCCAGTCCTGCAAAATGCTGAGAGCAATACAAACATGGTAAATACCATGATCCGTTAAATCTGTATCGGCAGAGATGCGTACAGTATAGTCATGGTCGTCAGATTCGGAACCAGGGAGACGAGGATTCGTCACAACGCTGTTATTTTGTATGTGCGTTTCGGAGACATAATACACATAAATACCAAGAGAATAAAGAGTGAGAGTAACTGCTGACTGTTAGTCGATATGACCTACAGTGTGGACATTGAAGAGACCGATGCGGACAGCAACATTAGGCTTGATGGAAGAGCTCAATGTACGATGGTGGCGGCTGTCAGGTCGATGCCAGTCTCTTGCTCAATAAACGGGGAAGAAGTGAAGGGAAGAGAGGGAAACAAGTACAAAAAGTGGAGTATTGTCGACGTGTTTGTGAGAGCGGGTAATAATCTCCGGCTGTTTATTCCGAGAGTAGGGTTTTGTTCGAGGTGTTCTGAATTTAGCCTTGATTTCTACAGTCACACCCACAAGCCAGTGGGGTAAATGGAAGTTCGCTTGGGGGATCCAGGCTGAGGCTTTTACTAAATAGCCTGAACCACAAGTCAGCGAGACGAAAACAGACTCTACATAAGCGTTCGGGTTTTGGAAGGAGTTAATAGATTGTATTCTGTCTCCTCAGCATCCGTTAATATCCATGACACATTCGTCATGTTCACATTTTTTCCATACAGATAGACGTGGTGACATTAATGTTAGAAGGACATCTTTTTTAAATTTTACTTTGGAACTCACCGCCATAGTAGGAATATTACTGGGATTAATTGGTTTTTTTATAATTTGTTTCTCATACTCTTCAATAATGGACCCGCGTACTGATGAGTCAAATTGTGTGCAATATTTATGCAATTTTATAAATTTGTGCCCAAAATGATTGCATGATTATTCCGCAAGATATCTCATTATGGATCAGCAATCCTAAATATTATCCTGGGAATTGCTCTAGACAGCATACTGAAATGCTAGTCATTTGAGGCACTTTATTAATGGCAAAACATTATTAGCATTTACAACTATTAACCCAATGTATGTAACATTTGGAAAAACGGCAAACCATGCAGTAGTTACAAGGCAGCTCTCCGCGGTGTCAAGTATGCATGTTAGTTATAAATATTAATTTATCCCAGTATGACTCTTTTAATGGCTGTTCAAGATTGTCGTCTTGTGAACACGCAAATATGATTAGCTTAAGCACGGATTTTAAGATTTCAATGAGTCAAAACACTGTTCCGTTTTTTGAGAGGTTTAAACTTCTAACTCGGATGTTAGTAAATCTGGATGTTATAGGTCTAATTTCCATCGAGATTTCCATCGATTCTACCGCTGTGGATCATATACGGTTAGATTTGTCTTTACTGATGAACCTTGCCATTATTGAACACGAGTGAAATGTGTCAATACCTGCATATTAATTACAAGAGCATCTATAAGATGTTCTGGTATTAAAAGCACATCTATAAGATGAACTGTGTTCATAGCACATGAACGACGGTGATGTAAGCATTACTTTTCATTACCGCTGTTCTTTATTTATTGGGTTACTGCGTGAGGAAAAATGACGCGACAGCATGCAAGATACTCAAAAGAACGAATAGGTGATTCGGCCGAGTTGATGATCGTTAATTTATTGCAAAATAGTTGACAATAACGTAGTTTTCCCGTAACTGACGCCACGTTTTAAACGAGACATAGTTTTGATAGAGAAAATACCATTAGGTTAAGTTAATGCCGGCAACTCAATGGCCTAAACTGAACTCTTTCTTGCACTCTTTCAGCTAGCTTCGCGGAAAACTAAAATTTATCTTAGCAACTTATTTGCAACTTTCCGATGCAGGCGTAATTCTCTGCTTGACAAACACATGAGTATAAGTACGTCATTAAAAAATGAGCCTGCGTTGTCGTCCAAATGTATATTCCTTCGTATTTCGCATTTAAAACCCAACAATTCTGTGTAATCAAAGCTTTCAAGTCACCTTATATGATGCAAGAAATTTTATTATTTAAATATTTAGCTCTGGTAGAATTTGTCGCGAATCACATGTTACTGCTCTCGCGCTGTGCCAAATATTTTAGGACTCTCATTTGTCATCTTTTTAAACAAATTTCTTGTTCTCAAAACAATCACTCAGAGCTATAAACTTGCACTTTCTACCTGTAAAAGTAATGTAAATTGTTGCTTGTAACACAATGTTTACTTCCTTTCTAAGTATAGAGCACTAAATGAAATAGTGGATGAACAAACGCAAAAAGTTAAAGTGATAAATGCTGCATAGTTGTCCTAGTATTTGTATAAGTACGCACGCGATCAGCATGTATAATATATATATATATAAACTTGACCTAATCACTTCGAAAATAATATTAACCGCCACCAAAATCCTTATTCACTTACTCAATATAATGCATTTCGAGACGTCGTGTTTCTTCTCAATCCTCGGGCCAATAACGATATTTGTGGTTAGATCCTAATAAACTAATAAAAATGATTTTATTCCGCACCGTACGGAAAAACAAGAGTGAATGGGACGGTCAATATGTGTAAACTTATGTCATACGTCTGGTTAGTTTGGATTTAAGATTGGAAATTAAAGTGGTTCATCTAGAAGTTTACAGTTAAAGGATGTCCACAAAGCCTATTTCTTAAATTACTAAACTATTTGCAATAATCACTATTTATTGTTCCGACCTACCAGTTTGATGTGTTATATGCTGTTAAAGTCTAGTTTAAACTAGAAGCAACCAAAGTTTATACTTTCACGAAGACAAAAATCGAATTTCCAATCTAATATATTCTAATAGGTTTTAACGGTGCATTTATTAGAAGCATTGTTTAGTAATAAACCGTTTCATTGTATGGTTTTCAAAGAAAAACTTGCAAAACCGATGTTTAAACATATAATTTCGAGGGAATATCAAGATAAATCTGGTTAAAATATGCTTGCAAATTTAGTAAACAAAGCAATCGCAGTTAACAATAACTTGAAGTTTTGTGGAAACAGGGTTGCTTTCTTGTCTAAATGTTTTCACTGAGGACAGACATGCAAATCATTTGCCTGTTCTTATTTAGCAAAGCATTGAATTATCAGCTACACTTGCAGCGCCCATAATCGATTTCCAACATTGCACATAAAGAAGATAAAGCAAGCTCTAAATCAGTTAATTCGCTTGATTTAGTTCAATTGGATGTTTAATAGATTAGCTAAAATTAGGCACGTTAATTATTCTCATCACTAAACAGCGTTAACTAATCATTGTCTTTTTGTTTACCAGATGCATTTTAAGCAATTAAACCTTGTTAGAATTTGCTCTGAAGTTGATGTGTCAGCAGCCCGTTTTCGGCGCATAATCTGACAGATAGTATTATCTAAAGCATCAAACTGTGTCTAGCCTGTCACGAAGTAAAGATATCTGCAATTTGATAGCTTGACAAGGATTACTTTGTCGTATACAGAGCAGATGACTAGACGACGTCTATTCTGACCAAATTTGTGATCATCATAGAGGGACATAAAAAAATATAAAAAGCGTTAAATTGCGGGAAGCCGATTCATGTATTTCAGATGATATACCAGTTTTGCTTTTGCGCTCTCTAAGAACTCAGTAAGTCATTTTATCTTAACGTAAAAAAATGTGCAAATCTTTTATTGACACCGAGTTAAAATACACCTTCCGTAATCAAATACCATTTAGATTATTCATCTACAAAACAATAAGCTTATCAGAAGCTTCCACTATTTGCATTATCCTGTAGCTTTATTGAATAATGATAACTGTAATGATGACAAAGTGCATCAGTCGGGGAGTGAAGGTAAATCATTATTTAACCTTTAAAAGATTCATATTTTCCTATCAATTTGTCAGTACGTGTAAAGATAACCACGTATTGTAATCTAAATAAAAATTACCCGATTTACGTACAAAATTCGTAATCCATAGTTGAAGCTATCTTGTCAGAAATAAAGCGCGAAGAGCGAAGCGATAATACTCTGCTATGTGTAAAGGTTTTTCGTTCCGGGATTCCGGGTTCTTCCGTATGCGATATATAAAGCAAGTCGCAATTGAAAGGATGGACTGCAATGGGTAACGAAGATATCATGGGTGGCCGGAATTCGGGGCAAAACCACTTGGTAAGCATGCCTGCAGACGAAGAATGTATCGAGTGACTGCTGGTAAGCCGACACAAAGGAGTGGCTGAATGGCTAAGTGGAACAACGCACAGTATAAAAGTCGGTAATCATCCTTACACAAGGAAAAATGAATAACGAATTATGACGTGTAAAAGGCGGGAGCTTGACATGTCCCGTAAGATGATTGGATGATTAGTAATATTAAAATAATAATAAAGAAAGCGAATCGCCAGTCTAGGCGTATGTCATTTAAAATGAACTGCCGCGTAAGGATACTTTGAAGCGGAAATCTAATGTGTGGGAGCAGTTATGGCTCACGTACTCCGTGCGGAATAAAAGAAATGAAAGCACCCACTCATATGCTGTAATATTGGATCGCTGTAATAGGCAATTAATTTTGGTTACATCCTAGGTGTTCCCATGATGGCTGTTGTAGCTTTCTTAACCGCCAATGTGCGGCGGAGCTGCTCAACACACATTTAGCTCCGTGTTCATATGTCCACCGAGTAAAACAAAATACGTCAATGTATATAGGAGGAAAAGCTTGTCATCAATGCGTTTTTGAAGAGCGTTAGTATAGAGGCAAAGAAGTTATGGACTGCAGTGCATTCCACGTTCGGGACAATCAAATCAGAAAACATTTTTTCGGCAACCAAGTCGACAGCTATACTTGGTCAGTTTGAACTGGTGGCCTCAGTTGCAAATATTCGTAACACGCGTGAGTTGGATTAGTGAGTATTAAGTAAACCATGAGAAATGCTCCTTGCTGCTGCTTAAATTCACGACCGTACAACCCAAGACTTGCAGCGTGTGTTGGTAGGGAAGGTCAAACAACCCCAGATGAGTTTCGTCTATCGACTTTGGTGAGGTTAAAGTACATCAACGTTAAGCTCACGCCAGCGACGCCAGGTGTGGATCGTGTATTTCACGTAGGCGTTCAGCTTTTGTGGAAAGATTGTTGGCATGTTGGTAACCGTCGAATTCGTTCCGCACGATTACCTTGAGGTTGCTTTGCTGCGTAGCATGTTCCACTAATGTTCGCCCGCACTATATTCATGAGTACACTGATTACGCTTGCTCAGTAGGTCGCGTTTCTCCAAGTTAAACTGGAGCCAGGTTTCGAATAACCTTGTGTAGGTTCTGTCGAGATCACACTGCAGTGCCGCTTGTTTGCCCACTTTCTTAATGTCGTGCCAGGTTTGTCATTTGCAGATAGTAATAAGTTAGGCTAGATTAAACTAGCAAGGTCTTTGATGAATACTAGGCATAATTCTGGTCCCAGTACAGGTCCTTGAGGCACATCACAATGGACTGCAACCAAGCCAAAAATGGAGCTGCAGGCTCTCATATTCACTGATGTTGAACGAGAAATTTCCTTAACCAACCTAGCAAAGGGTCACCGATTCCATAGCTTCGAAACATGTCAAGAAAAATGCAATGAACCTGGCTATTGAACGTTTTATATAAGCCCAAATTCGCAGCATCGGCTCCTACTCTGATCCGTCCAGCTTGCTCTGGCCAGCAGCAAATTTGTAGTGCTATCTGTGCTGCTGTTAAATTATGATGTTCTAGGGTGCCGCACAATTCTAACTCTTCTAAATGGCAGCAAATATTCCATTTCACACTGTGGAAATTTGTATTCTATTAGAATTCGTTGAAAGAACGGAGATAATAGTTTGACGAAGTTCTTTGCTGCTGTCTCCAATGTCTTTGATATGACGTCCCCCAAACATAGCGTACTGTGCGCGTTCAACGTTAGTCTTTTCAGTAAAGGTGCTTCGGATCAAATAAGCGGTTTAACTATGGGGCTTTGGGAGCTGTGTCAAAAGAACAGAAGTTTTGCTTCACACTGAAGAACGCGGCCAAACGTTGGCGAAGGGAGTTTTCCGCTTCTTGTGTAGTTACCGTCGGACCATCTGTTACGAAACTGAGATTCCACACTGCACTCTAAGGAGCTTGATGACGTGTTTGTACAACATTTAGGAATAGTGCTGAACTTTGTCGCTTATATGTTGGCGCCGAAGTATGCCATCACGGAGCAATTTGACGTCGTGGCTTTGTAGAATTGGGTAGATATCCCAGGTCTGACTACTCGGACAACCTTTATAGGTGCGCCAGGCCGAACACATTGAGGTCATGCATTTTCGGGTCCAGCTCCTCAGGCAGGACTTCATTTGCTTCGAAGGAAAACTTTTCAACGCATTTGCTTCTCGTCAGGTGAAATGCGGGACCAAATCCATCCAGATGACATCGGGTGGTGGCTTGTATAAGAAGGACCAGTCGGCTCATTGAAGCAGGTTTTGATACATGACAACTTCGGATTAATCGTTGTTCTCACACATGTATACTGCGTAGCAAATGTTACAAAAGAGCAACATTGCATGCTACGTTCAAGCAGTTCATCCATGCTGCGGTATGGACCATTTGTGTTAGTTGGTGAGCTTGTTCCTTACCCGTTCCTAACTGCGTGGGTTTGAAGACATGGACGGACATAGGTACATGGGCGATTACTTCTTGAAAGTCAGTCTTGAATATTTCACTGTGCGCTGCTGAGACTTCGATTGAGTGCAGCGTCAAGTTCGCAATCAGAAGAATGTGAATGCTTGACTGCACTAGGATACGTTTCATCGCAGCAGCTAGGCGTGATCCAGTTACAGTGTTGACATTGGAGGCCGGTAAACTAATGCTAGCTAACATAGATCACTGCGTCTGTTGCAAAGGGCACCGAACATAACCTACGAATTGCGTATCGGAGTGGTCCATGATATCAACATGTAAGACATATCGGTAATACACGATCACTCCGTCTGAGTATTTCATTTCGTAGGGATGGCTTGTCGGACAGAGCAATCTCAGAATCGTTGATCGCTGTGTTCAACCGTGTCCCGTTGGCCATGGCGCTGTCCCAAGTCGTGGAGATCTTATGAATACGAAGTTCGGTTATGTTGTTTAGAAAAGCTTCTACGTTAGTATACAAGATGAGGGCCTCAGAGATTAGAAGCTCGTTAGTGGTTGCAGGTTTCGCGTGATTGTTTCTGCCGCAATGGTTAGTATATACCCAAGCAACACGCAGTTATATGTTTATACACTCTGACAAAAATCAGGTATTCCATGAAATGGCTTCTGCCGACCGATACTGCGTATGAATATTATACCACTTGGATAAACAAAGACGTAAGCATCATCACATTTGCTTTCCTGCTTTAAAATTAAATGAGATTATCCATGTCCAACATGATAATTTAGATTACATGAGTGGTGAGGTAGTAGGACTTGTTCATATGGAAATATATGATGACGTGTGTCGCGGCTAAATTTCATTAAGTTGGTATTTATAATTACGTCCTCACTTTCAACCATAGGAAGTAAAATAATGATGAATACGACAGCGTCAAAATAACAGACAATTTTGAGGTATACGTTCAGCAAATTTTATGAGCTACTGGCTATAGGAAAAATATAGTGCATAAAATAAAGACTTTTGTTAAGCAAAATGTAGAAATGCGTTTGTTTCTTTTTATAGACCTCTTAATGTTGCATCCAGCACTTTTGTTAAGTTCAGGCGTGATGATTCTAAGAAAGGCACCCCAAAATGCTGCTCAGGTTCTGAGCCTGTCGAGTCTGATTTTACATCCAAGTGGATATAAGGTGCTCTTGCTTAGACCGATTACGAGCTCAAAATTGCCGCCATCAAAACATGCGGAATTAAAATGAAAATGATGGGTACAAAACACTTGCACAAATGTGCATATAATCTGCGACATATTTTAAGGGAAACAAACGGTTTGTCTAGATTTACCTAGTAGCAGACTGGTTGTCAACTTTAGTTAAACAGGGATGCTCTATTTTAGCACATTTTATCCCGTGGCTATTTTCCATACAATTCTTTGTTCAGTTTTCATGAAAAGTCGTATCTTAATATAATGAACAGACATTGAAAGTTTCCTTTGACTTATTCATCATGTGCCTAGGTTAGCATTAAATATAAGGGGTAATATTAATCGGCTTCGTTTTTGTGAAAATTTCATTGCGTTGTATTTGTACGATAGCTCTAGCAGTATTAAAGCGTTTCAAGTTATGTTTTGAGGGACAGCTCGTCTTAATACGGAAAATGCACGCCCACCTTGTCTCGAATATTCAAACGTTTTATGCTAATATGCATAATTAATCAAAAATCCAGATGATATTATCGCATTAATAGATAATGTTGCCACATGGAGATATCGCATATGGTTATGTCATATCAAGAGGTATATAGCGATATAAGCAACAAATTGTCATGTCAAGCACACACAGGTATACCTAACCAACTAGGTGTTAAATATATTTCGAAGTTAGCTAATGTATTAAATTTATGTTTGTTTAATATATTGTGGGTTATATATGAATTAACGAGTGATAGGACTTCGAAGTATTTTAACCAAATGGAAAAATAGTCGCACTTTGTTTTTAGACATCAACGCTACAAAACTTGACATATGTATCTTAAGGCCTTATCTAATACATGCTTTTTAAATTTTAGTGAGGTGTTTGATGATGCAATTTGCGTAACCATATTTTATGGGCTGCTCAGTTTATATGAAGTTGAAATGTTTTACTCCCACATGTGAAGTATTAGCATAAACGTTTGTTCAGACATTTGGCCAATGAAATGATAAACTTCACCAGAGAAATATAATACTTAGAAAATTTTTCTTAGAAAATCCAGTCTTCTTTACAATGATGGTCACTAAGCATAAGCCTATACAAACTTTCTTATCTATTAAGATTACCGGGATACACATTTATCAATAACCATACTTTATCAATAGGTAAAAATGTAGGTGCTGGACAAATCTTGTTAGATGGTTAGAGTGCAAACTTATAAATCAAAGGGAATTTGAGTCATTTGTTTAAGCCACTATCTTGCCGAGTGCGTCTGAAAATAACGATAATAAACGAGAAGAAGTAAATGCAAGTATACAACATGGGTCAAGTGATATCTGGCCTAAATTGTGGGGAAAATGAACATAAGGTTGCTCACACATGTACCACATCTTTGTTTCCATGTAGCACACAAATTCTGTAATAGAATGCTTACTTAGGTCCACGTAGAGAAAAGGTGACAGCTAATGGCAGCAACCATTTTATTTAGAAAATATCACTTTTATTATGGGACAACTGAGTTAATGAGATAATTCCTGGTATGGCAAACCCGTCAACCTTCTAGACGGCTGAAATTTTTTCTTAGAAATTTCTTCTGAGCTTCGTGTTGTAACGAATATGCAGCAGTGATGTCATACGTGCTCGAGGTCCCTCATTATTTGGTACAACGTTTAAGCACCGCGTAGCCATCGGTAGCGTCTGATGAAAAGGCGGAGGACCTACAACATTTCTTGGTAAGGTACATTGCGTATAATCTTGACATTAGCTTAGTTAGTTTGTAAGACAAGTAAGCTATCAAGGCTCTAAACTTAATTACTAACTATATTAAACCCATACGGTACGGAAACGTTAGATTATAAGGAGGCATTACCAAAGTGTGCTGTCTTGCATATGTACATTTAGCTGAGGCAAATGGCACTTTGCGAACTGCACCACAAGACATCATTCGAGTTTACGATACCTTCCGCATAACCAGTTGCTGAAGACTGCTAATATTTACTGATGATATTTGACAAACTAACCCATCTGCATTAGAGAACGTATGATTAAATCTAAATTTTGCCTTTGCAGCATGGACCAAGCGTGTGGCATACTAATCTATTGTTTTATTGACTTTATTCATAAGTTAAAGCACCTAAAACAAAATGCGATAAATATAAATAAAATCGGTAGTTCAATCTACATTGGCTTACTTGAATATTTACGGGTAAGGGAAGGTTACGTATTTTGTTTCACTTATTAGAGCTATAGTCTAAAGTGCGGAAACAATTAATCACCGTGTATATTACGGAAAATGTTACAAATATCACACAAACAGTAGTAAAATGCCTGTCACTAATTACTGTTACTCTGCATCAGAATTAACTAACATGTGTGCTAAATATTCTCTAACATGTGAACACTCGAGGAAACAATTAGTTGATGGCCACTCTAAATATGGTTATAAGAAGAAACATATTGCTTACCCAATTTCGATATTCCCAAATATTCGAAAAATGGCCAACGTTTAGAACGTTTGTGTTGCAGTAGCATTAAACCAATGTCACAAAATGGATGGCTGTAAAACAGCATCCAGTCCTGATAGATATTTTTGTTCATCTGATAATTCATGTAGCTAACCTGGGATGATTTGCAATACAATAACGCACGAATGTTATACGAAGTAGATTGAACTAGAAGCAGGGAGGGTGGAAAATTGCAGTGCACCAGTTAGACAAATGTAATTCTGCTACTATCACAGACTTAATGGCCATGTTATATTTGGTTTCAGACCATTTTACTACGTATATCATCAAAGGACTATACAAATCCTTTATTTAAGAATTATTTAGTTTATCGTGTATTACTCGAATGGTAGGAAACATCCGAAAGTGATTTCAAGGGAACTTAGAAAGCCTTAACTTATGGCCACCATGGTTCCATAAAAAGAAATATTATCAAGGTAGGCTCAAGCAAGATCACTGAGTAAACATAAAATACTAACAATTATAAATCCCGTACACCGTTCATAGACTGTTATTTGTCTAGCTAATATCACCGATTAAATTCCAACTTAATCCATGAAATTTAAATTTATGTTATTAACTCAAGCCTCTTCGTTCAGGCCAAAGTATGGTGTTATTTTGGATATAAACAGCAATATAACCTATTTTTGTTTCCTGCAAAAGAAAGTAGCTAAGCTGCCAAGTGGAATATTCACGACAACATTTCGACTAAACGCAGCGCGCGTCACGAATAGTTCCGTAACTGGTTTAATGGAGGAACGCAAATACCAAATTTGTCTTCTAAAACCGGGTGAGCCAATATGTTGCATCGCAGTATATGGCCATAAATTACATCGAAATCATCGCGCCTTCAGGTTAGCTTGGTGTAGTTTCTAACCCAAGCGTATAAACATATCAGCTGCGGTTTGCTTTGGTTTTTATGGAGCAAAACGGTACTACTTTCATGGTTTTAATATCAGAATGACATAATTTACGATGGGCTCGACGTATGATTGAGGCATTTACCAGGGTATGTTAGACCTAAGTATGTGTAGGGCGTATGGTGAAAGATCGGAGCAGAGGTTTCGGGTACGAAAATTTACATATACTGCTCCGAGCATAAGGGATCCTATTAAAACATAGTTCCTTGAAATGAAGTGGATCATGTGAACTTCCAACATCACGTTATTGTCTGGCTTGTGGCGCCTATGACGCACATTAAACTGGATTAAGATAAATAAGGAGAGGCTCAAAAATAACTAGAAGGTAACATCCCATAGCTTATGCTGCAACAAAATTTATCACGTTAAGGTATATAATGGCAATCGCTCGTCACCTAAGATAAAGTTTGATATTGTATATCATGTAATCATGATACAGCATTAATCCGTTTGAGTGCAAAAGTGACTTGAAAAGAACACTATTTTTGAGGATAGGGACACTCCATAATCTGGAGTTACTTAAACTGGAAATAAATTTATATTAAAATTGCCGTCTAATCAGAAATCAAACTCAAGTACCCATGTAATGCTCCACATTTTAAAGGAAGCAGTGCAAAGAAAAAATTGAAAATATTTCTAACTGATTGGATTGTTTATACAAGTAACAAGACAAAGTAAGCTTAGGATCACAATGCTATAATGCGGTTA
Organism: Dicrocoelium dendriticum; assembly: GCA_944474145.2. Lineage (NCBI taxonomy): Eukaryota > Metazoa > Platyhelminthes > Trematoda > Plagiorchiida > Dicrocoeliidae > Dicrocoelium > Dicrocoelium dendriticum. The sequence goes on along the minus strand of OX104060.1, from coordinate 75,092,651 downwards.
CGCAAATAACTTGATGGGTCTCATACATGTCACCAGCAGGCTGGCTTGCGAAAATACCTCCTCGCGTTGCCAGCTGGGTGCTTCGGATGTACCCGTTCCGGCGAAATGTTTGGCGACACTGTTCTACCTGGGTAGGTCATTACAGTCTAGTAATTGTACGGATTCATGGAGAGTATTGGGTCCCTGTTTAGTGACCTATCAAACAAAAGACGCGTGAACTAAAAATTCAGTCAGTGACTCCCGTTAGGCTCGATTCCCTGAATCCAACCTGCTTCATTGCCAGTAGGTTATTTAGCCAAAGATTGGGTGGGATTCCCTAAGTCAACTCCCTACTTCGGCTTGGGCAACCGGATTGTATCACGCCCTCTCACAAGACCATGGACTGTCCTGCAATGTGTTCATCAGTCACCATTTTTGCTTCTCACATTCACTCGTCTTCACAACACGTCAGTCGTTTGTTTGAAAAGAATCTTTACTTTCCTTTACCCGATTCATGTGTTCAAAAATATATCTGCCATTTCCCTTACGCCGAGAACCGCGGAGCTCAACCTATGCTTTTCCTTCGTCTCCGATCCTCGTTCCGTCCGGCATACTTTAACTTTCCAACACTCATGCAGATTGGACAGCAAGCCGTTCTAGCGCGCACCCTAGAGTCCTTCGATATTGACTTCTGCTTCCTTCCAGAAACCCGATTGCTTACATTGACATACCCAACTGACGACAAAACCCGATATCACCTGCGTCCTGCTTGAGATCCAAAAGCGACCTCAACGCATGTGGCTGGTGAAGGGGTAGCCCTAAGTGGCATGGCCGAGGCGGCACTACTGGACTGGTTCCCCATTAACAGCTGACTAAGCAGTTCGGGTTCCGGGTTCATGTAGAATCAACAAGCGCCGCAAAGGAAGACGCAGCTTGTCTTTAATCTCCGTGGATGCTTCAAATGACAGAAGTGGCGGCTCAGTCTAGGACGAATTCTACCGAGATCTACAACAGTTCTTGACTAATTTTAAAATGTCGGATGTCGTTATTTTTGCTGGAGATTTTAATGCACGGGTTGACCGTCTGTTACCATCAAATTGCCACCTTGGTGGTCACGGCGCGCTAGATGAGAACCGCTTTGATAACGGAGAGGGGCTTCTCCCATTGTGCAAGAAAACTATTTGTTTCTCTAGAGCACTAACTTCAGGCGTACGAAGAAGCGTTCCGCAACTTGACGGCCCACTTCGCCAACACAACCGTGGTCTTAAATTGATCATGTTGCAAATAGCTTCTGATGGCGTGGCAGCGTACTGGACTGCAGTTCCCTTTAGTGCACCTACGTTATTTCAGATAATGCGGTATTTGCGCAAAAATCTGCATATGTTTTAGAAGGTCCCGAAACACGAAGCACCACAAGATTGATATAAACAGATTAACTGATTCCTCTGTCCAAGCTAGCTATCAGTCTTCACTGGCATAAACTCTCAGCTGCAACCCACCGCTAAACGTGGAGCAACACTGCACTTGTATACAGAAAGCGATGACCATTTTCGGACAAGGCAGCTGCGGCCTAACTCGAAGCCCCTTAAATGCTTCGATCTCTGTTCGTTCTGTGGAGCTGTTCAAACGTAGCAAAGATATCCCGGCGAAATCAGATTGCAACGAGCGGCGCCGTTCCGTAAACCGGCTGCTCAAGCAAAGCCTACGCAAGGATAGCGATGCATGGTGGTCTGAGCGTGCTTTAGAGATGAAGGTCGGTGCCCTCTCTGGCAACACTCGTAAGCTTTTTCAACTCATTCGTCCCACTGGCCTCAGAAAGCCTGGTATCAGTGAGGATATTTGCGAAATGAATGAATCGCCGATCACCAACCAACCGAGAAGTTTGGACCGCTGGGCCGAGCATCGTTTCTCACAGTTCAACTGGCCTCCACCGTCAATCAGTACATGAAGTACATCTAGTTGTCCACCCTGGGTCGTCCTACTGAATCCACACAGCAAGGCGGTAGTCTGCCTCAAGTTTCGACGCTTGGAGCAGTTTAAGGCTGCCAGCTCAAACGGACTTCCTCTGGAGCTGTTCAAGTACAGCGGTGTGGCAATCAGTAACCAGCTTACCTCACTGTTCGCAAAAATCTGGTATGAAGAGAAATGCCTTCCTGTTGGAGCGATTCAGTTATTGTCCCGATTTTTAGACTAGGCGCTGGCACTTTATGTGTAAATCATCGCGGCATTAGTCTTATTTCGGTTGCCTCCAAGCTATCGGCATCCATTCTGCTCAGTAGACCCTCCCTAGTGCGTGGATCATCCTACCGTGAAGAACAAGCTACTTTCCGTCCAGGCCGCAAGTGCCTGGATCAAACCCTCACGCCTCGTTAAATGCACGAACAGCGTCACATTTAGCACAGGTCCACTATCGTTGAATTCCAAGACAATGATGCCGCTTTTGAATTCTTTGCTTGACCTGCTTTCTGGCGGTGCTTTCTAACAAACGGGGTGCCAGAGAAATATACCGCCATCTTACGAGCACTTCATGCCTCAGGCAGTGTGATGGTTTATGGCAAGCTTTCCTAGCCATTCGCTGCCAGTAGCGGTGTGCGACAGGGCTCGCTAATGTCCCCATTCAACTTCAACTGCACAATCGACGACGTTCTGTCGGGTGCCTTAGAAGGTTTACAACATGTTGGCCTAGAGCTTCTACCGAGTGATCGCGACCGAGTTAGTTTCTGATGGTGATATTGTCTTACTTGGTGGCGATCTTCATGGTACGCAACTCATTCTGAATCGCTTAGCGGTTAAAACATACACGTATGGCACGAGCATCGTCCCATGGAGATGTAAAGTACTGCTCAAGGATTGGCTTGCACATATTTCCGTGCTCACTCTCGAATAAGCACACATGAACAGGTAGATTGTTCGTTTACATGGGAAGCTGTGTTCTTGCTGACGTCACCATCAGAAAGTTATTTCTCTTCATATCACCAAAGCTCGATTAGTATTTGCAAATCTGAGTCACTTGTGGCGTCGTCGCGGTCTCATTTTCATTAAAGTGCCGTGTTTATAGCGCATCTGTTCCCACAGTGTTGTTGTATGGAAGCGAATCCAAGCCGATTTGCGTGGAAAACATGCGTCGTCTTTCTGCCTTCGATAACGGTCGCTTAAAATGGATTGCTCGTGTTTGGAGGCAACATCGATTTAACAGTAATGACTTTCGTCGTATTTTGTAGAATGCGTGTATCGCTGGTTTTGTTGCGCAGGTTCAGATGGATCGGTCACGTCCTACACATGGCACCTGAGCGTCTACCGCGTTGCACTCTATTCGCTCGTCAAGGACCTGGCTGGAGGCGACCGCGTGGTGGTCAGGCTTCTGCATGGCGGCAGCACATGAAGTCGTTGACGTCGTGTCTAGCCGTTGTTGTACCCGCACGTCTTCCAGGATGGGGACCAAATGATGAGGAGTGTCAATGACTTAATACTTTTGCAGACATGGTCCGTAACCGGAATCAATGGCAGAATTGTGTACAAAGTTGTATTAATTCACATTTATATTACTTCTAACAGTAATAATGACAGAAAAAGAGAAATCAGCGTATGAAAAACAAAATAAAAACGGTTTGTGCTGCTTTTGTCCGTTCTTTCTGTGGCATAATAGTTGAAGTGGGTTACTCAACTTCAAATACCACTATACCACGATTATTATGACGCAGTGACCTACCTTATCAGTTAATATTTATGTATTCGTTGGCTCTAAGTCTAGTTGCTAGACTTGAGCTTACATACATACATTCATGTTACCTAAAAGAATTTTCCCCACTACTATTAAGCATCCACTTTGGTAGTTCGGATTCTCAAGCTATGTACCACATCATCTGCATTCAGGTGAACTTTTTGAAACAAGATGTTATTTTTTAAATGACACAACTGAAATAAATATTTGCATAATTGCTTAAAGCAATCACTACTAAAAACATTGAGGTAAATCAAACTGTTAACATGAATTTAACCCAATTTTAATTACGCACCACAAGACGTCTCGCGCAAACATTGTGGTTAAGTTGCTCGGGTTTAAATTCACGTTGGTGCGGTAAAAAAGGTGAGATTACAAGTATCATGATGTAAAGCACGAGATTGCTCTTCCAAAAAATTAGGACGTGTTATTAGACCAAGACGGATTGCGTAACGTCACAAAAACTATACAGAAAGAAGGTGTGAATAACCCGCTAAGATAACTTTATAATTCCCCACATATACTGCGTTTGTCACTGGTCGTTACAGATCAGTATTTTCCCTTTCAACATTTATTTCTTCAAAGCCATTATGGAACAGGTTTCACTTACAATTTATCACGTTACATGGTCTTATTCAGTTTGTTTAGCATTAACATGTGCTATTGTTACATGGAAGGTAAAAGTTTACTCCAGCATTGCTTGCGAGGTAAATCGAACATTATATAGCGTTCTACAAATTTTCTTGTGAGAAATAAGTCAAAATAGGCTTTAGAAGACCTAATGAGTAAATTTGCAGCCATTAGACTACGGCTGCCATTATACTGAATTAGACATTTTATAATATATATAGATCAGAGGAAAACGGAACACGAGCACTACTGACCCTCCAAGAAAAGCTCACGCAGCATGCTTATGATTAGTGTAAGTCTAACCATCAAACGTAACAGAGAAGGAAATACAGTATTATGATATGGTGAGGTGCACAAGATTAACCTTCTAAAGTTTGTACAGGCAAATAGATAAGACAGTTTTTATGTCTCTGTCCATTAGATTGAATCAGTCACTTAGTATATTTAACAATAATATACTAAGCATAATAATGTCTATAACAGAATATAATAAGCAAACATATTTTAATACCATCTGTGTATATTGAAATGTGCTTTATGGATGGTATTCATAAGATACAGTCTATCTAAAATAGCATAAGAAATTTGACAGCAGATTATGCTGCATCCAAGGCAGAAAAATAATAAATTAATAGTTGCTGAAAGCACCTTAAGCATTAAAGCTTGAAAGTAGATATCCTGATTTTATGAAAAGTTTTAAGGTCATGAGTGGATGGAAGCTTTTTAAGTCTCTAACGTTTATCAGCAGACGGTGCACTTCACTTCACAATTTTAAAAAGTATCTTGAATGAAAATGGGTCAAGTGACGACAAATGGTATAGTATAGGTGACAAAAAGTAGATAGTTTTCGTGTCTACAAATATTTAATGGATAAGCATAATACTGAACTAGTTTATGGTGTACATGTAAAGTCCTGCAGTTTCAAAGAATAACGTCGTTTTTGATATGTTGAACATATACGAAAGGTGGATGCAATAGTCCTATCAACAATGGACACTTACATAGATTTTACTAACTTTTCTAAAAAGTAACTCTTTGCAATTGCAGTTCCATAGACATAAAAACAAAATAGCGGATATCAAAACAATGAAATTTTGCGGCTACCATATTAGTAAAATAGCCACCCAGAGATTAATTTTGCCGCAAGTCAAACGAAAATTAATAAAGCTTTGTCATAATCCTTCAGTAACCACATTCTTTATATGTCGCACGAAAATATGAGCAGTGTATGTCTGTTATCCCTGAAAATGCAATATGGGTTTTTTATCAAGCTGAGCTCAGATGCATTGTGTAATACAGAATATGAAAAGTAAGCAAACTAATTACGTCATATTTCGAAGTACAGATCCATGCTAGTGATTCTCTTTTACAAAGTTTCCATTGCATATTACATGCACAAACTATATGTATATTTTCAGCATAAAGTATCTAAAAGCTGTTCAAACTTGACTTAGCGCCGTTCTGCTTTCAAAAATTAGTTGCATAGCTGTCAAAACATTAAGTCAGTTTGACATCTGCGTGACACTTAGACTAAGTGTCCAAAAGTGCGATGTCAAATGTAGCATTATCGGTTAGGCATACTGGTTTGCCTTCCCAGTCATACACATGAATTTGGTCGAAGTATTTCAAGGTATCCAAAGATTGCTTAAAGTTTCAAAATTGTCAGTAAGTCTTTTGCTCCTGTAAATATAAAAATAGCAAACATTTGGCTTGTAGGAAGTAATTGATTAGATAAATAATATAACGTTTTACTTTCGATAAGGTAAATGATATAATCACAAAACGAATGATGGCAAAACGCACTAAATAACACTTCTGATCCTTTAAGTAATGCAGTCACTTAAGCTCATTGATGTCACTTAATTTCAACATGTTACTGGCTAAACTACTACGTAAAATTAATATTCCCTTTTTCCGTTTCTTTTCTATTACACCCAAGATATCTACATTCCTGCCAGTGCCACACGAAATGTTTACTCGCCGTCCTCTTCGTTCAACTATCCAAGCGCTGACGCTATTATTCAGTTGCATCCGGAGAGTCAATCGGTTACATTGAACAGTACCGTTAGACTACAATGTCGTGTCAGAGTCCTTACTGATTTGAATACTGGAACTGGAGCTCAAGTCTACTGGTCCAAAAATGATTTTGGAATAGGCGGAAGTAGAGAGGACATCCAAGAGTACGGCAGAAGTGCGAGATACCCGTACTCACGATACGACCTCCCCTACAATTTGAAAGAAGGTATGATTAATTATGATGGCTCATCTATTATTTGTACCCTTGTGTTGTTTCGATGGCATTCATTTAAGATGAAACGGTGTAAATAGCTACAATATAACTTTCTTCATATAACTGATTTAAGGACTTTATCAACACAAACTAAAATAGTGGAAAATGAACCAAATTTAAGTGAAGCGGTAACCATACGGAAGATATCAAATGTAGCCAGGTTTCCGACTATGATATACCTGGTGTGTTCCAATTCATTATACGGGCTATACCTCAATTTCTTTTGCGTTTATCGGCATGCGCATATATCCTCAGTTAGTCGTAAATTCGTCGCACTTTCGTTGCGGCAGTATCGCCAGCAGTTTGCATGCTTGGTTTCACGCCAGTTCTCTTTTTACCGTTAATACTATTTTAGGACAGTACGACTTACAGATCACGAATGTGGAATTGTCCGACGAGGGATCTTACGTATGTCAAGTGAACTTTATGAAAAAACAATACTTGAGCCAGACGGCTGTGCTCAGCGTACAAGGTTTGTAATAACAGAGTTTTGTCTTTTGTGCACGCAATTTTACTCATATACTGCAAAACAAATTTGAGCTAAGCCAACAACAAGGATCAGTGATTGCACAAGATAATGTTGTAATTTCAGCTAAGACAAATAGTGTAAATTATTCCCTACAACAGAACCAACCTTTTAAAATACTAAAATTACTACCCTTCTAGTAGCGTAATATTATCAAGAATAAACATCGTTCAGAGATACTAAATTAAATTATACAAATTTGCTGTAGCGTGTCAAAATACCACAAACATTTTTACCACCGATTCTTCATTCATATGCTGGATAAAACGTGTGATGTCGCTCCTTACACGGCATGTAATTACATGAAATGTTATCAGCCAGATATTTCTTGACGCTTGCGTAACTAGAATAACAGGTATTAACTTACCAGTGGGGCCTGACTTAAAATATTCAACGAAACAGAATCATTCGACTCTTTCCATTCATTGCTTCCCACAGAATTCTAAAAGAAGCTGGTTATTTTTATACCTTATTGCTCCAGCCTCACATTACTGAGACATAGCGATTGTTTAACGCATTTATTATTGCTTAAGATCCACAGATATTTAATCAAATATAAGAAAACAAATTTTCAGTTCGTAATTCTTTGTCGTTTTGACCAGTCTGTCAAGTACGGCCTAGCACCACGTTAAACCTAAGCACCACATAACAAACTTAAGCTTTTGTTGCAATTGCTGCCATTGGTATGATTCAATCTCTCTATAACAGCAAATAATTTTTAGCAACATGTCTTAAACTGGTATAAAACATGCAGCATTACACAGAAGCATGTAAATTAGGACGTATAGACCTATTCTAAGCAACACCAATAACCTTGTGCTATTATTTGCCCGCTAATGGTTAATCAAATGTTACCTGAGAGATTGTAAGGTTATTTGAAGTTGAAATATTATTAGCATATTCCATACTAGCTATGTAATTTCTATTAAGTAACAATTTAGAGCTTAATCCCATTTGTTCTCCTCATTACGGTTTTTTCATTAATTTTTTTAACTGAACGGAATCTGAAGTACCTTTACAATGCAATTGCAATTAGTAAGACGGCTACAAAATTTATATGAAAACACCGGTAATAGAACCGCTTTTTACTGTGGAGGCACTGTAAAGAAAACTGGCATATTTAGGTTTCACAGTAACAGTATTGTTCCCGTTAAGCTTCTCTAGATGATAACCTGAACAAGCTTCCCTTTAAATTTAACATTTTGTCGCCAAAATCGGCCACTAAATATTAGCAGTGCATTTAATATGATAAAAAATTCTGCCAAAACTTGTCGAGGATTTAATACCTCAGCGTTCATTGCGTAACATTTCTCAAGATATTTTTTCATTAATACTCTATTTTACTTGGTGTGACCGGTATGTTTGATCGGTTTTCCTGCCGAATAAAATCTAAACACTGCAGTTCCTTCTGAGGCCCCACGGTTCCTCCAAGTAACCAAAGAAGGAAAAGGAGCGGAGGTTGAAGTAGGCTCCTCGACGCCGGTAATTGTTGAAGACGGATCGTTGCTGGTGCTAAAATGTGTGGCTCGACACGGAAAACCTGGTGCCCGATTATCCTGGTCAATCGATGGCGTTCCAGTTCAACCCGATCCAGACCAAAGTGGAAAATTGAGCACATTCCGTGCCGGTTTCAGGGGAAACTTGACATTTGATGTCGTGCCATCCGCGAACTTCCCAAGACTGTAAGTGGATAGAATAATTGATATTAGACAGTATAATAAATATAATGTGCTAAATTATATCATAATTTAATAGTGTTCAAACTCAAAAATATATAAATAATTAGGTTGCTTATCTGTCATTTATTAACTATTTTAATGTAACTTGTGTTCTTCAAACACCGGATTAACCCTCCTTCCAATACTTGCAGTTTCTGCCATTTTTACTTACGGAGCGGTTTCATCTTATACGTATAAAATTGTTCTGCTAGAAAATGATTAATTAAATCAAGTGCGGCTGAGTATTTCAAAATCTTGTCATCAATGCAGCTGATGAAAATGTTTGTGATACTGAAAAGAGAAATTTAGCATTTACCAAAAAAGGAGTAACTACGGGCATGCAATAAAATTGCACAAGCATTATTTGTACTAACTACTAATGTTTAACATTACTCAATAAGAGACAAATCCCCATATATTCCGGTGCTTATGGGTCATTTAATATCATTAAACATGTGTGCAAACTAGAACTAAATAAACCATGTAAAACCAACAAATCGTAAGTAAGTAAAAAGATGCGAACTGTATGTTAATTAAAATGAAATTATCTAATTTAGTTTGACGCATGTCAATAGCAATAGCAATGACACGGAAAAAATGGCTCAAAAAATCATACAAAGACTAAATTAACTTGATGCCACATTGTCAAATGTTCGAACAGAACAAAACGTTATGTTACAATTTTCGATAATGCAGGTTAAAATAATTGCACTCACCACCGAGGCCTTCCTTTGCTGTTCCATTATTTGCGTACATGTATAAGAAGTAGCTAGTTTTTATTCTAAATTACTTCAATAGAATCGAGTAAACAGCCATTGCAGCTAATAATGTTAAAAATCATGAACTGCAATACCGTTGGTTATATTTATCACAATACATTGCAATCGTTGTCATGCATTTGCCTCATGAGTTTAACTAAAGAAGTCAGTTAGGCGGAATTATTTAATCGCTTGTAAAGACAACTACCGAATTTTCAATTACTAAAACTGTTTAAATGGTTTTTAAAATACAATTGATGACTCGTACACTTATATTTTTGCCATGATTTACTTTTGCAAGAAACATTTTTCAGATTAGGATAACACCTTTGTTTAGTGGGCGTTTAAAAGGACAGCAAAATCGTATGAAAATTTTATGTTTATTGCTCTGCAAGTGCTAAAACTAAACAGGCATGCAGTTAAAAATTTGAGAAATCAAAGCGAAAATATAAGCCATGCTAAAATTAAATTTTAGTTTTTAGTTATATTATTAACATGTGCTTAAGTATCAACAATGCTACTACTGCTTCAATACACAAACAAGTTAATGTAACAGTTTAGATTTGTAACCATATAAATGATTGCAGCATTGCTAAATGTTTCGGTTTACGGATAATAAATAAGTAAAATATTTGACTAACTAAATATCTTCATATCTGTACAGATTAGGCTCAAATTCATCTAATGCTTAAACTTAAAATCAGTCAGATATATTTTGTTAAACATATAATTAATCTGCCTTAGAATCATAATGATTTGTATGCGTTACGTTGTTTGAAACGTTTTACAAGAATACGTGCTTGTCTTGTGAAACAAAATATGTTACTACTTCAGCAAGTTGCATATTGTATTCAGCATACTGTTTATTATGCGTTCGATTTATTTCTAAAATTGACGCAGACTGTGCGTATTTAAATTTTCATTTTTTGTATATTTATTTGATACATTTTTTAATATACCAACAACATAAGCTCAAGTGAAATTTTCTGAAATTTGCTGCGGTACCTTAGTACACACTAAGTACATTATCGCTTGGAATAGTTACCGCATAATTTAGGGCAAACCCGTTGTTGTTTAATCAAAGCTGTTACTACAGTAAAAGAGGTTTACTTGATGAGAGCTCGTATGCTGATTTTCAAAAATAAATAAGCACGTGATAATTTTTGTTATTAAATTCATCACATGACCTCCGTATACACAATTGATAGCTTAGTTTTGAGAACAGATCAAGAAACTCACTATTTGTCAACATGCAAACGTTTAATTCTCAGGTTTCATCCGTCATTTAAACAACGTGCTGTATAAAATTAATGTACGTTCTGGGCGGCCTCTTTAACTAATGAATAAAAAAAGCACTTTTTACACGTGTAATTTAAGAAAAACGTTTGCAAGCAACTTCAGCTTTTAAATCAAAAGTGTAATACGATTAACAAACAGTGGCTGAGTTTGTAATTTTAATGATTTCACATATATATACGTTTCTCGATCGCTTAATATGTAAGTGTAAATAAGTGATTTATGTCAGTGTATCGGTTACATATTCACGTAATTAGTTATTTACTCGGTTGCTACCTGTTTTCTTGCTGCCTATTTGATATGATGCAAACGCTATATTTTAGCAATGTGGCTACAATGGAACAGTTTCTGATCTTAGTATTTAACATTTCCTCCTTCACTGACGACCGATTATATCATCTAGTTTGCTGTACTTCATGCAGACGTTTTGAAAACGCCCCCTCAGTTGACCCTAAGATCCTACTCCACAAATTGTTAAAGCAATGTTTATGCAGAATAAAAATATTTCGCTTGTTTAAAGATAGGTACATGTGCATGTCACATGTGGAAATTCGTTGTAATGCCAACTCGAGCGAGTAATATTGACTAGCTTAACATTACATTTAGCATGCTGTTAATTACTAGCAAGATCCGTTCAATTATTTTATACAGGATTTATAAAAATGAGTTAAGATATGACAATTTTATTACACGTAATACGGTTTCAGGCTTTGTGGTTAGCGAAAATGCGTAGTAAGCATTCCTGATTTCTGTGTCATGAGCTAGATACCTCAGTATAGTTTTGGGTATGTATAATCAGAAATTTGTTAGCTATTAAATACTCGTAAAATCATTATAGAATTCTGTTGTCTCAAATAAAACAAATGATATTTGCACGATAATAAATAGGCTCTGGAACAAAGAGTTGTGTATATTAAACGAAGCTGAAGATGTTTGCGCTATTTGCATGCGAAAGTGATTCATTTTGCTCAACAGGACTTATAGGATAGCTTAAAAACTGGCTGAAATCTAATAAGTGCTATTTCACTTAGTGCCAGTAGAAGTGGTCATTTACAACTCAAGTACTATGCTAGTTGTTGACAAATATTGACTTCCACTTTTGAGTGGCAAACCCTTAATAGTTAACATGCATATTTCACTTATTCACCTTGAGTGATAAAATGGTTAAGCTACCCTTTTAGTTGGTCTACAAGATACGTTCATTATTTACACATGAACACGCTTTATAGTTCGTTTCAAGGGAATATTATTTGCCGACAATAGTATGTCTGACTTTTTGGTTCGGCCACAGGAAAGACGCAGTCAGTCAAATGTCCGCGCGATTAAGCAAGCTGCATCATGGGAAACTGATCGAATGTCGGGCGGCCAATAGTGGATATGGGGAACACGCATTACGGCCTGCATTAACAAGGTTGGAAGTGCAGTGTAAGTCTTCTTTGAACTTCCTTTCGCTCAGTTTATTTTTAGTAAATATAAAAGCTTAAACAATGCTTATTTTATGCTGATTGCAAGGAAAAATTAGGGGCACCAATCCTATTATGATTTGCGTTTAGTTAGATATGCTCAGCAAAATTCGTTTGCTTGATCACATATCACAAATCGTAGGGCAATTCGTTATAAAATACTAACTTATGTGGGCTTTATGACGCAACATGTATCTACTTATTAAATTAAAAACGCGAACGTTTTGGATGATTTACACAAACTTGTAAACTCCAGCACATTTAACTCAAAATTTAGGTACCATTTATTTGTTTTATTTATTAATCGCATTTGCCGTTTTTACGTTATTTTGAGCACCGCGCACATTCTGTTTTTATTGGTATATCATTCCACGCATTCAATCTGGACGGACTCACTTTACTTCACACCTGAGAAGTGCGTTTATTCTACTGCTCATGTACCGCAAAATATCGCGATCCCTTGTAAAATTTTCCATAACGTCAGAAAGGAAAGTGTTTATGTAATACAGTTTGATAATTTATTTGTTGGCTGCGTCAACTTATCTTTTATTTGGATGCCTTACTTAATAACAAAATTACGAGTTGGTGCTGCAAGAAATAATCCAAAGTTTGACACTTATTTAACAAGGTTGGCAGGCCAAAGCTGTATATTCTTGGACAAAGAACAGCAAAATTAATGCAACAGTTTAAAACAAACATTAATTTGCCACTTCAACGAAAAACTTTATTAAGGATAATTGTAACATTAGTTTTTTTACTAATTAAGCCAAGCACATTAAATAAAACTTACACTGGCCTTAGTACCGGAAAGACAAATGTTAATGAACCATTTTTTTAATCCTATTCTATCATCACATTAACATATTATTAAAGGAATTTGACGAAAGTAAATTGTGTGCTTCAGATCACTAGCTTTACCGCGCTGGTCATTGCAAGCAACTATTAACTTGCTGCCTTGGGTCAAAATTTATTACATGATGCTTAACGAGAGGACAAGTTTTGGCCTCCAAGTGTATAGACTATGTACAATACACTGTGGCATAAATTTGGTTTTAGTTAACTTATTCTCAGACGACGTTTTGTTCAAACAATTTAACTTCCTTAGGTTTGCAGCGGTGGGCTTTCATGCTACATCTTTGCCCAATAAGTTTTATAATTTGCTTACGAATAATACTATTCCCAATGGTTTCCCATCAAAAGTCCATTATCCAATTGCACAAACGTCAGCAAATGGTTGTCTATGAAGCATTTGCTTCTTGAACACTAAACAGTCATCCTACTTCGGAAACAGTTTAGCATGCAACCTAATGTACAAAGTAATTCTTGAACAGCCAATAACCAACGTTTACATCTTTTACCTTCAGCATGTAGCACCCGTATACAATACTTAGCATTCACTGTGATGGAAATGGTCCGGAAGCAACGACGCTGAGCAAAGAACTGTTGTGTACACAGCAAAGTTACACAGCTACTTATGCTTGTTTGCGCTTTAAATGGAGAAACAGAACTGGATTAGAAAACATAACGATAGAAAAGCGACCACCTAAACGGAAGGCACACGTTGGATGCCCAAAGAATAAAGTACAGCATCATAGTGTAGACACAGTTGAGCATCCACTGAAAATGACAAGTAAGCAAAGAACAAAAGCAGAATCAAAGTACACGTGGCAATTCATAAGTAAACTACTAAAGCATGCTGAGTATACTAGGTTGTTTAAAAAGAAACCGAACTTCTGAAATAGCATGGCAACCGGCAGACGGAGTATGCTGTGGCCACTGCGCGTAAGAAAAGTCTTGTTTATAGAACAAAAATGTCATTTGCCGCCTTTTGCTCTGATTATTGTGTGAGAAGCTACAGCCGCTGACGTGAGCACGTGCAAATGCTGTTCGTAGGATTATTGCCCGGGAGCTTAGGAGAACAATTTGCGTGTTTGTGCAATTTTACTACAAACTTAGCAAAAGTTTTACAGGGATATTTCGGTTGCTTAGACAAGCATACTTGGAGGACCCTAAAGTTCGCACGCATTGCTATGAGTGGTTTATGTGTTTTGAACATGGCAGAATGTCGGTGGGTGACGATCCAAAGCCTAGAAGACCTTTCAAATCAACAGGCGATGACCATGTCGACAGCGTTCCTGCTGTGGTTCTTGGCAATGGTCGTTTAACTCTACGGGGGGTTGCGCACAAAGTGAGCATCAGCGTAGGACCATGCCATCAATTTCTAGCCGATGCGAGGGATGCTATGCGCAGTAAGAGGTCTGAACTATGGGAAAACGAGACTTGGTTTTTGCATCATGATAATGGGCAGGCTCACGCATAGCTATCAAGCCGCAGTTATCGAGCAAATCATCCCACACCCTTTGTGTCCATTCTACAATATTCTCCGGACTTAGCGACCGCAGACATGTTATTGCTTCCAAGCGAACATATGTTTTCAATAATTCTTCGTCAGGCTTGTACAATTATATGCAAAAAAACCAAATATAGACACAGCACAAGGACCGGTAAAACACTCAGTTCATAGTCACTGGTCACTATCAGTCACTGCCCCCTAGGACACAGTTGTATCACGTGCACAAATCCTTGGTTTGGACGGAGCAGTTCGTCTGGGCCAAGTCAAGCACAGCGTGTGAGTGAATCTTTTCTGGACACACAATTCCGGCTCGTATAGTCTGATCGCTAAACTCTCCGCCGATTCAAGTAAGCGCTTTCGAACGCACTTTGATCGATTTGCAGGTGGTCGATAGATGACCTTAAATGCCTCGGCTAGATTGGGGGAATGGTCCGTGTCGGCAAGATGCGTGGCGATGAATGAGTTGGTTAGCTTTCGGCACCCAGTCGCAAGCCAGGCCGGATGGTGTTCTCTCACCCTGTCAGACAAGCGCCTCGTCGTAAGGCCAATATACCCTGAACCACAAGAACAGGTGAATGAGTAAACACACATGGAATTGGCGTGGACAGGCCTTTTGTCTTTTGGGTTAGTTCTCACCATCGGGCTACCAGTGAAGTGAATCTGCATTTTGGCTGCTGGAAAGGTGTGCCTGAGAGCGCGGGTAATACGACGTTAGAAGTTCAGCTACGATTTCCCCTTTGTACGGTAATTGTAGAAAATGGGTTTCTTTTCGGCTGTGAGGGTTACAGATTTCCTCCTTTGCTCCCTGTTGGCTTGAACGAATCCATCCGGGTACCCATTTTCCTTCAGGGTTAAGCGTATGCGCTGTAGTTCCTCAGATAATGTGTCATTCGAGCAAATTCTTTGCGCCGGACTCGTTAAACTGAAAATCAAGTTCCGTTTTGATCTAAGTGGAACAAAACTGTAGAAATTCGTGTATTGTCCGTTCCAGGTACGTTTCCTATACACACCACGCTGTAGGGAACCATCATCGAGTCGCTTCATGTTCACATCGAGGAAATGAAAAGATCTATCCTCCTCCACTTCAGATGTAAACTTTAGCGCTGTATGTGCCTGGTTAAATGTGTTAGTAAGGTCCTTGATGTTTCGAGAGGAATGTAGCAATATAAAGATGTCATCGACGTAACGGCAGTAGAGGCTAAGGCTTTCGATAACCGATCTTAACTTGCTCTGTTTTAGCATACCCATAAACACGTCAGCAAGAAACGGCCCCAGTGGGGAGCCCATAGCAACACCATCGTGTTGTCGGTATATTTCTCCGTTGAACAAAAACTGGATATTGAATGTGCATCGGAGCAACAGTTCCTTTAGGCCGGCTGTAGGAATGCCAATGGTTAACTGGTTCTGATCAATATAATCACAAATGTAGCGTATAGTTTCAAATAGTGGCACGTTAGTGAAAAGTGAAGCAACGTCGAGGGAACACATGGTTAGGTCCGTAACATTTCTATCACGTACGAGGTCTATGAATTCAAAACTGTCCTTTAGGCTGTGTACAGAAACCTGCTTTCGGACGGGCTCTAAGAGCTCAACGAGCAACCGTGCAGTGGAATGGTACGGAGAGTCCTTCATGTCCAAAACCGGTCTCAGAGGAACGTTAGGTTTATGCGTTTTAGGTAGACCGTATAACCTTGGAATCGCGGTGCCTACGGGACTTAGGTTTTCATAGACACCTTCACTACTGAAGCCCCATCACGAAGCTTTTTAAGGCTGTTGCAGATTTGATTCTCGATCTGCTTTGTTTTGTCTTTTTCGCCCATTATCTTTGAAAACTTGGTGTCATCTGCCAATATTTCATGCATTTTCCGAAGATAGTCTGCTTTGTTCAAGACGACTATTCCCGCACCTTTATCGGGTCGAGTGAGCAAAATATCTTCATTCCCGACTAGATTGTGTAGCGCCTGAATATGTTCCTGTCTCACCGGGGATTTATGGGTTATCCGCGCTCGGCGATATTGATAACATGCATTCACCAGCAGCGACTTAAACTCTTCTACTTTCGAATCTGAAGTCGAAGACAATTTTGAAGTCTGTCTGTATAGATTTTCAAATTGGGCCACAATTGCTAATCTATTGTCCCTTCTAGTAGGGAGACAGAACTTAGGGCCCAACGATAAGACCTCCACGTTCTGTCTGCCTTAGTTGAGAATACCAGTTGGACGTTTCTAGCTAACTGCACCCCAGAACTAGCCTGGGAGACATTTGCGAACACCATCACGTCACTAGTCATAGAAGCCTCAACACCAAAAGTTTCCCAACATCCCCGCAAAGCGAAATCATTCTTGCGAAGCCGGACGCGAAAATGCATGACTCTAAGGGATCGGGCATGGCGCACGTATAAAAGCAACCCCAGCGCAGAAAACTGGACGGAATACGTTTCGCATCGCAACTACTGCGTGCTTTTGGTTCGCGAAGACAAGAGAACGCATCAGCAGGAGCTAGCCAAACGATTCTGTTCAAACAAAATGCTTCTTTACAAACATGTGAATGGACTTCGCAAGGTGCAACGGGGAATCCCACCACTTAATACGACCAATGGGTATACACATACTGCGAAAGAGGCGGCCAACGCATTACGGGCCCAGTACTCCCCAATCTTCCAAGGTGTACAAGCCTCGACGTATATTCCGCCACTAGTTACCCCACCGTCCGTTTTATCCAACGTCACGTTCACTGCAGAAATGGTGCTGCAAAAGCTGCTATCCTTGCGTCCACACAGCTCTCCCGGGGCCGATAACATTCACCCGAAAACATTACAGGTAGCTGCCATCCACTTGGCCGAACAACTAGCTGCATTTTTTCAGCGCTGTTTCGATGAGAACATCGTACCTTCGAGGTGGAAACAAGGTGTAATAACGCCCAAATACAAAGCAGAAAGTCGATCGGATCCTGTCATTTACCGCCCCGTAACGCTTCTGCCTGTGATCGCCAAAGTCATGGAAGCGGTGATAGCAGATGCGTTAATGGGATACTTGGAAAATTACGGCATAATTGCGCCAGAACAGCATGGGATTCGTCAACATCGTTCATGTACGACGAATCTGCTGATAGCTCGTGACAACTGGACCGAGACTGTCGATGAGGGAACAGGAGTCGATGTTGCATTCTTGGACTTTTCGAAAGCCTTCGATCGCCTGGATCATCGAATCCTGCTCATTAAACTCCAACAGTACGGTATCGGAGACCCGTTGTTAGGATGGATCTGTAACTTTCTCTCTGAACGGCAGTTAGTAGTTAGAGTTCGATCATCCTTTTCCGATCCGAT
This sequence comes from Dicrocoelium dendriticum, assembly GCA_944474145.2. Taxonomy (NCBI): domain Eukaryota; kingdom Metazoa; phylum Platyhelminthes; class Trematoda; order Plagiorchiida; family Dicrocoeliidae; genus Dicrocoelium; species Dicrocoelium dendriticum. The sequence goes on along the minus strand of OX104060.1, from coordinate 75,074,592 downwards.
TCGAGTGGGATGCGGCGTACCGCAGGGTTCGGTACTTGGGCCTCGTTTGTTCCTGCTTTTCATTAACGATCTAGTAAGAGTTATTACGTCGAAATTCTTACTCTTCGCGGACGACCTCAAGGTTTGGCGGGCGATAAAACGATCGGACGACCATGAAGTCCTACAGCGTGACTTGAATGAGGCCTGGAATTAGTCGGTGAGAAACGCCCTGCCGTTTAATGTGGACAAATATCGCGTTGTTCATATCCGCCATCGACAAGTCCACGTCTACAAGCTTGGGGCACACGATCTGAAGACCACCACTCAGGAACGCGACTTGGGTGTGCTGGTACAGGAAGACCTCGGGTGTTCCAAACAGTCAGATTCCGCTTCTAAAAGGGGCAACCAGCAAGTTGGACTCCTGCGAAGAGCATTCGGAATTTTGGATCCATCCATCTTCTCTTTGATGCTGAATGCCTACGTGCGTCCTCACGTCGAATATGCAATCCAGGCCTGGCAACCCTGGCTAAAACGTGACCTTGCAGCGCTTGAGACCTCACAGCGTCGAGCAACGAAAATCGCCAAGGGCTTGCGCCACACTCCTTACCAGGAACGACTGGAGATACTCGGTGTGTTCAGCGGACGGTACCGGCGACTTCGTGGAGACCTCATACTAGTTTACCAGATATTGAGCGATCCCAGTCACGTATGCCGCCACCTCTTGAAGCTCAGCCCGAACACTTACCTTCGCGGTAACAGTTTAAAGCTGAGCCAACAGTACAGTCGTCTAGACTGTCGGAAAACCTATTTCTCCCTCCGGGTCTGCGGGCCCTGGAACGCCCTTCCAAACTCAGTAGTTTGTGCCCCCACATTAGATACGTTTAAAAAACGATTGGACGTCGCACTGAGCACCCTGCGCTTTGTTTTATGAACGAAAACGCTTGTATATATTTAGGCTGACCAGCCTCTTTGGATTTTTACCCCAAATTCACGGTCGTAAATCTGTGCGAACCGGTGAGTACTCCATTTTTATGTGCTACCATCACCAACGATAACAATTTCTTAGCCAGTTTTGCGTCGTACCACTTTATCCCCCTAAAACTGTTATACTTCTACCTTTTATCTCACTGACACTCCTTACTTCAACCACTTATGTGGTTTGCCAATTTGTTAGTATTTCTATTGCCAACCTGCGGGACTCGTTAAGTGTATGCTTTTTTACCCGTCATATACCATTGTTTCATTGTTCCACTGTGGTACGATCAAGTGTCATGCACGACAAATTGCACACGTACTTTTCGGGTTCGGCAGGGAAACACATGGTCGGTTTCTCTCCGTTTAATGTCTTCGAGAGCGAAACACGTAGCTTTGCGCCTTGTTTTGCAATAATTTCGTTAACCAACGTCTCTAGCTCCGCGCGATCTCTCCCTGAAAGACTGTTTATTACGGCAGTTAATTGACTCAGGCCACGATTTAGCTCGTCTCTCTTAACACGTTTGGTATCCATCTGGCTCAGCACTAGACGCTTTAGGCAAATGTTGTCCGGCCTGATACGTGCACGATGAAGGGATTTCCAGTAACTCATTGGGTAGATGGAGTTTGCAGTGCAATCCTCTACAAAACGAAAGCATATTTCCGCTTTCGCTATCCTGGTTCGGAAGCTCACATATATGTTGAGCGATTTCAACACAGAGGGGCCAAGCGGTGTTTCACAGCAGTAAAAAATCCCATTGATAAATGAAAACTCAATGTTTTCAAGCGAACATATGTTTTCAATAATTCTTCGTCAGGCTTATACAATTATATGTAAAAAAAAGCTAAAATATATACACAGCACAAGGACCGGTAAAACACTCAGTTCATAGTCACTGGTCACTATCAGTCACTGCCCGTGCACGTGATACAACTGTGTCCTAGGGGGCAGTGACTGATAGTGACCAGTGACTATGAACTGAGTGTTTTACCGGTCCTTGTGCTGTGTCTATATTTTGGTTTTTTTGCATATAATTGTACAAGCCTGACGAAGAATTATTGAAAACATATGTTCGCTTGAAAACATTGAGTTTCCATCTATCAATGGGATTTTTACTATTGCTATTGCTTCCCAAACTGAAACCCACGCTGAAAGAAAACGTTACTAAATCATAGATAAGATACAGAAGAATGCGACACGAAACCTGCGCACCATCCTAGAGAGTGCGTTCCAGGATGGTTTCCAAAAACGGAAGCAACGTTTGGAACTAGGTCTTGTCAGTAAAGGAGACAACTTGAAGGGGAAAAGGCCTAAATGTTGTGCAGTGAGTAATAAAAATAAATATAGCATGACTTCGGTTTCTTTTTGAACACCCCTCGTATTTCTGTTCACCGTAAAGATGAAAGAGGTTCACATATTAAGATTATCACACTCAATGAAGCAGTAAGCTTAGGCTAATCCTAGGCTAACCCTAGGCTAATGCAAAGTTTAAAATGTATTTGTATTAGGAGTTAAACTTTGATTTGTTTGGATGTTTGTATGTTTGTGTGTAACATCAGACCTAGCGAAAGGTAGCTTTAGCTGTCACAATGATATGACCAATGTAGATGGGGAAATAAACTGTAAAGCCTTGCCCGCTTCCTTTACAAGTGACTGATCTAGACTTAAATTGGTTTACTGGGAAAGGTTAACATGAATTATTTTTGACCAGGATGCCAATCGAACCAAAAATTATGCCCCTAAACGATAAGAAAGTGCGGAAGAGCGCGATAGCTGTGGACAGGCATGTAACCAACAGAATTTAGAGTTGTTTGAGTATGGCTTACTCTATGAACAATAAACAATGAATTTATACGATGCTTTACAAATCCCGTTGGATAATTGGTGATGTTAACAACATAACAATAATGATGACAAGGATAATAAAATAGTTAGCTGAAATATGAAAAGGAGGACTTATCGTTTGCTCCCCTGCAGTCCTGTGATCCTCTTAGATTCACAGCACCCACAGTTAACAACAAACAATTCCATGGTATACTCCAGGTGTAGAATGGAGACGTAGTGTTAAGTAACAAAGTGTAAGTGGATGAGTGCATCCTCCAACCGTCTTTTACATACTGCTAGTGTCGGTGCAGAGACGACCGATTCTGGGAGAGCATTCCGTGGGTGACAGACACGAATGGAAAGGAAATTTCGGCAGCACTCCAAATGACTTTATTGTTCTGCGAGTTTTAATGAGCGGCCCCTCAGGTTTGTATTGCTGCTGAGTTGCAGTAAAGGGCGGCACACATGATGTGGGTCTCGCAGAATCAAGTATGTCATAATCAGGCCACCTCGTAGTCTGCGATAGCTTCAACTCAACACCCCCAATCGTTACAGCCTCTCTTGGTAAGAAAGATTGCGCCTTCCAATTAGGTTCTTAGACACCAGGTGTTGGGGCTGCTGCAGTACATTAAGGTCGTGTTTCAGCCATGGATACTATGCTTGAATTACGTATTCGACATGGGGCGAACATACGCACTGAGCATTTGTCGAAATATGGAGCTGTTTATTTGTCCAAACGCCAGTCGCAACAGCCCGACTTGTTGGTTCCCGGGCTTCGAGGACTTTTCGGATTGCCTAGAGCAATCCAAGTCATCTTGAACCAGGACGCCCAAGTCACGTTCGAGAGTTGATTGCTGTAGCACATCCGTTCCGTGCCGGTATGAGTAGCTGCCCTGATATCTGATGGAAAGCACCTTGTATTTATTGACGTTGAAATGTAATAAGTTTTGGGTCGACCATTGATACACCGTATCTAAATCACTCTGAAGCACAAGTTGGTCGGCGTTCGCTGGATCCTGCGCCAAATCTTGATATCGTCGGCAAACATTAGGAAGTTTGAAGCGATTCCTTGTGCAAGGTCATTAGGGAACACCAAAAACAAACATGGACTTAGAACTGATCCTTGCGGCACACCACACTCCACTTGTATGGGGTCCGATAAAGAGATCCGAACTATGACCACTAATTGCCGTTGAAGTAGAAAGATGGCGATCCAGCTTAAAAGAGGGTAGCCGATAACGTAATGCTGTAGGTTGGCTAGTAGTATCCGATGGTCTAGACGATCGAATGTCTTGGAAAAATCCAGGTAGATCACATCAACACCTTCTCCAGCGTCGGCTGCCTCGGTCCAACTACCACGTGCAATTAGTAAATTCGTTTACTTGACCGCTGTCGACGGAAACTGTGCTGTACAGGAGTGATGATGTTGCAGTTTTCCATATAGTACACCAGCGCATCGACAACTATGGATTCCATGATCTTGGAGAGTATAGGAAAAAGGGTTACTGAGCGGTAGTTGGAGGGATCAGTTCTGCTTCCACCTATGTGAATCGGGCTTATTATTCCAAGCTTCCACATAGCGGGAACTTGGTTCTGGTCTAAGCAGTGCTGGATAAACTGAGCTAAAAGTCCTGCCAGTTGGTTTGCTGCTGCCCCCAATGCCTCAGGACGAATGGTGTCGACATCCGGCTAGCTGTGTTTGCGTAGAGAAGTCAGTTTTTGCAATACAGCCTCTGCGGTAAAACTGATGTGGGTTAGTCCTGGTGAGCAGAAGGCAAAATTTGGTAAATCGCTTGGTGGCAAGACTCTTTGAAACGTAGGGGCCTATTGCATCTGCAGCGCGTTTGCAGCTTCCATGGATGTTCTTGTTGGGTCATCAGTCGTTCTGAGTGGAGGAAATCCTTGCCTCACCTTTCGTAGGCTATTAACGTGCTTGTACAGCAGTTTGTGATTAGCACTGATGGTTTTTGCGATGTTCTGCTGATAAGTGGATTTGTCTTCTCTTAACAGTTGAGTGCAATGGTTACGATGGACTACGTAGTTGTCCCAAGTTTCCGATAATGGAGCTTCTCTGTACACTCGCCATGCTGCGTTGTGTACTGTCATCCATATTGGGTTCTGCTTCTAACGAAAGAAAATGATTTGTACTTATTGCAAGCTTTTATCTCTGAAGCCTGTGCAATCAGCTGACTGAATTTTTTGTCGAACTCGAGCCAGGCGACTTCCGGGTGTTCTTCTTCGAGGAAAGACCATGTTGTGGCGCTGACTAGCTGGGCGAGTCGGTCGTACCTTGTGATGGTTCGCACAGTATCATCGTTATCATTCAGATATTCTGCGCAGCAGACGAAGTTGAAACTGATGACTGCGTGATCACTGCGACCCAACGGGCAGTCTAAAACCAACGCATCGATCATATGCTCCTCGTTGGTAAGCACAAGATCTAGCACAAATGGCCTGTTACCAGTTCTGAACCGAGTGGGCAAAGTGATGTGATTGTAAAGAGGAACAGTAGTTACTAGATCTTGTAGATCGGTTTTGAATTGTTCTTCGATCGTGGCAGGGGCTTCTAAACAATGTACGTTGAAATCACCCATGATAAGAATGTGAGTGTACTTTTGTTGTAAACCGCACCTTAAAGCAGCCGTTAGGTGATAGTCGGTTTCGGGTGTTGAGTTAGGGGCGCGGTACACAAAGGTAATAAGGCAAGCGTCCCTGCCTTTTAACTGCAACCGGCACAAAACAGAGTCGGGGAACTGCGCGCCTGAATCCTCCACGGCTTCGCACTGTAAGTCATTTCGGTAATAAAGGATTACCTCTCCTCCATTTGTGAGCTTGTCGTTCCCGATCAGCGACATGCCCGGTAGCGAAACTTCGGCGTCCGTCATTACCGTTTGCAACCACGTCTCGGAGATCTCAATGATATCATATGACCTGGAAGCTTGGTGATCTTTCACTTTGGCCAGTTTGTTAGAAAGACTGAGCATTCGTGTACAAGCAGGCCGGTTTCTCGGTCTCTAGGAGCCCACAGAGGGGTGTAGGGGTCAATTGTGAGAGAATGCCGACCGATGAAAGGTCGGCAGTTACTCGTTTTTTTTATGGGATAATCATACCTCCTTTGCAACTTGATTCGGCCAAGGTGCGTCACAACCTTCGTTTGGATCTACGTCAGGGTCAATTAAAGCAGCAGTCAAATTACGCTTCTGTACATTCCTCGGTATGCTTGCTGCTTTAGTTGCTTTAATATTTGAGCTGTGCAAAACGTTTACAACCTTTAACCGAGTTGCGGAAGAAAGATGTTTCCGATTTCTCCGCCATCGATCTAAAACATCCTTTGCTTTTTGCTCTGACTGAACTAGAAATTTTAGGATTCTAGTGCCGCATCCTCTATAATTTGGTGAGAGAGGAGTCATGGTGAGCGATAATGCCACAATATTATCCAAAGAAATTGTTTCACGAATGTACCGTCACTGTTCTAACTCGTGCTTTCCGGTCTCTTGAACATCGTTAGAAGGATATTCTGGCAAGCCATGTATGAAGGTTGCGTTTAGGCGGTCTTGCTTACTGTGCCCTTCTTCGGTGTTTCTTTCTGATTGTCGCGCACTCCAAGGGACGTCAGGATAGATATGTATCCCACAGGATCCGGTTATAGCGCGCTTGCGGAGAGCAATACATTTTCTACGTCGGTGGAAAATTCTAGTGTTACTCGAATAAGTCTGGGTTCTCCTTAGTGTGGCGAGTTCGGATGACGCGTAATTCGTAATAAGTTTATGGGCTTGGCTTTGATACGCATCTGCATGCACAATGAGTTCCATTGGTCTTGGTCGACTGATAACTTATCCCTCAATGTGATGGCGGTAGATTCAGGGACATTTGAGCATACTACAGTCCGGGCACCGTTGTTGGAACCCTTTTTCGATGATCTACAGGGTATGGTACTCTTTTGTCCTGAAATGAAGACAAGTATTGATTGTTTGCTATTTGTCCCTCTATTCGCCTTAACGGTGTTTGCAATGGAAGCGGCCGAGACAGCGGCCTCTCGGTGGACCTTTGCAGTAATCTCTGCATAGGTACTTGATGTTCTGGGAGGCTTAATCTCGACAAGAGATATTTGAGCTACAGGTACCGAGGGTTGGTGTTCGGCTGCTTCATCCTTGCTAATACGAGATGTCAGGTCTAGTGGAATTTGCTTAACTAGACATTTTGTGTGGTGCCTAATTTTCGTTGCCGTGAGTACTGTTTGACTCTCGTATGTACAGTCAGTTTTCGTCCGGCCTTTTACCAAAGTTAGAGAAGACAACGGAGATGGAGACATGGGTGATTGCGGTTCGGAAGAAGCGGACTTTTCAGCAATCCGTTGCTTAGAAGCCGCTACGCTTCTGTGGTGCCTACTCGCTTCCATTGAAGTAATCTTATCGTTTGTCCTCTGCTCTGCTTCTGCGGTTAACCAGACGCATTTCTGAGCTATGATAAGCAATCACTTAAATCTAATTACCTTGAGGTTTTCCTATGTTCCCCTGGTCAAACACCGACTTCCATAGATGATCATATGTGTCTGCATGACAGTGAATGCCATGTGTGTGTTTTTGCATAAATGCTTCAAACTGCAATTAAAAATTAAAAATAAATCTCAGCTACTGCATGATTAATGAAAAGTTGGTTATAAGTCAACTTTCCAGATGACCTTTTTCCAAGTGAATATTATCAAGTTAGTGTTAAATAAAATACCGGTGCAAAAGACGTGTTGGTGTATTTCGAACATTTTGCTTGTCACTTCTGAGGATTACTTTATGCAAGCATAATGAAGCTGCAGCAAGTGTATGCGTTCGAGCTAACAGTTATTCGCTAGTTTAGATTAAAAATATACATAAATTATACAAGTACACCCGAGAATATATTCGCATATGAAAACAGATTTTACACCTTAACAGATGCTACTTCCAAGTAGGGGTTCATTACGACCTCGTGAATTATGAAAAGTGAAGCTATCGAATACTAGGGAATGAAAAGTGGTCGGTTGGAAGTTAAAAGCGTGATAATTTAATTGAAAATACCCTACTTAGATTATTTTTAAATAGGTACACTTAAAAAGACAACCAGTCCGAGCAATCGACACATTGGATTTTACGCCATCAGGAAAACATTACGTACTAACCACTATCGCATACGAATATCCTTATTGGAAAAGAACTGTATCAGCTTAGCTCAAGCAACCTTTTCAGCTGCCCAGGCAATCGTTTCAGCATCGCAATATATGAGTAGAACAAGCCATTTACATAGGTCAACAGTTCATACAACCAACGACAGTTAACTGCAAATAAACATCCGCGTTCTTTCACTGTTCACATATAATACGCATTTCGCCGCTCCTCTACACATGTACCAACTAATGGTGTCAACTAGACCAGTGATGGAGCGTTTGCCACAAAATTTCAAGCATAATGATGATTTTATCTAGCGAATGAACAGTCACCAACATTTGCATTTATATCAGAGTTTAATCTTTAGTTTTTAAAAGATATGCTTCATTGTGCTAACTAAAATATCAATCATGCAACAACGTTTATGGGATTGTGGATAAACCTTTTAAACCAGTTCCAGTTTACAACTGCAACAACAACTAGATAGAATATATCAGATTGTTAAATTCGATGAAATCCATTTCGTGAGCACGTTTGAATTAGAATGATTGTTCATTTAGAACTAAAACTGTGGTCATACCCGGAAGTTGCCTCATGTTGCAAATCAATAAAGCACCGTATTCCAATCTGATTAGCTTGAAACTAAATTGGTTTGGTAGTTTCTGAAACAGTGCATAGATTTTAGCGGACATTTTCGCTATTTACTTTGAAATACACCACTGAAGAAATTCATCGATGCAATTCGTTTCATTGATAAATGGACGACAGCTTATTCATATATGATTAACAAAACCCACGTAATCAAACTAATCAATATAATAAATGTGCTACATCAATAAATCATGGTGGTTTCAGAGCAAATGCAAAATGGCAGTATACGGTTCCTTGGCATACAAAAAGTATGGAACAATGGCTTATGGCGAGCATACGCAGCGGCTTCACATATCCCGTAGGCTGGTAATGTAAGAATGTTCTAATTCCAATACTGCATTAATGGACTAATAATATAGTGACGGTGAAGGCATAATGCAATGGCATAAATATAGGCCTGTGTTATTAAGATTAGGCTATGCAACAAGGATTAACCAGTTAATGGAATAATAGTAATATCAAAAAACAATCGGGTAGCTCACCGTCCGCACAAATTTAGGTTAGTTGCTATGGGTCATAATTGCAAAAAGATACTTAGCCAGAATAGATCACAAAATCTTTTTACGCAACAGTGTATGGAGCTCAGAACGATAATCAGCCGTTTTTTAATGCCTGCCGGCTTGGGCACAACGAAATATGTTTGAAAAATCGTTCCGGGATTAGCAGATCCTGAGGTAGAATTAAATCGGTTGACAATCGAGATTAGTGTATTATTGTCTCTATTTTCAGCCGACTGACTATGAGGTCGAAGTTCTGGATGAGTTTCAGAAGGTGGAGACATCCAGGTCTGGGTTTACACAGTATTTGATATACTGATAAGTGGTCTTCATTTAGTCGCCAGTAGCGCCCACTAAACACCCCAATTACATCCAATGGTTCCTGTTCCGGAAGGTGATGCAAACCACTAACTCTTTACTTGACCTTCATGGTTCTCTAGAGCTGCAAGGTCAAGCTTTAGACAAGATTGCCAGGTCCGGATTGCGTAATTGACGTGTGGGAGCACGTAGGCATTGAGCATCCAAGAGAAAATTTATGGATCCAAGCTCCCGAATGCCCACCGCAAGAGACAAATATCTTAGTTACATCCTTTTAAAGCAGACTTGGACTGCCGTTCTGCACCTACACTGCGAGGTCAGGTTTCTGATTGGCGGTGTTCAAATCGTGTGCCCCAAATTTGTAGATGTAGGCATGTCGATGGTGGATGTAGAAAACGTTGAACTTGACCACTTGAATCACAGCGCATTCCTTAACATAAGTTCCAGGCCTCATGGACGTCGAGTTTGAGGATTTCGTGGTCTTTCGATCACCTGCTCACCTGCCAACTCGTAACGTCATGCACCAAGAGCAAACAATTCGCTCTAGTAAACCTTGCTCGAGCTTTAAAGAAAACTAAGCACAGGAGAAGCCCAAGTGCGTATCCTTGCAGTAGGCCGAAGTCCTCTCGTGTCGCATCGGACAAAGATGCACGGACACTAATATAAAATTGCCATTCGCAGGGAAAGTTATTGATCCAAACCAACATCGAATCTTTAGGGTCATAGTGCTTTCGTTTGGAAAGAATGATGTGGTTTCCCAAGCACTCGAAAGCTTTCGATAAGTCAAACTAGTTAACGTCCATTCATGCCCGTCCCCGACTGCTTCGGTCTAGTTATCGCGTTTTATCAACAAGTTCGTGGTATGTGATCGATGTTGACGATAGCCGTGTTGATCCGGCGCAATTATGCTTTAGCGTTAAAAGTAGCCCGTCTCTGCGTCTGCAGTTATCGCCTCCATGACCTTGGAGAGCACATGCTACCAAGCAGTAATTCACAGACTCAAAACGACTTCTCCACATGAATATTGAGGATATTACCCCGTTTTCACTTCGACGGGACTGTGTATTGTTCAAGGCAACGCTAAAGTAACCCAGCTAGTGGTTTGTCTAAGCGCATGGCTACTACCTGCAGTGGTTTAGAGTTAATTTTCAACCAATCTTGGAGAGCTTTGTGTACACATTTAACCTAACTTCTACAGCACAGTTGCTACGGTGATTGTAACACTAAATATGCCCTAAAGTGATGGAAGCAGGGGTAACGTTATAGGCTTGTATCCCTTGGAAAATAAGCGAGTGGAGGACTCGTACGAAGCTGGCGGCCTCTCTGGGTGTGTGTGCACCCACTAATCTTAGTGACGAGTGAGATTACACGCTGCACCTTGCAAAGTCTATTGACGTGTTTGTACACAAGCTAGTGGTGATGACAGAATCGTTTCACCAGCTCCCGTTGGTGCATTCGCCTGTCATCATGGACCATGTAAACACAGTAGTAACATTGAGCTACGTACTCTATCCTATTTTTGTAAGTGGAAGTATTTTTGTAAACGCGCCATGCCCGATCCCTCGACGCCGTATGTGTTCGTGTTCGAGTTCTCAGAAAGGATTGTTGTTTGAGAGGACGATGGCTTTGATGCTTTTGGACTAATGATGCAATGGGTTTTAGGAAAATTTCTCAGGCTATCTGTGAGGCGCACCCAATTAAAACTGGTATTTTCACCGAATGCGGATAATGTGTGCCAATACATTATACATTGCAGCATTTCAGGTTCTGATACGAGATATCTGGTGTAGTGGACGTATTCGAACTGTAGTGACACATGAACGCTTCGGGCCATTTGACTGCATGTATCTGGCCCACCAAACATAAGCTCCTCGCTGGTGGACACTAGGTCTAACATCGATGCGTTATTCGCTGTTCTGAACCTGGTGCAATAGTTGACTTTATTTTGTAATGGTGCACGGCAGAATATCTCTAGCAGGTGGACTTTAAACTGTTTCCTCTCGGTTGCTAGATTTTCTAGCCCATTGGCATTGAAACCTCCTGTGATGAGGAGATGGCTGTAAATTTTATTTATCAAAATGCGCAAAGCCGATACAAGTCCGTGGTCTATTTCCGGAGTATATTTGGGCAGTCTATAATCTACGGGCACAAATCACATTCCGCCGCCCGCCAGCCATAGCTACCACCAAAAGAAATCTGTGCCACGTGTTTGGAGATCATCTAGGAGTTCACAGGGAAGGTGTGTTTTATATCAAACGAGCAATCCCCTTTCACTGCTTGTTCTGTCGTTCCGCAGAACTGACATACAGTGTAGAATGCTCTCAACCTTAGTAGTCTCAGAGAAGTCCCAGTTATCATTACTATAAATCAGGGCTCGGAATGTTGAGGATGACGGAGTTCGACCAATTTACGAATGAGAACTTGTGCGTTAGTGTACAAGCAGGAGAGCTTCTTCGTGACTGCAATTGGGCTGCTGAATGGAGAAATAAGAAAGTTTTGACCATTGGGTATGTAAATAAATAAATAATTCTTTCTGCATAGAACGAGGAACACTGGCATTTTCTTGTAGAGCCGTTGGTCATTTAGATTCGGTTGGGTCGGATGACTGCTCATGATTGTCCGGGCCCTATGGTCACTCGTATTTAGTTGTATGCTGTCGCATGCTGAGGTTGTCATTCAATCAATGATTTTGCAGATCTGTATGAGAGTAAGATTCACCAATTTGGCCGCCGACATTTAGTCATCAGTTACCCGCGACAATTCACTAGCCATAATGATGGGTTAATACCTAGAGCTGTGTATGGTTAACCCGTTTAAGGCGGGCAATTTTATGACTTACGCCGACTCTGTTTAACAGCACAACAATGAACTCCCTCACAGACATGCTAGATGAAATGGTAGAGGGTTTCTTGCCAGCATCGTGTATGAAACAAGTACCGATGTTACTTAGCCAAATACTTTAGTTAGAAGAGAACAAGTGTTTCACCTGCCGAAGTTTACAATGACATTAAAGTGTCCGTTAAAAAAGGTGTGGATAAACTAATTCCAGCCGACTTGAAATCCGCAGTAGCAAAAGTTAACCACGCAGCGCAACCCTTACTGTTATACATGACGCACACTTTCAAGTTCTTGGCTAAACATCCCTTATCACAGTCTATTACTTCATCAATATTGTACCAATTTACATGTAAATGGAATCCAAATTTCATGATCATGATAAAGCACCTGTTGCAGGGTAGAATCGCGGGGGATAATCCAGTTTGGGTTAGGTACCACATTCCAAACATGTTCTTTCCACCCATCATGTACGCAGCCGAGCATGACAGACTCTCTGTCGAAAAAGCCGCCTTCATCATCAATCATCAGGCATCTAATAACAGACAAACATTTTCCGGACCTCATGCATATGTTCAGTGTGATATAGTGGTAATTAGCAGTCATGATCTGCGATGCGCTGAAGCGATCGCGATCAAACTGCTTTAGGCCACTATGTGCATGCAGAAGATCGCGTGTGTCCCATTGACTCTATTGAGTAGAAAGATAATGAACTGAAAAACCACCTGTGCATGTGTTTGTGTAAACATCTTGATAAATTTGCTACATCAATTATATTAAATATTCACGCGTCCCGTAGCATGATCGTAGCAATATGCTGATAATTTAGTCCGGTAAAAATCGTGCGATAACCTGTTGTTAGTTGTATTGATAAAAAATCTGCATTGTAAAAATAAAGTTCCTTTAAACAATCTCTTAAGTATATTTCATGTAAATGCCAAGGATTGGTTTAACAGATATACAATGCTTGGTCAAATTCCATAGCAGCTTTTAGAGTATCGAAATAGTTTAGAGCAAACGACTACATGTCCAGAGTATTGCGGCGAATGCGGTACGCTTCTTCTTACTATACGTATGCAAGTTATCATTGGTAAATGGCACTGCATATTCGACAAATCTTGAGGTCACTTACCATTTTCTCAAAATAGCCAACAACCAGCTGCTTTTTCGTTCAGATAAATGATGCCACAACTTATCAGGTGCCTTGTGAACATAAACGAAACGAGCGTTCCAAATTATGAAGTCACAGTACTAACAAGCATTACGGATCTCAATTGACGTCTAAATAATTATTCAAAAATATGCACTTAATTTTTAAGTTGTTATATAGGTGTACCTCCGTTATTTCTCTTATTTTTAAGTGTAAGTTGAAAATTTGTTTACATGTATAACATATTTATTTGTTCAAAAATTAAACGTTAACAGGACTAATTCAATGTCGATCATTACAAACAGACTCAAAATTATTTAAATTTCCCTGAGAACTAATGTGTTGGGTGTCAGTTCAACTTTCCTTAGCGAAAAGTAAAGATATTTACTTAAAGTGTGTTTGAAACACTTTGGCGAAGCAAATATTAAATGGATAATTACGGTATCCCAAGTTACCAACTGAATGCGGTATAGTATTGCATCAAGAAAACTGTCGAATGATATTCCCAAAGAAGTTCCCAGACGACAAAGCAAACTGACCTTATATACTCGTAAAAAGTTCGAACACTATATTAACAATAATATATTTATAATGCTCAAATGCATAGTAGTCTTGAACCTTTGCGGTACATTGTGTGTCATTCCAGATAACATCAAGTTGCAGTAATATACCTGATATATGCTTCGCCAACGATTAATAATCCTGTAGTGTTGCAATCCCTTTTTCAGGTGTTCTAACATCCGAATTTTTTACCTTGTGGCCGACACTCTTTTGAAAACTAAAGCGCGAATTTTGCATTTGCAAATAAGCCTAACGTTGGACAATCGCATTTCATACATTTCCTGCAAAATACTAAATAATAATCCTACAAATTAAGTGCACACCAACACACTACACTCTCTATGGGCTCGCAGCAAACGCGCCAGATTGGCCGCTGTCATTTTGCGCCAAAAGCTCTATCTTCTTATTACTGTTATCATGCGCACGAAGACATTTTGCAATGTGCTGCTGCGTACGGGATTTGTTGTCCAAAGAATTTTATAAATATTGTCAAAATTTGGTCCCTGTTACTCTCTTACCGGTAAACACTTATTATGCTAAGTAACATCGTGTCGCATTTTATTCAGAACAAATGTTTATTTGCTTGTGTATTTTACAAAATTTGATGCGGTTTCACTGCATATGCTTCAGATTTTTCTCATAAGCTTATCGTGTACCTCTATGCATATGTACGGATATTTGATATACATTTTAACCATCCACGCTGTATTCCCTTGGGTTAATATACATATCAATTAGAAAATTACCATAATTGGCGCATGCTGATTTTATTTTAAAGCCTACATTTTATGAGGTGATAAAATTAATGTAAGCGGATTTTTCAATCTGTTTATGAATACCCTCCCGGATGCTGGATATGAAAACTGTTTGGAACAATAAACAGCCAGTTTGCGGTTTACTTTTCAGACGCTCCGGTAGTCAGTATACAGATACGGCCCCAACGTCATGAAAACGAGTACATGGAGCACGACATCATCACAGCAGAATGTACAGCACATGGTCGACCGGATTCCTTCACCTGGGAGTGAGTTTTTTTGTTATTTATCTGCACTTGTTATACAAAATGTATTTACTAGACAATACGGTTAAACATTGTTTTCTTACTGCGTAAAAGTACATCGGATGCGAAATTATGTGGAAACTAATACCCTACGTTTACCAACTAACGCAAACACAAAAATACATTCCTCGTGTGTATAAGATGCATTGTTGCCTGCTACAGTTGCGTATGCATAATATCATTCATTTCGGCGTAGCAAAATATATGGCACATTTCATCTCTTGCGCCGGAAGTCTATATACTTTTTTGAAGCGATCGTCGATTTTACTAGAATTCGTAAAAACCATGGCAATGCTTTACCCTGTACAACTTGTAGATTCTATGCAGTCACGGCGAATTGCATGTAACATTCCGCTACTCAATTTTACTACCGACTTCAGTGAAAGGGTGGCGGGCAATCAGCTGGTAGTCAATACCTGTTTTATGCTGTAGCATACTGATTTGAAGGTATCGTCAAATGCTAGTGGTCACGTTTAACATATGCATCAGTACAACGGAAATCCAGATGTAAGTCACAAATCGGACAGCATTTCACCAATCCGTCAGACGAAAAGCTGGTTAAGAATGCCCGTTATAAAATTTCCAATGCGCAAGCATATTTTAATGGTCGTTCAAACTATTGTATTTCTTACTACAGTTACCGACATTTCCATATGTTGTAATATTGGCAAATAATGGGGATCGTATACGAAGACTCACTTTTTCCCAAGCTGTAATTTCCGAATGCCGGTTAGCGCAGTGCAGCACCTGCGATTGATAGGGTAATTGAAAAGAACATCTTTTTAATTAGGTTGTCATTTAGTTGTCAGAATCCTTGTTTTTACCACATACGAAAGGGCTTTATTGAACCCACTCATCAAATTTTACTGTCTTAAATGTATATATATATATTGAACTATATCGCAGATAGATAATACATTAGTTAAGACAATATCATTTTACATTGTTGAGACGTAAAAATCCATATAACGAAATATAGTTTACGTTTATCCAAAAGGTTAATATTAATTTTCAAGTGACTTACCTATATTGCGCCACCTACAAATTACTCTTGACTTCAAGTAGTCGCCTACGTTCTGGCTATCAGGGCGTCGCTGATAAAAAGTTGTTTACACAACAAACAACTTGATAGTTGATAACCGCAGCCCTCTAAATATAGATGTTGTTCTGATAACTCGCCCCTCTTCGAGAGTTCAAGTATTAGTCTTTTGTAATAAATCGCGTCCAAAAGTTTTATAGCGTGTACAAATTACCTTCATTTACCGGAACTTATTTCAACCCAGTGGGAAAATTGTTACAGAGTCGCCAAGCGGTAGAAGCTAGTTCTCTTCAACCTGCGCGAATCAGAGTAACCAAGAAATTTATGGTTAAAAATACGTTATTTTCTGCGTGTCGTAAATGCAGTAAACAGTTTTTAACTGAGATGCCACTGAAAAGATACATATGATGCGAAGTAATGTTTGCTCACCTTGTGTGGTTAGATGCCGTCGTGTTCCCGGATCTGAGCAATGAGTGCATTCAGTTGGCTACTAATGTATGTTACGCTGGATTCTGTTCTCTTCAACAGGGTAACAACTCTTTGCCCCACTTCACCAACACATGTCAGGTAGTCACCTATGACGGGTTTATTTATTGACGAGAACTAACAAAATTAAAGATATATAAGTCGGCTGGACCCGATATATTATCACCACTTGTCCTAAAGCACCATGCAGATTGAGTGGATTGTCTTGTTCTCCGAGCCGGACATTTCTGTTGCAGACGTTCCTTTACCAAACTAGCAACATCTTCAGTGCGGCTATGCAGTCCTGTTTCGCAGTCTCGCAAACCACTGCCAGACCCAAATGACTATTGATCGTTACATGCTTCGAATGTCAGCCATCGGTTGGCCGAGTGATTAGGCCGAGTGATCACGTTTTCTGCTGGTCGATTTCACACATTTTGCTGGCTTCACCCGCAGAGCTTCGTAGACACCCTACAGCTCCAGGTGTTTGTAAATTGCGTTCCGGACAGTGCCAGGCCTCGAGGAATTCACGCGCACTGCGGTTTCTTGCCCTTCCAAAGATTTCGACATTCTGCAGATGGCAATGATGGTCTGCGGCTTCTATGTATACTGACATTAAAAATTTCTCATCGTGGGGGCGGATGACCAGACTATGTTTGTGCAGTCTTGTGCCAAGTTTTCTTCTAGGCTGGCCTACATAGTATGTATCACAGTTCTAGCATAAACTTTTGCTAACTACGCTTATGGGTTTTCTTTACTTCGAATAGTTCCCATTACTTGGTGTGCAAGGAGTGCCCGAGAAATATGTAAATATTATCTAAGCATTATATGCCCGTAGAACTGGCAGAGTGAGGGCTTACGGCAAGCTGTCGCCAACCTTTAATATCTCCAGCGGTGTGAGACAAGGATGCCCGCTGTCACCTTTCCTATCCAACTTCGCTATTGACGAAGTCATGGAGTTTGCATTTACAGGACATGAATTGGAAGGTGTGGAGCTACTCCCAGGAGAACGACTTCTTGAGTTGGAGTATGCAGACGACATTGCCCTCATCTGTGACAGCTCCGAGACGTGCCAAGCCGTGATGGACAGATTAGCGCTGGCTGTCAGCCGCTTCGAGCTTTGCTTTGCACCATCGAAGTGCAATCCGTTCCTCCAAGATTGGCAGGGATCGCCTCCTGCGCTGACCCTTGTTGGCGATCAGCTAGAAGTCGTTCGGAAATTCAATTACCTGGGAAGTTGTATCAGCGCCCTTGGGATCGAAGACGAGATCACGAACCGTATAGCGAAAGCTCGAAGTGCTTTTGCTAAACTTCGCCACCTATGGCGGCGGCGCGACATCACTCTCGCCCTGAAGGGTAGAGTGTACAATGCAGCGGTACGTTCGACCTTACTGTACGGTTGCGAAACCTGGCCCCTAAGGTCTGCGGACATGAATAGGCTAGTTACGTTCGACCACCGGTGCCTTCGCAGTTTGGCTCACATCTGGTGGGAACACCGCGTGAGCAAAGAGCGGGTTCGACGCATTGTTTATAACACGGGAAAAGGAACTGTACCGCTCAGCACCGTTATTTCACTCATCAGGCTCCGATGGCTCGGGCACGTGTTACGCATGCCAGCCCACCGACTCCCGTGACGCGTGTTGTTTGCGCGCTGGGAGTGTGGATGGAAGAAGAGGAGGGGTGGCCAAGTGATGACTTGGTCCAGGGGAATGAAGTCCCTCATTTCGGAGCTAGCCTCGGTTGGAACGCCACGGCTCTCTGGTTGGGGTCAGAAAGACTATGAACACGTTTGGCTGGATACACTTGCTGACATGGCAAGGAGCCGACCTCAGTGGCGTTCGTGCGGTGAGTTTCTTTGTCCCTTCCCATCCCTTCTAGCCTCCCCCTCCATCTATGATCTCATTTCCTAGGGTAAAACATAATAATTTTTTTCTTTTTGCCTATTAGCTGGCTTGAAGCTTACCGGAACGATGCCTATCCGTTGCTGGTAGCTCACCTGGCATGCAACTGTTGTATCTATTTTTTCGTTGTGTATTGTATTATATGTATATATGTATTTCCTTCAAGTATTGCGGCACAATAGCGGAGGTGTTTTCCCACCTCTAGCTGATGTGTCTAATGATGATGACAAACATTTATCCCGTGAGGCATTTGAAGCCTCGCTGCCATTTCAGAAATCCCATGGATGCAAGGTAGGATAAACATTCCTCTTTCTGTTGCACGTGTGACTCTTCGACCCCAGGCAGCGTTGAATAAAGCTTCTAGGGTACGAATTTCGTTGAAGCATACTATGTACGTGGTGCTCCCCCGCGTTACTTTGTTGCAGCGTGCTACAGTGTGTCTGGGCCCGTTTGAAAAGCTTCTTCAAGCAATTTCGCTTGTATGTGGTCATAAGGTTACTGTGATAGTTTCAGATCTCATCGGTGTGCGTCGCTTTCGGATAAACTGTTGTTTCCAATGACCCAGAATTACGGCTTCTCACAAGCACGTCCAAGAATGACAACTGGTCATTGCTCTCTTCCAATTGGTGAAATGAAGGTCGAAAAATTATTATCGTATATCTGATGTGTTTCTTGTAATCTGGAGCGTTTGAGGATGACAAATGTATAGTCCACATTACGAACCCAAAGTTTGGGCTCCACTATTGGCAAAGCCTTTTGTTCCAAGGCTTGCATCACTGCCTCAAACTCAATGAAGATGTTACCTAGTTTGGTAAAAAGCGTCTGCAACAGAAATGTCCGGCTAGGAGAAAAAGGCACGCCTCTCATCCACAACCCAATTAACAGATATGCTTAATAATTTTAAAACAATTCCGGCGCGATTCGCTAGAATCCGCTCACCGATGGGAGAGCTTTGTTAGCCAGCAATCCTCCAATCACGAGCAACTCTACGTCCTAAGCAATTGTTTGAGAAGTCGTCCTACTACCAATTATGCACCACCGTCCACCCATCAACAATCATTTGGCCTGGAAGATCATAGAACCACATGGACAACGAATGCTACGTCTGTTGATCACGGATGCACACAACCGATGGCAAAAGTATCAATGGGTAATCGACCAACAAATGGCCATAGCCTGTTCAAACTCAGGAACAGTTAACTAGAGGGTCAAGCAGGAACTAAAAGGAAGTTGAACGGAATCTCGCAGCACAAACAGCAAACAAAGAAGACGCATGGATTAAGAATCCATCCAAAAGAACCGCAGCAGATACAGAAAGAGTAATTACTGTGCGATGTTTGCAAGTCAGTCACATAGATTCCTATCCCATTGATTTACATGTTGCACTTGAATCAACGCTGACCACATCAAACTTCGTAGCTGAAGCGCATCATGTAATTAGACACAGCAGCATCACCGTTCGGTGACAAAGTAGAAACCAACATATTCGGTGAAAGCGAATGAAAGGCACTGACAAATCTTAGAAAAGACAAAACTATTATTAAATTACCAGCCGACAAGGGACGTCTTACTGCCATAAGGGACAAAACTGACTGCGTTAAGCAATTACAAAACTGCTCCGATATGGGAAAACCTACCAGCTGATAAGTGAAGACACTACAAAACGTCTGGAAATCACGATCGACAAAAATCTTCAAAGACTGGGACAAACGGGACACATCATTATGTTACAACATAGTATTAAGATGTTGCCTAGTTTGGTAAAGAACCGTCTGCAATAGAAATGCCCGGCCCGGAGAACAAGACAATCCTCTCATCCAATCACCAAGCTACAGGGATCCTCAATAAATTATAAACCATGAAGATTGTTTGAAGATGTTTGTGACTAACGTAAGTTTCGTAGAAGGTAAAAGTCACGATTAGACTCCACACGAAAATCTGCCTCGACGGGGAATCGAACACCGGTCCACGAATTTCCGGTCCGCTGCTCTACCACTGAGCAACCGAGAGCCGACGGTTAGGTGCGGAATTTAACTTACGTTACTCACAAACATCCTTCAAATAATCTACCATCGCCCTTTGGACTTCGGATGGACAGTTACTTCGATCCACTGGGAAGTGACGTGTGAGTGAGCCGATCTGCAACACCAGGACAGTTACTGTGAGCTCATTGGCAATACGTCGCGCACCGAGCAGAAGTCACGTGTTAAATTCCGCACCTAATCGTCGGCCCTCGGTAGCTCAGTGCTAGAGCAGCGGACCGGAAATTCGTGGACCGGGGTTCGATTCCCCGTCGAGGCAGATTTTCGTGTGGAGTTTAATTGTGACTTCTACCTTCCATGAAGATTGTCTTGCGGAATCTTTGACCGCAAATTTCAACCAAAGTATTAAAAAGGGCACCCCCCCAAACTTTTGAAACCAGTTGGGGTAACACCGGTTCCAAAGTAGGACTCTCATTTTATTGTCCAATAGCGCGTACATCAGAGATGTTGAAGGTCTTCGAGAAACTGCTTGCTCCTAAGAATTTCACACACACCAATGCAGGTGATATATGGTTGGTGGCATTCGGTGTCGGATTCGTCTGTCCCTGTGACCAGCCACAGGAGGCCTGCGCCTACAGATGGACCATGTGTGGCTTGCGCTGCACAAACTACAGCTCCAACCCACAAACCATATCTATTGTAAACCCAAAGGTATGAGACCGGAAGGCACGTAGATGGGAGCCACGTTTCATCATCGGAGTCTGTCCACACTCCTTCACAGGCAAACACAAGCACGCTATATTTGGGAATCAATCATACAAAAGGCGGTGGCTGGACCGTAATCCGCTCCACACTGACTGCATGGAACCACTCTTCGAGCCTAGCTCGGCCAAGAAGACTTTGCACCCCGTCTACACAAGCAAAGATCAACTGTCTCCTATAGCCAGTATACATGAGACAGTGGGTAATAGACAGGTAGGCAGCTTGTCAACCTGCATATCAAGCGCAGCAACACTGGGGATATCAAGCAACAGCCAGTCACTTGAAAAGACGATAACAAATATAATAAAGCTACTGATGCATGCAGATATGCCGACATAGCTCTTCAATAACCGAGCATATAAAATAAATTGGTTGTCATAAAATCCGCTATATGTCCAATACGTCAGAATATATATTCTAAGGAAATGCCACAAACACATAGATGTAATCAAAGTTAACTATAAGTAACTTGAGTGACGTGTGCAAGTTAGTAGAATATAGTTCACGTAGACAATTATGAGAAAATAAAATAAACTCACTACCTGAAGTAAAGAGATCCAAGGTGCAAGCAGGCTGTTAGTAAATTGACTGCAGCGTACCTAAAAACGCTGCGCCGGTTCAGCCTTCGTTCTCAGAAGGACTCGTCATCTTTTTGGTGTTGGTCTCGAGTGGCCTCTCTCATGGCTCACTAGGTCTGTCTGACTCAGGCACTCTTAACCGCTTGTGTTACAGCACCATGCGCTCCATGTTGTTGGAGTATAACTCATAGGTGCCTGCCGCTTCCGCACTTACTGCTTCTCCTGCACCTCGGCAACTGCCTTCGTGCAGATCGCGCCGTGCACGCCGATCAACAGCCTCCGATTCCCATGACCAAGATTAGAATGTGAGATGCTCATTTTGATTATGTTCTGGTTACGAAGCTTCGATTTACCTACGTGCCACTTCCCAACATTCAGCTGACCATTTAATAGTTGTTTAAGTATCCGAGTCCAATCCATACGTCTCACATGACTAACCCACCTCAGATGTCTCAGCATAAGTACGCAGTCTACTGCACACATTCCACCTCGGCGCAACACTTCCGTGTCTGCAACTCAGTGGCACCAACCGATGCGCAGAATGCGCCGCAAACACAGTTGATGAAACTCACTGCGTATAAAATAAAAGCGATATATACCAGTTTGTTTGCTGACATGACCGCTCCACACTAGATTCGGTGTCATATCTTTTGCATTCTGTAACAACTGCACCAGACGATAAAAGCATGTCAGTTCGCCCTCTGTTTTTCGACGACACATATGCTTTCTGTAGTGTTGACTGATCAATCCCGCACAATCAGTCGTCTGTAAATGGAGTTCCCACAAGTGTTTGCAACTTGGTTAAGAAATACTTCATAAAGTGCACTCAATTTAGCTTAATGGAGAGTAGTCTTCTACATTGCTTTCTAGTCGGGGTTTTACTGGGAGCCATCCTCGCACCCGCAATATTTTTATACATTAAGAAGCGCCTCTTATCATCCACCTTTATTTAATGCAAGCAGCCTGCGATATTGTATTAAGATACATAACCCTAACCGCTGGGACATCTACTACTTTTCAAAATAGTCATGATGAGTTCATGCTTTGGTCCTCGTCCGGATCCCCGATTATGAAGCCTTCTAAATGTTATGAATTAACATCCTCGTTTCTCCGACCTGACAGGTAACAAGTTGTTTTAGACACCATTTTTAATTAGCATTGAGTGATCAGTTCATACTCAAATCGTCAAGTTTTAAAGTTTTGGGGGTTGTTTTATCCTTAAGTTTCTATTGGTCTGCTCATGTTGCCGAATCCTTTTCTAAGGTTGTCAATTTATGTTCCGACTTAAAGTACTTTCAGTACCCCGTGATTTGCTTCTTAGATTTGCGACTGCGTGTATAATGCCACGTTGGCTCTGTTGTTCCACTGTGGTCTTCTATGGGTTACAAAAATGACTATACATTGATTTTAAGGTCCATAAAGTTTATTTCCAGCTGCAGCGGATTGTCCATAGAGTCGCATATGGATTTTGTTATCAACAAGCACTTAGGCCAATGTAACAGTTATTCCCCCAATGTACTAAACGACCAGCTTCATCCCTTACAGTTTGACGTATCAAAAACACTGTTTGCCCGCTCCAAATTTAATACTATATTTTCGCGTGCTGTATCTTATCGCAATTCTGTATTACCGTAGCTGTCCCGCTTGCGTGTTAACCCAGCCGTAACTATCAGTATGATACGAAATTGTTTGTCTGTAATATGTGTAGATAATTTTATGCGTTTTTTGTAACAGTAAAAGCCTATACACCATCGTCCGCAGTGATAGTATAAGATGCTGAAAAGGCACCTATAGGACTGCATAAAGCCTAATTTGATATCATTTGATTTTACTAAACTTGAAGCGATTCTGCCGCAGAGGCCTGTGTAAAATGAATTCAGGTATGGCTGCCGTCAGCCCCTTTAACTTTCTCTGGGTAGACTTTTGAAGTTATCAACACTAAGGGATTCGGACTGATTACTCAAAAGGTTGACTAACTAAAAAAGTACGAGGAAAAATTCCGCTATTACTGTTTTGAAAATAACTAGTTTCGGCTGAAGTAAGCTTGCTCCAAGAGACCGTTTGCGATCAAATGCCCTGGTAAAATATTCCAGCTTCCAATACATTGGTCATTAAAACAATACTTCTTTTTTTAGATTCCTTTTGTAAACTTGATAGAATTTCAGCTGTTATGGCTTAGAAAAGTTACAGCTGGGCTGCTTCATAACAATTATATCAACATGTGCGCGAAATTGTTTTGGCCAAATACGTATAGTCACGTCGTGCCTATAGTGGTATTTCGGTGTTGTTCCTCTCAAGACCGAAACTCCAAAACCCATTTGGACTCGTCAGATGGAGATAGCCTTAACAGGGTTAGAAACCGTGGCCTAGTGGTTAACGACTGACGTCTTGATCCTTATCCCACGAAGATCTTTGAGAAACCATGAACGTCGAGCTTAGCTTTCAGCATAAAGTATGCGTTGGTACCAATCTTAAAGAAAGGATATAAGCCAGCAACTTGGTAATGTCAAAATTGTGTGTGGGTTTAGTAGCTCTGGTTTCCACTAAACTTTCAGGATTATATTCACAATAAGCAATCTAGTACTTGCTTGTCCTCTACAAGGTAAATTGCAAGTTCAGGAGGTTGAGGCAGCGCGATAAATATCATGTTCG
Source organism: Dicrocoelium dendriticum (assembly GCA_944474145.2). Lineage (NCBI taxonomy): Eukaryota > Metazoa > Platyhelminthes > Trematoda > Plagiorchiida > Dicrocoeliidae > Dicrocoelium > Dicrocoelium dendriticum. The sequence goes on along the minus strand of OX104060.1, from coordinate 75,050,227 downwards.
AGAATGAATACGAAACAACCGGCTTTTACACTTCAGAAAGAGCACTGAAGCTTGGGTAAGATGAAGTTATTAAGTATCGTAAAGCGCAAATAAACATATAGTCAGCGCATAAATATGATTTTGTTTAAGAAAACCTGAGTTATTTAACCGCATTATTCATAGAACTTTTTGGCTGGTGATGTAAGAATTATAGGGCTGATGGCAGAAGCATTTATAGACAAGCAGGGATTAACCAAGTTTCAACTGGCCATAAAATTATTAGTTAGAGCAAAATGTTTCAACTCCTTTCGCCTCAGCAGAGAAAAACCAGACTAAATGTTCAACATATTGCTGTTTATCATACAGTGGGTTACATCGTGAATGACTGATGCGCGCCCTCCCTTCAGCTCAGTAGGGGTTCGGTCGACTTCAACCAGAATGAATAATGTCTCCGGTGTCGCATAAAAGCCTAACAAAAAGCTTTTAATTTGCAAATAACTAAACCACTGTTTACAAGTTTTCAAAATAGCACTATAAATACATTAGGTATCAGTAAAATTCATGTTAAACCATTTTCAAAATGTTAGCGATAAGTCGACTCCAGGCCGTACCAAATTTAACGAAATTATCATATATTCAAAGTCCATTAAATGGTACGTGTTGCCATTTTACGACGCCGCACGCCATAAAAACAGCGTACTTATCTGTGTTGGACTGCTAAAATAATCATAATTGAGGTGAAACATTACATACTGTATAGTACAGATAAATGTTTGAGCAGCGAGCATAATTTTTTGGTTTCATTTTTAACTGATTTTTTGTATTCGTTGGATACCGTGATGAATTAAAAGTCGATTGAGAAATGAAAGCAAAACTATCTAATGTCATTTACAGGACTTTTTACTAAATTTTCATATTTGAAGTTTGCATGGCTTTTAACACAATACGAATCATAGAAAAATCAAGCAATGTCCTGTAAATGCGATGTTGCAGACAACGCTGCTGACGTATTTACCAATATTTACTAATTTGTCCTTGAGTTCATAAGGATCTAAAGGCAGTCCTTCTATAGTTTTACAACCTGTAAATTTGGGCGTGATTCACCATCTTAAATATATAAGCAAGAGCAGCAGCAAGTTTATTTACCTTATAAATTTGCACAACTTTACATCCTAGGTAAAGCCTAAAGTCTTTGATTAATACCGTTCTGTTGCATAGCTAGAATACAGTTCATTCTCTGCTATAAACCCCATCAGCTGTTTCACTTTTCAAGTCAAACGCTTTTTGTGGTTGATGCCAATGGATGACCATGATGAAGCGCTCATATATGTATATGTATATAACAAAAGTGCAGAATTTATATATTGAATATTCTTACTACCATCATCGAGGTGTATATTTGTGTGCAAACTGAAAATCCGAAACAAATAAGTGCGACAAAATTAGTAAAATCAGCGTGTTAACAAACCTATTGCTGTTATGTGCGTAAGTAATAGGCATATAAACTGTCACTTGCATGAACCCCATGGAGTATTAAATAAATCGCCTTGAAATAATTTTATACAATTAGGCTTTAATCAACTGGCTAGAGTATATCCACTCGGGCCTTCTGACACCGTGTATAATCCAATCTTGAATTGTCGACGCAAACATTTGCTACACTCGTATTACATATGTACTCAAATAATGCAAAATACAAACCGATTAGCAACTGTTGCTTCCCAGAACAAAACGGAAGCTGAGAGTTCTATTTCTTACAGATACGTGCATAAGGGACTGGCACGCATTGAGGAGGTGCAGTAATATTTCTACTGTCTCCTACGTATGGCTTAACAGATTGATATCACCTCGTATTGAGTTTGTTCGTATGCATTCAGGCATATTGAGGCAACCTATACTTGGAATAAGCTTAAAACAATATAGCGAGCACAATATTTTAACCACTTTCATCATGTGCAGCAGTTAACGATTCCTTCAAAAGGGTACCATTACTACCCCTATGTTTACTTTAGATGGTTTGTAAATGGTCGACAGATTGAAAGTATTACCGACCCATGGTATCGCCTGCGCTTGACACGGAACCTACACAATGCTGTATTTCGTTGTGTGGCGATTTCAAACAAGAAGGGAAATGCAGAAACTACCGTTCGGGTGAAATGTGAGTCTCATGCGTTTTAGTATATTGGTTGTCATCTTCAGCATGTATTACACCACGCATCATTTTGTTCAAGTATAACCAGATGTCGCGCTCTCTATGAAGCCGAAGGTAACTAGTTGAGCAATTGTAATTTGTTGATAGGAAAACTTCAGCCATGAGCAGATGGTTAAAAAATAAACGTCTACATCAACTAACCATGGTTCTTTAATGAGAATACTGCAGTTCATACGCAACATATTTTCTGTTTCTCTACCTTAGTACTTACTGTTGAACTAAGGATACCTAAACATTATACATTGGGATTTAATAATGCATGGGAATACATTCACAAAAAAATACATTCACAAAAAATCTGAATTTGCTTTGGACATTAGCCAGTAATTTAGCCACTAATTTGCCGTGTATGTATATACATTAATGTTTAATGACAGTTATCTACTTCCAGATGACTATAACTTTTGTACAACAGGTTGTCTCGTTCTTCGGTAAAATAACAAGTTGAAATGGAATAGTGAAAATGCTTTGGGCACACATAGGTTACAAATAATAACAGTACAAGGAGCTCAGTGTTCTATCTATTAACATTCTACATAATACATATGAAATCTACAAATAGCGATATCTTCATTGAAAAACATGAGCAAGGACTGCCGCAGTCCGTAGGTCATGCGCTAAGTTGCTGAATTACGAAGAATAAAAATGTTTCCAGCTTTTCAGCTTTTAATATCAGTCGATCTTTTTCTTCCATAATTCGCAGTCGGACCACAATTTGTAGAACCTTCAACGTTGCTGTATACGGCATCACCAGGTGAAGATGTTGCGATGGATTGTCCAGCACGTGGCAATCCCACGCCAAGAATAGAATGGCTTCGGGAGGGTGGACACGAAGTGCTTCACCGAGGAGTTACTTATCGAAAGGACAACTTAAGAGAAGAGGATTTTGGCACTTACACCTGTACCGCCCTCTCTGAAGATTTCCCTCCGGTATCAAAGCAAATGTTTATTGCCAAACGCAGTAAGTCGTCTATCAGCTCGAATAAGTTCTTGTTTGAGATTTCGGTTTCGTTAAAACTGGTACTTGCTGAATCCATTGTGTAATGATATACTGACGTGGTAACATTTCCCTAGGTGAATTCAATTTAACCAGCTGTTGATCGTTAGTAACGACAACAAACAAGCCAGTGCGGAAAATAAAGTTGTGAAATGTTAAAATGGACCAGTTCATTATACCCCTTGTATTATTTGTATCAATCACTACTAAATAGAATTGACAATTAGATGTTGCTTAAAGCACCACTTTTTACTGTACTAATCTCTCCAGCAGAATGATAACAATTGAAGCAAGATTACATTCCTGAGTTTTAAGTGTAATATTTCAAACATATATGTTTTAAACGTAAAATTAGTACACCAATATTCACCATAGGCTTTGATATTATGACCACATCCTATGAAGCTTATAATATATAGATTTGAGGCAAGTTACATTTACACTGAATCTTTATTCCACTTGTCGCAAATAATCTTACGCCTGTATAATTATAGCTAAGCTTTATGCCATCGAATATCTATATTTCTATCTAATGGCGCATATTTGTAAACCCGCTATATTTCAAATGGCTCAGTGGCGAATTTTTTAAGTTCCATACACACTCTGATTGCGTACCGTTTTTGGAAAATTCGCTCCACCACAAACGTAACATAGTATTAACGCATGACCTTGCAAAACCTGTTGTAGCGCAAGAATGAATCAGTAAATCGAGTCGAGAGAAGCCTTGACGTGCAGCCAAGAACTCTGCCCCTGCGTCCATATTCGCCAATAGCGTGTTACTTTGTCAAGTACCAAGTAGGAAAAGCAGCTTACTTACTTTTGGGACACAGGGGTAAAATCATGTTTACTATTAGACTGTCCGTGAAGAATCTAGAAGGTTCTAGATTATTTATATGATGCTAGCAAATTCGTGACCATTCCTGAAACCTTAATGACCAAGTGATCATGGCGACAGATGGTAACCGCTAAACACCGAGTTCTATTCCCACCTCAGCCAATCTTGATGACTCCAAACAAGGACAAAGTGCACCGTGGTGTGCAGGGTTGTGAGATAGTAACTCTGCGAATTGGATATTGTCTCGGTGATCGAAATTGCAACGGCCAACTTCAGTCAATAGAAATCGCAATTGAAGTTGCGTGCCGCAATGCAAATCACACAGCAGATTTATCTAAAGTTGTAAATCTTACGTAGAATCCTTATATCTACAGGATAATTTAGTAGGCGAGGAAATTGAATATAGAATGCAAATCAACGAACAACGTACCAATTGCACAATATCAATGTCTGGATCACGAGCGCAATGCTCTTGTGGAACAAACATCCTGCTCCATGTAGCTGAAGCATAATAAAAACAGGGAAACAACATTTGAACGCAGGAATAGAAAAGTTGTTATTTGATGAACTGTGTATTCGAGGGCTTGTCATGCACGCCGCGTGATTTTATTAAGACTGTCTCTCAACCCTTGATTAGATTGCATATCTAAATCAAATGAAAGCGGCAAGAATTTACTCCTTCTACATTGAATAAACTTTCAAACCAAGACTGAAAATATTTCGTTGCATGCTCAATGGTAATTAAACTAAAAAATGTTTTAAAACCTATTACACGCAGTTAAGTATTTCATTATTACCTAATTATCTATTGAAACAAGCTATATATTTCAGAATCAACAAGCTGTGAATAAATCAAGTATTTTCCCTAGCTATGAGACAGTCGTCTGGCTATTAATAAAACCACCTCTGACGGCAACAGGTTTCACCGCAGTATCAGCGGTTTTTAACCTTCCTTTCTTCCAATGTACCCTACAATCAAGGAACGGAAGTGTACCACTCTGCGATTCAAGTTCCATGGTGAACTATATCGCAATGTCAATGGAGTTCAAATAGTTTAAAAATTACTCCTTTTATCTCTTTTATAAGCGCAAAAATTTCATCCACGTATCGCCACCATACTTTCAGGGCACCACGGAGATTTGGTAATGCTTACTTTTCAAACTCCTCCATGTAAATATTGGCTAATAGGGGGGAAATTGGAGATCCCGTGGTCAGATCCTGTTCTTGAGTGTACATTCTAGACTGGAATGTGAAATAAGTCATGTCGAGACACAAAGCTATCTCCTCGACCCGTTGATCCACTATCAGCTTTGTTCTGTCCTCTAAGCTGCTGTCCCCTATCAAGCAGTTTTTCGCTAATCGTAACGCCTCCTCCTTGGGTACATTCGTGAACAAGGAGGTAACATCGAAGCTGACCATCAATTTGTATGATCTGATACTCACCTTTTGCAGCATTCCTTTAAACTCATAACAGTTTTTTACAAATGTGTTCATTCTCCCTGTTAGGGGTTGCCTTAAAACCCTGAAAGCAAATACTAGGATTGTCATTACAAAAGCGGATAAATGTACATTATCAATGGTAATGAATAAAACAGATTATTTAGAAAACATGAAGAAGCTTTTGACCACTGGACCATACGAAGAGGTTGAGAAGAAATCCATTACATCGGTCATGAATAAGAAGAAATCGGATGTCGCTAGTTACCTAAGAACCGTGAAGGATAGCTTAGGAAAGGGCAAATGGTACAGCGTTTATCCGAAGTCGGCTATTCCACGTAGAATTTACGGTCCCCCAAAGATATACAAGCCAAAGGTCTCCTTGCGACCTACAGTGGATGGCATAGGCTCTCCCACACATGAACTCGCGAGATATCTGGCGAGCCTGCTGCAACCCCTAACAGGGAGAATGAACACATTTGTAAAAAACTGTTATGAGTTTAAAGGAATGCTGCAAAAGGTGAGTATCAGATCATACAAATTGATGGTCAGCTTCGATGTTACCTCCTTGTTCACGAATGTACCCAAGGAGGAGGCGTTACGATTAGCGAAAAACTGCTTGATAGGGGACAGCAGCTTAGAGGACAGAACAAAGCTGATAGTGGATCAACGGGTCTCAACATGACTTATTTCACATTCCAGTCTAGAATGTACACTCAAGAACAGGATCTGAGCACGGGATCTCCAATTTCCCCCCTATTAGCCAATATTTACATGGAGGAGTTTGAAAAGTAAGCATTACCAAATCTCCGTGGTGCCCTGAAAGTATGGTGGCGATACGTGGATGAAAATTTGCGCTTATAAAAGAGATAAAAGGAGTAATTTTTAAACTATTTGAACTCCATTGACATTGCGATATAGTTCACCATGGAACTTGAATCGCAGAGTGGTACACTTCCGTTCCTTGATTGTAGGGTACATTGGAAGAAAGGCAGGTTAAAATCCACGATGTATCGCAAACCAATGGACACAGATGTGGTACTTAGCTATAGTTCAAGCCATTCGAAGCACATGTACGCTGGATTCGCCTCATCACTATTCCACAGAGCAAGTACCCTGTACACGGAGGAAGAAGATAAGAAAGCAGCGCAGATGGAGGCGATGATAAACTTAATAGCCAGCGGATATCCGAAACGACTGGTGAAACGACAGCTACAAAAATGTATCAACCCACGCGCAACACCAACCACAAAGTGGATAGCGACAGTGGATATTCGGGATAAAGAAGGAACTTCGGAAGCCAATCGGAGAGTACTGAATAAGGAGAAGTTAAGTGTAGTTATCCAGAAGGGTCAAAGGCTACTGTCCACACTTGTACATCTGAAGGATTCTCTCCTTTTAGATAAAACAACTAACTGTATTTACAAAATTCCATGTAAAGGTGATATCCAAATGTATATAGGCCAAATATCGATGGAATTACGTACAAGGATTTTAGAACATAGGCGACACATATCACGACCTCCGCGAAATGAGCTAGAGTATGGGGCTCTACTCAGAGATTCGGCAATAGCAATGCATGCGCTAGACACGAGGCACAAAATTGACTTCGAAAATATGGAGGTTATCAGGAAGGGATTACGATCAGCCAAACAAAGGCTGATTGCTGAGGCTATAGAAATAACCAACACTAACAACTGCGTGAATATCATAGACGGAGTAATGCTGTTTAGTGCCTGGCGTCCAGTCTTACTCCGACCAGCTTGATAAGCATCGGTGGATGAATATCAAATCGGAATGAACTATCGACCCACCCCCCACCGAAGTCCGAAGTACTAAAACCAAATTCCATCAATGTCAAGTTCCTTGCAACGGTTCAGTATTGATTGCTAACCACACATGTAACTATCCGCAGACCGGCAATTTCTTTTCCCCACTTGACCCTGACTGAAACAAACTACAGTGTACCCACAAACATATTGACCTTTGACCGCTGTAATCATCCATTGATGAACTGCAAATTGATTCGTCTCTGTATGTAGCTTAGCCATGATTGCTATGAAATGCCAATGTTAATAAAGTTCGCTTCGCCTGATGAATCGTTTGTATCTAAAGCGAAACGTTATCTATCACCTTAAATCCATTATAACCGGTCGTCTACCAAGTTTTCTTAAATTATAACTTCCCGATCGGTTCCAAATATGTTCCACTATGACGAAATCGAGTTATATCCAGGTCATCTACCGATCATCTGCCGAGAAGAGTACTGATAAATGGCGTCAGTGTAAAATTAATTACATGAAGCGTAAGCTTTCAGAAATACACTAGGGTGCAGCTGTCGTTGAATTTAGGCGTCAGAAAAGTAAAATATGGTCGCTGGCTTTGGTCCATTTGATACATAAATCCTTTAGAAAATCATGCTTGGCGTAATCCACAATATACTGGCTTAGGTAACAAGATGCTGGGAGCTAAGAACAACACTTAATCATTTTTTGTAAGCGTCCATATTAGGGAAGGAGACAACTGAGCCTGGAAGTGCTTTCCAGGGTTGGCAACCCCGAAGGGAAAAGTAATTCCGTCGACACTCTAGACGGCTATATCGTTCCTTCAATTTTAAGCAGTTAACCCTGAGCTGCGCCTTGTGGCTAAGTTTCAGCAAGTGACGGCATCCGTGGTTGGGGTCACTCAATATCTGATACACTAATATGAGTTCGCTGCGCAGCCTTCGATAGGGCCCGCTGAAAATTCCTAGCTACTTCAGCTTTCGGTGGTAAGAGTGATAGCGCAGGCCCATCACGTCCTTTGTTGCTCTCCGTTGTGGTGCCTCTATCGCTTCTAGGTCGCGCTTCAGCCAAGGTTGCAAAGCTTGGAGAGCGTAGGATTTGTGTATCATTGAGAAGATTGATGGTTCAAAACTCCCGAATGCCCTTCGCAGCATGCCGACGTGCTGGTTGCCTCTTTTGCAGCTACCTCAGCTAGTTTTGAACAGTTTTGGTCACTGTACGATAACACCAAGGTCATATTTCTGGGAGCTGGTCTGAAATCCGTTTGGTTAAATCAAATATGTGTAGTTATGTGTACGGCGTACTTGTACAACGCGACATTTGTCTAGGTTGAACGGTAGGGCGTGTTGAACTGACAATTTCCACACCGTGTTAAGATCGCACTGGAGCCATTCGTGGTTGTCCGGTCCTCTGATCCTTCGCCATATCTTGATATCACCTGCGGAGGATAGGAATTCGGAAGCAACTGATCTCGCCAAATTGTAACCGAACACCAAGAATGGACGAGGTTCAAGCACCGAGCCTTGTGTTACACCACACACCACATCGATTGCATCGGACAATGATTCTCGGACTCTTACCGCTAGTCGTCATTCTTGTAGCAAATTGCTAATCCAACGCATGATTGGGTCACCCATGCCGTAGTTCCGAAGATTCTGAAGTAGAATTCGATGGTGTAAGCGATCAAAAGCTTTTGAAAAGTCCAGGTAGATGACATCGGCTCCTGCTCCATCAACAACAGCTTCATTATGACACTTGTTTGTAATCGGTAGGTGGTATTACACGAATGCTTTTGACGATTGCCATGTTTCTCTGGGGCTATAAGTTGTGGCTTTCCAGATACTGCATCAACGCATCTGCGATAATTGATTCCATAAGTCTAGAGAGTACAGGAAGTAGTGGTATTGGACGGTAGTTGGTAGGGTCAGTGCGGCTACCTCCTTTATGGATGGGGATGATGAGCCATAGCTTTCATGCTGGTGAAATATGGTTCTCTTCTAGACATCGCTGATAGAAAATCAATGGCTACCGCCTGCAGAGCCTTTGGTCGGATGTTGTCGACTCCAGTAGATTTGTGTATACGCAAGAATAACAACTTCTTCAACACAGCTACCGCGGTGAAGGTGATGTTGTCAAAACCCGACGGTGGAGCAATAGAAACCAGGAGAATATTTTGGCTCGTTACCTGCTGAAAAGTTTGAGAGTAGTGAAGCAGTAGGAGATTGGCTGCTTCCTTTACTGACCACGTGCACCCATCAGCCGTAATTAGTGCTGGAATCCCCCACTTCACCTTTCTAATTCTGTTAACGTGCCTTTACAGAAGTTTGCGGTTCGTGCAGAATCACTTCATTAAATTCTGCTGATGCCTGACATTGTCTTCGCGGATCAGTTTCACACAAAAGTTACGAAGGGTCACGTATGCAGTCCACGTTTTGGCATTCCAGCAGTCCTGGTGATCTCACCATACCAAATTCCTCCGGGACATATATCTATGTGTTCTGCTCCTCAGAAATTACTTATGCTTGTTTTTGGGATGGAAGGACCTCTCTTCCGACGCGTGCGCTACCAGTGTGCTAAATGTCCTTGTAAAAGTTTCCCAGGCAATATCTGGGGAGAATTCGGTTAAGAAAGTCCAAGATGTTTCCTTAACAGGCGTAGATAACACATTATATTGCGTGACACTATACGGTTTAGCATCCTCATTTTCATGATACTCCGTATGCCATATATCGTCAGAGTAGAGTAACATTATCACTACGACCCACTGGTGTGCCTGTAATTATCCCATCAACCATGATTTCTTCGTTAGCGAGCATACGATCCAGTATCGACGGCTTGTTTGCAGTTGGATGTCCGCTGGGAGAGGTTACGTGCTTGTACAGAGGGTGACTAGCAATTAGCTCTTGCAAGCAGACTTTAACCAGCGTACCGTCGGTTGCTGGCGTTTTTATGTCGTGCACGTTAAAGTCTCCAGCGATAAGAATGTGGGTGTAGGACTTTTTGAAAGCCAACTGTAAGGCGTGGTTCAGTTTGGAATCCATTTCCGACGTCGAGTTTGGTGGGCGGTAATTCACCGCTAGTAGACGTGTGTCCTTATTTCTCAACCATAGGCGGCACCAGAGCGAATCAGGAGCTCGGATTTCCGGGTGATCTATAACTTCACGTCATGAGTCTGCGATGCGCTTGCACGGTAACTTGGACTTGACGATTTTCCTACTTCTTGGAAGTGAGCAGTGACCGCTTCAATCGAATGGTCTGAGCCTTTTTCACTGTTACGACCACCGCTACCTGCAAATCATCTCGTGTGTCGGAGGGCAAGCAGCTTATCTATAACGAAACTATGCACAGGAAAATGGTTCTCTGTTATAATCCATCGAAAATTAAAACAATCTCTAACATTGTACTCTTTTTTGACCTAGGCATATATACTTGTGCCCGGTCACTGTTCACTGAAGAGAGCCGCGTTTGTTTTACACCATATATTAGCGTATGAATGGTGCTGGAATGACGGAATGAAACCACTGACGAGGAATCTTGAGAGTATTGGTCTGCCTCAGATACCTGAAAATAGTCCACTTGAATTGCATTGGGCTTGACACGAAAAGTCACCGATTATGGCTCGCAGTCGGCATCAGCAGCGCGTGTGTTGACGCCTCCTAGTCGGATTGCATGTTTATGTTTCAGGTGGTTCTGTTTTTAGTAATTGGTGATTAAACCGCGGGGCAGTTAACACTGCAAGTGTGCTTTCTCGTTGATGCCGCCTTTTGTACGTAGGATAACCACATGTTTGTGACCGGATGTCTTCGTCAAGTTGAGGGGGTCTCGGTCCTGAATGACTGCTTATGGTACTTATCTTCTAAGTAGAGTGGCAGAGTGGCATACATTCCAATATCTGATATCTTGATGCCGAAAATGAGCTTAGAGAAATTATCTCAATTAAATGCACCAGTTTAAGCGTAATATATACCAAACCAAAATGCGCGTTTTTGAAACACAGCGAGGTGCATTATGTTCTGGCATTATTTTTCAGCCCGCATTGTAGGGTTTCAATTGGTATCTTGCTACAGATGAGTATACAAATTGTCCCAGTTTATTCCGGGTGGAAACCAATGTCCTTGATTTCGTAAATAATATATTTGAATTGCCTTTTTACAACGTGATTGTTTACCGTCCAGATCGCGGGTTTTTTATTGCAACTGACTGCACACTGGGGCATTTGATGTTCTTCCAGATAATTTTGTACATACTTTTTGCTAATTGTTAACCTTTAAACTGTAACTTGCTTTATCAAAACAGAACAGATGAGCACAAAGACAAATCCACTAAAACTGTGGTTCTATTTTTAAGAAGTCACATACGCGACATGAAGTATAAATCCCCTTAGTCACGGAATTGTCTGAAATTCTCGACCTTCTTACTGGCCATCTAAAACTCCTATTGTTGACCAAACAACAAATGAAAGTACGGCTGGTCAATATGTGTTCAATAGATGATGTCCCTCCCTTATAAAAACCCGTCGTCTACACTTCTTTTTGACAAAATATCTGGTATAATATCCTTCACATGGTACTCATTCCGAACAGCCTTTACATGTATTTGTGTTCTGGATCTGTTGTTACTGACTTGCTTCTTGCCGCTAACATTTAGCAATACATTACATGGCAAGTTGTCCATGAATTACCGGCACGACAATTTAACCACACTATAGTTTAAGTTTTTAGGTTTGTCTCATGTTTGACACCCCTCTACGCATCTTATTACGAAGAAAAGTGCGCGAGTTGTCAGTGCACAAGAATAATGTTGAATATTTATATACATATATATATGTATATATACGTTTTATCATAAGTTGGACTCAGCTTCATCGCGGAAAAGACAATAGCCATTCATGTTAGTAAGAATTCCAGAAAGTGCACTCATTACTTTTATTTTTAGAACCTCCTTCCATACAACCAAATCCCGTTGTTCACGCTCGTTTGGGTCGACCTGCTCGTTTAAGGTGCACAGTGAATTCTGTTCCCCTACCGCCAGCTGGACAGACACATTGGTACTTTAATGGCCGAGCGTTACGATCGGACACCCAGTGAGTTGACAGCTGGAATGTTATTTTTGTCAAGGTTGAAAACACTAGTTTCATTTGGCTCGTTGTATGTCAGTGGTGCTTTCATCTACTAACTATTCAGCTGATAATTTCCAAAAATCTGCTTGTAGTAATTGCTCTTTACTCACATTTCTGTGGATGACCTTTCAAATATGTTACACGTTTGATGGCTCAGAAAGGACCTTCTATACACTAGCTATAATACCGTGTGTGTGTGAGTGTGTGGTGTGTGTGTGTGTGTGATAACACGGGGCGCGCCGACTTCACCAGCTCAACTTGGGCTATAGCGGCCCCTGTTATGCGACCACTAGAGTACCAAAACCTGCTTGTACGCGCTTGTGATTTGAATGGGTGCGATGACCTTTACATATCTCGGGTTAAAAGCAGGCACGTAGAATTCGCTACACACTTTTACCGCTACCAAGCGGATCATTCAACGCAACCCATTCCTCACACTGTGCCGAGTGTGACCCCCCGTTGTTCCGACGTGGTGCGGACCAGATGATCCGATAAACTGTCAGCCCATTTTGCCGGATACTCGTCTGTAAATCATGTGGAAAGTCAAATTTTCACTGACAGGTAGTAGGCTGTTGCCGCACTCGTTCCTTCGTCACTCCTCACATGTTCCATAACAGTGTCAGTTCAAATAGGGTAGGAAATTCTCTAATGCCGAGTGCAAGTAAAGCACAGCTTGCGATGAACCTGCTTCCCCATTAGGAATAGTGTGCAGCTTGTAACTAGGACAGCTACTTGGATTCGCCTAAGCTAATTTATTAAATGTTTTCACAAGAACTGTTCTATACCCATTAGCACATGGTTTCTCATTTACTTAAGAATCAAATATTAAATTCAAGTTGACTTATTCGATATATTTACCTTCTACAAACAAAATAAGTCAGCTGAAGATCATCTAACTACTTTTGTAATGAATTAATGCTATCACGTATGAAAAAGTAATGCGCGTAATAAACTAGGACGTATACCTTTCTACTAGTCTCCACCTTTTTATGAACAGGCTCCGAATAATTTATGGCGAATGCAGCAGGACCTTTTCTGTTACAAATGTATGAAATAAAGTTAATAGATGTGCAGAAGCAACTGTTACCTTGTCATATTTCCGATTCGGATTAAACCCGTAAACTAAAGAGCTCACAAACGGTATTCACAAAAGTCAAAAAAAAACAATATTTGTGCTGAGTTCTTACTTATGTTAAGAGTGACTATGGCGGTAACACTGAAGTTTTGAGTTAACTCTATTTTCACACAATCCATAGTAGATTACAAAGTGTTTCAGCCTACAACAGACGATATGAATTCACAATAGACGGATTTGCTCTTAGGAATGTATGTCAGTGTTTAGCAAATGCACGGCTACATTTCCGGAGTTACATTATTTTTAGCCTTTAAACCTGTGTGGCTAAATACTTTTAGTGATAAGGACTGCTAAATTCTTTTAGATTTCGTCTAAGACCACGAATATAAAAAATTTTAGAAATTTTTACAGGAATTTCCTGGTGCGTACGCGAGCTAAAAGCAACCATTCACCAGACCGGTTAGTAATTGCATACCACGAGACAAGTAGAAAAGACTTCGTGGCTAAATGACCAAATGTTTTTACTAGTTTCTTAATCGCACAATTTATGGGACTATGCTGGTTCTCAGCAAAACTCAATGACATTGTTCAGCGAAGTTTACTAAAATGTTACCAAATTCATGTTAGATGTACAATTGATGTGTGGTTTACCTAAACAGTTGAATATTATATACGAAGTATATCCGTCAAGGTCGTCAACGTGATTTATCTCTAAGATATAAAACCGCCATTGGTGATTAGCGCACACAATATGTTGTTACAAGCAGTTCTCGATATCCTCGCCCAATGTTCTCTGATATATATCTTCCATCACATATACATACAAATTCCATCACGTCATGTCAAAGCCACTGTGGTGTTATTCAACTACGATAACCTTCGCAGTCTGCTCGTCTATTGGTTCTAGGTAAACGGATATACGTCGTCTGCATATGGTAAAATTAACAAACTAAATTTAAATGAGGTGGATAGTCCTTTCGCTGCAAATAAATTAGTTTAATTGGGCGGAAAATAGAACAACGATTCTAATAGCACTTTTGTGACGATTTGTTGTCAAGAACTCAATTTGATTTGATTCAAAAAAATATCAAGTACACCTGAAGAAACGCGGAAGAACTGGTAACACAAGTAAAGAAATACAAATTTCTGTAAAGCCACTTATGTTGCTTAATTTCGGAGCTACAAGGTGAACAATTTAAACTGCCATATTGAACAAGAACCTTGTCAACCTAACTGAAAGTACCTCTACCTCTAATATATAAATAAGTCTCGTGGATTAGTTTCGGTTCATTGCATCAACTAATCTGTAATTTGTATCGATCAAGCGAATGTGCTTATGTATAGCTAAGCTACTAAGATTGGAAAAGAAATAAGAGGCAGTTAAAGCCGTGACACTTTGCTGAAAACAGAGAGCACAAATAATACCTTGAGCATCTCAAATGATTGTAGTATTTGCCAAACGACCAGGGTGACCCTTCTGTCTCGTATTCTTGTTAAATGTCGGTGAGTGACGATAGGAAATTTTACGACATAGGAAATCCAACAACACATTGCTAAGTCATCTGCCGTTAAAGTATAGCTATCCGCACCCAGGAGATTAGGAAGTTAACATGAGCCTTGTTTTCCGGTTTTGGAGAAGAAATGGTGTGACTGGGATTGCGATGCACAATCCCAATCACGGCTTCGCCGGAATTTGAAGTCAGCTTCCGCTATTTTAAATACTGGGACCATATCTGAAGTTTTTATAAAATGCACTGCTTCAGCAACGCTCAGATATTTTTTGTAAACATTATCTTCCTTCGCTAACATATTCCCCCTGGTGCCTCTTCTATCTACCATGCGTTTGCAATAATATGAAACATATCAACTCTCAGTGGTATCTGCAAAAATTAATAAGCGAATTAGCTAAGTTTAACAACTTGATAGTCTAATTTGAATTACGAAATCGATTTTTGCAAGGGTGTCAGAATGCCGCTCAGAGCAAATCCGCAGTAGTGATTGTGGCAGTAGGACTCACTAATGCGTACCCTGGTTTCATTTACTGTAGCTTTTACAAATGGGGCTCCTAAATATCTGATAGGCTGTTGACAGTATATACATGGTTTCTCACCGATGTGACTGTCTGTCGTTTTGCTTTCAGGCTCTTTACTGGTTGACAAATGAAGTTAATATTCGTCTTCCGAATACCGAGCAATAATTTGCACCATATTAGACAGTCACTGCGTGAGACAACTTGCGAAGAACCACAAAATTCAGTTGAGTCTGGAAGCGATATAAGTTTTTTAAAATCTTATTCTATAGAAATAAACATACGACGAGGAGTGCAGAGATCCATACTGTCAAGTTTAGTCTATCAGCGTAAACATCTACAACACGTTAATAATTACAATCTAGAATACATTGACTGCGAGGTTTTTCAGACTGCATTATGTGTTCTGGGGGAAAACATGCAAATTTCTAAGTAATACGCCATCAAAATAAACGACAAATTAGTTTCGGAAACATACAGAAGCTGAGCTGTAATGTGGTAGTTTTCGTGTTTATTCGACCCAACCTCAATGACGCTGCATTCTTCGACATAATCGCGATTTATGCCTCATATTACGTTATTGAAAGGGCCTTGTTATTAATCAACGCAAAGATAGCTGATTTTAGCGACAAACTCCAGTCCCTTTACAATGGCGGTTGTACGTGGGAAACATATCTAAACCCAAATAATGATTATGTTTGCATGGGAATGCATTTGGTGTTGCATTCGGAAACGTATGGGTTCATTCGCATGGTTGAACGTTTGTTCGTCTACGGCTTGATCTCATACGGGTAGAATAACTAATAAATAAAACTTGGCTTTTGTAACCACCTGTTATATCATAATCAAAACGGCATCCTGAGAGAATTTCAGCTGATGGTTAATGAAAAATGCGCTGTTAAAGTGTCGCCGGAAATTATTCTTCCTTTGCATTTGTTAGCCTGCTTGAGTTCTTGAGATGGGTTACCACTGTCCAATATATTGGAAATGTGCTTTTCAGATCACACAGCGTGAGAGTACGCACAGATCCTTCAAGGAACTGGTGGGATGAAGCGGGTGGCCCGCCAGGGTGTACGCACGCCAATTACTACCCATCAAAAGGATTATAAACAAGGACTCGGCCGTGCTGACCGGTAGGACAACTGCTGCAGTCCACCGGGATAGGCAGTCGAGGTCCTGCTAAAGGATGTCAAAATCGCCGGGAGAATCAATAATCCTCAAAATCTTCAGGTCATCTGCAAATAATAGACAACGCGACCAAAGAAGCTGAGGTATTCGTTTATATGGATCAGGAATAAGATGGGTCCCAGTACTGTGTCTTGGGATACGCCGTTATTGGATGGGTACCATTCCGTTAGGTGGCCATTTACCTGAACCCGCCATCTTCACCCAACAAATAAGTCACTGCACCAGTGGATCAGTGTACTTCAGCTTCTTCTGTCGCCCTGGGCAATATTTGCGGAAGACCTGAAGATTTTGTGGATTATTGATTCGACAAGCGACTGTGACATCCCTCAGCAGAACCTCGACCACCTATCCTGGTGGTCTGCAGCAGTTCACCTACCGGTCAACAAGGCCAACTCCTCGTTTATGAGCTTGAGGAGTGATAGTAATGGGAGTGCGTACACTCTGGCCGGCAACGGGCTGTATCACACCAGCTGAGTAAAGTATATACGCCTACTCTCACGCTATGATCTGAAGTCTGTCGACAATACGAACAGAATGTATTCAAAATGACTACGCCTGCTTTGGGCACTTAGACGCAGGTTCTGCACTTACTCTGAAGAGATTGTCACCCGTCTGTTCTCGTCCATGATGCAAACCGGTGCTTGAATAGGGCTCAAATACTTATTGCCCGATCTCAATAGGCGAGGTGCAGAGACTGGAACGGTTGCAGCGTGTAGCAACCCGGCTCAACCCAGTTTAAGTGGTATGTCGTGCAAGGACCGATGTAGGAGACTAGGGATTTATACCCCGTCACATTGTCGGTTTGTATTTGATCTCATCATAATGCACCGGATATTGCACCTGGGCCGCTTCCCTATATTGAAGTCGCTGCTGCATGTTCGCGCACCAAGCGGTCACCGGTACAGACTAGTGCTCCGGATTTAAAGCACATCCCTCACCGTCTCTGCTTCGAGCGTCGAGCGGTGAAATATTGAAACAAATTGCGGGAGACGCTAGTCAAAGCGAAATCGGTATCGGAATTTAAGAGATAACTTGATGCCCATTTTGAGGACTACAGGTATAGGAAGCTTATCGCACCCGGATAATATGTAGTGCAATTGCAATAAGCTTCCACCGCGCAGGAATCAGCTACGTATTTAGTAGTGTCGCCACTGGAAAAAGCTGCTCGAATACTGTGATGCAAACTGTCAATGTACCCACTTGTTACTTTTAGATACCGACATTTTTGGTGCAAATTCAAGTTCAGGTTGGCCTAGAAAAATAGGAGAATTTAGTAACTTTTCATTTTAGGTGAATCGTTGGGCCAGGATTACAAAAAGTGCTCCGACTTCTTGATGTAGCTAAAACAGAACACCCAAAGCACACACTGGTCAGAAGATTAGCGCCCACGTTCCCTGCACTAGCATTCCTTGCTTCGCCAGTTACACAAAATAAGCAAGAGATTGGAAGAGCAATCAAAAGTACAGCTTGAGAAAACTCATTTGAATTAATAGGATAATAACAATGTTTAGAGAAAACACACAAAATAGAACCAAAGTATAGATATGGGAGTCGGTCTTGAGCGCGGAAGGTCAAGTGTTGCCACCTATGGGCGTCCAGTTGGCGCTGAAACACATTAACTATAGATTGCCAGACAACACTTTCTGAAAGTGAGTTGCAGTGTTCGATGACGGTGCAGTAGTCGAGTTTCCGCCCTAATCTGGTCAGGCAGCATTTTGTCCAACTTCATGAAATGCCCACAGATATCAGAGTATCTACTAGTACTAAACAACCAAGACAAATGCAGGTCAACGTTCTCAGTTAAAATATGGTAGGTTATGATTAGGTCCCCTCCAATCCATCGACAGTGCATTGAATGATCCCAAAATAAGTAGGGGCTCGAAAATCCTCGTAACAACTCGCAACATCCTCTCTAGTGCCATTTTGTCCCGTATAAATTAACGTGGACAGGCATGGACGTAAAATTTTAGATGAAGCCACACGAAACCTAAGAATAATTTCAAAAATATATCACCTGTTAGGATGAACAATGATATATTACGGGTAAAAAAGCGATTGCTTTACAAGTCCCGTAGGATGGTTGAAGTGAAAGTAAACATAAGTGTAAATCATCAATGTAAGCGTCTAGTGAATTCAAGTGCCTCTTATTCATATAAACGTTGTAGAATGTGTACTGAATTGTTACTGTAGTGTAATATGGAAAGTGATATGGGGAAGGCATGTCTTAAGAACAAGAGAAACGACAACGCTTACTCGTGCGCCGCTTTCTTGGACTGAGGTAAACTGATGAATGATGTTGTAATATATCCGAAACTATATTCCACAACAGCAGTGTGTAAATAGTGAAGCACAAAAGCTGAGATTGAGCACCGTTTTTTTCGCGTTTGTCTGACGTGGACATCTCTGATTATATAGCGTAATGTAGTTGGATAAGCGAAGCGTCCGTACGTCTTTTGAATACCGTTAGAGTGTTGGAAGAAACAAAGTATGTGGGAAGAGCGTTCCAGTGTTCGCATACACGAAGGGAAAAGAAATTCCGGCGGCATTCCAACCGGCTGTATTGTGTGGCCAGCTTTAGCTGGTATCCTCTGAGTGTGGTATTGCTATTCAGCTTTAGTAGGTGACGACAAGAATGGTTTGGATTCCTCAGGATTATATAAATCATTATCAAATCGCCAGGCAAGCGTCGATATTGTCCATTGTAGACAACGAGGGTTTTCAGCCTCAATCGGTAAGGGAGATGAAACAGGCCCTTTACGTTCTTGGGCGCCCTTAGTTGTGGCAGTTCAAGAGCGGTAAGGTCTTGCTTTTGCCATGGCTGCAAGGTGTGGATGGCGTACTCAGAATGAGGCCGAATGTAGGCGTTGAGCATCTGAGAAAAGATGGAAGGATCGAAGCGCCCTAATGCCCTCCGCGAAAGGTCAAAGTTTTGGTTAGCTTTTTTGGAGGCTTTCTCGGTCTGACGGGAACAGCACATATCTTCTTGCACTACCACTCCTAGACCGCATTCCGTTGTAGTGCGCTGCAATATTTGATCCCCCAGACTGTATTCGCAAGTGGCTTTATGGCGTTTGCTCAACACCTTGAGATAACGACGGATAAAACACAACCTGTGGAATTCTTTGCAAGCCGCTTTTTTTCACTGCAACAGTGGACAACCGCTAACGCAACCTGATGAGTCACGTGAGGATTTTCACCACCATTGACCTCATAACATGTAGAGTTCTGAAAATTTATCCCGTTTACTATATACAACGGCAGCAACCACAAGACAGATCATTCCAAGAGTATATCAGGAGCAACTTGAAGAGCCTCAGGATCTCCAGGGACGTCCACTAATTTCCACTGCTTTATGTCATAAGTAAGTAAAAACGATGGCACCTCAAGCGCTCCAGTCAATTCATTTATCTAGACTGTGGACAGCACGCCAGACGCCGCTAAGGACAGCTTGTCGAAAGGAAAGACTGCTTCCAACGCGTACACACTGTTTCCATCTACACAGAAAACTAACACCCACCGAATGGCGCAACCAGAGATCCATAAGACTACAACTTTAGTGAGAGCCGCGAATAAGGAAAGTGTCAGAGGCCTTAGCAAAGTCAGTGAACAATACGTCCACTTTATCTCTACTGTTTAAGGCATCAGCTCAGCTCACAAGGGCTACCAGTAAGTTTGTTAGACAAGAAACTCCCACACAAAATGTAGCTTACGCGACACTAAACAAGTTGGATGTATGCAAATGGTTGTTCGCTGAATATCTTGCTAACTTTTCAAGTAATTTGACCATCAGGCTAGTCAAGCTGACCGAGCTATAATTAGCCGGTAGGTCTTTGTCACTTCAGTTGCAAATCAGGCAGTCCACCATCTCATCACATTCGGGAGGCAAAACACAGCTGTGAAGTTACTTCTGACACGCACTGAGTTCCGTTGCTAATTCGTGCAACAGTTTAGGATGAACAGCATCTGGCCCGAAAGCCTTAGTTGGGTTCAGCTCTCTTAACTACCGGAGGACTTTAGACTCCGTAGCACTAATTTCGCCCGGAAAAGGGTCTTCAGGGAATATTCTAGTTAGTTCACCGCATGTCGTTTTTGTAACTTGGACAACTACGCTTGTGTAATGCTCACCAAGCACACACACACACACCTTGTCACAGTAACTAAGGCCATAGGTCCCATCCCTTCGAAACAACTCTGGAATGGGCGGTTTTTGCACCGCAACCTCGCTCAACCTAGGCGAAGAACTTTTTTGGATTTTTCGACTCAGTGTCAGCTAAACCCTTCTCATACTGGATCCGGTCCAACCTAAGATGTAGTATGCAGTTATTCTCACCCACCCTACACCTACTGAACCTGCTAGTCCATGGACTTGCACTACAGCTTCGCCAACATCTAGACCACTAATTCAACAGATTCTTTTCCATGGGCTCTCGACTCGGCTTTTCGTCAGTCGGATGCCAGGCGCAGAAACTTCGATGCCGTAAGGCTAGCATCTTTCCCAGGCTAACTGAACATTGTCTCATATATAGCGTGAGGTGAGGATAAAGTCTTGCCTCGCATCGCTTGGAGGTACGCTGACCAAATATTCGGATGCCAAACGCTAGTAGCCCAGTAAGGCCTAGTAAGGGAACCAAGAGGTGGGTCGAAATTAACGTCACTTAAAGAAGCGCGATAACCAAAGGAATATGTAAGATGAACGGCTGCCTGTTGCTTATGTATCTAGTTAGGAGTTCCAAAATTAGTGTAATGGTAGCTGAAACGCCAAGTCTAGCATATCTGCACCGAACCATTTCAGCGCCGAGTAGCGCTAGATGTGTTCATCCAACCGCTGGGAGGTTAAAGTCGCCGACCTCCAGACCCTTGTTCGCGGAGTTACCGCATATAAACCCACTGATCCCTTTGGAGGTGCTCATAGAACTGCTGTCCATTAGCACAACCGCAAACTGAACCGAAGAAGCGCAAATCAAGATTACGACAGCCATAAAAAATTTTCGATCTACTAAAAACGTTGACCCTTAATAATCCTAAGTGATAATTCAAGTAAACAGCTACGCAGCTCCCTTGATGTCCAATGGAGTGGTCAGCGCGGAACAGTGCTTAGCCAGGATGATGTAATTTGCCGTTAGGGATTTTCTCAGTCAACCAAGGTTAAGTGAAGGCAAGTATATCTGGACGAGATTCATCTACGAGCGAACCCACCTCCCATAGCTTCCTCAGGCTACCACTTTCCTAAACACTACTTGAATGATTTCTGCACGACCAGCTCTGGGCCGCGCTCAAATAGAATAGGTTATAGCAGGACGAAAATGGACCGCCGGCTGACCACCCGAAACCTACCAATCAGAGATCCTGTTCGCTAGGTTCACGCCAAGATTTCAGGTCGCTGATGACTTTCATTAACTTTAAACTATCCGCTAGCGGGAGTGTACATACCCACTAAAGTTACTACCTTTGATCCCGAAGGTTAATCGCAGTAACGACCTGCGCTCTAATGGGGTGGACAGAATCATCCAAAGCAAGCGGGGTCGAAGTTTGATTAATTAACCGGAACATGCACAAGCCTGACGACCTTCCTGGAGTAATGCCAGGAAACCCTGGTGGAAAAAGCTAGGTCAAGTAAAATTTAAAACAACCGAGGTCATTTAGCATGATCTCGGTGGGAAGAGAGGCACAGGATTCATCTTAACATTCATGAATTCTATATATATATATATATATATATATATATATATATATTGTTGGAGGCATCCGGTTTCGGATTTGCCTGTCACTGTGGCCAGCCACAGGACGCCTGCGTCTGCAGAGAGACCATGGGTGACTTGCACTGCACCACCCACAGTTCCACCCACACACCCCATATCCAGTGTAAACCCGAAGGAATAAGACCATGAGTCATGTGGATGAAAATCACTTTTCATCAAAGGAGCCGACCCACACTCCTGCAACATGCAACACAGCAGCATTTCTGTCTAATTAAGCAAATCATGCCGACTATACGTACACAAGGCAATGGGTGGGCTGTAGTCGACTCTAAACTTGATGCATGGAACCACTCTTTGTGCCTTGCACGAACACGAGGACAGTGCACTCCGTCCCCCCGGCAACGATCAGCTATTTCCTTGAGCCACTAGAGGCGTGGTGCTGGGTAACAGACGGGTGGGCACCTTATCAACACTCACAGCAAGCGTAGCCACACCAGCGATATCAATCAAGAGGCAACACCTAAACTGCGAGAATGTCAACACGCAGACACACGCACGGACCAACAGCGAAGATGATGCGACGCATGTACCACATCAATCACCTTATTGACTTGGGTTAGTGAAATGAATCGGAAGCAGCAAGATTACCAAGCGCCGGGCTGATGATGACTACAGATTTAGCTCACTCGTCTTCCCTTAGATGTTAACCCAATGTGGAGACACTGGTGGCTTACTTAACCTGCTTTGATGAGGCACTCGTGACCGCATGTGTTACAGTACAATGTGTATGACCACAATGGGTTTACAACCGCCGACGCCTGTAGTTTTCTCACCCGACGTTGCTCCTGCATTAAGTAGTTACTTATCTTTCACCCGGGCAACGCCATCTTGACACGGTGTCCCCCTGCAATCTGATTAACGGCCTTTGATTCCCAACACCTGAAATCAATATTTGAACGTCATAGCCTCACATAGATCATGTCCTGGTAATGTAAAATCGGTTTCCCCACTTATCGCTTCCCTGCACTCAGTTAGCCACAAAGCAGCTGTTTCAGTATCCGGGTTGGATCTGTGGGGCAAATATGTGCCAGCCACCTCAAGTGCCTCATGATTAGGATGCAGTGGACTGCATACATTACACTGCATCGGATCACCTCCGTTACTGTAACCCGGTCACTCCAGCCGAAACGCATAATACAGCGCAGACACTGTTGATGGAAGCGCTTCAGATGACGGACAGCCTGCTGATAAAGCGTCCAGGCTTCGTTGCCGTATGGAAGAACGGATAGCAACACAGAGTTGTATACCAGTAGCTTCGTCACGACAATGAGCTGTTGGTTGTTCCACGCCCGACATTCCGGCTGGCTAAATGCCGCAGCCGCCTTCGATACGCTGCTTTGCAGTTCGCTCGTCATCTGCAGGTCAGTAGTTATTACGCTCCCAAGGTCGTACATTCTCGGAATGGTCTTCAACACTTGGTGAGCAACCCGGATTTGGGGCCGTTCCACAGATTCCATTCCCGGTGAAGGCAGGAAAAAACAAACGGTTTTGCTTGTGTTGATGACGAGCACGAATTCGGCCGCTGTCGAAGCCACGGCACTGGTCATGTTCTGCAACTCATCCGCGCTGCGAGCAAACAACACACAGTGGTCAGTAAACATCAACACAACAGTAGATGTCTCACAGACTAGGGTTCTCACATCAAAAAGACGGAAGTTTAGCAAACCACTATCTCTACGTTGTCTTACACGAACCCTTAAGCAAAAGCAGCATTAAAAGTGCAGGACAGCTTTGCATGAAGGTAAATATTATACAGATCAGGAGTTAAGACACAGCCTTGCTTCACACCAGGGACAAGTGCAAAGTCCTCCGTTTATCCAATCGGCTGCACCCTAGCCTGCATACTACTTTGCGGACATTCAATTAAACTTACAAACTTACTCGAACAACCAAAATTAGTCAACACAAGCCATAATGCCTGGCTGTTCGCCATGTGAGCTGCGTTGGTGAATACTAAGAACAGCAAGTACTGTGGCTGGTGTCGTTCTCTGCACTTCTCTTGCAACTGACGAGCCGCAAACACCAGATGGATTGTGCTACCATCGACATTGCAGTTTCAAGGCCTTCGTTTTCACAACCTGGCTAACGACCACTTTCTCCACACAACTCAGCAAGTTGATACCACAATAATTAGTGGCACGTTGCTTGTTTCCTTTGTTTTGTATAGTGGTGGCACAATAGCATTCTTCAGCTCATGAGGCACCTCCCAATCAATCCACACGCGTTGCACAAATTAGCGAAACGCATTCATCAACGCGGGTCCGCCGTGCTTCAATACTTCAGGAGGGATCTCGTCGGTATCGGCACAATTTTCATTTCGCAGCTGAGCAAGTGTTGCCTGCGTCTCATCCAGTGTCGGTGTGTCAGCAACACCGGTTTTCATCTCTTGTGGTTGCAGCCCGTGCAACAAAGTTTAATCAATCTCTGCACGGTTTTTCAAGAGAAAATCTAAGTTTTTTGGGCTCGATCTGCATTAGGTCTGCAGTCTGTGTGCAGGTAGCGCTGAACTACCATCGAGCAGCACGCTCACTTGTTGCTACTTCGGTCCATCCACCGCCAGAAATGAGTTAAAGCATTCCTTTTGTTTGCGGTGTTTGGCGTGGCGTTTCATGCACTTCGTCTATTCTGTCCACTATGCATTTTTCATGTGACGGAGCTCTCAAGCCAGTCGCCGTCGAAGTTTGTGAAACTGACTCTACTGCCCCACGTCACTGGGGCCTGCCACATGTGCAGCAAATGCTGCATTCTTTTCACACACCAATGCGCCAATCGTCGCATTGTTCTCATCAAACCAAGCAGGCCGCTTCCAGTTTGCGCGCCTGATCGTCCCTTTAGCAGCAGCTGTCATCTGGTTGCGTATTTTTTGCTAAAATTCACCCAGAGTGGCTAAACATTCTTCATCATACTAACGTGTAATAACCTCCTTCTTCAGCTCATTACGATTCTCCACAGTACCGAGGGAGAAAATGTTAATTTTACGCCTCCGCTTCACAGCGGTCACAAAGTATTTATATTTTCGCAGGTAGATCTAAAAGTTGGTCCGCACGAATTTGTGGTCAGTTCTACACTCTGCTCCACGCAGTACACGTGTCATAGGCAAGTTGATTCATATCACGCGGACGTACGATGACATGGTCGAGCAGATAAGCGTGACCACTCCGTGGGTGCTATATCACTCGCACTCAGTGCAAACCGAGTGTTCGTGATCGTTAGGCTCTGAGTGGCACAAAGTGAAAGCACAATGTGGTCGCATTCGCTGAACCAATGCGATGCAGACAGATGACATCTGTCCACACCGATGAACCACGCCCAACACGCGCGTTGAAATCACCCAGCAGAAATAGTCGGTCGCTCCTTGGCACAGACCGTATCACACAAGATAACTGAGTGTAGAATTGATCACGCGTGTAATCATAATAACACATGTTCGGACCTTGCGTGCATACAAGAGTGGAGAACTTGACCCTTCCGAGTCGGAGGCGAACAGTCATCAGTGGCGCGCTGATGTCAGTCCGTTCATCCAACAGCTGGTCATTTAGGTGACCAGGGGGTGAAAATCCGACCCAATGACCACATGGTGCTGTGGCGGCTTTACCTACGCAGATTAATGTCTTGCCAGCAATTGCTTCATGGAACTTACCTCACTAAGCCAGCCGAGTCTCTCGGAGCGTTTTGAGGTCAATGTAGTAGCGAGCCATTTCCATCGTGACTAGTGTAGTGCGTCGCTCAGGGCGCTCACTCGATTTCCGGTCCAGTAGAGTGCGCACGTCCCAGCACCTTATGCTGAGTTCTTTGAGCGCAGGTATACGATTGCATTGGTAGGCATTTGCGCGCGAGATGGTAGATGTGCTTCGGAGGTTTGCTTAAGGGACTCTGCCCCGAGCCTTTGACTCAAAAGCCTGACCCATAAGGCAGTGCGGAGCAGATTGAGCTCGAGAATGTGATTACAGAGGCAGATTGGGATCTGCTTGACGACCATCACACGCAACCTTTGAGGTACTGGAACGATTCATATACGTTTTGTGACAATTGGAGGATACTCACCTGCGACCACGGCCAGATTCATGTGTACTTTGGTCGGTTTGCACTAATTTGACCAGGGGCTGCCTGGCTTGAAGCGGGCAGTAGCAAACCATTGAACACCCGGAGGTGCCCTCCCACCGTCAGAGAAAATGCGTGTTACTCTTGCTCTACGCCAATCGAGCTATGAGCTTACAACCCCTTAGACCTGTTGTCTCCCATGACTATGTTTTACGGGAAGAGGGCCATCGTCCACTTCCTTACCTCCGAACAGGATGCACTAGGATACTGGCAGGGTGCCCACACTTGACACAACAACGACTTGGGTCCTCAGCCAAAACATTTGCTTAAATGTACATTTGAAAGACAGTGGGTCTAGCACAGGGTCAGTTCACTGCCTTATGCAGATTGGTGTCCTGGATCTTAGCAGTGAGAAGAGCGTAACCCAACTCCCACCCAGCGGTCGCCACGAGGAGGCGTCCAAGACATGAGCCAATGGCACAACATTAGCAGCAATGGGAGACCACAAGCGAAGGCCTGATACTGCTTTTGAAAGCAGGTGGCATATGAGGCCGACCGACTGTTTAGCCATTTTCACGACGTGATTTGTATGTTCGCTAAAGTTTAACGAACTAGAGGATCTCAAACCTAAGTCACGAACAGACTGGCAGATGGGAATGACTTTGTCATAAAGCCTGAACAACTCTGCTGCTATCTGACATCCACACGCCAGAATAATACACTTCGATGTTGCAAACGTCATCTGTCACATAGCAGCCCATCTCTCAATAGCTTTCAAGCCGCTTTGGATATTGTTAACTACAGCTGCATGCTGAGAACCTAAAAACATGTAAAACACCTTTAGATCATCAGCAAACAAATAAGGCTTCCCAACTTGTATAACAGAAATAAGGTCATTTAGATACACCAGGAAGAGTAACGGACATAAGACACTGCCCTGTAACACTCCAGTTCGCTACTGAAGAAGTCATGGAAATCACGTTTGCAGGACAAGACTTAGAAGGTGTGGATCAGCTCCCAGAAGCACGACTTCTTGAATTAGAGTATGATGATGATATCGCCGTAATCTGTGACAGCTCACAAGCGGCACTGGACAGATTAGCACTGGCTGTCCGTCACTTCGGGTTTTGCTTCGCACCCTAGAAGTAGGAAGCGTTCCTCCATGATTGGACTAGACCGCCCCCTATGCTGGACCTTGGTGGAGATCAACTGGAGCTCTTTTTTAAATTCAACTATCTGGGAAGTTGTATCAGCGCTCGTGGGATGGAAGATGAGATCACGAACAGTATATCAAAAGCTCGAGGCCCTTTTGCTAACCTTCGCCACTTATGGCGCCAGCGCGACATCATTCTCGCCCTAAAGGGTAGAGTGTACAATGCAGGGGTACGTTCGACCCTACTGTATGGTTGTGAAACCTGGCCGCTTAAGTCAGCGGACCTGAAGAGGCTAGTTACGTTCGACCACCGGTGCCTTCGTAACTTAGCTCACATTTGGTGGGAACAACACGTGAGCAACGAGCGTGTTCTACGCCTTGCTTACTGCACAGGAAAAGGAAATGAATCGCTCAGCACCGTTATTTCACGCATCAGGCTCCGATGACACGATCGCGTGTAATGCATGTCAGCCCACCGACTCCCGCGACGTGTGTTGTTGGCGCGCCAGGGGCGTGGATGGAAGAAGAGGAGGGGGTGACCGAGTGATGACTTGGTCGAGAGGAACGAAGGTCCTCACTTAGGAGCTGGCCTCGGTTGGAGCGTCCAGGCTCCCTGGTTGGGGTCAGAAAGACGACGAATATGTTTGACTGGACACACTTGCTGATATGGCTGGGAGCTGACCTCAGTGGCGTTCGTGCTCTGAGTTTCTTTGTACCACCCCTTCCTTCTTAACCTCCCCTCCAACTAAGAGCTCATTTTTTAGCCTTATATTATTTTGTATAGTAATTATTTTGCTGCATACTAGCTGGCTGCTATCTTGCCGGAACGATGCCCACCTGTTACCGGTAGCTCAGCTGGCTTGTACCTGTTGCATTTTTTCTCTCCTTTTTCTATGTGCCGCAGTAGCTGAGGTGCTTCCCACCTCTAGCTGACATGTATAATGATGATGATGAGCACTCTACTGAACCAATTCCTATTTCAACATCGCATTACGCCACACACTATCACGGATCATTCAGCATGTGAACTGCTGATGGGACCAAGTCTGCGCACTAGGTTGGATCTGATTAAGCCCAATCTGCATGGAACGGTCGGTAAACGCAAAGCTACAACATGAAAACGAAGGACAGTGTGGTTGAAGCTTTCGACAGAGTGCATGTTAAACTGAGGCCAATGGATAGAACTTGGATCCGAAGGATTACGAGATCAGCAAGAGTTAGTGTAGTGGAAGCAAAACTGGAAGATGGGCGAATACTTCAACGTAACTTGGACTAAGTGCGAAGATAGCCTGTGAGTCCCGCAGATAAACAAGCAAATGGCCCACAGACTGCATCCCTGAGAATAGCGCCAGCTACATTACCAAATGAAAACCTCGCTGAGAAACCCATACAGCCTTGGTGATCACTTCGTGAGAAGTGCAGCGTAGAAAACTATCAAGCTGGGTATTCTTAATCTAGTAATGGAGGACAGTTGTGACTGGTTATCAAGAGCCACGGTCTGTCTGGTCATGCACGTGACCCATGTGTGTTTTTATGTCCATATTATCAAGCGACCTAGTGGCTTGGTTGTGTGTACACATTACAGCTGTGTACTTTGCGTTTCTGTCTCCTTACCTACATATATATATATATAAACTTGGTAGGCGCAAACTTTTTAGTTTCAAGTACTTCATACGCTTTGTGCTGCATTTTGTTCTGCACGAAGTACACTTTACGGCAAGTGGGGTCACTCTGAAACACTCGGTGTGTGCCAAGATCACGACGCGCAGCCTCACACCGGACCGGGATTCACATTGAATTGAACCTTGTACAACTGGATTCCTAAGACCATAAATAAAGCAGATGGAGCGTTTTTGAATGATCCCCATAAGCATTCGTTAATCGACTCCATAGCTTAGCATGAAATCCACAGACTGAGAATAGCGATTTGCTCCTCTTATTTGATATGCCAACTTGCATTTTTGATTACTTTTTGCAGAGCAGATTTTGTGTTTATTTTTGTCAAATTCAGTTTCTTTTGCGATTCTGAACTTGGTTATTGTATATTAGTTTCGTGTCCGCATGTTGTACTCTGGTACTTTTATCGTGTACTTACCGTTCACTTTAGCAACTTTACCGTCATATCTGCTAAGCTATCACTAATGGCAAAGTTGACTCTGGTACTTGCAGCAAAATAGTTGGGCATAGAGCCAAGGCTGTTACACGCCTCATATGTTATTTGAGTTTCCACATTCCGTGTATTGGTTTGTCTTGAGATCATTTTAAAAGCTTGCGTGAAATCCAGCATGGCTTTGCCCAAATATTGTGCAAGTAATGCCAAGCCAATGTGCGGTCACAAACAACCGAGAAGCCGCGCGAGCCTACAATACGGGCGAAACGGTTCATAGGGAGGAGCTCCGTGGGTTCATCAAAAGAAGCGGAAAATCAGCCATCTCTATGTTCGATCGAGGCCATCTTCACACCGGCTGCAGACTCTCAAGCGCGACGTCCACCACTTGCCGGAGACTCGGCTGGACACTAACTTACCGGTGTGCGATAGCGCAGGCGTTAAAGACCAATGGAGAAGGCAGAGAAGTACCAAGGAGAAGAAAACTACCAACGATCAGCGGCTTTGTAGACTTATTATATTTCACGCTTCTGAGTCGACAGATGCTAATCATGAGGTGCGTTATGACCACGAGGTGGATTTTATACAGCGTCTGATTGATAAGCTTCTCGGCGTACGTGAACGGGAGTTGCGGGTAAAACAAATCACCCGCCTTGGAAAGAGAGAGGAGGAAAAATCCCGACCTCTGCAAATCACCCTTTTTGATGCAACGAGTCCGAGGCTGATACTATCCCGCCTCGGTAGGCTAAGAGGTCTAAAGATCTATCTTTCTCCCAAACTGGATCCGTTGGACAGAGGAAAACTGTAGTCCGCTATCGTGGAGGTGAAACGGCTCTGTGATAATGAAGAAACCAATCTCCACGTCGTAAATTTTCGGGTAGTTCCCCAGTTCCGCCAAACACGGATCAACAGTTCTATGACGCTTCTTGCGCGTCTGCCGGTTCCTACCGCTGCCTGCGCAAAGCCTCCACAAATACGTCTAGTTAAATGAACAAACGTGACCATGTATTTAACTTCGATGCCTCAAGTCGTCCGGTCGCACTAGGACTGACTGAAACCTGGTTAAATTCTGAGGTTACTACACGGGAAATCCAGATCAGTGTGCAATCGTGCTTTCGGTGCGACAGACTATCAAACGATCGAGGCGGCGTGCTGTTATACATTTGGTTTTCGCTGGGCGGGAGACTGGTACCCACCTACCGAAGCGAAGATGGTTTGTGAGGACAGTTCTTGTTTACGATCCGCCTAAGAGTGGGTGAACTTTTTGTGGGTGCTCCTTACCGTAGACCACGAAGTCGATGCCTGGATTGGTTGCCGATTGTCAGAAACTACATGAGTCGCTCCCACTTCCTGCTTATGGTTGATTTTAACTTCTCTCGAACACGGTGGCCTGAGGATCAACTTATCTTTGGGCACTGTGAAGTCGAGGCGCAGTTTGTGGAGAAAGTACTTAAAACTGGGGCAGTAAAATATGTCTGCCGACCGACGAGCATTACACCGCATTCCGCTCCATCCTGTCTTTACCTACTACTAACGAGTTGCGAACAACATGTACAGGAAATTCAGGTTTTGGAGCCCGTGGCAGCTAGTGACCATACCAAGGGGTTAGCCAGCCTAGAGCTGTCGCTGCACTACCCGCGTCTTCCGGAGCCGTCCTACAATTATTGGAAGACCGAGTCCAATGGTCTAAATCAAGCCACTAGTGAAGTAGACTGGTCGATGCTGCAAAATTCATCTATTGAAACCTGTTGGTCTGTTATAAAAGAGGCTGTGTAATCGATGTGTGCTTGTTTCGTACCCCACAAGTATCGGAAAGCTGGACCAGTAAAGCCACATGGGTTTGACAGAGAGTATAGTCAATTGACGGCGACGCGAACTGTGAACTAAATTCCTTGTAGCTGGCTCCGCCGATGACTATGAGGCGTACAAAATGCAGCGGAATCTATGCAACAGCACAAAGGCGCAAAAGCCTCGGCAGTTAGAAGAGAAGCTTGCAATCTCTGCGAAGACTTCTGCTTGTGTGAATGGGTGCCTTAGGCCCGCAAGTGACGTAGCTGTGTTAAAGAGAACTGACGGACAGCCTCTGACCTCCAGCACTGAACGTGCGTCCGCATTTGCGGAGCACTTCGCTTACGTATATACAAGTGGGCATGCGCCTATGCCGAGCTCGACTTGTGCAGCCCTACTGAACTCCAGGGCCAGGATTACGGGGTAGCAGATGTCCACAGTCTACTCGCCAGTCTTGATCTCACAAAACCTGCCGGACCCGATGGATGACACCTGCAAATTTTGAAGTCCTTATCGGCCATCATCTCATCTGCCGTGACGGCTCAGTTCAAAAGATCGCTGTCCGAGAGTGCATTGCTGAGCGACTGGAAATGCTCGGTACTGAAGCCGATTCCCAAAGGTGGTGACTCAAGTAATGTGGAGAAGTGCCAACCGAATTGTCTCACCTTTGTGTTGGCGAAGGTGCTAGAAAAGATTGTGAAAAGAGTCTACCCCAGTTGCTGAAGTTGAAGATCTCCTAACGCCGGCACACCACGGCTTTACGAAGGGCCGTTAGTACATCACCAACGTGCTGGTGACGCAGAAGGAACGGTTGCAAGCATTACATCGAGGGAAGTCATTGGATGTTATCTACATTGATTTCAGTAAACCTTTCGATAAAGTGAACCATGAGGTCCTGCTTCACAATCTGAGCATGTGTGGTGTTGCTGGTGCACCGCACCAGTGGATAAGTGACTTACGTATTAGAAAAAGATGGCTGGTTAAGTTGGATGATTACTAACGGAATGGTATCCGTCCACTAACGGCCTATCCCAAGGCACAGTACTGGGACCCATTTTATCCTTGATCCACATATATGAAGTACCACAGCTTCTTCGGTCACACTGCGCAATATTTGCGGATGACCTGAAGACTTTAAGGATTATTGATTCGCCCGGCGACTGTGACATCCTTCAGCAGAACCTCGACCGCCTATCCCGGTGGTCTGCAGCAGTTGACCTACCGGTTAAAACGGCCAAATCCTCGTTTATGAGCCTGGGGAGGGGTAGTAATGGGCTTGCGTACACCCTGGCCGGCAACACGCTGCATCCCACCAGTTCTGTAAAGCATATACGCGTACTCTCGTGCTGTGATCTGAAGTATGTCGACAACACAAACAGAACGTATGCAAACGGACTACGCCTGCTTTGAAGAGATTGCCACCCGTCTGTTCTTTTCCATAATAATAACGGTGTTTAAGTAGAGCTCACCTGCTTATTGTCCGATCTCAAAAGGTGAGGTGCAGAGTCTGGAACAAATCCAGCATATAGCTACCCAGCTCATCCCCAGTTTAAGTGGTATGTCGTACAAGGACCGATGAAGGAGACTAGGGCTTTATACCCTGTCATATCGTCGGTTTCTATTTGATCTCATTATGACGCACCGAATATTGCAACTGGGCTACTTCCCTATGCTGAAGCCGCTGCTGCAATTTTGCGCACCAATCAGCCCCACGCGGACACAGGTACAAACTAGTGGTACCGGATTTAAAGCACAACCCTCACCGTCTATGTTTCGAGCGTCGAGTGGTGAAATATTAGAACAAATTGCCGGAAATGTTAGTCGAAGCGAAATCTGTGTCGGAATTTAATACCTTGGTCGCCATTTTGCGGACTACTGGTATCAGGAGCGTATCGCACACTGAGAATATGTAGTGCAGATGCAATATGCTGCCACCGTTGCAGAACTCAGTCCTGCGGGGACAAGCGTTTATTCGGCAAAGATAGCTAGGCGAAAATTATAACACCTTTAGCAAACCAAACTCCTCGATATAAATTGCAACTTCAAGTCCATAACTAACGACCCTCCTGATTTGATGAGATTCCTTCTTTGCTTCAGTTACACAAGCGGTGATTCACTCACACAAATACCGTCCAATCCGAGTCTAGTAATCGAATCTCTCACGTCCGCCTTCCATTGGCTGTTTGGCTTGCACTGTTGGTCCATCTGCTCACTCTGACCTGATATTACCATCACATCCTCCTGTTTTTCGTGTTCTTATGCCGCCATATTTCTATCCACCTCGTACATCTTGCCGCTTTACGTCCTCTTCGCTGTATCTAGTACGGCCTTGGTCGTCTCACCCCAAGCCACCTGCCACTCCACATTGTTTTCTCTGGTGTCGTCTCATATGCACTCGATTTCTTCTGGACGCTTTCCCTCAAACCTTTATCTCGGATGAGTTGGCACCTGCACTCGCATTCACCACATCTTTTTCCACCGCTCTTGACTATCCCACGTTTAGCTCAGGCAGTACCCGTGTACCACGGTCATAATACCGTTTCTGAGTGGTCATTCGTCGTCTCATATTGTTCTGTTATCCTTGGTGCTGGGGCAAAACTGGGCGCAAAAGTGTGGCAGATGCCGGCATTAGCGTTCTAGTCCATTGGCTACATAGGTGCTGCATCGGACTGTTACCGATATTTGTTAAAAGGAGTGTTGCGATGCTCCATTAGCATGAGGTACAGGTCCTCACCAGTTGCTCGAGCCTTTGAGAATAGTCGCTTGGCCTGCTTCACTGCTGATTCCGCTTTTCCATTCAATGGTGATTTGGGCTAGTTTGTTGGTGCACGAATTCCCACTTGGTTGTGAACGTCTGGAACGCACTGATGGTTAAATTGGGCGCGTTGTCGGAGACCAGCTCCTCCAGTACACCCTGTCGCGCGAACTGAGATCTGAGCTTGTTGATTACTGCCTCTGTGGTCGTAGTGATGAGTAGATCGATTTCAACATACTCCCTATAGTAATCCAGCGTGAGTAAATAATCTTTCGAGTTATCACTGAATAAATCCACCGTCACCTGCCACGATCGATCAGAGACACCATGCAAAATCATTGGTTCCCTCGTCTACCGGATTTTTCTTGCGAACGGCACGCATAACATTTCGATACATGATTTTTATTTGACCCATCATTCCTGGCCAAAAGAGCAATTTTCTTGCTCAGTTAATGGTATAGTTGGCACCAAGCTGAGCGCGATGGACGTATTTAAGCATTTCTCGTCGGAGCGATGACGGAATCAGAATACGGCTTCCCTTGAACAGCAAACCATTATAGACAGAGATTTCATCCGGAAAATTGAAGTCGGGTGCTACTACCTTTGGCAGCTGCTTCTATGTTTCTGGCCGCCCACTTAGAATAATGCCTCGCAAAGCTGCAAGCGTTGCATCTTCCTCTGTGTGGTGCCTAATTTTTCTTAGGCGATCTTCTGTTACTGCCAGGTGCCGTACTAAGTTTACTGCTTCAACCTCCGCTGGATTATGCTCGGGTACCGGTAGATGAGATCTTGGCAGCGTATGCGCGAAGAACATATGTGCACCAGGCGTATACACAATATCCACGTAGTAATTTTGAAGACGGATAAGCATACGCTGAAGGCGACGAGGAACGACTTGCAGGGGTTTCCTGGCTATTGACAAGCGCTTTGTGGTCGGTATTCAACTTTGTCTTTCTTCCGAAAGCATATTCGTGGAAACGCTGCATGTCATAGACTACCGCAAGCATCTCTTTCTCAATCTATGCATAGCGCTGCTCGGTCACGGTGAGTGCTCGACTACGGAAATCCAAAGGTTTTTCACTTTGTAAGGGAACAGCACCTATTCTGTTTTTCCTATTACCATACTGTACCTCCAAAGGCGTGTTGTTTATGAGGTACTTAATATTTTCGTGTACGGTTTCCTGTTCCTCTTCCCCAGCTTAACTTTATTCATTTGTGAGTTAACTTCCTGATCTGCGTCATAATATCAGCGAGTTTTGGCAGAAAACGGATCAAGTAATTCACCATACCGTTAAAGCGATTAATTCCCTTCACATCATTAGAAGACGGTATCCTGTGAATTTCTTTAATTTTTTATCGATTGACCCTGACCCCTTGTGTTGTTAGCAAATACGCATGGAAAATCACGTCGTCTTTCGGAAGTTCAATATTTTTCACTTTAAGGCTTGATGTACTTTTGCACCAAACGATGTAAGAAACGGTGGAGATTCGCGTCATGCTCTTCTTCTATCGAGCCATAGATCAAAACTTCGTTTTCCATCCATGTTGCACCATCTAAATCGTCTACCGCTTGCGTCAATCGATTTTTGAAAATTTATTCAATACCTTCAAGCCAAACGGTAAACGCAGCCAACGGTAACGCCCGGACGATGTTGCAAAAGTAGTAAGGAAACTGGATTCATCATCTGAAAATACGTGCCAGAATGTCGAATCGAGGTCTATCTTCGTGAAATAATTAGCTTCAGCAAAACGCGGAAAAATGTCTCCTAGGGTAGGTAGCGCGTAATGCTCTCTACGCAAGGCCTCGTTCAAAGGTTTAGGGTCAATATACACAAGCAGTTCACCCAGTCGGTTGGCTAGTAGACTTTAATAATCACAACCTCTCTCACTAATTTGCTCATTTCAGCGGAGAACCGTCACGCAGTGCAAACGGAACGCACCTCGCTGGTAGCGCTGTTGGTCATAACAAAGGATCAAAGGACAAACGAGTGGTTCACGCAAACTTTCCCAAACTTGGGCTAAACACAGACGGATACTGGTCACTAATATAGGGTTCTCCCTGGCATAAATGCACTGACCGATCATGCTTGGAAACAACAAAACCGAGAGACTGAATCGAATCAATGCCGAGAATCGGTGTGAGCTCCTCCTACACGATCGCAAACTCCATTCGATGTGATGCTCCGTCTCTTGGGTTAACGACCTCAATGGTAGCTGTGCCCTTCGTATGAAGTTTGGAACCATTCCACATAACCAGGGAAACTTGATCGGATCGAATGCACACACCGAGACAGTGCTTCCTTGGTAGAATATTGACAGTAGCTCCCGTGTCCAACTGGGAATGTACGGTCTTGCCTCCAATCAAAAGACTTGCGTAGAAACAATTTTGCGACACCCTCCGAGAAACGTTACCGATTGAATATTCTGCATCTGCGAGGGACTTGTCACGAACGGCCGCACTCACATTGGTTGATTGGCAGCAACAAGCAAAGTGGTTCCTTGTTCCACATATTAAACATTTCCGTCCCCAAGTCGGACACTGGTCGCGGGTGCTTGGATATCGCGTGGCGTAAAACTTGCAGGTCTCCTGTCTGAGGGTAGTAGGCTTCACTGCTTTGCTTCCGGAAACGGCGCACAAATCTGCCTCTGCTGCGACCTTCATTTGTTAATATTGATGGGTGCTTGAGGACTCAATGTTGAAGATAGCAATGCACTGCTGGAGCGATTAGTTGCGTTGTCGCAAAAGCTGCATTGTTGTACTTTCATCATTGATACCTAGAACTATCCGAGCACGTACTAGCCTGTCGCCCAAACAGTTACAGAAATTTCAGGATCTGGCGAAAGTCTTCAATTCAGTGATGGACTGATTCGTTTGGGCCTCTGTTGTGCGAAAAGAAAAGATAGCGTTGGTAGGTCTCCTCGGTATGACCTTCACAAAATTCACTGAACTTTCCAAATACTGTTTGCAAAGTATTGAGATCTTCGCTTTTGTCCTTGTGCAAAGTCTCCAGAGCACGGCGCGCGTCATCCCCAACTGCGTGACGAAACATGGCAAGCGATAGGCTATCTGTTATTCGTCCAAACGCACTAAGGTGCAGAAATCCTCTCACTTGCCCTTCCATAGACGTCAATTACTCACGAAGTTCCGTTCATCCATGTTCAGTGGGGCAGATATCTGAATAAACGGTGGTGATGCAAACAGCATCCGCCCGCCGCCGGTGGGTTCGTCTTTGACTTCTCTGACACCATGTTGCAAAACTCAGTCCTGCAGGAACAAGCGTTTATTCGGCAAAGACAGCTAAGCGAAAAGTACATGTTAGGTAAGCCAAACTCCTCAATATATTTTACAGCTTCAAATCCATAACTAACGACTCTCCTGAGTGGATGAGATTCCTCCTTTGCTTCACGCCAATATCGTCCAATCCGGGTCCAGTAATCGAATCTCTCACGCCTGCCTCCCATTGGCTGTTTGGCTCGGTCGGTTGGTCTATCTGCTCAATTTGATCTGATACTACCATCACAGCCACCGCACAGGAATCAGCGACGTGATTCTGCGCATTGTCTGATCCACATACGATGGAGCACCATAGATGTTTATCTTATCGCTCTCTATTCTCAGTATTCAGTATTCTTTTCAGTATCCAGTATTCAGAACAAAGCGGAAAGTTTTTTTACAAAGAAGATAGGAATCAAACAAATATCTGGGAACGAAGGAGCGCGAGCAAGAAACTTGTTGGTGGCTAGCAACGATCAGACCATTGAATGTGCGTTTCATTGAATAGCGATTAAACTTCATGTACTGTATAAACTAACACCGTTTTTTTAAATAAACGATTTAGATTGCTGCGAATTCTTTGTTTTGTCATTCGGAGGGCTTCCTCGACAATGAGAGCAAACAGGTTTGAAACTTACCGTGGAGTACAATGTCTTCTGGCAGTCATCACCACATTCTCATCTACTAGGACGTGACCGTTTTACACAAGCCCACCATTATGTGCTTCGCAATGAGAAGCTACGTGTTCGCATAAGGCTGGGCCGTACTTTAGGCAGTCTATTAATCACTTTGGGATTAGAGCAAACAGCATCACAAGCGGTTGATGATGTTTTGTTCTTTTCTCGACTACCCGGTGTGTGTGCAATTATTTGGTTTGGTTTTACACATAGCTAAGATTGCTGTGGGAAGCATGGCACCATGAAGTTTAGTAAGCCAAAAGTGCACTTTTTAGTCCTGTTCATTATTATTGGCTTGGAATTTTTCGGGCAAGTAATATCGACTTTCATGTGATTGTTACTGAACCAATATGATTAATCTAAACTTCTTAGACAAGCTTTGCACCATTAGGCCATGAAGGATATGTTTGTTTGCTTAATGTTTGCTAGCGGAAGGCCAAATTTTCCCAAGGTATGAGTTTATTTGTCAGCTCTCTGTAATTTTTCTAATAAAATTAGCTTACAAGTAGTGCCGCATGATCTTTGAGGCATAAACGGGTATTAATCTTTACTAACTCGGGCAAAAGTTCGCTAATGAATACCACGCGATAAAGCTTGGCCTAGTTGTTCCCGTTTGAAATCGCCTGGCCGATACAAACTATTCAGCAATCAGAAGCCCATCTATTACCAATTGCGATTCCACCTTGAAAGATTTGCCGAGCAGTATTGGGACTTCGTTACAGTACACATTGAATTACCTATTAAGTAAGCTTGATTGCAAAGCAGCTTTGGATTAATCTACTCAAACGGGATGAAAGTAAGTTGTGATCCCAGAGGGATTCTTAGAGTGGGGTAAACACTAACAGTCGAGCTACCATCTAAATCATACAACTCCGATTATTATTCAGAACAGTAAAATCAGGATACTATAGTAGTGATATGACTCTGTCGTCTCGCTGTATGTTGTTTCCCTGCAATGAGTGGAGGAGCTTCTGTCTAACGTTGGCAGTTTGAAATGCTCGTGATTTCATTGTTTGTCAATACTATAGACATCTTCCTTAGTGCAGCAGTGCCACTAGTGTAGCTTCCTGAAACACCAGGGATGGCTGTACCTTTCGCGGTCAACTTTCTTAGGACCGAAGCTAGCGACGGTTATGGTAAAAAATCTGATGCCCTGATGAAGAGCCAGTCGCATGTACAATATTATAAGCAATTTCTTTGAGTGTTAAATACGTCACGAAATGGACAGCCACAGTGTACCCACCTGCTTGCTACTTCAAACAGTCGTTGTTAATTGATCTATGCTGTCGAATATATGTAAGTACTGACTACTCAAATGGAAAGCAACGGCTTCCGCAATAGTTGCCTGCAACGAGGCAGTTCTATCAACCTACGATATCTGTGTGTTTGTAGTCATTAGTTCGAAACCTTTCTTCACAAGAGTGGGATGTCCGTTTACCCTATACAAATGGGTGAACATTACTTCCTGCTTCGCTTATACAACACCCTTGTTGACGCATGAGCAAATTTATGTGCAACAGATTGACAAAATGTACAGGAGGCATTTCTATGAAATCATACTTGGATGGATCGTGCTACATCCTAGTTAGCTTGGAAGTTGTACCGTTCTACCATCAGCTCCATGGCTCAGTCACCTGAATTAAGGGCTAGTGACGCGAGCAGTTAGTGGTCATGGTTTCGGCTCCTAAGGGAGAGGAGCCATAGGGAGCCCTAGTATGGCGAAACTGCCTTCTGGCGCTATTCCGGTTTACTTATCAGACTACCTGGCTTTTCTGATGCTGAGGTGAATTCAATAGCACATTTATGACTTTGTATGCCATTGTTGTCTGTGTTTGTCCATCTTGTTGGTGGTCCGAAATTTAGCGTACCGCCGGATTGACTAAAGTCGTCTGTCATTGTACTCGCCAACGCAAGAAATGGAATTCATTTGACAATGTCGACTAGATACAAACATGTTTACTAGACCACAGGCGCAGTGTAGGTCAAGACGAAGGCACGCGGTTTCGGCTAAGGATGCTTGAAGTGTTGGCTACGCAGGAGTCCCGCTGAGGTAAGTCGTCCCATATGAAATGGAATAGAGTAGGTTGAACTATTATTAAATAAACTTATGTTTCAGTAAACACGTTAACACCAAATCACGGCAGGATTTAATTTCGCACAAATTTTTGCGAATGCGTACTACCGAACGCGTGCATATTTGCAGCATTATGAAGAGTTAATCCAGTTGAGATAGAAAATTCACCAGTACACAACCACAGACACACACGTACACACGTGCATATCAATTCACCATCTGTCTACTGGCTTACTATTAGGGTAGAGTCATCGTGACGAAAGCGTCCCACCGCACAGACAGACTAGTGTCAAGCTGTTTGATCACAACCGCTTCAGCCTATCGCAACACATGAGTAGTACAGTATAACTTCCGTAATTTAACCACCCAAAGGACTGGACCTATGTGGTCAACATAGTGAGGTGGTCCACA
Organism: Dicrocoelium dendriticum; assembly: GCA_944474145.2. Taxonomy (NCBI): domain Eukaryota; kingdom Metazoa; phylum Platyhelminthes; class Trematoda; order Plagiorchiida; family Dicrocoeliidae; genus Dicrocoelium; species Dicrocoelium dendriticum. Next base: position 75,009,533 of record OX104060.1, on the reverse strand, counting down.
TACGGTAGTTCTATGCCGAACCTTAGCGTAAACTATTTTCCCGCCATGAGTAGTATAGTATGAAAACTATTTCCACATAAACCCGTGTCGATCACAAAAGAGGAGGTCTCAAGTAATGGCAAACGCAGTTCAATCATACACTGCTACAATAAGTCAAAAGTCAGTGTGCATTGTGCAAGTTAAATCACTGTTTTTAAAGAAGTGAATCATTATCTGTTTCGGTCTCGTAGCCCAACGATAACGGAAACAGCGCTCTCAGCACAAGCTAAATTACTCGGTACGCTTGGTGATATTTCCAGGCGAATGAGTTCATTTGCGTTAAACGATGCCCGACAGCAGGCTCTTTTGGGGTTTTTGTGGTTCCCATGCCATATTCACTTAATTCTTCCTCAATAACAGGTGATTCTTGTTTGTTCACGTAGGGGCGTAACGCATTTAGTATATATTTGAAAATAGCATCTGGGTCTGTTTCAGTGCAGATTGCTGTCCTCATTCACTTCAACGAAATCGTGAACTTCTATTCCCTTCTATTCCCTCTGTAATGGAAGATGGTATGTATTTTAAAACAACCTCGTCCTGCTCGAGAGTTTGAAGGTATACAGCATTCTTGAAGCACTTCTGTGTTGTTTCTGGTTGAATTTTGTGCCAAGCGGAAGTTATCCAAAACACAGCATCCAACTCGTTAACTGAAGCAGTAGATGAAATTCTTGTCGCATGCAGATTACTGGGATTCATTTTTGCTGCCACCCATTGCATCAGCTAGGCTCGGTAAAGGGTTTTGAATATTTTGATGATTCCTTTGTCAAGATGTTGAATTTTCGAAGACATATTCGGAGGCAGAACTTTTAGTGTAAGGGTTGTGCGATTATGGACCTCGAATGACTGGGACAACTATCCATTTTCAGTAGAATGCATTGTTTCTTCTTCATCATTTCTGGACGCTTTTTCTGATCCATTCGGCAAATATGGCGGCAGGTAACTCTGCACATTTGCAAATCTCCAAATTACTGAGAGTTCTCAGGACTCGGATTTTGGAACACACGAAGTCCAGCTGAGTAGCCAATGTCTAAATTCTACAGCTTCTCTTCACCTGAGCTGCTGTACAGCATAACCGTAAACATTCTTTGGAATGCATTCCGCCCTTACATTTGTCACGCTTTATGACGAGGTTACTGCCAGGTATCGCTTTGTAAAGGGACCGCACTCGTGAGGGTTAAACGTGTCAACGTAACTGAAACCCTTACTAACGTCGTAAAATTTTTCGGTGGATTATTGAACAAGCTTGTCAGAAACATCATTAGCGTTAGTGGTTGCTGAAATTAGCCAGTTTGCTTTGGAAATCTGTTCCTTTCCAGGTTTGATTTGGTAATTTTATCAGCAGAAGTCATATCTGAATACCTTGTTTGACTAGAACATTTGTGAATCACGTTTCAAATTCATCACTCTGAGATATTATCTGGTAAATCGTGCAAGGACAGGACACAGTCTGAGTACAGTTTTGATAATAGTTTTGTTCTGATATCCTAATATGAAGACGTTAGCCAGGTACTAACTACAATGCATTAAATTGATCGTCCGACATTTGTTATCTTGGAACATTTTACATTCCATCACTTTTCAACAACGTCTTTCAAACGTTTGGATGTGGCATCAGCTGCACTGTCGCCTTTGAAGGGAAAACCTAAAATAAGTTCTTTCCTGAACACTCATCCTCTGCATTTTGCGCCCTTTCAAATGTTTGAGGATGAATTTATCCGGATGCCCATGTGATCGTTGAGCGTCAGTGATTCACTGCAATTTCTCGGTTATGATGTCCGGTGTGCAAATTCTGCCTGCCCAGAAGACAAAAGGGTGGACTAGATTCCGATTGTGCTGTAGGGGTATCGCATTACAGAAATTAGTGTGCTGTCCAGTCCAATTGTGTTTTCTACACAACTTTCCACTGCACGATCTATTGGTGTTTCCGGTAATATCAAAATCCAGGAACGGTAGTCGGTTTCCGGACTTGTGCTCATTGATGTATCGTGGATACTGGTGAGCCCTGTTAAAAGCTGTAAAAACTTCACAGACTGCGCTTTCGATTTGCAGAGTATAAATATGTCATCCACAAGGACCTACAAAGAACATGGCTGTAAAATAAATGGATGCAACTGCACTCACTACCGTGACCGTTGTCCAGTAATGATAGCTGGATACGATGCCTTCACATCCCTGAAAAGTACACATATACCTGAAAAATTCAGACACAAGAAACTGACCTTTTGCTCACCTAGACACTCACAGAGACGGCTCTTCGTGAATCTCCTATCCTCGATTGGCCTCAGCCATTATGGCGGCCCTGACCAAGGTATCTGATCAACTAATAGAAAACGGAAGTCATTTGAGTGCAGATAACCGAGTGTGAAAACAGTCTGCAATCTGTTGTGCCAGTTGTACATTGGTGTACAAACGGATTTTTGACAGTGTTCCAGGACGTGGTGGGTTTTCGCCTGGCAAGCGTTCTCGCTATAAAAAGCCACAAATATCCGTTTAACAACACTGCGACGTGGCGGATCTGACTCGCCAGTGAATAAAGTCACTGCCCACAACTACACACTGACAAGTCGACTAGAATCACAATTCACTATTTTCCTGACACGTTGAAGAATAAGATACTACCTACCTACATGTATCCTTTTCACTACATATACAGTGCCCTGGCTGTTTCCACTGCGCACGCTAGAACCCATCGTATCGTTATTCCTTGAAGACTTTATTCCTCATGATTTCTTTTACAATTTCTGCAGCCTGTACATTTTTCGGTTTACTGCCGATTACATACATAGCAACGTGTTTGTGGCTAAACATAATTGCATGTAAATGTTGATCATGCCTGGTTTGGTGTGTATCGACAAGTTCGAGAATAAACTATTTATTTAGTTATTTAGTTATTAATGAGCTATGATCCAATTTTGCCACAAATACATCTGTTAGAATGGGTCCTAATGGTGATCCCATAGAAACTCCATCAATTCGCTGAGACATCCCGTTGAAGATGAAGTGCAGGTTTAAGGTACATCTGAGTAACGAATCCTTCAGAAGGCTTTCCGGAAGATTTATAGGTACATTCAGTTGCCGTATCAGTTCGCAAGCACAATCTACTGATTCCACTAACGGAACATACGTATAAACAATGAGCGTCAACTGATGACATTCATTGGTTGTTAGGGTTCACTCTCTTTTGCATCTCAATGAACTCGAAAGTGTCTTACACGCAATAACTGCAAGTGGTTTAACACAGTAGCTGCAAATTCTCAATCATCTATTGAGATACCAAACATGTTCAAGATGGGATGCAGTAGATCTCATTCCTTGTGATCTTTATGAAAACCATACAACTGCGGTAGGTGTCCGCCTGAAAGTCTCAATAATTTGCCCTTCCAGAGCAATTCCATATTAGCAAGCTGTAATTCGTTCAAAATACCTAGCTAATATGGCTCTAAAGTGATATATGCATAAACTAGTGATGCACCAGTGAGCGGCGTTTCCTATAAAACGTGTTTTGATGCAGCTGACCAACGGAAATTTAGGGTGAAAAGGTGTGAGATAAGCAGAAACACAATAGGGAGCAGGGATGAATGTTTTTCATGCGTGATCACTCACATCAACCTTCCGACCATGTGGGGTCATCAACAATACGGTAGTACGTACGGTGACAACAGTAACAAACATGAGGTGACTCACTCCAGTGTTCAAAAATTAGGAGGCACGGACAACACGACATGCATTGTCAAAGTTGTATAACAGCCTCTCGTGTTCCGTACGCTTTATCAAACAAAACCGGGTAGAGTCAGCTGGCCGGATAAAATGACGTCGCTGGACAGATCCGGCCAGCGAACCGCAGATTGTTGACCTCTGGTCTACAGACGATGAAGGAACTCTGCCGATTGAGTGACGAACAAAATATGAGACGAAGATTAACCCCCCGCGAGCGCACTCCGACCTGAAAGAGAGTTGAAAGACAGGCCATTCACCGGGCTCTTCACTCACTCAGTAGAACTCTATACAAGGACACAATCTGAGTTGTTGCACAAATTTCGTCGGGAAGAATTTGTTCACAGAACCCCGCTGCCTCGTGGTTTGTAAGTCCTGTGGTCGCATTGCAAGTGCAACGCGGGGTAGCTGTTTGACCGCCCAAGCTCATATTGGAATCCGTGCCGAGGTTGCGTACACTTGCGGAATCAACTGGCATTCCCGTAACACTGACATTGGCTATTTGTGGTTGTCTAATGCATGGTATGTGTTTTATTTTACCTACCATACTCAAATCAATCCAAGTTGATTGCAACAAACTGGAAAGTCAAAAACAACTAACAATAACAAGTGTGGTGCTGATTACATAGACGGTTCATCCACTCCGCGTATTTGTGAGAGTAACGGCGTATTTCTCAGTAGAGAACAATAAATTTGCTGTAACACACACGCGGTCGTTTAAAGTTTTCTAAATGTAACACATTTGATCCCAAGAAACCATTTTACACCTTATTTTGCATAAAATTGTGGCTTTGATAAAAAGGAAGAACTTGTCTCTTGTGTTTGGTAACTAACTATAGGTTTGATAAAATCGGTTGAATGTGTTCAAGTATCTTCACTTTCTGCACCCTGTTCTGTTCCATCGCAGACACATATTTGAACGTGAAGAATTCCTTGGTGGAGTGGTTCTCATATTGCACATCATGTACGTGATGACCACAGACTACGGTAAATACAACTGTTCAGTGCAGAATGGGTACGGTTCCGACTGGAAGCTGATTGAGCTACGTCCTCAAGGTGAGTCAGAGCATACGGTGTTTGAATCAAGATATAGATTAACAAAACTAGAATTTTAATCGCGTTGTTTACTGTGGGTCTAAACATAGTGCGGAGATCTATCTGCTTATGACGTTTGACCACAAAACCAGGATTTCGATTGACTCTCCTGAAAGATATGCAATAGTGAAAGGTTCATTAGCATTCTCAGCATTGTAAAGCAATATAGGCTCCTTTTTAATTTCTAAAGGTTGCGTGCATTGTTTCGTAATTGTGGCATCCCCAGGGCCTCTTTTATCAGTAAACCGATTGCACTCTATCCAAAGGACATTTGACACCGTTCTCTGCGCTCAAGATACATCTTTAAACTTACTGATAGTCTGGATAGTCCATTGTGGCTGCAGACGTCATATTTATGTCAAGCAATATGCACAAGATAGCTTCGTATATGAGATAGATACAGCATACTCCGTGGACAGCATAAAATATTTGCTGCTATCGTTGTAGAAACCATGATGGACTAAAGGATAATTCTAAATATGGTTTAGGTTACAGTTTTGCCAAAGAAGACGTTATGTACTGATCCGCAGCGCTCTTTGTAATGAATATGCATATATTCAACAAGAAGGAAAGTCAATACAAGCTACGGACAGATTGTTCCTACTTATGTTTTACTGAGAATAACTAAGTTAACTTCATTTTTAATAAGGGCCGGAGCATTTAAAAACATTGGTAGTGCAAATTTGTCAATCTGTAACTATGTTCTGGGCAACAATATATCTGGAGTGTTCCAATCCCTATTAATCAGTCAGCCAAAGTAGGATGTTTACTGAGTTGTCGTTATTCCGAAAATAAAAATATACAAAGTTGTATGCACGAATTTTGCCACAGTCTTGCAACACTGTACTACAACACCCTTCCGGTGGATTTCCGTAGCTTGCATACAGAAAGAATTAGTGATATATAGAAACCGCAGTATGCAGTAGATGATGCTTAACGTGATGCTTAAACGGATGAGCAAATTTGCAGTGTTTAAAATGGGAAATGTTTAGTGTGTTGAAAATGTGGTACCATAAAATGATCACTCGTCGGATTTAATAACACATTCGTAAATAATGCCCATAGGAATGTATGAAAACACGCTTGTACAGATACACTTTTTCGGTAACTATCATCAGGCAAATACGTATAGAACGATAACTGGGATAGGCATAAGCTAATGAAAGCTGCGACGAAAGTAGGAGGGAATCTGATTTTATTCGGAAGGAAGTTAAATTCATCGGGCCAGTGTTGTCAACGCAGCCTGACCTTATTTGACCCCACTTGACACAGTACGCTGACCACTCCGCGAAGCAAATCGGGTCAGCAGAGAAGTGATGCCACCTTTTGTCTCATCCATGTCCCATGTGGATGGATCCTTATCACGGCCACGGCAGCGTGAGAGATTGCAGTATCATACTCCGCTTTCAAAGCTTCGGTTGCGTTAATTGATCGCTATCGATTCCGTAATCTTAAGGAGACGTCTCTTAATCCCGTTAGGATATGGTTTTGACACGGTGTAGAAAACGTCGAAAGCATCATTAGTCAGAATTTCATGTCCACTTTGTAACAGATGTTCAAGGATGGAACTTCCGATGGTTCCCTCAGTGTCCTTTCGTAGAGATCCGGGACAGTGCTCAGCTATCCTTGTTAACAGAAGCCTGATTTTATGTCCGAAGCACTTAGTACCACAGGTGCAAGTCAATTGATATACCACGTACGACTCAGACTTGGTCGGTAATCTATCTTTAAGGCGCTGAGTAATAAATAGAGTGGTCACAGCAAGTACGTGTGGATTAGCGGCTGGGTAATTTCTTATCACTGCTGCGGAATGTCTTCTGTTCAGTAGATGGAAAGCGATGTCACCCGTAAGCGGGACCGTGAGAAACACATGCTTTTTTGTATTGTGATGACTGGTGCACTGCGTTCACGAACAACAGCGTGTTTTTTGATAAGTGGGGATAAACGTTTGACAGCAGCGTTTTAAATACGTGTTATATCTCGTCTGCTAGCCTCACCGGGCTGCAGATTTTGGACGCTTAGTAATACATGTAGCGGACGGTTACGTTTATACGGAGGCACAAAACTCTGGAGGTGCGTGTATTGTCCAACCCTACAATCATTCCGGAAGACCCTCCTCTCGAAAGCCGTCTTCCCGTCTCACCAGTAGTATGTCTAGGAAGGACAGTTTTCCTTATTTTTCGATTTCGTTGATGAGCATCACGCTGCTTCATGAACGAAGTGATCTTGTCATCACAGTACCAAAGTGGATTTGTTTCTCAGGGTTCCGTTTAGTGATGACATCGTTTGCCATCTACTGAACAGAAGACATTCCGCCGCAATAATAAGAATATACCCAGCCGCTAATTCACACGTTCTTGCTGAGACCACTCTACTTATTGCTCACCGCGTTAAAGACAGATTAACGACCAAGTCTGAATCCTACGTGGTAAATCAATTTAATTACACCTGTAATGCCTCGGACATAAGGTCAAGCTTCTGTTAACAAGGATAGCTGAGCACTGTCCCGGATCTCTACGAATAGACACTGCCAGAACTATCAGAACTTCCATCCATGAACATCTGTTTCAAAGTGGACACGAAATGCTGACTAATGATGCTGTCAACATTTTCCACACGGTGTCAAAACCATACCCTAACGGGAGTAAGAGACGTCACCTTAAGATTGCGGAATCGATAGCGATCAATAAACGTAACCGGAGCTTTGAAAGCAGAGTATGATACTGCAATCTCACGCTGCCGTGGCTGTGATAAGGATCCATCCGCATAGGATATTGATGAGTCCTAAGGTGGCATCACTTCTCTGCTGACCCAATTTGCTTCGCGAAGTGGTTAGCAAACTGTGTCAAGTGAGGTCAAATAAGGTCAGCCTTCATTGACAACACTAGCCCGAACAATTTAACTTCCTTCCGAATAAAATCAGATTCCCTCCTATTTCGTCTCAGCTTTCATCAGCTTATGGGTATCCGTTTTTCTTGTAAACGCATTTGTCTGATTTGAATGTAACGATTACTTCGAGCCACATATTACAATGGAATATTTATTCACCAAACCTCTTAGCCCGGGCTGGGCAAACTTTCACCTCTTCTAGAGGCTATCAAATTTCACTTTTTCATACTTGACATCGGCTAAATCATTATTAGTCGAAGTGCTGGGTAGAGTTCAGTGCAAGTATGTATGGTTTTTCATAAGTTAATTTTGTCCCCACATTTAATAAATTCAACTACAGGAAAAAGGTTGCCACCATGATCACAAACTTACCCCGAGGCTATTTGTTGAAAAGGTAGTTACATTCCAATTAAATTGCGAATGGATATTTTGCTGTTAATTATCTTTTCTGCTCGATAACTACATCCAAGCAAATAATACATATTTTGAGCTGTCTGTACACTATTTTTCATTAACTTTCAATATTAAAATGAAAACTTTCCGTTATGTATACCTGAAGTATTTAATTCAACGGCCGAATGCCTGAATTTCAAAGCTATGTCAACTGTATCTAACATTGAAACTGACCGACAGAATCTCATGTCTATCATTTTTACTGCAGTGGTCTTACTTGTTTGAAAGTTAAGGCCAGTTATCCGCTAGTTTAACGCAAACTAAGTCGCCAATACCCAAAACAAATTGTCGAGGTGCGTTGTACTATCTTAGAATATCAATCCTCACGATAAATTTAGTGGTAAGAAAACGGGTACTAACTTTCTACTCAGTGATTGGAGAAGACAGCTGCTGTGATATAAGTTCAACCAGTTTAATCAGTATCGATCTAATGGAATTTAACACAATCTGTCACGATTTCTTCGTTAGATATATGGGGAATAATATTAGGTAGGATAGGCATATGAGATAACTGGCACATAACAGCTTATAAAGGTTTCACTAATGTAATCGCGCTGGCCCATGGCTAACCCTAGAGCACGCCGGCGGTTGAGAATTCCGATGCAGATGTGGTGCACAGAAATTTGTTTACGATTGCATAATCGATTAGTATTTACGCCATCAATCAGTATACGACGTGTGTGTGCATCTGTAAAGGATAATGTTATGCGGCACGTTGAAACAACTTTCAGCCAGGGTGATCGAATTTCGCTTACTTATTAGTGAATAGTAAATATGTCTACTCGGGATGACAACGCATTCGGTGCCCTAATTGTGCAAGTTCAGATTCGGATCACAAATACACAGTTATTACTTAAACCATGTTCTACAAAGAAACGAGCCTCGGTTAGACCTACCACAGGGAGCGTGTGCGAAATAGACCTTTCCGTTTTGGCTCATTCCTAGAAATGATCTACACTATCGGCGTGGTCTTCGGTTGATTATTCTGGCAAAAATAGCCGAAGATAGGACTGGAACACAAGACCCAGCGGTTGAAGATTTCCGCATTGACCACAAACCCATTGAGATCAAACAGTAACCTTATGTAGAGCAGCTAAAACGCTGATTTTTAGTTTTGAAAAAGGCGCATTGTGTGATAGGGGAAAATGAAAGCCTTTCACTCCGGGTATTGATTGGTTGAAACAAAGTTAAGTAAAGGAATTTCTTAGTCGGTCGAAAGTAGTGTTCAGGTAGACAACCAACTGACCGACTGGTATCCCTCGGCCAGTAGTGTGCCCCAAGTCTCTGTACTTGTGATCAATCTGTTGTTGACCCAAATAAACGACGTGCCTCGGCTTCCTCGTCCGCCTTGCGCGTTGTTGCAGGTTTTTTGACGGTATGGAAGCAGCACACTCAATGACTGACGTATTTCAACGGGACCGTGAGCGCATATCCATCTGGTCTGCAGAGGTCAACCTTCCGATAAACCCGGTCGGGTCGCTATTCATGAACACAGTGGAACCTACACTGTGGCCGATCAATCGTTCCATCCAGGGACTTTCGTGAGAGATCTTGGTGTACTATCACGCTGCAACTTAGTCTATGGACAACACAAACCGGCTTTAACAAAACTGACTTTATGTGCTTTGGGCACTCAAGCGCGGATTCAGCAATTGGTCCGAAGAGATTGCCCCTTCGTCTCAGTCATGCGACCTATGCTAAAGTACGCCTCACCCGCACACTCTCATATCACCCCGGGGAGAGGTAGGAAAGATTGAGCGGGTACAGCATGTGGCCACAAGACTTATCCCAATTTACGAGGTGTGCTGTACGAAGCCCGTTGGAACAGACCAGGGCTCTATACCCTGTCATATCGTGGACTGAGCGTTAACCTTATCACGACGCATCGGATATTACACCTTTGTGATTACCTCGTGTTGCCGCCGCTTCTCTATGCGCATACCAAGTAGAACGCGAAGACACGGGCACATGCATGCAGTACCGGATTTGAAGTGGGTCGCTCACCAACTGAGTTCCGAACGGAGAATTGTGAATATATGGAACAACTGGCTCCCGCACGAAGTAGAGGCAAAGTCCGGGTCGGAATTCAAAATATTCCTGGACAAACACCGCCGATATGAAATATCACGAGTGCTCTCCAACGTAACAGGTATTTGTACCTGAAGGATTTTAGATAGCAACTACACAGACTTCTTGCTGCATCCATCTATTATTCAGTATTCAACAAGTTTTCAACCTATCACCCTAATGATATACAGTCTGATAGATACAATTGGTTGCCGCATGAAATATTGTTAACAGATAAAGAAAATCGATACTAAAGGCTGCTGTCAGGTACAATATGCTTCTCAGTGTGTGGTATACACACAAAACCGTCCTCTGTCAAACGTAATTTGTAAAAGCTGGAGGATTGAGATTTTAGTCAAACAGTTGTATATAAGCACTTGAGGATGAAAGAAATTTAGACCAAGACCCAATAACTAAATTTATTTCGGAAGCACGTTTGTAGTACGATGATGTCCTTATTCTAACATTCATCTCCGACTTGGGCAATTTAGGGGTAAACTTATCCAAGTCGGTCGTTGAACCCTAGACACTTATGCTGGAGTGACTTTTAGCCGATAAATGCAGGTGCAAAGTTACGTCTGCGAGGTCTGAATCTAGATTAGATGCATTGTGTTTGCAGTATCGATATTCACCATTCATCGGGCTACGGTTCGGCTTCAATTCACTGCGTCTGATTAGAAGATACTGATGAAAACAGAGAATACTAGATGGCTTATTAGAAAATAACATCCGGTGGGAATGTGCACGTGAACTGTTAGATTACATTGCTAAAAGTTATTAAATGAGCACTTTAGTTCCACTTTGCAAAAAGTTTTAAAATTGCAAATGCAAAGTATCCTAATTTTAACATCATTCTCCCCATACTCTTAGAAGATATCCCCCTACAATTTATCATCGGGGCCGCGGTTGCCATTGGAATTCTTTTGATCGCGGGAATTGCCATTCTCTGTGTCTGCAGACGGCGGGTGTGCAATCGCAAATATCGAAAAGGTAGGTGTAAGCAATGGGTTCCATGTTTGCTCAGATTTTCGTCTCGATGGCCAAAATACACTTCTGGCAGGTGTTATTTTAACAAGCCTATTAAAGATAAGTAAATGGTGAAAACACCCTTCATAATCTATTCCTGACGCAGTATGACAAATGTTATGTGGTCGCTTAGTTTCAAAACTTTCTTGCTTACCTAAATTGCGTTTTCGTAAACTGAGCAGAAATCATTTGCCAGGTTGTAGTACATTAATAAATAAATCAATAAGGGTATATTACTAGACTTTTGCTAGAAGTTGTTACTGCAAGATCATTCGGTAGGCTAAGTGAACATTTTGTTGAATATTCATAATCCCTGTGGTTCAACGCTAATCGTCCTATGCAAATTATGACAGCACACCGTTGGGTTTGCAAGAAAATTTCATAGCCTGTGATAAAGTTCCGAAATTGTAAAAATGTAAGCATGCGGACGATAATAAGAACAATATCCACTGCCTCTCGAACTAGGCTTTCTTTACTTAAATATACTGTTTCAGTTATATGACATTAAGGTTTAATAAACCCAATTCCACTCCGCATTCAGCTAACAGCTCTCGGAATCAAATGTGTAACTCGGTGAGGTGTACTCAGCCTCCGCCTCACGATTACGGTGTGATGAACTCAGAGTTCAAAGCTCCCTGCTCAAACTCAGAGGAAACGTGCCGACCCAACTTTTACCCTTGGTTCTCTAGCAATTCTCAACCACAGGCTTCATATCTAAGATGCGGCAATGAAATGGAAGACCGAGTGAGTGAATGCTTGCCATTTTCCTCCCTTGTTTTGGTTGCCTCACACTTACTTAGATTAGACACACCTCGACAGCGCAACTTCAAACATTTAGTTAGTTACTACATGTTGTGTCGCAGCTGACGCCTTCACCCCATGACCGCAAGAAGAAGTCCAAGACGAGCCAGAAGGAGACTTGTATACATGAAATCACAGTTGCTTACATAGTTTGAAGGCAAAATGAAGGGAAGCTACTGAAGTACACTTGAGCCAACCAACTGAAGGAAAAACGTCAAATGCAACGGCGAATAAGCAACCGTGTACTCAAGAGCGAATCGCGTAGGTCCTTAAAAATAGCATCATTGAACTCTGTGTAAAGCGAACGTCCAGGCACTGGCCAATCAGAATGACGAAATGAAAAGTTTAAACAAAAGTCACGAAACAACCGAGAATAAGGAATGCAGACCCGAAAGTTGAAAACTAGTACAATAATTATGTGACAACTAAATAATCCTTTTACATAACCAAGAAGAACAGTGACGAGAAAAAAACCAATGGAATATGTTCTTGCAAATGGCGCTGCTGAGAAGGACATGACGATGAGCGTCCATTAACAATGACGTGGATGTACCAGTCGGGCTAAGCCAGTAGAGCGTTTAAACAACAGTCAAGAAATAGAAAATAGGAAGAGTAAAGAATAGCTATCAAGCTCGTTCACAATAAATGAATGTCTAGTAGCTGTTCTCCTAATACTATTGACATAACATGAAACGGATTTTAAAATGGGCAAAGTTGGGCCAAAATAGCTACAATTAGTGTCAGAAGACTTTGGTTATTTTTGTGATGCAGGCATGTCAGATCGGTTAAACGTATGAATAATAGTTGGTTTGGGGTTTTATCTAAGTTGATTTTGCAATCTTACAGTAGTATACTAAGCTTATTCCAAGATATTCAAACTCACAGACTTGTTTTTTGATTCTTCTGTCTACATATTTCGTTGCACCAGAAATGTGAACTCAATTTCCCAAGACAGTTCTTTTGAGTACAAACTTACGAAGCCCATCCCTGTGAAACCTGGATTGAATTGTTACAAAACTAATCAAGGAATGGTATAGGATTTTCTATAAAAATTCTATTTCAGTTAATTTGAGTAGACCTATTTCTGGTAATCAATCGTCTGGTTACTTTATAGCGCTCACCGAGAAGTGGTGCCAAAACGAATACAGACAACTGCACATTGGAAGATTTCAACGTAGATGCCTACAACAACTCGTAAGTGAACATGTCAATTTCGTTTAATTCGGTTTTCCATGTAAGGGAAATGAATCACTGTGTGTCGTACTTTGGACTGTTTTATCGTAAGATGAGATACAACGAAGCCGTCGGTCAGCGGCCCTTTCTAATCGCTCATCAATATATACTACTTTTGAAAAGTCAAGCCGACTACAGAACGGCCATAAACTTTGCCCTGACCAATCACGACTGTAGATTTCCTGGACTGTGTGAAACAAAAAATCAAATTGGACTGAAATATGATAACAACTTAATATCTGTATGATGCAAATAGAAATTGAGTGTTGCCCGCCCGAAAACACTGCACTACTATGACGCGTTTCGATGTTATTACATCTCATCTGATAGAGTTAGCAAGCATCGAACCCGGGACCATCGGGATGTTAGTTGTGACCGCTACCCATAAGCCACCGGGTCACAGGCAACGCCTGGCACAACGGTGTAATGAACGATGTTGAGGGTCCGTTTGAAGTATACGTTGTGTGGATGGACTGCGACTCGCAAATTCAATGCTGACGGCGATTCCCATTGAAGTGAACCTTGGTCTTTCGATCACGAGAACCGTAGCTGATGCAAAAGAGTTAGCAGGCATCGAACCCGAGACCATCGGGATGTTAGTTGTGACCGCTAGCCGTATGCCACCCGGTCACGGGCAACGTAGTTTCTGTTTAATCGCAAGCAGGAATGGAAGATAAAAGTAGGCTTTTAGTTAAACTTGGACCTGGCGATTTCCAATAAAAGATAGCACCATTTTATTTTTACCTGTCGAGACATATGCAGTTTTCGGCCTAAAAGGACATATCTGTTGCGGCTTCAAATCATTTCCAATTGGCGCGATTCGTTAACGAGTCTTTACGCGTTCTTGTGTGTATTTTCAACTGGTTTTTAGGCCGTATGCGAACGGACACTTACATCTACCTATGATATCCATTTATATTTGCTGACAAGAATATTCCGTTAAACTCAGTCAATTATTCGACCAGAATTTCCATTGACCACGAAACAGTTATCACAAGTAGTGGGAGTTGTACTAACAAAATAAATCTTATTTTCTTAACTGATTCCGGGCTCTTTGAGTTTATCCAGAATTTATCACCAAATTTCATCATGAAACATTTCGTTCTATTTAACTATCCGCCGCTTTTATCCCTCTACTATTTAGTTCTCTTCCCGCTGGACTAACGACCACATATTATCCAAACATATCGTCCTGTCAAATGATTCAACCACTAAGCAACGGGGGAGGAGGTTATTTATCGGCCATTGATTCCCGCCTATTGACTACTGCACATTCACCATACTTCTCTGGCTGTCCGACCGTGTTCACCGGAGCAGACATGGTACCTGGATCGTTGCATTCTCGTCCGGATTTTCTACCCGAGACAATCAGTTTGCAGCCTTACGGCAAGTGTGACGTTATCAGCGGTAGCTGTTTGTATACAACTGACAGCGGACAACTCGTTGCCACAGTGCCTCAGATAACCACACTAGATTTGACTAATGGCATTCCTGCACGACTGACGTCACACAGCGTGTATTCGGGTGACGGAGGCAGTGGTAGAAGCTCCCTGGAACACAATCATTTATCTGCATCGATTCCCAGCAAATGCGAAGTTATAGACAATACTTCATCGCCCAAATACGTAGATCTGCAGCGACCAGTTACTCCGAGTGAACCGACCCACTTAGGCGTGCATGGAATCGCGTACGTAATCGATGGTCACACGACAAATGTGTAAATTTGCTAAAACGTGTGTCAATGGTATTTTCGGACCCCGTACTTTCACGTCTTCCTTTACATGTGAGCCGGTTCGAGTCCTCCTTGAACGATTTGACACATAGTACATTTTCGAAGTGCCTTAAAGGTGTCCTGCCTCCATTATTTGATGTACACAATGCAGATGCATACCGCCACAAGATTACCAGTCTTCCATGGTGTCTGTTTCTTTTGTATTAAGTTTTATTTTGAACTCACGTAGCAGCACATGTGCCAAGCTGCGCTCAATTCTGAGCAGAAATGTATTTTGCTCATTTTTCTCAAGCATTCTGTATGGAACCGTTATGGGCCAATGGATGCGCAACATTTAATGATTCACTGCCTATGGCCTTGTAATATGATGGAGAAAACCTTATTGTGTAGATAAATTTTGCAAATGTATGATGTGTCTAACAATTTTATCGTTCATTTCGGAGAAGTTTACGGTTGCAATGAGGTACTATGACAGAATGCATTGGACGGTTTCCTCAAATAATCCACTACAGACGAAACATCTCAAGACCCTGCGCATTAATGTTTTCGTCATATATATATATATATATATATGTATATATATATATACATATATATATATATATATATATATAAATGGCTGGCGGCATCCGGTTTCGGATTTGCCTGTCACTGTGGCCAGCCACAGAACACCTGCGTCTACAGAGGGACTATGGGTGTCTTGCGCTGCACCACCCACAGCTCCAATCAAGCAAAAAATATCCAGTGTAAACCCGAAGGAATAAAATTGGGAGCCATGTGAATGGGAGCCACGTTTTATCAACGGAGCCGGCCCACACTAATTCACAGGCAAACACAAGCACACTGTATTTGGGAAATCAAGCGCACACAAGGCGGTAGCTAGACCGTAGTCCGCTCCACACTGAGTGCATGGAACCGCTCTTCGAACCTAGCACGACCACAAGGATCGTGCACCCCGTCCACTCCAGCAACGACCAACTGTCTCTTGGAGCCGGATGGACGAAGTAGTGGGTAATAGACAGGTAGGCACATTGTTAACATGCACATCAAGCGCAGCCACACCGGGGATATCAAGCAACAGCCAATCACGGCCAAACGACAAGAAAAAATAAAGCAAATCCAATAATGCATACAGCTACGGTGGCGTAACTTTTCGCTAAATTGATATATGAAGTATGTTGGTTAGCAACCAATCCGCGATAACGAAAAAGTCTCCACAAGTTAGTTAATAATGTTACAAAGGCAACAAAATTACCGAAGATAAGCGCAATTAATGTAAGCAACGTGGCCAGTTAATAGAAGATTATTCAGGTAAGCAGAACAAACCAAATAAAGTGGAGTGAAATTTAGCCAGCTTAAAAAGGCCTAGTTTAAGTGTAAGTTGGTTCAGCCCAACTGCGGTGAAGAAGCATCAAGAACGCAACATCAGACTCAGCAGAGGTCATATATATATATATATATATATATATATATATATATATATATATATATGCTGTGCCTCATTCTGAGGTTGATGTTGCATTCATAATGCTTCTACACCGTTGTTGGTATAAACCGAAGCACACTTAATCTAGGTCATTTTACTCGGGACAAAAGTCATACCTCTCTATTTGGTTTGTTCAATTCTGTTTTTCTGCCGTATATTCTGTTTCAGTTTACGTTTAAACTTTCCATTAAATGCTGTTGGTTGTTTGATATCCCCAGTGTTGCTGCGCTTGATGTGAATGTTGACAAGTTGCCGACGTGTTTAACACACGGCACCTGGAATACCACCTCCAGTAGAATGTGAATCGTTGCTGCGAAAAGGGGTGCACGGTCCTCGTAGGCATGATTAGCTCAAGAAGTGGTTCCATCCAATATGGAGCGGATTACGGCACAGCCACCAACCTGCGAATGTCTGTTACGTCTGATTCCCCACATAGCTGGAGAGAAATGCTACTGCTATGCATGTTGAAGGTATGTGGGTCGGCTCCTTTTATTAACAGTGGCTGCCATCCACCAGTCTCCCTGACTTATACCCTCTGGTTCACACTGAATATGAGTTTTTTGGATGGAGCTGTGAGTTGATGCAGCGCAGGCTACTCCTGTTCACTATATAAACGCACGCGCAATGTGGCTGCTCAATGCAGGCCACAGTTAAAGGCAAATCCTAACCGGATAGGACCAATCATATATATATATATATATATATATATATATGCATGTGGGGACCGATCCTCACAGGTGGTCTACCCACTGCTGTTAATGTTGTGCCGTGGGCTCATGTGCTGGACGCCTCTTCATTGCGACGCTGGGGAGATTGGGTTACGCCCTTCTTTTAGGTAAGAGCCAGCAAGCTCCAATCCGCCCGAGCCAGAGAAACTACCATGTGGTATACCCGATGCCTTTCAAGTGTACATTTAATCGAAGACTTTGGCTGAGTATCCGAATCGTTCTACTGCCAAGTTTTGGCACCATGCCGGTATCCTAGTCGAAACCCATCATCTTCTGAGGTAAGCAGTGATCGACGGCTCTCTTACTTTAAAATCTAGCCATTGGAGATAGCAGGCCCACCGGTTCTAAAATCACCGCACAATTGGCGTAGAGCATCAGCGCCACACATTGTCTCTAACGGTGGGAGGGCACCTCTGGTTGCAAAATGGTTTGCTACAGTACGCCTCAAGCTAGGCAGCCCCTTTTCGAATTGGGGCAAACCTGCCAAATCCTTCTGCGTCTGGCCGTGCTCACAGGTCTGTATCTTAATAAGACAGCAAAGTAATTTTGAATTGTTCCAGGTTAACAAAGTCTGTGTGACGCACCACAAGCAGATCCCAACGGGGCTTTACACTCGCACTCGAGAGTTACATCTGCTCCTCACTGCTTTGTGGGTTACGTTATTTAGCAAAGGCTCCGAGCGAAGGCCCTCAAGCAAAACTCCATATCACCCACTGCCTATGGGTCAGGCTAATAAGCTAGAGGCTCGGAGTAAAATCCCTCAAGCAAATCCCTTAAGCACAAATAACACCGTGCGTTCGATTCCAGACCAATGCATTCGTATGTGGGCGCGCAATAATTTTTTTACATAAGGTGCTGAAACGTGCGCGACATACAGGACCGAAATTCGAATGAACGCCCACAGCGGCGCACTGCATTGGTTGCAATGGAACTAGCGCGCTACAACATCGATACGTCATCCCTCTTACCAAAGCAGTCTGTAGTCCCTGAGATTGTACAGCGGTGAATATCCACGTCAGCGAGGAGACCTACTCATGGTTTAGTTAATACTGACGAACCCAACTCAGCCATGTCGTAATCTGTTGTATCCGAGCCAAAATATCAACCTCAGAGGTCATCAGCTCAAACTGGCTACACACTACAGTCAGCTTGATTGTCGAAGAAACCTTTTATTCCTGTGTCTCCACTGCATGGAATGACCTTCCGACTCACCCTATCCTTGTCCCTACATTAAGGCTTTTCAAAAATGGCCTTGCAGAAACGCTTTCAAATTTACGTTAGATGAGATAGTGCGTTCCACTTGAAGGACGAAATAACGCAAACCTAACCATGTGTTTAACGCCACTCTCCACAAAGTGGCGGTGAGGATCCATGCAGAAGAGTCCGTGTGATTAGGCTGGAGGTAGGTAAATCGGATTAACATAACACATCTGTCAAATGAAGAAACGAACGCGTGAGCGTTGTCGTTTCCTTTTTTTCTCATGTACCTACTGAACTATAACAGCGCTCTGTACTGTTTTTTTGTGTGCACATCCCATTCCCACTTCAAACTATCGTTATGCAATACTGCATTTAACTCGGTGGACGCTTGAAATAACGATTTACCTATTCGATGATCCTCTAAATGTTAATTATACTCCAACCATCCTACGGGACTTGCCAAGCACATGCTTATTTTGCCTGTGATAAATCATTGTTCATCGATCATTACGGCGCTCAGCGAGACTCGCAAACTGAGCAAAATACGTCGCATGAAGATGGTGCCGGTTATACGTTCCACTGGGTAGGAAAGACCACCAGAACACCACGTGAACATGGTAGCGGATTCGCAAATCCGCTCGCCTGAACGGTCAGCTGGTGGGTTAGCCGACCGATAAAAGCGTTGAGCGATTATTGGCAGATCATACACCATCCAACTTTTGGTGAAATGTCACCATCTTCTTTGTGCTACCATATGTAGAAACCTACAAGTGCCTTCACTTTAGCAACACCTGGGGGTGAATCGGGAAGTTCTTCTAACATGGTTGTTCGCAGTCGCTCAGGGACGGCGACTTTTGAGCCCCACATCAAACATCCGTTCTGGGGACTGAGTTCAGCCGTTGTATTCCAAAAAACTACTTCTGCAGACGACGCCATTTGTTTAAGTCCATTTGCGTTTCCAAGGAGCGACATAAGGGGTTTATAATCCCTTGTGAATCCAGACTTACTGGCCGAGTGGGTATTGGTGGATTAGGCTGTTAATGAAATAAACACGGCAGCCTCAAATCCACCTAAGGGTTAGTTAGCTTCGGCTGCGCGAAGGATGTGTGAAATGTAAGCACTAGGTTGCTGCCAATCATGAGTTGCTTGGTGTAGCAGAAAAGTCCCAAGGTCTTAAGGAAATGCATCATATGGGAGGTCATACAAGTATATGAATCATAATGTGCAAAGATATCCACCGATGCTACGGGTATCCTTGGAACGCTGAAAATATTCTCCTGAACCGAATTCCATTTCCCTGGTTGATACTTGTGCAACAGATGAGGAAGCAAATGCAAAAGCATTTGTGCTTTGCAATACTTTCGGGTTGTTTTCGTTGAAATATTATAGATGACAATGTTTGGATGGCAATTTGTGACATAATTGTACTGTTGTCAAATTTTTCCCTATCCAAGGTAACTTGAATCGGTTAAATTGGTACCAGACCAATGGTTTCGTTGACACTTTCATGTATTTTCTCCACTTGTTCCTAATTTCAGTATCGTTTCGCAGGCTGTTTCTCCTTTTGCTGTCCGACCTTTCAGTACATTTACGTGCCATCATTATGCCAAGTGTTTTCCACTTTGCCATGTCGGCCTCGCTACGCACCGACGCGGACTAACCTACCACAGGGGCTTTCGTCTGATAAGGTGAATCCCGTTTGGCACAACACAAAATGTACTGCGCCGTCGAACACGATACCGGCTTATGCAGTCCTTTGATTGTAACCGCTAGTGACATTAACAGTCTACCGGCCTGACTAATGAACAATTCGCATTGCTGTTTAACAGAGACAGTTTGCTATTTTGCTGCGTCAGTTGTAGGCGCCGGTCTGTCCGTCCGACTTTTCTCAGTAGAGACTGTAAAGTTTGGAGGATTCAGTCACAGCGGTCACCACTGTGGTCACTAATATTACCAGGAAGATAGACTAGGTCATAGCGGTATTTGTGGTCCCCAGTGATGTCAGTTTGATGAAGCCACATAGGCAGAACATCAGTGTTTATCAAACAGTAGTGCTCGCCATCGTGTTAGAAATCTCGTTAGGGCGAACCCGATTGATGCAACTGACAGCATTTTGGCGCTGATCGGAATAATGCTGAACTATAGGTCACGGTATCCTATAAACTGAAAGGAAGTGTACTAGGAAATATTGTACACTCTCTACCCAAACCTCAGCTGATGTTAGCCCAACGCTGAGTGAAAACAGACAGATTCTGTCATCACTTGCTGAAGAAACTGTCATTTATGTTAAGGTAACAGCATCATACACCATTCCCAATCATCCGGCTGCGCCAGTCATTTTTGCTGACACCTTTGAGACGGGTGCTCATGAATTTGGTTATTTCGCTCAAAGCTGCGCTGAGTCACAAGCTCTCTCACCAGTTGAACAAAAGAGAAAGAAACACACACTGCAGCTTTTTTAGCGCCTTCTGAGAAAGTGCGCGCAGTCTTATCACCAACGTTAAAGCTCATAGGTGTTAATTAGAATTAAAACACTTGAGGTAATTACACTTCGTCGCGGTGATTTTTACATGGATAGCAGCGTTCTACTGCGCAACACGGTGAAATCCGCTGCCTTCCTTCTTGTTTAATGCGTGTTGGACGAACTTCAGTGGTTCAAATTATACGTAACACAGGTATTTCGCCCTGGTTTTCCCTATATCACGGTTAGGAAGCTGACCAGACTGGAGACCGTTCCATTTCGCGCTGACTTGCAATGAATGTCTGCCCTAAACTCTTACGGCAGGTTGAAGTCATCTGGTACCAGACAGCTATCTGTGGACTGACAGGGATTGATGTTCAGGACCTACCTTCACGTGGACATAACATCCACATCTTACTCCTTAGGTTACGCATATTACTGAGCATTATCTGAGGGAATTCGAAAAGATTAGCCCAGGATTGTGCGCTAGCAGAACGGGCACCAACAGGAAAGAAATGGACCGTCAGTCGACGAACTGAAAGCTAACTAACTATACCATTTTTCACTTGCTAACATCCTTAACGCAATCACTTACATCCTTAGTGCAAAAGCTATCATGTTTAATGCAGAAGCTAGCATTCTTAGTGCAGAAAATTTCCTCCTTAACGCAAAGGCTACCAATTGATAATCATCGTACTTGCATCTACTTCGCACAGCATGGGCAGAGGCTACCAGCCAATAGAATTCGGTATAGCGTAGCGACTGAAATCATCATCATCATTATACACATCAGCTAGAGGTGGGAAAACACCTCCGCTATTGTGCCGCGACTGAAAACAGTTACGCGCAGAATACTCACGCTTTCGGAGCTAGGTCGGAAAACTGTGAGACTTGGGTGAGATTAGCATGGTCCAACTCAAATGGACGGTAACTGAGACTTTACTAAACAGAGCTCAGCCGGTGCACAGTGCGCCGCGCGCTCTCACTGGACAATCGTGGTGTCTGAGACATCCATTGGAGCGCGCACAGTCCCTGAAGGAAGGGAAACGTGTGCGCTCGGAGCACTGGGTATAAGCCTGAAGTGGAGTCAAGCCCCTTTTGAAAGTGAGCAAAGGAGATGTCTGAGGCTAGGATGAAATTGGTGCACGCAGGACAACAGTGAACTATGTTGGCTTGGTACTAAATAAGGTGCTCTAAACAAGAGGCGCAGATAGGTTGTTTCGTTTTGGTGGGTATTCAGGCTAGTTCGGTCGGATAGTTGATGACGCAGTAGAAGCTACCGTTTGACCACGAAGTCAAGTTGTCCGTAACATAAGTAGCGGAACGATCTCCGTCGCAGTAGAATGGATACCAATCACTACATGTAACTTCTTTATTTATGCGATGAAATATCACTTTTGCAATGGATTCACAGGTCTAAGTTGATCGTGGGGTAGAAGGTAATCATATTCCAAACAATTCGCCCCCATACGAACCACACAAGTCAAATCTGATGGAGGTAGACAGGACAGCTCCCGGTTGGAATGATATAATCACCAATAGAGAGATGAAGGAGGCATGTGATAGATGTTTGATTACAGCCTTGCAATTTCCTTTCAGACGAATATGTTAAACGGTGACTTATATTACTTCCCTTCGTGT
The DNA here is from genome assembly GCA_944474145.2 of Dicrocoelium dendriticum. NCBI lineage: Eukaryota > Metazoa > Platyhelminthes > Trematoda > Plagiorchiida > Dicrocoeliidae > Dicrocoelium > Dicrocoelium dendriticum. The sequence goes on along the minus strand of OX104060.1, from coordinate 74,986,968 downwards.
TCCGCAAGTACGCAGACATGCACTAGTTTGTTGCGAAGGGATTAAACTACAAGCAGCTGGTGTCGTGAAATATGGGGGTATAGCGAGCCGGTGCACTCTCCGGCAGTGACCCCCAACATTGGATCGCCGTGGACAGGTCGGCGTTCGCTAATTGCAACCCGGCCCGCTAAGGACGTTTGTTGAACGATTAAGTTTGGATTTTTTGAATGAATAATTTACTCGTAATTGTGATTGAACATGCCATGAAAATTGTTGTGTCGGAACCCCACGACTACTTTTACCCACTAACGGTAGCGAGAACACCAACGACCGAGCAACAAACAATGTTCAAGCAGCAAGCCAAACCGAGCACCAAGCCTCCGGTTGTGCTATGCAAAAGAATCTTTCAAATCAGCGCATTTACACAGGCTATGTGGAAAGGATGGCATTAGATCAGTCAATGCTGGTCAGTTCAAAAAGCGGGGGATCGATAAGTTTCCTCACGAACAAACGAAATACACAAAGTAAAAGCGAATAAGCGTAAGCTTCATTGTTCATACAAGCCAATAACAAATGTGAGGCAAAAGTGAACGTATGCGAGGAACCGGAAGAGAGGGCAGGGTGTGTAGGGGTGAGTGTGGCAAAATTCACCAAACAACGGGGAGCAGTGGAGTATTCTTACCTCCGCTAGAAAATCTATCCCTCCATAAAAAATGAGTAACCTGGAGGTCACGAGGATGGGATCCACCAGCGTGCACTTACCTACGCGACCATGTCGGTTTGGGCTCCGGGAAAGACAGCAGTGTCGCCCGTACAAATGACTTGTAACCACACGCGCATTTCGAACAACTACCGTTACTATTGGACCCTTTGGTTAAATTTAACTAAACAATCCAATCCGTTCCGGGCCGTTTATTATCCGTACAAAAGGCTAGGGAGATAGTTCCATCCATAGTTTCCATCCTTGAGTCTGCGTTCCCATATGATTCCTTTTTTCATCTGCAGAGGTTCTCCTGAAAAATGTTGAGCCATTAGAATCATAGTTTTGACTAATACTGCGCCAGCTATTGCCCTGGTTGCTCGAAAAATGGTCCTGATTGTATGCACTGTTTCTGGTTGCAGTGACACCGAAACATTGCTGCCTTTCGTTGTAGGATATTTTCTCTTCCCTCGAAAGTCTGTTCGAAATACTGCAGAAGTCGCCTCCCTCGCTACGCCGCGAAAGCTGTTTCCTTGGAAGTTGGAACTTGCTTGTAATCTTGGAGTATGATTGCATATTAATTTGTGCGCGTTTTGACAAGCAGGAATTTTGTGAGCGAAATTTCTCGTAGAATACCTCTCACCTTCGTTTCAAGACGTAGTCGGGGGCTACTGCTCCGGCATATCTGGATTCATATTTTGGCCATTAATAGCTGTTAGACAGAACAGCGTTTCACTTCTGGGGTCTGAAACTTCAACAATTTTTGGATCACTGTTCAAACTAAGAATCATGTGATATTCAGCTGCAATTTGCTGTGAGGTCTGCCTCGGTTCCCTTCGCCACTGCACCTGAATATTGACCTTTTGTGACAGCACTTCATATAACTGCTGCTGTGACTTTTCAAGCTGAAACTGCTGCTGCTGAAGGAGGGACTGCAGCTACTCGAATGAAATAGGCATGGTTGTTCAACCCCTCCCGTCGCCAGAGAATCCGTTCTGTCCGAGCCACAGAACTGCTTCAAGCCACTAACGGTAGTGAGAGCACCAAAGACCGAGCAACAAACAATGTTCAAGCAGCAAGCCAAACCGGCCACCAAGCATCTGTCTGTGGAACTCAATCACAATATTCAAATTAGGGCATATCACAGGCTATGCGGAAAGGCTGGTATTCAATCAGTCAATGCTGGTCAGTTCAAAAAGCAGGTGCTCGTCAAGTTTTCTCACGAACGAACGAAATACACAAAGTAAAAGCGAATAAGCGTAAGCTTCATTGTCCATACAAGCCAATAACAAATGTGAGGCAAAAGTGAACGTATGCGAGGAACCGGAAGAGAGGGCAGGGTGAGTAGGGGTGAGTGTGGCAAAATTCACCAAACAACGGGGAGCGGTGGAGTATTCTTACCTCCGCTATAACAAAAAGAAAATCCAGTTACACCAACAAATAGATATAAAGTGATATAATACGTTAGCTCACTAGAAAGCTACATTACAGACCAGCGTGCGTGTATTCCTCTGCAACCAGACTGCTCTATCTGGGGGAAATATGAGACAATGACGCTTGATGTGTGCTGCCTAGGTCCAGTTAATTTGATTGCCTTGTTTCGGCTGCTGACACTGCAGAACACCCCGCTTCACACAGCTAGGTTGTCAGTAATGGCAATCTGCTCGTAATTCACTATGACTTTAATTGCAGAACACCGGCGAAGTTGTTTGCCACAAACATACTGTCAAGTCCGCCGTCATTTGCAAACTCAGTAGTGGTACGTAATGTGGGATAGATGAGTAATAATAATGCGATAACGGCACCGATTATAGGTCAACAGTTTAGAAACTGACCTGCAAACCCTCGGAATCCACAACCTTTAAAAATCATACACACATTTCTATTGTCAGAATCATTATCCACCAGATGAAAAAATATCATATATAGTGTTCCGTTGCTTGGCAATTGAAATGGAAGCAATTCAGTTTATCCATCATGTCCAGAAGATGTGCAAGCATGCCAGTGTGTCCGCTATGTATTGCGTAGGAGCGCGAAATAGCAACTTTACCCTGTGCGTCTGTGAATGTACACGTTTTCAGCACGTTTGTAAAATCCTGTTCCTGCTGGTAGTCTGATTCATTATTCACATCCTCAGCTGCTAAAATTGATGTGGTTGGAAGGTCCCAGTTTTTTTTCTGTTGTGTGACTTGTTTGGAAATAAGAAGCAATCAGATGGCTGTCAGCCAGTTTATATCCAAACAGTTCCTCTCACAAAGCATGCAAAGCAATTGCGTTTGTAGGAGGCACAATTTGCTCATATGTCTCAGGTCAAGTTTGCATTGTGCTATCAGAATCTATTTCTGCAGTACAAGGAAATCCCGGTTTAAAAGCAGAGATGGTTGAGTTCTGCACCTCTTCCTTCCAGGTAGAAGTTATGTAGAACACGATGTGTAATAATTTTACTCGTTACATGAAATCAGTTCCGGACATATCTGTGGGATTCCATGATCGTTATAACATGGAGAAGCTGATTTTCTCCTAAACTTCGCTTTAGGCGCCTGAATGATACCCTGGTCGCTGATAAATCATCTTGTCACACTTCTTTGCATGGGTACGTTCATGATTTAATCTTTCTGTTTTCATTACGCCCATCCTACGGAACATGTGAAGCGTAATCTACTTGACCGGTTACATACATTTGTATTGCCATCTGCGATTGTGGACTACGTGTTCACAGGCCGTTTGGTAGGAACTTTAATGTTATCGACCTCCGGGAATTGTAAGCTTGGCAGCTACAACTACTGTAGGAAGAAACTGAGGTGTTGCTCGTCTATGTGGGTTAAGTACCTTTGCTGGAGAATAGGCAGTGAAATATGCAGACGAAGATGCTGAGCAACAATGGAATGTCTCCCATGAGTGAACATGCCACAAACCTGGGTACGGGATATGAATTCAGTTGATGCGCACTGACTTGCGTGTTAGTGGATACAAAATTCTGACAGCCCCGGTCGCTATGTCGCATTTGATTCAGGGACCACCAAGTCGGTGTACTGCATCCACCATGAGGGTATGCGACGCTTGTTGTAAAAATCCGGGACACATTCGCGTTGTAACACAATGGCCACAGTTGTATTTCGTCACTAGCCATCTCAGCAGACCGGCGCTCAAGACCAATAATTATAAACCAAAGCGGCGACCTTCCAAGCTGTATTTCTGTTGTGCACGCGCCTGTTGTCGCTCCACTCGCAAGCACGTCACACCGCTCCCGTCATACGCAGCCATGCTGCTGTGACTCCCACCCTATCCGGACACAGTCAGGTCGTGTGCGCGAGCGTGGGTTGGTCGTCCAAAACCTTGGGGTGCGCCAGCGTAAAACTAGCCATAAGATTGATAATTGCTTTTCGCATTATTTTACTCACAGCCCCCCTACCCACCAACTTGTGCTCTACGCTAGTCAAATCTTTGCGTACATGGTAGTCCAATTATACCAGTCGCATCACGTGTTTAGACAACCTTGTGCCCCTAAGCTGCGTATAACTAGCTTCATATTAGGCTCTGTTGCTGAATACAGGCTAGGCTGCCCACGCGTCAACACTGCACACCACCAACGCATACATTCATGCAAGCGTTATTCATTTAACCGTTATTGGCTTCTTTGGGCTAGCTCAATAACAAGGTTATTGCACGCTTGGTGCGTCGGAGTGAAACTGGATGCAATTCAAATATGTTAAACATGATGCTAGATTGGCAGGGAGATGCGAATCAGAGCCTTATGGCGCAATTTAATTGCGCTATGGATACAATCATTGGGGGAAATGTTTAGAGCTGCGCTCACGACCACGTGACCACGCGGTTCCTAACCATTGAGTAAGGAGACAATCGAAGACGAAGCGGACTTTTAGTGGCACTTTTATCACACACAAAGGCAGAATCCCAGTTGGAACAATGCTTCCTTTTGTAGGTGAACGAATCATTACGTAGTCCTGGTGATTTATGGAAGAACACTGTCCACCTTAGCGCAGTTGCGCCCCGACCCGGAGTGGCTGGATCCTTCTACTTTGTAGGGACGAATGGAACTCTGCGTAGCACAGAGCACACACTGGCTTTTGTGGTGTATTTTTGCGGGGCTACTTGACGTGCTCGCAATACCTCCCTCTGAAGGTAATGTGTAAGGCTTCTGATGGGGCTTGACCTGGAGGGATTTCAGTGGCCTCCGGATTCCTCCTGATTTTGGTAAGGTGAGTTCTCCAGACGTAGCGGCGACTGGACGGCTTCGACCGTGGTCTTCCGTTGTGCATCCATCCCGTAGGTATCCAACAAGATGTGCAGCTGCAGGTGCACCTAAATATGGTCTGGCGTGAAGGGTTCTTCGTGGCGAGGTCGAACTTTATTGCGAGGGTGGACCCACATGTCATCACCCATGGAGACAGCATGTAGCATATCACCTCGACGGGCTGTCAATGTTACTTTTTCCAGTAGGGATTACCTCCTAGATAGTCGAGAGCGTAGACCGGGGCTCCAAAGACGAATTCATTATCTTTGGTGCAAGTAGTAGCTTGACTTGTGGGCTTTCCGGTCTGGTTGAGTGCTTCGTTAATGGTGCGTAGCTTGTGGTCCACCAATGCTTTAGCCTGAGACTGCCATCCTTGAGCAGCTGGATTCGGTGTGGACGGATAAAAAGCAAAAGCGCTTGAAAGCATTCTTCCACGGTCCCCTTCCCACGAGATTTTAAGATTGCCCTCATGAATGTGTCAATAAACCTCGCCGCTTGACCATTGGACTAGTGGTGGTAGGGCCGTAAGCGTAGGTGTTGGGTGCAGTGCCGGAGACAAAAGTCTTCGAATTTGAAGACGTAAACTGAGAGTCAATGCCGGACACTAAAACGTCGAGAAAGCCAGGTTGACTGAAGATTCGTTGTAGACAACCCAGAGTAGCTGATGCCGTTGGTTGTTTGACGGTCACCACTTCAGGCCATTTGGAGTGGGGGTCGATCACGACCAGGTAGGAAATGTCATCGATTGGACCAGCACAGTCGATGTGCACTCAAGACCACGGTTTTACTGGAGGTTGCCAAGATACTGGTGGTTAGTGTGGTGGCATAGTGGATGCTTGTTGACCTTTTGAGCAACAGCGAACCAGAGCTTCAATGTCATTGTTAATGCCAACCAGTACTCATAACTGCGGGCGATTGCCTTCATTCTGTTTATACCAGGGTGAGCAGAACAGAGCTGGCGGAGTACAGCTTGCCGGAGGCATGAAGCAACGACAAAATCTGCGGTCGTGAGGTAGGAATTCACCACGGTAAGGGTGTCGCGGCGTTGATACAGTTGTTTCAATTCGCCAGAAAAGGCAGTGTTTGGCCAGCGCGTCTGAACGTAAGTGAAGGCTTTCTGCAGGAAAGACTCTTGAGCAGTTGCTGGACGTATGTCAGCGGCAGTAATGGGGCGACTTCGCATAGCGTTCGCGAGTTGATGCGCATTGTCGTACTCGACCTAAACAGCAGTGATTACTCAGTCTTCTTCTGTAGCACGTATGGAAATGAGGCGAGAGAGTCCATCGGCTTGACCAAAAACCTGAGTATGGCGGTAGTGGATTTTGAAGTCGTAACCAAAGAGGCGACAGCCCAACTCAGAAGTCGGCTAACCGATAATGCGGGCATACCCTTTGTAACGCGCTTATCTACCCATGAAATTCTTCTACTCTTCGCTTCGTGGTCTAGTCTACAGACCTTGGCCGATCGTTGATGGATATCTACTTGCGTTCACTAAACGGGCTAGAAGAGATTGAGGTAGAGCGCGCGTTCGCAGTGCCTACTCTGCCTATTCAAGCATCCTGTCACGGAACACAAGCGGAGGCACGCAAGTGGCCGCATCTGGCCGATCTCGACATCGAAGAGATCCGCGACCCGCGGATATCATTGTTGATTGGTTGCGACATTCCGGAGGCTCATTGGGTGTTAGAACAACGACTTGGTGGTTGCAAGGAACCGTACGCTATCAAAACGTTGCTGGGCTGGATTGTGTTGGGCCCTCTGGGATCCGCGATGCGTCGAGTTACATCCGTTAACGGTATCTGGGCGGCGGACATACCCATTGCTGACCAAATTCAAATGCTGTACCAAGCTGAATTTTCAGACTTTGATGCTCGTGAACTATCCATGTCATGTGAGGATTCAGCGGTAGTTGCTAAGACCGAGGCGGGGACATGCTTAGTACATGGACACTACGTTGTTCCTCTCTCTTGGCGAGACGGTAGGGAAGTTCTATCTAGTAACAGGGTTATGGCCGAATAAAGGCTAGCGTACCTTAAACGTCGTCTACTGCGAGATGGCGGACTTTTCTCCAAATACACGCAGTCAATAAACTCGATGCTGGATAAGGGTTATGCGGTTAGAGCTCCGGCGAAGACCGGACCTCGGTGCTGGTACCTACCTCATCACGCGATAGTTAAGCCCAAGAAACCGGAGAAACTTAGAGTGGTTTTGGATTGTGCGACGAAATTTCAAGGTCTGTCCCTAAATGACCAACTCCGCCAGGGCCCCGACGTCACTACGAACCTGACCAAAGTACTTACTCGGTTTCGGAAGAATTTAGTAGCGTTAGCAGCAGACTTGGATGAAATGTACATGCAGGTAAAGGTGCCGAAGGACGACCAAGGAGCACTGCGGTTTCTGTTGTGGCCAAAAGGCGACCTGTCTAGTGATCCTGTCGACTACTAGATGACCGCCCCCCATTCGGGGCGACGTCCTCGCCGTTTTGTGCCACTTATGCCCTTCGCAATGCGGTGAGTGATTTCGGTCATTTATACAACGCTACGGTAACGAATGCATTCACCAATGGTTTCTACGTAGATGACTGTCTGGTATCATTGAGTTCAGTAGAGAAAGTAGCGCAGTTCGGCCGCGGCATATGTGAACTGCTAGCCAAAGGGGATTCAGGCTGCGGAAATGGATCTCGAATAAGACGAAGGCCCTAGTTTTGATATCCCCTATCGAGTGGGCACGAGCGCCTAAAGAACTCGTTGTTGGCTCGCACTACAATGATCGTACGCTTGGGCTCGAATGGAACGCTGAGACAGATCAGTTTTGGTTCCGATTTAGCGTTCGCAACTGTCCGGCGACCCGACGGAGCATCCTGTCAACCGTATCATCGATGTTCGATTCCCTCAGATTAGTGTGTCCTTTGCTTCTACCAGCCAAGGTGCTTCTACATAAATTGTGTAGTAGAAGACTGGGTTGGGATGACCCTCTCCAGCCGTCAGACGAGCAAGAGTGGAAGCAATGGATTAATCATACTTTATCTATTGGCCAACTCTCGGTTCCTCGTTGTGTGCTGCGGAGCATAGAGACCTCTGAGCAACGCGCACAGCTGCACATTTTCAGCGTACCTCTGAAGTTGGGTATGGTGTGGTCCCATATTTGTGGCACACCTCTGCGTTGGGTCGGCCTTATTGCTCTCTCTTGCTTGCAAAATCCAGAGTTGCTCCATTGAAGGCAACATCTATACCCCGGTTAGAACTTGGAGCTGCAGTGTTGGCAGCGAAAGTTAATCAGATACTCGCAGATAGTCTGAGTATGAGTCCACGAGATACACGGTATTGGACCGACTCGCAAATCGTGCTGCACTACATCTATAATAAGTCGACAAGGTTCAGTACATTTGTCGCTAACCGAATTGCCGCCATACAACAGCTGTCTGAACCGACGCAATGGAACCACGTTCGGTCGAAGGATAACGCAGCAGACTTGACCTCGAGGGGAATCCTGAAGTTGAGCGAATGGAGAACGTGGGTAGGAGGATTGGATTTTCTCCTGCAAACCGACTGCTCCTGGGTACACGGGTATATCCCAACGGAAAGTATGGCAAATGTGGAATTAAAAAAGCCAAATAGTTCCATAAATGCTACATCAACCAACCCCGCGAACCCACTGCTGACGTATTTTTCGAGTTGGGCCAAATTACTGAAGGCAGTAGCTTGGCTGGTTCGATTCAAATGCTGGTTACTATCCCGTCACAATGCGCATCGGGTATTTGCCAGAGGTCCGCTGTTAGTTTCCGAGATAGAAGATGCCAGGAAAGACATCCTGCGCATGGTGCAACGCGAGACGTTCAGCAACGAACTGACAAACCTTAAAGCGTGCAACAATCAATGGACCCACCTTAGTCACGTATGGAAAAATCGAAACTCAATCGGTCGCCTATATCCAAAGCCGATCGAGGGAATTGTCTGCGTCGGAGAGCGGTTGAACTACACGGACTACGAGGAGAGTTTGAAGCACCTTGCTATCCTTCCCAGTAGGCACCCAGTTGTCGAGGCGCTGGTGCGTCATTTCCACGTCTCAGAAGGCCACGTTGGAGTGCATCACGTGCTATGTGCGATCCGCACCAAGTGCTGGATACTGCATGGAGCTAAATCAGTGAAGCGAGTGGTCGGAAGCTGCATCCGCTGCTGGAAGCGCACCGACACTCCGTGCCAGCAACAGATGGCACCATTACCCCGTGCCAGGGCGGAAATTGGTTGCTTCCCTTTCAAGCATGTGGGTATGGAAAACTTTGGCCTTATTGTTTTAAAGCGAGGAAGGAATGTGGAAAAGCGCTTTGGGTGCATATTCAATTGCCTGCAAACCAGAGCAGTGAAATGGGAAGCAGCCCACGCCCTCTCTACTGATGCATTCATTACGGCGTTCATCCGTTTCGTCGGCAGTCGGGGCTGCCCAGCAGAAGTATATAGTGACAACGGAACGAATTTCGTTGGGGCGGTTAGGGAAGTACGTGATGGTGTTAAAAAATGGGATCAAAAACAGATTACCGGAGAGCCATGCCTTCGTGGTGTGCAATGGCATTTTAATCCACCATTTGCAAGTCACGGGGGCGGGGTGTGGGAAAGAATTATCCGCCCTATAAGGAATATATTGTACGGCGTATGCAACGAGCAACGCCTTACTGATGACACCCTAGCCACTGTAGTCGTCGAGATAGAACGGATTCTTAACAATCGCCCGCTAGTTCCACCCACCTCCGATAGCCAAGATGCTCCTCCATTAACCCCGAACAGCCTACTTCTCATACGATGCGAAACCTTGCAGCTACCAGACATCGACATCAGAGACAGGTATACTAAGCGCTGGAAGCAAGTAGCCCAAGTAGCCACGGGATTCTGGAAGAGATGGTTAAAAGAATACATAACAACATTACCATTTCGACAGAAGTGACAGCTTCCGACCAAGTCTATAGAAAAAGACGAATTAGTGTTGGTGGCTTCCGAAAAACTACCAAGGGGTTGTTGGCCGCTGGGTCGAGTCGGGAGTTGTGAAGCCAGCAATGACGGTTTAGTAAGGACGGTGTACATTAGAACGAACTCAGGGGTATTAAAAAGAGATGTCAGAAGGGTGTGCCGCCTGGAGGGCGATGAGTAGCAGCGCTTAAGTCTGGCTTGGAGTGCAGGGTGGTAACCATGGAAAACGGCGTTCACCCAAGCGCTTCGATGTTCAAAGACGCCCACGAACGGCGCTTGGTGGGAGTCATGGAAAACGGCTCCTGCCAAGACGCTCTCGTGTGGTTGCGTTGCTTTCCCTTTTGTTGTTCTAAGGAGCGCTACTGTAGGTAGATGTAGGACCGAGAGCCAGAAGGGAGTCGGGGATGCACGAGACGTCAATCGCAGCATAATTTCGGAGGCAGTGTAACGCGCTTATCTACCCATGAAATTCTTCGACTCTTCGCTTTGTGGTCTAGTCTACATACCTTGGCCGATCGTTGATGGATATCGACCAGCGTTCACGTGTGCCTCCTTACATTCCCACTGTTAGCGTTGCAGGTGTGTCTGTGTGTGCATGCTAAGCCCCGGCACTGGTTCCGTGCGTGTGCGGCCACCGATGACCTTGGATCTCCAACCCTATTCTTCACCGAACATGACACGTTCAGCCCGGAGCATGTGTCGCACCCCCTCCCCCGTTCACTGGTCGCTCGTCCAAACACCATGTTTATGCGTACCATTAAACTGTCATCCTGTGATTGGACCACGCATTGCTTGGTCAACGCCATTACTCTTAATACTCGTAGCACTCAAGTGTGGTGACTTGTTCCTTTGATTGTCCGGCGTAGACAACTCGTTCCCTCCTATTGTTTACTGACAACTTGTTGTCAACATGCATACTCCGGGATACTGAACAATTGAAGTACGTCCCAATTACCAACTGTATATATTTTAATGGTACCGTAGTATTTGTGATCCGATTTGTTTTGATTTCGGGATCTTTGGCTACGCGTCATTCAACATTCACGGTGGACCTTACACCCTTCTTTGAACCGAAGAGTGAAAGTAGTGGCTTGTGTTAGTCAGTAGCTCGAACCGCCGGCCAACTGCACCCTGTGGAACTCGGTGGAAACAAACACGATAGCCAGGGCTTCCTTCTATATTTGTCCGTAGTTCTCCGCAGGCGTCGTTACGTGTGAGGTGCATAACCGCTTTCCGAAACCATTTGGGAAGAGATGGGAGAAAACTGCTCCAATCCGGTAGGCAGATGCATCAGCAGCGACAAAAATCTGCAAGTATGAGTAGTATTGGGTCAAAATTTAATGTGAGAACTCAGCACGGATTGCAGCTGAACAGAGGTGTTCTTGCAAAGGGAGACCAGTGCAAGGAACGTCCTTATGCAGCACCCGACTGAGAGTGTCTCAAATACCGTATAAAAATGGAGGGGAGGTGCTGTAGCAGGTGATGCGACCCAGGAAGGACCTCAGATGTGACACATCCGCTGGAACCGCATCCACCTGATAGACTGCGCTGGTAGAGACATCAGACGATCGGCGTTACACTGTGAATCATGCCTACGTCTGAGATGCTGCAAGAAGCCGATTTTCGTACGAAAAATATAACCACATTCTGGGCAGCTAAGCTCACGACCTCCCACTGTGGCTACTGGATTAAGTGATGATGTCGGGTTTCGGCGATAATCCTTCAAATGCCGCTGTAGGCCACCTCCTGTATGAAAAAGCCGGGGACAAATTACTGGAAATATACTGCAGACGTGTGGGATTGGATGTTGACGGAGATAGATGGAACGATGTTTGAGAAGCGGTATCAAGATTCCTTTGCATTGAACTATTTGAAGATAAAAGGAGCTAAGACAACTGTGGGTTGGTTTTATTGACTGGGTGACCCTATTAGTGAAGAATGACAATAGTTCCGCAGGCTGGAATTGGGGTCAGCTGAGGCTGCGCCATTTGAACACCAGGTGGTCCGCTGATCCGTATGTTCGTAACAGGGGACGTGGGGGAACAAGCAAATGCCTGCTTTGCGGGGTGTTCTTAGTCCCGCATCCGCGGCTGGCATGGGGTGGAGATGTATATGTTTGTGGAGTTGTAGATCTCATGAACTCGGCAGGGTAACTCGTAGTGACATCGAGGTTGAACTGCTCCCAGTGAATTGCTATGTGACACGCATCTGTGTAAGCGAGAATTAATTATGCGGGTGGTGGGTCATTTAATTCAAGATTTCTAGAATGGGGTGTGGGAGGTAGGGTGGTTCGGATGTGGAGAACCGGCGTCGGAGAAACTTTGGGGGACGGCGTAGACGGAAGGTCAGAAGTGGATGAATATTTCTCTTGGGTAGTAAACGATACGATCGAGATATCTGGCGCGGCATGAATGGTGAGACGAGAGCACGTGGGCCGTAGCCATTTTGGATATTGAAGTCGTTTTTTACTATCCGCAATGGTCCGAGAGGGAAGTTGAGGTTGAAGGTTTAGAAGAAGTTGCTTCATGGACGTAACACTCGAACACAAGTCCACCGCATATTGTAGAGGTTGTCGATCTTCTTCTTCCATCTAACAAAAAGAAGTAGATGAAGGCAAAGTAGCAATTATGGCGTCGTAGCCGGTGGGGTGTGTCCGACCACAGTGAGTAATTAGAGCCGGGCTGATGCGAAATGACGTACACATTTTTGACACACAAATTTCGCATCACGAAGACGTCGCTCATTGGGGTGTCACTAATGATATCCCCCAGTGTGAGAAAGCCCCGCTGTAATGGAAAATGTTTTGTGGCAAATGTTACAGGTGTTAGGACTTTGTTGGAAAGACGCTGTTGCATATGAGACGGACCAGGTAGGAACCATTTTGTTCGACACTGGCTCCACGTGATTTACAGCATGTGACTTAGAAGCGTGAATGTGGGTAAAGCTAATTATGTTGGTAGTTGTATAAGAGTAGCGTTTTTCCCTGCAGCTCGGTCCACATAAAATAATACAGCAAAGATTAGGATAAGACTGTGATTAGTTAAAAGAAGTGAGAGAGACGAGTGAGCAAACACAAGGATAAACGACAGAAAACATAGTAAATGAGCTGAGTCAATAATGCCCAGTACACTATTGAGGTTACAGCTAAAATCAGAGAAGTGAGGCGGACAGGGAGGATTCTTCCGAAAAGTGTATATACACATACGACAAAACATAAGCGTGGAGTTAAAAAGAAGAAAGATGTAGATACTTAAATATTGTTGTACTATATAAACTATGTAATAGAGAACTATAAACCTCCGTCAAGCCTTGTCTTGCGATCATACTAGCTGGCTATTAAGCACTTTCATAAATCCGTATATTTTCGTTCCGTACACTTCCGTCACAGAACCGTCAACGTTCCATCTAACATCTTCGATGGCTCGCTGGTATCATTCGATACAACTAGTACTCTCGTTCTAAAGGTGGTGGGTACCCTCTGGCTACGGAGGCCCATCTAGAGCATACTAGAATAAAGGGTTATTATTAAGTAAAAATATACGTAGTTCTAAAGAAGATATCACGTACATTATGCATAGGAGCGTAAAAGCTTAAATCTAAAATAAAAACATAAATAAAGCTTAAGGTAAGGAACACCTCGATTTGCTCCCTGCAGGAAATTCTTATCCTAGAAGGTTCATCCAGAGTAGATTCCGATTTAGATGGGACTGGAACGATAGGAGAATCCCTTGTGTTCCTTCTTGAGAGAATCGTTGAGCTAGGAAATGATAAGGTGCTACGAGGGTTTGATAGATTTAAAACGGAACATTAGATATCCTTTAGAATATTTATAGCTCGGGATGCGGATGAGGGTCTGCGGGTGTTCTCCGAGCTGTCTGATTTGGCTGCAAACGTTTCATCGTCAGACTAGACGACCACATCAGTGCGATTTATGCGGGCAACTTGCAGATCAAAGTGATTATTGATCACTTGATTCGAACGTCAGGAGTCGATTTGTCCACGTGAACTGACCGCGTAGTCAGCTCTCTCGTACTGTTGGCTAGAGTCCGCCTCAATGATGTTCCTTCGTCCAGTTGATCTGGGGCTGATTATTCTTTTAACCCTCAGTGTCTCATAGGCAGTGTCAAGATCTAAGTGCCTGTTGATTGTTTTCTATCCCGAGTACCAAGCCTCGATGAACTAGCGTGCTTTTCGACTTTTTGCCCTGCCTATGATCCTGACATTCTCCAAATCAAATTGATGATTCTCGACGTCCATATGTACCGACATCAGGGAGTTCTGATCATGTCGGCGGATGGCCAGGCTATGCTCATGTAGCCTATTGCCGAGCTTTCTTCCTGTCTGGCCCATATAGTATTTGTTACAATTTTGCAGTGGATTTTGTTAATCACACCACTGGTTTCTTCTATGCCAAGCCGGTCCTTTCCATTGAAGAGGTTGTCTCTGATGGTTTCTGTCGGCTTGTGAGCAACTCTGATTCCGAAAGGTCGTAAGAGTCTCGCCGCCATCTCAGAGTTCCCATTGATGTATGGTAGAGTGATTGTCCTTTTATACGTTTCTGATGTTTGTTCTTGTGTCGGTCATTTTATTGGTGTTAATCAACGTAGAATGAAATTTCTAGGATACCTATTCCGTGCAAACATTTCAAACAGATGATCTTCTTCCGCTTTTCTCAGCTGTGGGGTGCTGCCATGAGTCTGTGCTCTTTTAAATAGCGTTGTTACGCAGCTGTGCTTGTAGACTGTAGGATGATTGCTGCGATTATTCAAGATATGGTCTGTCTGTGTCGTTTTCCGCTCAACTGTTGTTTCAGTTGTCCAGCAGCATCGTTTTCACTAAAACCTTCAAGAATGGTAACTGATAATTGCTCTCTTCTTCTTTAGTGAAACGGATACCAGCAAATGTGTTTCGTCCACTTTTGAGAGCTTTAGGATGACAAAGGTATCGTCAACGTAGCATAGCCGGAGTTTAGGTTTTGTTAAAACGAAACACCAGAACCATAGCCTTGTCAACCAGTTACTGCCCACATTCCCTGTACTAGCAGTCCCCGCTCTATAGGTCATGTGAAGTAAAGAAGACGTAGAAAGCAAATGGAAGATAAAAAGGAAGAAAAGTCATTTAAATGAAGAGCAACACTAAAGAATGGGTTAAATGACAGAATCTGAACTCAGAGTTGGAAAATGGATATGGTCAGGAGAATGGAAAGTTTTCGTGTTGCCAAGCAACAGTGTCTAACTGACACTCAAAACCCCTAACCGTAGGTCGACTGACTACACTTTCTGGAAGCGAATTCCAGCGCTCGATAACTTTACACAATAACCAAGTCTCCGCCCTGATCCGATGGGAACGTGGCTTCTATAGCTTCATTGGATAACCTCGAAGACAAGGTAATCTAGCTGGGCTAAATAGCCAGCTCAAGTCCGGTCCAAGCTCCCCTGTTAAAATGCAGTAAGTAAGGATTAGGTTTCGTCGAAACTGTCGGTAGTGTATTGAATACATACCCAAGCTAAGTAGACACTCGGGGTACGATTGCCTCCGTAACCCCTCGACCAATTTGGTACCTACTCTCAAAAAGCTCTCTAGCTCCATTTTGTCCAGAACAAGACAGGGTGGGCAAGCCAAGGCGCAGTATTCCAGATGAGGCCGAACGAAAGCTGAGAATAACCTCACAAATATGTCGGCAGATAAAATCCCGAAAGAAGGGGTTATTAACCACAATATTCTAAAACCCTTACTTGCGGCCTTCTTCCAGTTGTCACCGGAATGCAAAGACGAAGAATGGACAAGGCCTGGGTCTACCTGGTTGGAGACAAGGGGAAAAGTTACTCCTATACGAAAGACGGAACACTTAGTCTGATTAATGGGCAGTAGCCACAAAGTAGACCATTCCCCAAGTATGTCCAAGGCACCCTGAAAGGTCTCAGAACCCCAAGAGAATAGCCTCAGAACTCCAAAAAATAAGAGAATTGTCGAAATCTGTTTACATACATAGATAAAATTTAGCCTAATCAAATAAACATACGCAACTACATAGGATGAGTATTAAATGAGGGATAAAAGTGGCCCGAGCTCTACGGAACCGCCTTTTAGTCACACTCACGATTTATGTTAGATTGTTGAACAAGATTTTCACAGTTTTCATAGAAAGCGTTAAATATACTTCCAGCCTTTTTCCAGTGGGGAATGTAGCACACAAGGAAGAATCGAATGATATATTGCATAATCTAGGGGGTGTAGCGAGTGCATGGAAAAATAACACAACAAATGTCAGAGCTGCGGTACTGCATCCACCGTTGTCGTTCCAATCCTTCCAACTACCGTCCAATACTCTTACTACCGTTAGCTTCAAACCTCATGATGCGCTAATGGTCTACTGGAAAGAGTTTAACTACATCGTACCCGAACAGCATGGTTTCCGACGAAATCGATCATGTACTAAAAATCGACTACTAGCAAGATCAAGTGGCACTGAAGCAGTACACGTGGGCATAATAATTAATGCAGTTTTTCTAGACTTCGCAAATGCTTTCCACCGGTTATATCATGACATACTGCTCTCCGAATTCCAGATCTTTGGATTGATGACCAGAAGCTTTTTCTTACACCGGGGCTTGGAGGTACGCGCGTGTGACTACCTGTCAGTTCCCAACCTAACTGAATGTGGAATACCACGTGGATCGGTACTAGGACCACGATAACTTGTGATTTAAACCAATAGTATCACACGCCTCATAAACACGGACTGCTTACTTTCTGTCAACGACATCAAGGTGTGGAGGGCGATCAATACACCGGAATAGATCACAGTAATTAAAGTCGACCTGGATAGAGTTTACGCTTGGTCAATTCAGAACCTACATAGATTCAATGTCGACAAATGTAGTGTTGCAGAATTCATTTCTACGCCCTATAATACAGTATTCATTTGCTGTGCTTATATAAACTCGGCAACCAAAAGCTTCAAACGTCTTCTGGCGAAAAGGATTTGGACCTTTCATGCTAGGTCAACCATGGGTGTTCGAATCAGGCTGAAAAAGCGCCATGGAGGGGCATCCAACAAGTGGACCTCCTGAAGCCTGCTTTTGGACAATCCGACCCTTAGATATTTTCACAGTTTTTCGGCTCACACATACGTGGAATACGCAGTACAGATCTGGCAAACATGGCTGAGGAGACATCTCATCGCCTTGGATATACCCCACCACGGAGCAACAAAGCAATCAAAAGCTACGAGTGCTCGATGTCTTCAGCAGACAATATCGGCGCTTACTTGGGACCACATTTT
This sequence comes from Dicrocoelium dendriticum, assembly GCA_944474145.2. NCBI lineage: Eukaryota > Metazoa > Platyhelminthes > Trematoda > Plagiorchiida > Dicrocoeliidae > Dicrocoelium > Dicrocoelium dendriticum. Next base: position 74,969,788 of record OX104060.1, on the reverse strand, counting down.
GACTTGCCAGATTTTGTGAGATCCCAAACACACGTGCTGCCATTTGCCAGATTTCAGTCACATCAATTTGAGCGCCACAATCTCAAGCTGGCAGATCAGTACAGTCGTTGGGAATGCCATCGGAACTCCTTTTCCGTACGCGTTTGCAAAGCGTGGAATGCGCTACCGGAATCTGTCATCTTCACCGACTGTGCACTCATTTCGCTGTACCATATCACATGACTCTCTGCGCATACCTAAACACGAGAACCTGATAGAGATTTCACTACCGGGAAACTCAGAATACGTTCCACATATTTTACCTCTTGTATGTGCTCACCAGTAGGCAGAACGATGCTCTCTAACGTCCCATTTGTCATCATTGATTATAGAAGTGCAGTGGATTTTCATGGTATACTACGAATATTGCATGTATCCACTCATATGAACCAAATTTTTCTGACAATTTTTCTATACTTTCAATTTCTACACGACTTAGGCCTTACCACTTTTACGCGTATAAAATCATTGTTCCATTGTTAATGACTTGCCAATCCCAGATATGTGATGCCGGAGCAGAATTGAACCAACGACTAAGAAGGATTCGTATGATTGTAGACCAATTGCGTACACATACGCGCTTTTGCGGTTATCTGTAACGCCACTCATTGTCGGCTTCTACAAAATAATCACAATAATATATTGGACATTGTGATCTACACTGGTCGCTCTTTCATATGTTTGCATTTCATCGTAACTGCATTGGATAAAAGCTGCAAGATCATATGGTTACCACTTCCTAGATCTCTCCAACACCTATAGGGGTCTCAGGGTTTCGTTACAGTTAAAACTTGTGCATCAGTGAGGTACAACAATATGCACTTTTCATACAGGGTGGCGGCGGATGGTCTTCTGTAATCTGAACAAACTTTAGTGACTTGTGGAAAACTATCACTCGCAGTTCAAACTTGATTCTACACCGAAAGTCCTCACATATCATTAATACGCAACTGATGCATATATTGTAAGGATTTGCGACTGCTAATCCCCAAACGTTATTTAATCCTCGGAGTTAAATGCTAGAGTTAGACATACTGGTAACATAAATGTGCTCCCGGTGTTACTTTAATCCTAACAAATATGACGTCAGGTTTCCTTTTCTCCTTCTCAACAACCTGCTCCACTTTGCAAATGTCTCCCCTTCTTTAGCCGTGAGTGATCCAAATAAAATTGGTTTATCTACCATAAATTAACCTACACTTTATCCAGCTTATCTTCATACGCTTGCAACTTTCAAAAAGACTGGCTACATCTTACACTATCTTTCTCAACATCAGCCCCATATTTGCATATTATCTCCCTTATTGGTTAAACAGTTCCTCTAACATTCTCTCCGGCCTATTTCAAAAGGTTTGTCCTATTGTGTGCCCACTAAAACTTATATTCTGTGGACGGAAGTAAAGAGAGTACCTGGTGATTTCAGCATTGGAATATAGTCATAACACACATCACGTTTCCGCTTAAGATCTTGTAGACTCGTCTCACCCTACACACTGTTGTTAAATCCGAATGAGATCAGGAACCAGTACGGGGGATTCGAAATATATAGTAGGACGATTTAGTGACGTATGAGTAAGCAAGTCGGCGTTCCGTCAAACATTGTAAACGCAGTAAAGGGAAGAGATACTAACACGTGTTGATGCACACACACACGCGGACACACCTGCATTGTGCGTCGGCCGAGATAACGCTTAGGCGACCACCGGACGATGAATCATGCTTCTCCCGGTCGATCCAAATCTCCAGCCCGAAGGCTTCCACCGGTTGGCGGCCGCGAATTAACCTGCGCAGCGGGGCACCAGTTTCCAATGAGCAATCATTCACACGCATGTATTGGCGGGGGGGGGGGGGGGGGGGATAGTGGGGTGAGTCACAAGATCCATGTGACGTGTGACCAATTTACTGCTTGCAGTCTTCTATCTGGTCTGTGCTGAGCGACAGTTGGCTGCTATCCGCGTTCTGTAAGCAAACAAATGTAGATTGGACTTGACTCTATGACTGTGAGCATCAAAGTGCTCATTCACTCGTCCCCATTTTTCATGGACTTCAGATTCCAGCGCTCCATGATGTCTGGTCGCGCAGGCAAACGATGGCTGAACCTTACTACACTACTGTACTTCTTCTGGTGGCATCGTTCACCATGCTTTGATAAACAAAAAGGACACGTTTCAAACACACACAGACACACACACAGGGGTGCACTCTTCTGTTTAAGCAACAGTAAACACAGCTTGCACGAAGGGATCAGCCAAGCTGTTTGAAAACGAATGATAGGGAGCAGTGGTTGTGTTTGCAGTGAGGAAAGTGGAAATCTCGGCGCTAGGAATCAAAGATTCGTTGTTTGACATTAGTGTTTACGGAAGTCCAAACATAGCAGTGCAGTTTGATTGTTGTACAAGTTAATGTCGCTGTAATCAGATGAATCAAGACCATAAATCAGTTCAGGGTTAAGAATTCTTTTCGGTAAACTCTCTTCAGACCCAACCGTTTACATAACACGGATTGTATGGGGTAAGCGTCAAATCGGGCTGGGATTGATTTCTAAGGTCAAGATCGATGACTAAAGGCGGCTACAGATGGTAAGGAAAGTGCACCAAAGGAAATTAATACAAGTTTCGGCGGCCTAAAGTAAATAGATAAGACCACAAGACGTAGTTAAGTAATCATGTCAGTCGGCCACGGCAGTAGTATCGGCCGTATGAATCGTTTATGTACACATAATTCCGGTTTCAGATGATGGATGTAAATGGCCTCGGCAATAGACAAGATTTGTTTTCGGACGCCTTGCGATAAGCGTTCAGGTAGGGAGTAGATGAATAAATTAATTCACAGATGCAGTATGGTTACATTCGAGGAGGTGCGACATGATTGAGCTGTCTGTGGCCTTATCTATTTACTTTAGGCTGCAGACGCTTATATTAATTTTCTTTGGTGCACTTTCCTTACCATCTGTAGCCGCCTTTATTCATTGATCTTGACCTTTCAAACACCTTAGAAATCAATCCCAGCCCGATTTGACGCTTACCCCACACAATCCGTGTTATGTAAACTTTTGGGTCTGAAGAGAGTTTACCGAAAAGAATTCTTAACCCTGAACTGATTTCTGGTCTTGATTCATCTGATTATAACGTCGCAGTGGCAAAAATGTGGCCGCCAATTCACTTAGAGGGAGCGTGGATGACTGAAAGGACCGTCTGAATTCTGATGGTACAGAAAAGTGTGCATAGGAGAGTTTCTAGGCCGTTTCCGGCTTTTTCTAAGGATGCATCGATACCCGGGGGTGGGGCAGCCTTGAGCGATTATTGGCAGATCAAAACATCCAACTTTTGGTGAAATGTCACCATCTTCTTTGTGCTATCATATGTAGAAACTAGCAAGTGCCTTCACTTTAGCAACACCTGGGGGTAAATCGGGAAGTTCTTCTATGATGGTTGGTCGCAATCTCTCAGGGACCACGACTTTTGAGCCCGACATCAAACATCCGTTCTGGGGATTGAGTTCAGCCGTTTTATTCCAAAAAACTACTTCTGCAGACGACGCCATTTGTTTAAGTCCATTTGGGTTTCCAAGGAGCAACATAAGCGGCTTATAATCCTCGTGAATCCCGAAATTCTGGCCTAGTGAGTACTGGTGGCTTCGGCTGTTAATGAAAATAAACACGGCAGCCTCAAATCCACCTAAAGGGTAGTTAGCTTCGGCTACGCGAAGGTTGTGTGAAATGTAAGCACTAGGTCGCTGCGAATCTTGAGTTGGTTTGTGTTGTAGAAAAGTCCCAATGTCTTAAGGAAAAGCATCACAGGACAGAACATACGAGTATATGAATCATAATGTGCAAAGATATCAACCGATGCAACGGGTATCCTTGGAACGCTGAATATATTCTCCTGAACCGCAGTCCATTTCCTTGGTTGATACTTGTGCAAAAGATGAGGAAGCAAATGCAAAAGCATTTGTGCCTTGCAATACTTTCGGGTTGTTTTCGTTGAAATATTATAGATGACAACGTTTGGATGGCAATTTGTGATATAATTTTACTGTTGTCAAATTTTTCCTTATCTTAGGTAACTTGAATCGGTTAAATTGGTACCAGACCAATGGTTTCGTTGACACTTTCATGTATTTTCTCCACTTGTTCCCAATTTCAGTATCGTTTCGCAGGCTGTTTCTCCTTTTGCTGTCCGACCTTTTAGTACATTTACGTGCCATCATTATGCCAACTGTTTTCCACTTTGCCATGTCGGCCTCGCTACGCACCGACGCGGATTAACCTACCACAGGGGGCTTTCGTCTGATAAGGTGAATACCGTTTGGCACAACACAAACTGTACTGCGCCGTCGAACACGATACCGGCTTATGCCGTCCTTTGATTGTAACCGCTAGTGACATTAACAGTCTACCGGCCTGACTAATGAACAATACGCATTGCTGTTTAACAGAGACAGTTTGCTTTTTAGCTGCGTCAGTTGTAGGCGCCGGTAAGTCCGTCCGACTTTTCTCAGTAGAGACTGTAAAGTTTGGTGGATTCAGTCACAGCGGTCACCACTGTGGTCACTACTATTACCAGAATGATAGACTAGGTCATAGCGGTATTTGTGGTCCCCAGTGATGTCAGTTTGATGAAGCCACATAGGCGGAACAACAGTGTTTATCAAACAGTAGTGCTCGACATTGTGTTAGAAATCTGGTTAGGGCGAATCCGATTGATGCAACTGACAGCATTTTGGCGCTGATCTGAATAATGCTGAACTACAGGTCACTGTATCCTATAAACTGAAAGGAAGTGTACTAGAAATGGTGTACACTCTCTACCCAAACCTCAGCTGATGTTAGCCCAACGCCGAGTGAAAACAGACAGATTCTGTCATCACGTGCTGAAGCAACTTTCATTTATGTTATGGTAACAGCATCACACACCATTCCCAATCATCCGGTTGTGTCAGTCATTTCGGCTGACACCTTTGAGGCGGGTGCTCATGAATTATGTTATTTTGCTCAAGGCGGCGCTGAGTCACAAGCTCTCTCATCAGTTGAACAAAAGAGAAAGCGGAATGGAGCCACGTGCAATATTTGTGTCAATCATGAATGCACAGGTAACGTGTAAACAAAGAATCCGAGCAAGAAACAAAGATGCAGCTTTTTTAGTGTCTTTTGAGAAAGTGCGAGCAGACAATGAACAATGAATAATGATGTGTGCAGAGTAACAAAGCCGTTGCTTGACAAATTCCGCAGGATGTTACGGGTGAAACTACAATTATCAAAAGATAGGTGAGTCGTGTGTTTGAGCGTTTATCTAGCAGATATGCTGCTGAATAACAGTAGTTAGTGGGAACTGTGTGCTAATGACGAGACAAAATGGGAACAGTTATAGTTGTTGTGTTCCTTGAGCAAAATATTAGCAAGTATACTCTCTTCTGTACCGCCTCCTTAGGTTTATGTAACATTTTAATCCGGTTTAGAGGGAAAATTACGATACTCCAAATTTGCACAGTTTGGGCAACAAAGTGATGGGAGCCAAGGGTAAGATCCAATCTTTCGAAAATATCCAACGTGAGGTGAGGAAACAACAAATTTTGGGAGAGAGTTTCAGGGTTAGCAAAACCCGAAGAGAAACATCATTCGGTCGGCATTCCAGACTACCGTACTGTGCACACAATTTCAAAGGGTTACTTCTGAGATTGGTGTATGACTGAATTTCAGCAATATTTGTAGACTAATATGAGATCGCCGCGTGGACTTCGGTAGCTGCCACTGAAAACTTCCAGTGAGTTCAGCCTTTGATGATAGAACAGATTTTGTAGGCTCGGGACGTTCTTTGTGGCTCTGAGTTGTGGTTTCCCCAGCAATTTTAATTCACGCTACAGCCAAGGTTGCAAAGCTAGTATGACGTATTCAACGTGAGGGCCCACGTAAGAATTGTGCCGCATGGGGAAGATGAATGGGTCGAATTCTCCGAATGCTCTCCGCAGCAACGCCGAAGTGTTGGTTTGCTTTCTTCGCAGCTGCCTCTGATGCCTTGAACAATGAAGATCACTTTGAATGACCCCACCAAGTTCGCGTTCTTAGGAAACTGTTTCCAATACATCTGACCCAAGCCTATACACGTAGTAATGCCTATGTGTTATTGGGCAGCGTGGCATTTTCCCACATCGAACGGTAGTGTGTTTAAAACTGAGGAGTTTGAAATCTTTCTGAGGTACGCTGGAGCTATTCGCGGTCATTCGGTAATTTGATCACTCGCCATAACTTGAGATCATCCGCGAACAATTGGAAATCGAAATGATTTCCCTCGCCAGATTGTTTATGGAAAGCAAGAATAGACGGGGTCCGAGCACCGAGCCTTGTGGTACGCCGCACGCCACCTCAATTGAGTCGGACAGGGATTCTCGTACTCTCACTTACAACCAAGGTTCGTGCAGGAACTTACCAATCCAACGCAGCAGTGCGTCACCAATGCCATAGAGCTTACTTTTACGGAGGAGAATTCAGTGGTCTAGGCGATCAAAGGCTTTTGAGAAGTGCAAGTAAATGACATCAACTCCTGCTCCACAATCAACTGCTTCAGTCCAGCCATTGCGTGAAATTATCAGGTTCGTAGTGGATGAGTGCTTTTGTCCAAAGCCATGTTGCTCAGGTGCTATTATCGTATGGTTTCCAGGATATTGTATGAGTGCAACAGCGATGATAGACTCCATAACGTTGGAAAGCACAGGTAGTAGGGTTATAGGACGGTATTTAATTGGGTCAGTGCGACTAACTCCATTATGAATAGGAGTGATGACCTCCCGATCCCTTATTGTTGGAATATGGTTCTCCTCCATACAGCGCTGATAGAATTTAGTTAGACATTCCGCCAGATCACTGGCTGCTGCATGTAAAGCACTCGGTCGAATGCTATGGACACCAAGAGAACAGTGGATACGCAGGAACAACAGCTTCTTTGACACACTTTCTGCAGTCAAAGTAGTACAGGATAAGGTTGATGGTGGGATAGTAGAAACAGTGATAACCGTTGGGCCCATTACGCTCCAGCGTTAAAGCTGACTGCAGTTAATGAGAAATGAAAAACACCTGATGTAATGAAACTCAGCCCTGGTGAATTTACATGTATAGCAGCAACCATGGCGGTTTGGGCTCCGGGAAAGACAGCAGTGTCGTCCGTACAATTGACTTGTAACCACACGCACATTTAGAACAACTACCGTTACTATTGGACCCTTTGGTTAAATTTAACTTAATAATCCAATCCGTTCCGGGCCGATTATTATCCGTACAAAAGGCTGGGTAGATAGCTCCAACGAATTGCACATCCTTGAGTCTGCGTTCCCACATGATTCTTTCTTTCATCTGCAGAGGTTCTCCTGAAACATTTTAAGCCATTAGAATCATAGTTTTGACTAATACTGCGCCAGCTCTTGGCCTAGTTACTCGAGAAATGGTCCTGATTGTATGCACTGTTTCTGGTTGCAGTGACACCGAAACATTGCTGCGTTTCATTGTAGGATATTTTCTCTTCCCTCGAAAGTCTGTTCGAAATACTGCAGAAGTCGCCTCCCTTGCTACGCCGCGAAAGCTGTTTCTTTGGATGTTGGAACTTGTGTGTAATCTTGGAGTACGATTGCATATGAATTTGTGCGCGTTTGGACAAGCAGGAATTTTGTGAGCGAAATTTCTCGTAGAATGCCTCTCACCTTCGTTTCAAGACGTAGTCGGGGGCTGCTGCTCCGGCATATCTGGATTCATATTTTGGCCATTAATAGCTGTGTGACAGAACTGCGTTTCACTTCTGGGGTCTGAAACTTCAACAATTTTTGGATCACTGTTCAAACTAAGAATCATGTGATATTCAGCTGCAATTTGCTGTGAGGTCTGCCTCGGTTCCCTTCGCCACTGCACCTGAATATTGACCTTTTGTGACAGCACTTCATATAACTGCTGCTGTGACTTTTCAGGCTGAAACTGCTGCTGCTGCTGCTGCTGAAGGAGGGACTGCAACTACTCGAATGAAATGGGCATGATTGTTCAACACCTCCCGTCGCCAGAGAATCTGTTGTGTCCGAGCCACAGGACTGCTTCAAGCCACTAATGCTAGTGAGAACACCAACGACCGAGCAACAAACAATGTTCAAGCAGCAAGCCAAACCGGCCACCAAGCATCTGTCTGTGGAACTCAATCACAATATTCAAATTAGGGCATATCACAGACTATGCGGAGAGGCTGGTATTCAATCAGTCAATGCTAGTCAGTTCAAAAAGCGGGTGATCGATAAGTTTCCTCACGAACGAACGAAATACACAAAGTAAAAGCGAATCAGCGTAAGCTTCATTGTCCATACAAGCCAATAACAAATGTGAGGCAAAAGTGAACGTATGCGAGGAACCGGAAGAGAGGGCAGGGTGAGTAGAGGTGAGTGTGGCAAAACGCACCAAAAACGGAGAGCGGTGGAGTATTCTTACCTCCGCCATAACAAAAAGAAAATCCAGTTACACCAACAAATAGATATAAAGTGATATAATACGTTAGCTCACTAGAACTCTAAGTTACAGACCAGCCTGCGCGTATTCCTCTGCAACGAGACTGCTGTATCTGGGGAAAATATGAGACAATGACGCTTGATGTGTGCTGCCTATGTCCAGTTAATTTGATTGCTTTATTTCGGCTGCTGACCCTGCAGAACACCCCGCTTCACACAGCTAGGTTGTCAGAAATGACAATCTGCTCGTAATTCACTATGACTTTAATTGCAGAACACCGACGAAGTTGTTTGTCACGAACGTACTGTCAAGTCCGCCGTCATTTGCAAACTCAGTAGTGGTACATAATGTGGGATAGATGAGTAATAATAATGCGATAATCGCACCGATTATGAGTCAACAGTTTAGAAACTGACCTGCAAATCCTCGGAATCCACAACTTTTTAAAAATCATACACACATTTCTATTGTTATAATCATTATCCACCAGATGAAAAAACATCAAATATAGTATTCCGTTGCTTGGCAATTGAAATGGAAGGAATTCAGTTTATCCATCACGTTCAGAAGATGTGCAAGCATGCCAGTGTGTCCGCTATGTATTGCGTAGGAGCGCGAAATAGCAACTTTACCCTGTGCGTCTGTGAATGTATACGTTTTCAGAACGTTTATAAAATCCTGTTCCTGCTGGTAGTCTGATTCATTATTCACATCCTCAGTTGCTAAAATTGATGTGGTTGACAAGTCCCAGTTTATTTCTGTTGTGTGACTTGTTTGAAAATAAGAAGCAATCAGATGGCTGTCAGCCAGTTTGCATCCAAACAATTCCTCTGAGAGAGCATCTATAGCAATTGCGTTTGTAGGAGGCACAATTTGCTCATATGTCTCAGGTCAAGTTTGCATTGTGCTATCAGAATCTATTTCTGCAGTACAAGGAAAGCCCGGTTTAAAAGACAGAGATGGTTGAGTTCTGCACCTCCTTCCAGGTAGAAGTTATGTAGAACACGATGTCTAATAAATTTACTCGTTACATGAAATCAGTTCCGGACATATCTTTGTGGGATTCCATGATCGTTATAAGATGGAGAAGCTGATTTTCGCCTAAACTTCGCTTTAGGCGCCTGAATGATACCCTGGTCGTATGGTTGAAGTAACACAGTTGTGTTAGGTGACAGGAACTGCAATTCGATATGAAGTAGGTGGAATTAGGGAGGACAACGGCTTTGTCGGGAGAAGGTATGATGTTGCGTTTTTCTGTATTTTACTGTTAAATCTTCGGAAATAGCTGCAGTCATCCATGCCTTTATATTATCCTGGTAAACTGTCGGTAGTTTTCCATGTTGAGACTTCTAAAATTCGAGAGCTGGCTGATTTCCAAATCACTGCAGCCGGTTCTCGCTCCCCCAATGTGGTAGTGCACAGCATAACTGCGATACGCGCCTTGCTTCTTGTCCCACCTGCGAATTTCTATCCTTTTACACAAAACCTTTATCCGACGTCGTTTTGAATAGCAAAGCAGTTTCATGTGAATTAAAAATGTCTTGAGCTGTGTAGCCGGAACATATTTCGGGCAATTTTTCTGCCTAGTCGGATGCAGCACACCTATCTGAGTCACCGCTTTTGCCCGATTGCTTACCAAACACAAGATCGTCTACTGATGAATGCCTGTAGCTAACTGTTTGACGATGTAAAGTCTGTGTTTTGTAATTCTTTTGTGAAGTGTAATGCTCGTTCTTGAATCACGTGTCCAGATAATTGAACTTTCTCCTCAGTGCTGACTGACACTATTTCCAGCAACGTGCGTTCATGTAACTGTTACCCATTTTTCTTTCATTCTTTCCTTCAGTTTTGGAGTGTGGTTCACAAAGTCATACAAAAGCAGTTTTCCTCTTTTATGTTACATGCATTTGTGTTCTGCCAACTCTGAAATTTTACGCCAATGTTAGCGAACTGTTCCTTCTTAATATCGTCGAATCACTGATACCAGTCCTTTAGGTGTGAATGCCTTTGGCTTTGCTGAAATGGAACTAGCCATTTTGTCATTCGTAAGAACGCTCAAAAAGAACTATAAAAACGAACATGCATATTCAGTAAGGACGTACGTCAGCAGTACCCGCTCAGTTCTGACAATAAAATGGTTACACAGTAGACAAATACACACAGAAAGTGATAGTCACAGTACTTGCGACTGTATAACGGTATCACAAATCGCAGAGTGCACGAGTGGAGTACCACTGCTCTTTTCTTTTGTAACATAGCTCCATCAGATTTGTTCATTTCACAGCCCATAGTAGCATACATGCATTAGTCACATTGGATGGAAACCCGGGGGGCGTGATGCGTCACTCGACAATTCCGGTGTGGCTTCTCCATGTCGTAGGTTGTCCCCCGCCCCTGTCCAGCAACCGAGAAGAACGCGCGACACACATACGCAGTACGTGTCCAAGACACCACAGCTGACGTAGCGGGACCAGCTCCTCCAGCGAATGGCTGCTTCCACCCAAGCCACGCTGTCTAACTTACACATTGGTTACATGGTGCAGTGGCCACACACGGGCAATCGACCGCAAGCAACGGTGCTCAAAGAGAGAGAGAGAGAGAGAGAGATAGAGAGAGAGAGAAGGTGCAGGTCGGCGATACGAACAGGCCAAGCCTCGCAATCGTACAACAGTACAGCGCGGACAGTCGCACAATAAACCCGTCCTTTGATGGATATACCGATGTCATGGCGGCGCCACAAGTGTTTCAGCTTAGAGAAAGCGAGGCGAGCTCTTGAGATACGCAACGAAACCTGGTCTCCAATAGCTCCATTGGCTGTGATGCAACTACCCAGGTAGGTAGGTCGGCTACCTGGGAGGAGCTCAACGCCAGCGCGTTTAACGAATTATACAGCGCATTCTTTAGGACTTCCTCAATGGCAACGTTATTAGGATAATTGCACCCACATTGTCCTGGAATATCCCGGATGAAAGCTTCAGCCATAAGTTACGGATATTGGCATTTTATTGACAATGCTATCCATGATTTTGTCCCCACATGCAGCGTACGTGCATCAGTAGCGGAACTTCCAGTCAATTTCATCCAACCCTGGATGCCATGGGAGAGAATTCACCTTGAATTTTCTGGTCCCGCTCAAGGCCATTTTTTGAATTGTGATTGATGCGTATACCAACTGACCGGACGTATACTTGATAAACACAACTACGACAGCGGCCACGGTACGAAAATTACAACAGTTATTTGCACAGTTCGGTTCACCAAACACCTCGGTTTCCGATAACGGTTCGTAATTTTTCTCCAACGATGTTGGTGCTTTTCGCCAGTGTAATTGTATCAAGCACTGCCGGTTGCCTCCGGAACCTCCCCAGTCCAACGGGTAAGCAGAAGGATTCGTGGATATCATCAAATGTTTACTTCTAAAGCTGCGGGGGCAAGGACCCAGAGTGGGTATCATACACCTGTTCCTGTTAAGTAAAATGGGCTACGCAAAACCCCGATCTACCAGGCGGCAGATATCCAGCGGAAGCCATGTTCGGGCGTGAGACACGTCCTCCAATTAATGCAGTACTCTCTAAGGTTACGCAAAGGCTACTGGCGTCAGGATTGAACAGACGTTTTCTATTGGTGAGTCGGTGTACGCGTTGGATGTATGGCCAAATAACCAAACCTTGCAACCTGCAGTGGCACGATAAAGAAAATGCTGTGCTGTACGTAGTGTCTGTCGGAACGTTGTCTGCAATACGGCACGTTTATCAGTGGCGCAAACGACAGATCGAAAAAACAATCACTTCTACTTTCGAGTTGCCGTTTGATATATTGTGGGACACATTGGAACTACCAAAAACAGTGGGGCGTATTGAACCGACAGAGACGTGCGCAGAGCCATGCGACGGAGTCACTGGGAGAACTACGCGGCCTACTAAACCTACGCAACTTTACAAGTGAACTCAGCGCTTCATTCGCATGCGTCTGGAGAACGTGTAGTCAAAGAGGGAGATGTTACAGTAGACAATTTGGTGCCTTAAAAGTGTAACGTCGTCCCACACACCGGACCATGAACTTCACTCTCACCCACTGTGGTTCATATCCATCAGGCCGCCTCGAGTCGGAAACACTCACACCATAACCCTTGTAGTCGGCTCTCTTGTCCGTTCCATGTGACTTGAAATCTGGTCCATACACTATCCGGTGCGGTGAAAGTCTTTGTTCTGACGGTCTTAAGCCCCATTAACCGCAATTATAACACTTAGGTGAGCGACTATGCAGGATCGAGTTTGCGTGCCGTTCCTGGCCGGATGTCCGGTTTAATGACGATGCATTAGAAATTCGTAGACTATGGGAAGATTGCGTCGCTCGGAAACAATGCATTTGCATCTGATGGAGTGATGGGGTTCAACAGCAATGGACAATTATACTCCCTAGACGTCCTGTGAAGTCCTCCTGAAATTCCGTTAACCTGTGTTATTGTTCCAGCCTTTGGTAGATGCCCTACACATGGTTTAAAGTTTATCTATCTGAGAGCTGATTACCTGCAGGTAGATCGTGTGTTTTTATTCTAATATTCTACAAGCGCAGGCGAATCGTAATTGTTAGTGCAGCTCAACCGACCAGACCGCTCACTATTGTGCAGCGCACCTGCCACTCAGCTCTGCAACATGGAAGGGAAAATTTCTTCACGCACAATTTGATTTCTGGTTTTCATTATAATTCACTGGAAAATGATTTATTTTTGACGTCTGGCATACCGGACACTTTAGACCGTCGCACAACTCCCGTCGTGCTTGGGTACATGCTGCCTTTCAACATGTGACGCATTAGCAAGTCGGCTAAGTCCCTAAATATCGGATGGCGAAGGTGGCCTTACTGTGCACACCCTCCGAAGCGGTTGTGCTGCGTGGACCAACATGTTAAAATCCTTCTGTCGTCGAACCGCGAAATAGTCGCGGGACCTCTCGGACAGGGGTCCGTCAAGTCAGACCTGAGGACATTGTCAATAGGGGACGGCCGTGAGGTACAGATACTTGTGTCTCCAAAACAGGTGACTCATGCTGAATGGAACTTCACACTTGTACAACCACCCCTAGCAGATGTGGCAGCGGAGACGAAGTGCACACTGGTCAGCGGTGACTTGCTCGATCGCCTAATATGGCCTTGAATCTGAGCATGGAACTACCTAATGAGGTTGAGAAGGGTCAAACTACAAAAGGAGCCCGACACGTCTGGCCTGAAAATGTTGCAGTTGTTCTCGTACTCACGGCTAACGTTATGTGCTGACCAGCACACCGAATCAGCAGACAACAAAGCAACCGAGTACGGAAGTGGAAGCCTACAGCTAAAGTGCATTGCGATGGTCTTAGACAAATAAACATGGACATGACTAATGATGGCATATTCGCCATCTGGCCAGCCAACTTGTCGCTTCTGGTTTTCCCAGGCATTGCGTAGAGATAGGTCTACGTTGTGACAGCGAGCTTTTTCGAAAGGTTCGTTTAACGACGCAAGGTTTGTTATTCATTAGGTTTTCATGGTTTGTTACCTTTAGTTTAGGCAAATCGCGATGGAACAAAGAGGAACGCGCATCCATCATCCGGCTGACGTGAAGGCTACTATACTGAAGATCTATGAGGAAGGCGACGACTGGAAAAATGTTGCATCTGTGTTACAGGTAAACGTGAAGACCTGTCGCAGTTGGATTAGAAAATTGGAACTGAATGAGCCGAAAAGTACTGCTACCGTGCCGCGTCGAAGGTCGCTGTCAGAGAGTCACGTTGATTGCCTGGTTGAATAGGTTGAATCGGAGCCAACTGTGATGCTAGAAACTCTTCGGTTACGACTGAAGGTTGAGTTCGAGGTGGAGGTAAGCGTCAGCACCATTGCTCGCTACCTAGACGGTCGGCTCATGACAATGAAGAGGTTGCATTCAATACCGGAATCTATGAATACCATAGAGAACAAGAGGTTAAGGAAGGTTTACGTCCCGACACTGATGAAGTTGGAGGCTGAAGGACGGCGAGCAGTATGGATGGATGAGACAAACTTCATTCTGTAATGCTCGCGCACAAGGGGTCGATCGGCACGCGGCACCCGTGCACAGTGTAAGGTGACCAACAATCGGGAAGAAAATTTGCACCTAATAAGCGCAATGACCGCGGAAGGATTGCTGGGGTATTCCGTTCTAAGGGGCAGTTACAATAAGGAAAGATATGCGCGCTGGTTGCGGCAGATGCTTAATACAGATGGTAGACATTTGTCTGATAGCTGTGTTCTTGTTTGTGATAACACCCTATGTCACACTAATCTGGAGCGTATTTTTCAAGAGGAAGCATACATTTCGGGAACACTGCTACGACTCGCACCGTATTCTCCACAACTGAACCCCATTGAAGGGATTTGGAGCATCATTAAAGCCTACGTCAAAAAAGAAATGAGGAGGAGATATAGCGAAATGCTACAAAGAGATCCAGCTGGGATGCTGAGCAAGACAAAGTGTAGCATGAAGTTTTTGGAGCAGGTTGTGGCTGAAGCACGCGCTTGAGTGACACTGAGCCACTGTCAACAAATAGTGCATCATGTAAGACAAAAGTATGCTGCTGTTTTACGCCTACTTGATCTGTAAATACTTCAACAGCACTGATAAATTGCACTCTAACTGTCAGTGTGGGTTTTATTTTTCAAATATTTGTTGGCCCAACCTAGGAGAGAGTGAACAGTGGCACTCAGTTGCTATTGCTTCCAGTCCTGCGTGGTTCCTCGGACATGGAGATACTTCGAGCAAGTTACCATGGTAATTGTTTCCTGCTGCGTTAGTAACAGATTGCGATCCAGTGGAATCAGCAGTTGAGGTTACATATTTAGGTTGTGTAGAAAGTCAGTGCGGTGGCTACATTGATAGACCGACGACAAATGACCACGAATAGTGCAACCGGAATCCCGGAAGGAGTACATTCAGTCCATCTATTCATTCTGTAATTAATATGTGTGGACATCAGTCTGATCGTTACCTGTCATAGTGTTGTCGGGCTCGTAAACATGATCTCCTACATTCGGGTTGTACTTATGTCCGCATAGCCCATATGCCGTCATCGGGATACCGTTATGGCATGGTACATTAGGGTGATTTATGTGCCTACTCAAACAAGTGAGGCAGAAGTATCGGTACAACCACTCATAACGGGCAAGCTGTAAGGGATTAGAAGAAGACAAAGTAGTATATCGACGGCACTTTTGGTCACCGCTGTGACTGTGATTACACAGCTGGGAGGTTACACCCAGAGGGTATTCACAGAGCCGAGAGATGTCCGCTGGTATACCTGTGGGGGGGGGCAAGACAAGAAGTAAGAAAAGGTTGAGGGACTGATGAAAATTCGCATTCAATGGTCCTAACGCAATTGCAGGGGGCGTTAAATGCTTCACCAGCTGCTTTCAAAACGCAGACAGACTCAGCCGTTGTCAAATGCGATCTACACGGGAATCCGTACGCAGCAATCGCATACGGATAAAAGGAGATCATGGCATGCGAGTAACACATTTGAATAACCAAGCAAGCTGTAACTACAGCTAATCAGCACGCAACAAACCGACTGTCTGTAAGCTCCCAGATAGATACACAGTAAACCCTGTGTGGGGCATCTACCAAAGGCTGGAACAATAACACAGGTTAACGGAATTTCAGGAGGACTTCACAGGACGTCTAGGGAGTATAATTGTCCATTGCTGTTGAACCCCATCACTCCATCAGATGCAAATGCATTGTTTCCGAGCGACGCAATCTTCCCATAGTCTACGAATTTCTAATGCACCGTCATTAAACCGGACATCCGGCCAGGAACGGCACGCAAACTCGATCCTGCATAGTCGCTCACCTAAGTGTTATAATTGCGGTTAATGGGGCTTAAGACCGTCAGAACAAAGACTTTCACCGCACCGGATAGTGTATGGACCAGATCTCAAGTCACATGGAACGGACAAGACAGCCGACTACAAAGATTATGGTGTGAGCATTTCCGACTCGAGGCGGCCTGATGGATATGAACCACAGTGGGTGAGAGTGAAGTTCATGGTCGGGTGTGTGGGACGACATTGCACTTTTAAGGCACCAAATTGTCTATTGTAACATCTCCCTCTTTGAATACACCTTTTCCAGACGCATTCGAATGAAGCGCTGAGTTCACTTGTAAAGTTGCGTAGGTTTAGTAGGCCGCGTAGTTCCCCCAGTGACTCTGACGCATGACTCTGCGCACGTCTCTGTCGGTTCAATACGCCCCACTGATTTTGGTAGTTCCAATGTGTCCGGCAATATATCAAACAGCAACTGATATAGGCAAGCCTTCGTTGGCACAAGCGGTTGCATTAAACCTGTTCTTCTGCATTATTTGCCTCCAAATCTTTGGATTTATTCTCACAGAGTCCTACGTGCCATCATTCGATTTGGCTCCGCGAGTTCCTCCTACCACTGTTCGTCTGTTGGATCTATCATTCACGGATCACCAGCAAACTGTGCTCTTGCAACTTCGAAGTCAACCGTATTTGAACCTTATCGAAGGTGTTGTTTTTCCTCGCGTCGCATAAGAACTCTTGTGGTCTTATTTTAAATATCTTTTCGAGAGTCACCCGATCAGCTTACTACCATTCCTTCAAGTCGCTCTACAAAGCGGTAGTCGTCAATTTGATCCGCCCTTGGAACTACCACTGTCGTCATTAGACAGTATTTTCCAAGTCACCTTGCTTCGCCTCAATCGCTTTGCCTCGCATCGCTGCGTACCCTCTACCGTCTGGATCGATAGCACGCATCTAGCCTATCTGACCTAAAGAACGCGTGACTCATCTGGCCGCGACACGCCTGGACCCGCTGACCTCAAACCAGTGCCAATCGCCACGCAACCGTGTGTCAGTATCTCTCTCCTCTTTCTACCCCTTTCTACCCCTACTGAGAACATGTCTCGTATGAAGAGCAAATGCGAACCATGTGATAAGGTGGTTAAAAGTGGTCTGGTGTGTACTGTGTTTTAAACCCTATCACGCAACCTGTCTTGGGAAGGAGTCGACGAAACCAAACACCGCAGAGGCGTTTTGGTTCTGCCAAGTATGCAAGTCTATTCCATTTGTTAGCTGTCTATTTGTGCTACTGAAGAGGTGTGAAAGACTAACCGAAGCGGTCGAGCAACTGGTGAGCGCCAAAGTTACTCCCATTGGAGGAAACGGGCCTGCACTTGTGAGTGGAAATAACACCCCGAATTCCCTAGTCAGGCCGAAGAAGCGAGCCAGGCGTCCTAACCCAACCCCAACGACTCAGCCTCCATCAGTATCAACTCCATTCTCTCTCCCTCCTATACGTAAAAACAGTGCCTGCAGCGCGCCTGTCTCAACTTCTGTACTGTGTGCTTCACCTAGTAGTCTGTTCGCTACACTCGAGACTGTAAGCTACAGTAAACCAGCAATAGTGAACAACCCGGCAACGTACGCATCGGTTGCCGCCAAGCAAACACCGGAAAGAGCACCGGTAACCTTTGTGCCCGGACTAGAGAAAACAAAACTGCGGCATCACGGATGGCACACACCAATGCCATTCACAAACTCAACAAAAACACCGGATACTGAGCCTCCAAATCCAAAACCAGTAGCCACCAGGCGCCACCATGGTGCCCTAAACATTGTATGCACAAATGTCCCCGAATCCAAATCCAATACAATTAAGGGTAAGTTGACGGACGATCGAAATCAGTGGGTTTCCATCTGCACGTCGATTGGTGTCCATGCTAATCCCACGAAATTAAGAAGAAGCTCGCGCCACCCAAACGCGTTGCACTACGGCGAACCCCGATTAATTCGGATGACACTAAACTCGGCGGACGAGACTGAGGCCGTTCTGCTGTCTGCGAATCGTCTCCGCAATGACTCAAGTGGAGCGCGCATGCTAACCGAAATCCCGTGGAAAGAACGTTCAGGGGATACCGCTAACAAAGATAGGTACAGAATAAGTCAAGATAAGAAAACAGTGATTGCTCACGGTGTTCCTGAGCTTACTGACCCCTGTTCCGACGACGCACAGATGCATGACCGCAAACAATGGCACTACATCCGGGAATCTCTTTCTCTCGAAAATGTGGTAATCACCTCGTTGACAAGGATCCCCATATCACCAAATTATAAGGGGTGCGGTCCCAGGCTGTTTACACTTGTGTTACAGTCAGAACTAACGGCACAAACCCTATTAGCGAACTAGATTTAATTCCGTTGCGAATTGCCAACAGAAGTTCGGATGAAAGCAGTAGGAACACAAACATCATCTAATGATAATTCAGTAGAGGCACATGTTGTGACGCCGATTACGCCTTCACCTCACGACCGCAAGAAGAAGTCCAAGATGAGCCGGGATGAACAGATTTTCTATTACAGCACGGCACCAGTTATATAGCTTTACAAACAAGGGCGAAGCCAAGCTACTAAACGCATGAGGTCCAACAGGCATGGAAAAAACACAAAATGGAACAAGCAAATGAGAATCGAGAAAATTACGAGCCAATGAAGTGCAGCATAGAAAATAGTGTCTGCGGAATTAATCCCTGGGAGTAACCTTCTGGTGAGCGACCATTAAAAACGACGAGTAGCGTCCAATCAGTGTGGAGAAGTGATGCGTTTAGACAAATGCCAGAACAGTTGATAGTGAGAATGATACAAACCAGGAAAATAAAACAGGTATAATAAATATGTGTCGACTGAATAATACATCCACGTGAAAAAGCTAAGGAACGCTGAGCAAAAGAAACCAATCAGAATGTCCACAGAATGAGACGGCTGAAATTAGCTGTGAGCGATTGCGAATGAGGCTGAGGAAAGCGGCGTGTCCAAAATGTAGCAGAGAAGCAGATAACTGCGCAAACAAAGAAATAGGCAACTAACATAATTCATGTAACTGAGGGTTAAGTAGCCAGCTCCCTAACATCTCCCCCTTCTAAAAATAGTTATTTACCTGTACGGAACATAGCTTTTCCTACACGGGTCCACTTGAATCGGCTGTACAAATTTTCTTGTTCGTTTGGGTCTGTTCCGACCTTCTTGTTCCGGGCATTCCCTTGGTTGAAATTATCGGCGTGAAGAAGCACTTGCTTTGCCATTGTCAAGCAACTCATTAACATCAAATCTGTTGGCATTCTGAACATCACCTTCCAGTGTACACCGCAGTTTCAGCTGATTTGCGTGACGTCTCCAAACCTGCGCACCAACCTGAACATCGTACATCACCCGTCCCCGACGTCGCACGATGCGTCCTGGTATCCAGCTGATCCGCCGTCCCTGAATAGCCGCTGCAAATACAAATACGCCAACTCTGAACATCCTTCTCCGTGCTCCGTACCGCCTGTTGTATTGCTGCTCCATTGCTAAGTTCCTTGTTTGTGGGAGAGGACGCTTGGGTGTCAGCAAATCCAGTGTAGTTCTCAATCTGCGACCCATTAGGACTTCAGCTGGTGACTTCCCATCGGGTGCATTGCAATTGGGAGTCACTCGATAATTCAGTAGGAACCGGTCCAGTCTTTCGTCCAACGTTCCCTCGACTTTTGACTTCAAAAGTGCTCTTTTCAGGGTATCAACCAATCTTTCCGCTTGGCCATTTGACTGTGGATAGTATGGTGCTGTCCTCACGTGCTCGATTCCATTTTGTGCGCAAAACTCGGCGAATTGATAGGACGTAAACTGCGATGCGTTGTCGGAAATAACGGTTTTTGGTAGGCCATGCTGACTGAATACATGTCTCATTTCCGAGATCGTGCTGTTTGAGGACGTGGTTTGCATCCGGATCACTTCCGGCCACTTACTGTACGTGTCAACCATCACAAGAAATTCCACACCCTCGAGTGGTCCTGCGAAATCAACATGTATGCGCGACCAGGGAGATTCTGGATTCGATCAAGATTGCAATGGCACACGCACCGGCAGTATGGATGCACTGATGCATCTGGAACAGGATCGACCGATATCCTCAATTTGGCTGTCCATCATCGGCCAAAAGACGTAGCTGCGAGCGAGTGCCTTCATGCGGGCGATTCCTGGATGGCCCTTGTGCAGCTCTCTTAGTATGCGCTGTCTGAGCACTTCTGGAATGACTATGCGATCTGCGAAAAACAGACAGGAATCAACTTCCGACAATGCGCCTCGCCTTGTGAAAAACTGGGTCAAAGCTTCGTTCGGACACTTCTTTGGCCATCCACTTCTTGTATAGGTTAATACTTCTTGTTGCACAGCGTCCTTTTAGTGGCTTGCGCAATCATTAAACCATTCACTGGTAAGTTACACACTGCGTCTTGTATCATGTAGCTGGCGTCCGATTCGGCTGCAATGGATGCAATGACTGCGTCTTCTTGATCGCGTCTACCGGAATTGATCAGTCTGGACAGGGCGTCCGCTTGTCCAATAGAATCAGTGGACAAATACCGCATGCCAAAATCATACCCCAGGAGCAGAGTTGCCCAGCGCTGAAGTCGACTGGCTGTATATGTCGGAATGCCTTTCTTAGATCCAAAGATTGCCAAATGCGGTTTGTGATCAGTCACCAGCGTGAATTTTCTGCCATATATCATCTTGTGAAATCTCTGTACGGCAAAGATGATAGCCAACGCCTCCTTCTCAATTTGACTGTAGTTCTTTTTAGAAGCGGTCATCGCTCGTGCCACATGTGCCACAGCCTTTTCGGACCCGTCTGGAAAGCGATGTGAGATGACAGCACCAATTCCATAACTCGAAGCATCCGTGGCCACGACAATCTCCTGCTGCGGATTGTAATGCGTAAGGAGCAAATCTGATTTCAACAGAGATTTGAGTTTGTCAAAAGCTTCTTGACACTGTGCGGACCAGTTCCATTCAACATCTTTCATCAAAAATGGTTTAACGGATGACGTAATCGAT
This sequence comes from Dicrocoelium dendriticum, assembly GCA_944474145.2. NCBI lineage: Eukaryota > Metazoa > Platyhelminthes > Trematoda > Plagiorchiida > Dicrocoeliidae > Dicrocoelium > Dicrocoelium dendriticum. The sequence continues at coordinate 74,948,376 of OX104060.1, read as the reverse complement.
GCATGCAAGGTAGGAACTCACTATAATGACTCATCATCCCAAGGAATGAGCGCAAGGTTGTGACATCCGTTGGTGCCGGTAATCTGTCTATGGCCTCGATATTTTCAGGATAAGGCCGTCGACCGTTCTCATCAATCACGAAACCCAGGAACTTGATGGATTTCAGGGAAACTTTGCATTTGTCAGCTCGCAACCGGAATCCATATTCCTTAATTCTCATCATCACGTCATCCAATCGTTGAAACAATTCCTCCTGGGTTCCGCCCATTATGATGATATCATCTAGATAGGCTGCTGCTCCCGTCAAGCCAGTCAACATAGCGTCCATAACTTGTTGAAAGATTGCAGGTGCAGTTTTTACTCCAAATGGCAAACGATTATACCGGTAAAGGCCGTGATGCGTGTTGATTGTTAGCAGCTTTCTGCTTTCCGGTTCGACCTGCACTTGCAAATAAGCGTCTGCCAGATCCAGAGTAGCAAAGTGCTTGCTTCCATTCAGCTTTGCAAACACGTCGTCTGGGAGTGGAAGCGGGTACTGGTGAGGTTCTAATGCAGCATTCAAGCCGGTTGAAAAATCTGCACACAAACGAACTGAGCCATTCGGTTTTCTGATCACAACGATAGGCGCCGCCCATTGTGAGAAACTGACTTGCTCGATCACTCCGGCCTGCTGTAATCGATCAAGCTCATGCTCCACGAGTGCTTGGGATGCGTGAGGGACTGGACGTCTGGGTCGGAACACTGGCTTTGCCTCAGGAAGCAGGGTAAGCTTTGCCTGCATTTTCGTGCAATGTCCAAGCTCTGATTGAAATACACATGCATACTTCGATTGAAGCAGTTCTGCAATACTTTGACCCGGCTGATTCGATACGGCTGTATGAAGCACCGCGACATTATTCTCAGAACAAATGTGACTCAATGGTACATCGAGTAGATGCAGCTTCTCGATCCAATCGATGCCGAGCAGATTTACGTCACTGCTCGTAACCAAGTAAATCGTGCCACGAAGATTCAAGCCATTGAAGCTGACTTCGCACTCAATCTCACCATCTAATCTCAGTGGTCCCCCAGATGCAATTTTAGCCGTCAGTGTTGTGCGTTGGAATGCTGGTCTCCCAAGCCTCTTCCAGACTGATCTCGAGATGATTGTAATGTCGGACGCTGTATCCAGCTGCAACGTGATAGGAACACCATTGACTTTTACTGACACGTACTTTCTCTTGCGTGCAAGTTCTGTGCGAAAGGCGGCGAGGATTATCTTTGCGGCCGGTCCGTGAAAATTGGCTCTTCTAAAATTGGGATTTACGCGCATTTTTGGGGGAAAAGAACGTCGGAAATTGTTCACAACTCGGCACTGGGTTTCCTTATGGCCAATCCGTCTGCACTTCTGACATTGGTGCGTTTTATATGTGCAATCTTTCACAAAATGCCAGGCGCCACAATTCCAACATGCGGTCGGGGGCTTCTGAGTTGATCCAGTTCGATTCATTCCTTTACGTCGGATAGCTAAACGACAAATTTAGGGTTCAGTTTTGTGATCACCAGTTTCAACCATTTTTGTATCGTGCTTCAAATTAATCAGCCGCTGGCATTCTGTAGTGATATCCTGCAACGTCATTTGTGGTTCCTGTTCAAGCTTGTGTAAAATTCGTGTGCGAATATCGGCATCAGCGTGTGACTGGAGACTGCACACAAAAATAAGACTCTTTACTTGATCCGCAGTCATCGTGCCCAGTTTGAATCGTTCGCATTCGCGGTTCACAATCCCAGCATGGGTGACAAAGTCATGGACATCGCGTTTGACCAACTTCAAACAATTGTACCGAATGCTGAACAAAGAGGCTTGCTCACTGAAGATCTGCGTCAAAGTTCTCACGGTCTCATCAAAGCTGAAGTCCCTTGCGTTTCTCGGCAACACGAAATTTGTGTAGCGTTCATGCTCCACTGCTCCGAGTTTTCTCAACAACAATCGAACTTTCCAGGCATCATGTTGGTCAGCAAACTCCACTCGAAAAATATCCTCATACTTCTTAAACCATGAATCGAAGGTTACACCACTCAATCCATCGAACACAAATTCTGTGATTGATGCAGTAAGGGCGTCCACTGATGATCGTGCAATCATCGTCGTCGCGGGTTCTGTCTGAAGTTTCAATTTCTGTGTGAGCAATTCGATCAGCTGCCTTTGCGATTTCTCAAATTGCAATTGTTGCTGTTGAAGTAAAGTCTGCAATTGCTCGAACGAAACCGACATGGTTCACGACTTCTCGTCGCCAGAAGAATATGTTGTGACGCCGAGTACGCCTTCACCTCACGACCGCAAGAAGAAGTCCAAGATGAGCCGGGATGAACAGATTTTCTATTACAGCACGGCACCAGTTATATAGCTTTACAAACAAGGGCGAAGCCAAGCTACTAAACGCATGAGGTCCAACAGGCATGGAAAAAACACAAAATGGAACAAGCAAATGAGAAACGAGAAAATTACGAGCCAATGAAATGCGGCAAAGAAAATAGTGTCTGCGGAGTTAATCCCTGGGAGTAACCTTCTGGTGAGCGACCATTAAAAACGACGAGTAGCGTCCAATCAGTGTGGAGAAGTGATGCGTTTAGACAAATGCCAGAACAGTTGATAGTGAGAATGATACAAACCAGGAAAATAAAACAGGTATAATAAATATGTGTCGACTGAATAATACATCCACGTGAAAAAGCTAAGGAACGCTGAGCAAAAGAAACCAATCAGAATGTCCACAGAATGAGACGGCTGAAATTAGCTGTGAGCGATTGCGAGTGAGGCTGAGGAAAAGCGACGTGTCCAAAATGTAGCAGAGAAGCAGGTAACGGCGCAAACAAAGAAATAGGCAACTAACATAATTCATGAAACTGAGGGTTAAGTAGACAACTCCCTAACAGCACAACTCTTAGGGAAAACTCCAACTGCAGGAACCTACTCGGGGACGGTTTCAATGGTAGCCATACTATCCGGAGAGCAGAGCAGAGCACGAACAAACACCGGGATTCGGGGCATCTGATACTTGGTTATGTATCAAATACTCCTCGAGAGTATGCAACCCATCCAAAAAATGATTAGTCGCCGACCCTTTAATGGTCGGCGTACACTCATTTGCTTCATCCATCCACTCTAACACACTTTTGGTCTCCGAGAAGCTCTCATGCATGTACACAAAGGCCCAAGGTCTAATCAGCAAATTAGCAGAATTAAGACTTCGACACGCATCTGCAGCTTGGGACCTCATCGCTGTAATCGAAACGCGGTTGCACTGGGAGATAACGGATGCTGTGATTGCACTAACGGGCATGTCCGTTGTCCGGAAGGATCGAACCAGCAGAGGTGGTGGGGTAGCCCTTTATTTTCGTCACAACATGCAATGCGAAGGCATAAACTATTCGGAAACCGACGTACCTGACACCATTTGGTGTGATTTCCGGCTAAGAGGGAACGATCTTGGCCTATTGGTTATTGTTTACCGCCCACCATCGTCTACTCCTGAGATGGACTGCAATTTGATGGCTGCGTTGAGGCAAGTGATAAAGAGGAAGTACACTCACATTCTAGTCACCGGTGACTTCAACTTACATGCCCTCGAATCCCAGGCCACATCAGGAGAGCAATTCAAAGCAGAGTTGCAAGATCTGGTTTCAGACTACCCTCTTTATGGCCACGTCACTACGCCCACCAGATTCAGGGGAACTGACACGCCATCCATTTTGGACCGAATATTCACCATTGAAGAACTGATGGTCGAGAGAGTGATAACAGATACTCCTTTGGGTTACAGTGATCATGCGACGCTACTGTTTCATTACGTGTGCTACGCGGATTATGCAGTAGAGCATACCGAGTAATATCGTATCGTAACCAACTACGAGGACCCGTCCGACCTAATTGATGCAACAAGCTGGTCGTTCTTAGCTGAATTAACCCCTGAGGTGGCCTGCGGTGAATTCGTCAACATATTTACCAAGCTCGTGGCAAGGACATTTGAAGCCAAACTCTACCGTCCTAAAAGGATGATGCCTTTGGTTAGGAGCAGGACACGTAAGTGCATGGCATTAAGGGACTTGGCATGGCACAACCATATAGTCTCCCCGAACGACCATACCTGGGAGGTCTACACAATACAAAGGAACCACTGTGTCAAACTCGTCCGGGAAGATAAACTTAAGAACCAACAAGGTTTGGTGGAAATGTTTTGCTCCAATCCCAAACTGCTATACAGACACGTAAACAATTTGCACCGTGTTAAGCGCGGTATTTCTGCTCTGCACACAGCATGCGGGTTAGCCCAAACAGCACAAGGGGCGACCAAAGTCCTTGGACAACAATTTGGCCGTACCTTCCAAAGCGCGCAATCCCCATACATCCTGCCTAAGCAGATAACGCCGCCATCAGGGCTTAATCACATATCGTTTACCTCCGCAGCTGTACTGGAGAGGCTGGTGTCTCTGCGCGAGTTCAGCACCCCGGGTGCGGACGGCATTCGACCGAAGGCGTTGAAAATTGCTGCCATGAGTTTGGCAGGACCATTAGCAATTTTCTTTCAACGATGTCTGAACGAGATGCACGTCCCCACGATGTGGAAGCATGGAATCATCACGCCTATCTACAAAAGTGGTAGCCGTGCTGAACCAGCAAACTATCGCCCGATAACACTACTGCCTGTGATCTCTAAGGTTATGGAGTCCATTGTAGCTGAGGCTTTGATGGGGTACCTGGAGAACAATCAAATTCTCGTTCCAGAACAGCATGGATTTCGCCAAAAGCGCTCCTGTACAACTAATCTCTTGCTTGCTCGTGCAAGCTGGACGGAATCCGTGGACGCTGGTGTAGGAGTCGACGCAGCCTACCTGGATTTCTCAAAGGCATTCGACCGCATAGACCATTGCATTCTACTCCACAAACTCCAGAAATATGGAATCGTTGATCCTGTTCTGGGCTGGATAGGAGACTTTCTCCTGCAACCTCACCTGAATGTGAGGGTTCGAAGCAACCTATCAGAATCCATCGAAGTTCAATGCGGCGTACCTCAGGGCTCGGTACTTGGACCCCGCCTGTTCCTAGTCTTCATAAGTGATCTCGCGAGTGTGCTATCTTCTAACTGTTTGCTATTTGCTGATGACCTAAAGTATTGCGCACTATAGCTGCAGTGGAGGATCACACAGTCTTACAGGAGGACCTGGACAAAGCGTACACATGGTCCATCGAGAACATGCTGCATTTCATCGTCACCAAGTGCAAAGTTTTTAGTATACGGTACAAAAGTATGCACAACTACCGCCTAGGACCACAAATTCTGCAGCGGGCTTCTCACGAGTGCGATCTCGGTGTGATTGCTCAAGATGACCTCGGTTGTTCGACGCAAACTGAAAAGGTAGCTAAGAAAGCGAACCAGTACCTCGGCCTTCTTCATAGAGCCTTCGGGAAGTTTGACCCTTCAGTCTTCCAAAAAATGCTTAGTGCGTACGTGAGGCCGCACGCGGAATACTCTTTTCAAGCGTGGCAACCCTGGCTCAAGCACCATCTCACCGCGCTCGATACTGCACACCTTAGGGCAACGAAAAGCGTCAGAGGTTTGACCAGCCTCCCCTACCCACTCAGGCTGAAGACCCTCAAAATATACAGTGGACGTTATCGGCGTCTAAGGGGCGATCTCATAATGGTGTACCTAATCCTGAGAGACCCCAACAACCCATGCCATTCCTTTCTAATACTCAGTCAAAACACCTCGCTTAGAGGTCACCAGTTTAAGTTAGTCATGCAGTACCGCCGCCTGGAATGTCGGCGAAACTATTTCTCCCTTCGAGTGGCACAGCCTTGGAACGCCCTCCCGGAATATGTAATTAATGCACCCACCCTATCCCTTTTCACAAAACGCCTTGACGATACCCTGTCACATTTACACTACGTGCTATAGCACATGACCACCAGATGCTGGCACTAATGCACGACAGACAGGGGATAGTGCCATAACCCTACTCGAGAATGAGTCATTCCAAACTCCCTGCACGAAATTTGATAAACGCTAATACTACAGAAACTGGATTACTGTATCCTGTCGACCAAAGATAGTTGCACACGAGTAAGCGTTGTTGTTGCTACCTTTTTATTTTTCTCGACTATGATGTGAACAATAACCACTCCCCTGTTGCTTCATGTGCGTACATTCTCAGTTCGAACTCCCTTTATACTACAGTGCAGTTACGTCTGTAAGCGCCCGAACTGACGACTACATTATCACCTCGCTATCATTTTTATCATGCCAAACACCCTACGGGACATGTCAAGCACCTGCTTTTTTACCCGGTATAAATCATTGTTCATTCTTCAACTCGAAAGTAGAAGTGATTGTTTGTTCCATCTGTCGTTTGCGTCACTGATACACGTGCCGTATTACAGACAACGTTCCGACAGACACTACGTACAGCACAGCATTTTCTTTATCATGCCACTGCAGGTTGCAAGGTTTGGTGGTTTGGCCATGCATCCAACGCGTACACCGGCTCACCTAGTAGAAAACGTCTGTTCAATCCTGACGCCAGTTGCCTTTGCGTAACCTTAGAAAGTACTGCATTAATTGGAGGACGTGTCTCACGCCCGAACATGGCTTCCGCTGGACATCTGCCGCCTGGTAGATCGGGGTTTTGCGTAGCCCATATTACTTAGCAGGAACAGGTGTATGATACCCACTCTGGGTCCTTCCCCCGCAGCTTTAGAAGTAAACATTTGATGGTATCCACGAATCATTCTGCTTACCCGTTGGACTGGGGAGGTTCCGGAGGCAACCGGCAGTGCTTGATACAATTACACTGGCGAAAAGCACCAACATCGTTGGAGAAAAATTACGAACCGTTATCGGAAACCGCGGTATATGATGAGCCGAACTGTGCAAATAACTGTTGTAATTTTCGTACCGTGGCCGCTGTCGTAGTTGTGTTTATCAAGTATACGTCCGGTCAGTTGGTATACGCATCAATCACAATTCAAAAAATGGCCTTGAGCGGGACCAGGGAAATCAAGGTGAATTCTCTCCCATGGCTTAGATGCTGGCATCCAGGGTTGGATGAATTTGCTTGGAAGTTCCGCTACTGATGCACGTACGCTGCATGTGGGGACAAAATCATGGATAGCATTGTCAATAAAAGGCCAATAAACGTACCTTCTGGCTGAAGCTTTCATTCGGAATATTCCAGGACAATGTAAATGCAATTATCCTAAAAACCTTGCCATTGAGGAAGTCCTAAAGAATGCGCTGTATAATTCGTTAAACGCGCTGGCGTTGAGCTCCTCCCAGGTAGCCGACCTACCTACCTGGGTAGTTGCATCACAGCCAATGGAGCTATTGGAGACCAGGTTTCGTTGCGTATCTCAACAGCTCGCCTCGCTTTCTCTAAGCTGAAGCACTTGTGGCGCTGCCATGACATCGGTATATCCACCAAAGGACGGGTTTATTGTGCGACTGTTCGCGCTGTACTGTTGTACGATTGCAGGACTTGGCCTGTTCGTATCGCCAACCTGCGCCGTCTCTCTGTCTTTGAGCACCGTTGCTTGCGGCCGATTGCCCGTGTGTGGTCGCTGCACCACGTAACCAATGTGTAAGTTAGACAGCGTGGCTTGGGTGGAGACAGCCATTCGCTGGAGGAGCTCGTCCCGCTACGTCAGCTGCGGTGTCTTGGACACGTACTGCGTGTGCCCGGTCATCGTCTTCTGTGTCGCGCGTTCTTCGCGGTTGCTGGACAGGCGCGGTGGACAACCTACGACATGGAGAAGCCACACCGGAATTGTCGAGTGACGCATCACGCCCCCCGGGTTTCCACCCAATGTGACTAATGCATGTATGCTACTATGGGCTGTGAAATGAACAAATCTGATGGAGCTATGTTACAAAAGAAAAGAGCAGTGGTACTCCACTCGTGCACTCTGCGATTTGTGATACCGTTATACAGTCGCAAGTACTGTGACTATCACTTTCTGTGCGTATTTGTCTACTGTGTAACCATTTTATTGTCAGAACTGAGCGGGTACTGCTGACGTACGTCCTTACTGAATATGCATGTTCGTTTTTATAGTTCTTTTTGAGCGTTCTTACGAATGACAAAATGGCTAGTTCCATTTCAGCAAAGCTAAAGGCATTCACACCTAAAGGACTGGTATCAGTGATTCGACGATATTAAGAAGGAACAGTTCGCTAACATTGGCGTAAAATTTCAGAGTTGGCAGAACACAAATGCATGTAACATAAAAGAGGAAAACCGCTTTTGTATGACTTTGTGAACTACACTCCAAAACTGAAAGAACGAATAATAGAAAATGCGTATTGAATACAAGAACGCACGTTGCTGGAAATAGTGTCAGTCAGCACTGAGGGGAAAGTTCCATTATCTGGACACGCGATTCAAGCACGAGCATTACACTTCACAAAAGAATTACAAAACACAGACTTTACATCGTCAAACAGTTATCTACAGGCATTCATCAGTAGACGATCTTGTGTTTGGTAAGCAATCGGGCGAATGCGGTGACTCAGGTAGGTGTGCTGCATCCGACTAGGCAGAAAAATTGCCCGAAATATGTTCCGGCTACACAGCTCAAGACATTTTTAATTCACATGAAACTGCTTTGCTATTCAAAACGACGTCGGATAAAGGTTTTGTGTAAAAGGATAGAACTTCGCAGGTGGGAAAAGAAGCAAGGCGCGTATCGCAGTTATGCTGTTGTAGTGGACTCGGACCCAAGATAAATAAAGTTGAATAAATGATGATCAGAAATCACAAGACTCACAGAAGGGTTTCGACTTGGGTTAGAATTCCAACCACATAAAACTTCCTAGTCCTCTTGCGTCAGCCACTCCCATGGATGACAAACGACGATGGTGAAACCAGTTGAGACGGAACGAGATCTGTAGTTGAGTATTGCTTTAGGTTAGAATGTAGTGACCGACAATGCCATAAAATCCGTGGCACAAGAACACAGAGAGAACACGTAGATTTGCCCGCGTGGTTCAAAAAGTGTGTTATTTATCAATCAAAACAAGTATACAAGGTTATTGTACAAGAATTGGTTGTAATAGGAAAGGAATGTACAATGGAAGATAAGTAAATTTACAGGCGCTACACTGTGCATTACCACATTGGGGGAGCGAGAACCGGCTGCAGTGATTTGGAAATCAGCCAGCTCTCGAATTTTAGAAGTCTCAACATGGAAAACTACCGGCAGTTTACCAGGATAATAAAAAGGCATGGATGACCGCAGCTATTTCCGAAGATTTAACAGCAAAATACAGAAAAACGCAACATCATACCTTCTCCCGACAAAGCCGTTGCCCTCCCTAATTCCACCTACTTCATATCGAATTGCAGTTCCTGTCACCTAACACAACTGTGTTACTTCAACCCTACGACCAGGGTATCATTCAGGCGCCTAAAGCGAAGTTTAGGCGAAAATCAGCTTCTCCATCTTATAACGATCATGGAATCCCACAAAGATATGTCCGGAACTGATTTCATGTAACGAGTAAATTTATTAGACATCGTGTTCTACATACCTTCTACCTGGAAGGAGGTGCAGAACTCAACCATCTCTGTTTTTTAAACCGGGCTTTCCTTGTACTGCAGAAATAGATTCTGATAGCACAATGCAAACTTGACCTGAGACATATGAGCAAATTGTGCCTCCTACAAACGCTATGGATACTCTCTCAGAGGAATTGTTTGGATGCAAACTGGCTGACAGCCATCTGATTGCTTCTTATTTTCAAACAAGTCACACAACAGAAATAAACTGGGACTTGTCAACCACATCAATTTTAGCAACTGAGGATGTGAATAATGAATCAGACTACCAGCAGGAACAGGATTTTATAAACGTTCTGAAAACGTATACATTCACAGACGCACAGGGTAAAGTTGCTATTTCGCGCTCCTACGCAATACATAGCGGACACACTGGCATGCTTGCACATCTTCTGGACGTGATGAATAAACTGAATTTCTTCCATTTCAATTGCCAAGCAACAGAATACCATATTTGATATTTTTTCATCTGGTGGATAATGATTATAACAATAGAAATGTGTGTATGATTTTTTAAGAGTTGTGGATTCCGAGGATTTGCAGGTCAATTTCTAAACTGTTGACTCATAATCGGCGCGATTATCGCATTATTATTACTCATCTATCCCACATTATGTACCACTACTGAGTTTGCAAATGACGGCGGACTTGACAGTACGTTCGTGACAAACAACTTCGCCGGTGTTCTGCAATTAACGTCATAGTGAATTACACGCAGATTGCCATTTCTGACAACCTAGCTGTGTGAAGCGGGGTGTTCTGCAGTGTCAGCAGCCGAAACAAAGCAATCAAATTTACTGGACCTAGGCAGCACACATCAAGCGTCATTGTTTCATATTTTCCCCAGATACAGCAGTCTCGTTGCAGAGGAGTACGCGCATGATTGTCTGTAATTTAGAGTTCTAGTGAGCTAACGTTTTATATCACTTTATATCTATTTGTTGGTGTAACTGGATTTTCTTTTTGTTATAGCGGAGGTAAGAATACTCCACCGCTCCCCGTTGTTTGGTGAATTTTGCCACACTCACCTCTACTCACCCTGCCCTCTCTTCCGGTTCCTCGCATACGTTCACTTTTGCCTCACATTTGTTATTGGCTTGTATGGACAATGAAGCTTACGCTTATTCGCTTTTACTTTGTGTATTTCGTTCGTTCGTGAGGAAACTTATCGATCACCCGCTTTTTGAACTGACCAGCATTAACTGATTGAATGCCAGCCTTTCCGCATAGTCTGTGATATGCCCTAATTTGAATATTGTGATTGTGTTTCACAGACAGATGCTTGGTGCCCGGTTTGGCTTGCTACATGAACAATGTTTGTTGCTCGGTCGTTGGTGCTCTCACTACCGTTAGTGGCTTGAAGCAGTCCTGTGGCTCGGACACAACAGATTCTCTGGCGACGGGAGGTGTTGAACAATCATGCCCATTTCATTCGAGTAGCTGCAGTCCCTCCTTCAGCAGCAGCAGTTTCAGCTTGAAAAGTCACAGCAGCAGTTATATGAAGTGCTGTCACAAAAGGTCAATTTTCAGGTGGAGTGGCGGAGGGAACCGAGGCAGACCTCACAGGAAATTGCAGCTGAATATCACATGATTCTTAGTTTGAACAGTGATCCAAAAATTGTTGAAGTTTCAGACCCCAGAAGTGAAACGCAGTTCTGTCACACAGCTATTAATGGCCAAAATATGAATCCAGATATGCCGGAGCAGCAGCCCCCGACTACGTCTTGAAACGAAGGTGAGAGGCATTCTACGAGAAATTTCGCTCACAAAATTCCTGCTTGTCAAAACGCGCACAAATTCATATGCAATCATACTCCAAGATTACACGCAAGTTCCAACTTCCAAAGAAACAGGTTTCGCGGCGTAGCAAGGGAGGCGACTTCTGCAGTATTTCGAACAGACTTTCGAGGGAAGAGAAAATATCCTACAATGAAACGCAGCAATGTTCCGGTGTCACTACAACCAGAAACAGTGCATACAATCAGGACCATTTCTCGAGTAACCAGGCCAAGAGCTGGCACAGTATTAGTCAAAACTATGATTCTAATGGCTTAAAATGTTTCAGGAGAACCTCTGCAGATGAAAGAAAGAATCATGTGGGAACGCAGACTCAAGGATGTGCAATTCGATGGAACTATCTACCCAGCCTTTTGTACGGATAATAATCGGCCCGGAACGGATTGGATTGTTAAGTTAAATTTACCCAAAGTGTCCAATAGTAACGGTAGTTGTTCTAAATGCGCGTGTGGTTACAAGTCATTTGTACGGACGACACTGCTGTCTTTCCCGGAGCCCAAACCGCCATGGTTGCTGCTATACATGTAAATTCACCACGGCTGAGTTTCATTACATCAGGTGTTTTTCATTTCTCATTAACTGCAGTCAGCTTTAACGCTGGAGCTTAACGGGCCCAACGGTTATCATTGTTTCTACTATCCCACCATCAACCTTATCCCGTACTACTTTGACTGCAGGTAGTGTGTCAAAGAAACTGTTGTTCCTGTGTATCCACTGTTCTCTTGGTGTCCATAGCATTCGACCGAGTGCTTTACATGCAGCAGCCAGTGATCTGGCGGAACCTCTAGCTATATTCTATCAGTGCTGTATGGAGGAGAACCATATTTCAACAATAAGGGATCGGGAGGTCATCACTCCTATTCATAATGGAGTTAGTCACACTGACCCAATTAAATACCGTCCTATAACCCTACTACCTGTGCTTTCCAACGTTATGGAGTCTATCATCGCTGTTGCACTCATACAATATCCGGGAAAGCATACGATAATAGCACCTGAGCAACATGGCTTTGGACAAAAGCACTCATCCACTACGAACCTGATAATTTCACGCAATGGCTGGACTGAAGCAGTTGATTGTGGAGCAGGAGTTGATGTCATTTACTTGGACTTCTCAAAAGCCTTTAATCGTTTAGACTACTGAATTCTCCTCCGTAAAAGTAAGCTCTATGGCATTGGTGACGCACTGCTGCGTTGGATTGGTAAGTTCCTGCACGAACCTTGGTTGTAAGTGAGAGTACGAGTATCCCTGTCCGACGCAATTGAGGTGAAATGCGGCGTACCACAAGGCTCGGTGCTCGGACCCCGTCTATTCTTGCTTTTCATAAACAATCTGGCGAGGGAAATCACTTCGATTTCCAATTGTTCGCGGATGATATCAAGTTATGGCGAGTGATCAAATTACCGAATGACCGCGAATAGCTCCAGCGTGACCTCAGAAAGATTTCAAACTTGTCAGTTTTAAACACACTACCGTTCGATGTGGGAAAATGCCACGCTGCCCAATAACACATAGGCATTACTACGTGTATAGGCTTGGGTCACATGTATTGCAAACAGTTTCCTAAGAACGCGAACTTGGTGGGGTCATTCAAACTGACCTTCATTGTTCAAAACAGAGGCAGCTGCGAAGAAAGCAAACCAACACATCGGCTTGCTGCGGAGAGCATTCGGAGAATTCGACCCATTCATCTTCCCCATGCGGCACAATTCTTACGTGGGCCCTCACGTTGAATACGTCATACTAGCTTTGCAACCTTGGCTGTAGCGTGAATTAAAATTGCTGGGGAAACCACAACTCAGGGCCACAAAGAACGTCCCGAGCCTACAAAATCTGTTCTATCATCAAAGGCTGAACTCACTGGAAGTTTTCAGTGGCAGCTACCGAAGTCCACGCGGCGATCTCATATTAGTCTACAAATATTGCTGAAATTCAGTCATACACCAATCTCAGAAGTAACCCTTTGAAATTGTGTGTACAGTACGGTAGTCTGGAATGCCGACCGAATGATGTTTCTCTTCGGGTTTTGCCAACCCTGAAACCCTCTCCCAAAATTTGTTGTTTCCTCACCTCACGTTGGATATTTTCGAAAGATTGGATCTTACCCTTGGCTCCCATCACTTTGTTGCCCAAACTGTGCAAATTTGGAATATCGTAATTTTCCCTCTAAACCGGATTAAAATGTTACATAAACCTAAGGAGGCGGTACAGAAGAGAGTATACTTGCTAATATTTTGCTCAAGGAACACAACAACTATAACTGTCCCCATTTTGTCTCGTCATTAGCATACAGTTCCCACTAACTACTGTTATTCAGCAGCATATCTGCTAGATAAACGCTCAAACACACAACTCACCTATCTTTTGATAATTGTAGTTTCACCCGTAACATCCTGCGGAATTTGTCAAGCAACGGCTTTGTTACTCTGCACACATCATTATTCATTGTTCATTGTCTGCTCGCACTTTCTCAAAAGACACTAAAAAAGCTGCAGCTATGTTTCTTGCTCTGATTCTTTGTTTACACATTACCTGTGCATTCATGATTGACACAAATATTGCACGTGGCTCCATTCCGCTTTCTCTTTTGTTCAACTGATGAGAGAGCTTGTGACTCAGCGCCGCCTTGAGCAAAATAACATAATTCATGAGCACCCGCCTCAAAGGTGTCAGCCGAAATGACTGGCACAACCGGATGATTGGGAATGGTGTGTGATGCTGTTACCTTAACATAAATGAAAGTTGCTTCAGCACGTGATGACAGAATCTGTCTGTTTTCACTCGGCGTTGGGCTAACATCAGCTGAGGTTTGGGTAGAGAGTGTACACAATTTCCTAGTACACTTCCTTTCAGTTTATAGGATACAGTGACCTGTAGTTCAGCATTATTCCGATCAGCGCCAAAATGCTGTCAGTTGCATCAATCGGATTCGCCCTAACCAGATTTCTAACACAATGTCGAGCACTACTGTTTGATAAACACTGTTGTTCCGCCTATGTGGCTTCATCAAACTGACATCACTGGGGACCACAAATACCGCAGTGACCTAGTCTATCTTTCTGGTAATATTGGTGACCACAGTGGTGACCGCTGTGATTGAATCCACCAAACTTTGCGCCCTCTACTGAGAAAAGTCGGACGGACAGACCGGCGCCTACAACTGACGCAGCTAAAAAGCAAACTGTCTCTGTTAAACAGCAATGCGTATTGTTCATTAGTCAGGCCGGTAGACTGTTAATGTCACTAGCGGTTACAATCAAAGGACGGCATAAGCCGGTATCGTGTTCGACGGCGCAGTACAGTTTGTGTTGTGCCAAACGGTATTCACCTTATCAGACGAAAGCCCCTGTGGTAGGTTAATCCGCGTCGGTGCGTAGCGAGGCCGACATGGCAAAGTGGAGAACAGTTGGCATAATGATGGCACGTAAATGTACTAAAAGGTCGGACAGCAAAAGGAGAAACAGCCTGCGAAACGATACTGAAATTAGGAACAAGTGGAGAAAATACATGAAAGTGTCAACGAAACCATTGGTCTGGTACCAATTTAACCGATTCAAGTTACCTAAGATAAGGAAAAATTTGACAACAGTAAAATTATGTCACAAATTGCCATCCAAACATTGTCATCTATAATATTTCAGCGAAAACAACCCGAAAGTATTGCAAGCCACAAATGCTTTTGCATTTGCTTCATCATCTGTTGCACAAGTATCAACCAAGGAAATGGACTGCGGTTCAGGAGAATATATTCAGCGTTCCAAGGATACCCGTTGCATCGGTTGATATCTTTGTACATTATGATTCATATACTCGTATGTCCTGTCCTGTGATGCTTTTCCTTAAGACCTTGGGACTTTTCTACAACACAAACCAACTCAAGATTCGCAGCGACCTAGTGCTTACATTTCACACAACCTTCGCGTAGCCGAAGCTAACTACCCTTTAGGTGGATTTGAGGCTGCCGTGTTTATTTTCATTAACAGCCGAAGCCACCTGTACTCACTAGGCCAGAATTTCGGGATTCACGAGGATTATAAGCCGCTTATGTTGCTCCTTGAACACGACAATGGATTTAAACAAATGGCGTCGTCTGCAGAAGTAGCTTTTTTGCAATGAAACGGCTGAACTCAGTCCCCAGAACGGATGTTTGATGTGGGGCTCAAAAGTCGTGGTCCCTGAGAGATTGCGACCAACCATCATAGAAGAACTTCCCGATTCACCCCCAGGTGTTGCTAAAGTGAAGGCACTTGCAAGTTTCTACATATGATAGCACATGGAAGATGGTGACATTTCACCAAAATTTGGATGTTGTATGATCTGCCAATAATCGCCCAAGGCTGCCCCACCCCGGGTATCGATGCATCCTTAGACAACGCCGGAAACGGCCTGGAAACTCTCCTATGCACACTTTTCTTTACCACCGGAATTCAGACGATACTTTCAGTCGTCGACGCTCCCTCTAATTGGATTGGCGGCCACATTCTTTCCACAGCGACATTATAGTCAGATGAGTCAAGACCAGAAATCAGTTCATGGTTAAGAATTCTTATCGGTAAACTCTCTTCAGACCCAAACGTTTACATAACACGGATTGTGTGGGGTAAGCGTCAAATCGGGCTGGGATTGATTTCTAAGGTGTTTGAAAGGTCAAGATCGATGACTAAAGGCGGCTACAGATGGTAAGGAAAGTGCACCAAAGGAAATTAATATAAGCGTCTGCGGCCTAAAGTAAATAGATAAGGCCACAGACAGCTCAATCATGTCGCACCTCCTCGAAAGTGACCATACTGCATCTGTGAATTACTTTAAAGTCATCTACTCGCTACCTGAACGCTTATCGCAAGGCTTCCGAAAGCAAATCTTGTCTATTGCCGAAGCTATTTACATCCATCCTCTGAAGCCGGAATTATGTGTACATAAACGATTCATACGGCCGATACTACTACCATGGCTGACTGACATGGTTACTTAACTATCCTTTGTGACCTTATCTATTTACTTTACGCCGCTGAAGCTTGTATTAATTTCTTTTGGTGCACTTTCCTTACCATCTGTAGCCGCCTTTAGTCATCGATCTTGACCTTTCAGACACCCTATAAATCAATCCCAGCCCGATTTGACGCTTACCCCATACAATCCGTGTTATGTAAACGTTTGGGTCTGAAGAGAGTTTACCGAAAAGAATTCTTAACCCTGAACTGATTTCTTGTCTTGATTCATCTGATTACAGCGACATTAACTTGTACAACAATCAAACTGCACTGCTATGTTTGGACTTCCGTAAACACTAATGTCAAGCAACGAATATTTGATTACTATCGCCGAGATTGCCACTTTCCTCACTGCAAACACAACCACTGCTCCCTATCATTCGTCTTCAAACAGCTTGGCTGATCCCTTCGTGCAAGCAGTGTTTACTGTTGCTTAAACAGACAAGTGCACCACCGTGTGTGTGTATGTGTGTGTGTGAAACGTGTCTTTTTTGTTTATCAAAGCATGGTGAACGATGCCACCAGAAGAAGTTTGCGTGCGCGACCAGACATCATGGAGCGCTGGGATCTGAAGTCCATGTAAAATGGGGATGAGTGAATGAGCACTTTGATGCTCACAGTTATAGAGTCAAGTCCAATCTACATGTTTTCTTACAGAACGCGGATAGCAGCCAACTGTCGCTCAGCACAGACCAGATAGAAGATTGCGGGCGGTAAATTAGTCACACGTCACATGGATCATGTGACTCAGCCCCCTCCCCCCCCCCCCCGCCACCACATGCGTGTGAATGACTGCGGATTGGAAGCTGGTGCCCCGCTGCGCCGGTTAATTCGCTGCCGCCAACCGGTCGAAGCCTTCAGGCTGGAGATTTGGATCGACCGGGAGAAGCATGATTCATCGTCCCGGTAGTCGCCTAAGCGTTATCTGGGCCGACGCACAATGCAGGTGTGTCCGCGTGTGTGTGTGCATCAACACGTGTTAGTATCTCTTCCCTATATTGCATGTAAAATTACCCATGCCCCTCGGTTTAACGGAACTGCGACTTGCTTACCCATGCTGCTAGACGTACTTGCAGTCCCGAAACTTTACAAGTCGAACAAGACCGTAATTGCTGAGAATTTTTCCCAGCATGAGAACACCGGT
The DNA here is from genome assembly GCA_944474145.2 of Dicrocoelium dendriticum. Taxonomy (NCBI): domain Eukaryota; kingdom Metazoa; phylum Platyhelminthes; class Trematoda; order Plagiorchiida; family Dicrocoeliidae; genus Dicrocoelium; species Dicrocoelium dendriticum. The sequence continues at coordinate 74,930,849 of OX104060.1, read as the reverse complement.
GTTGACAGCTAAAAAAGCCCAGTTGCGACTCAGGCATACCACGCAAGCACTTGTTCTTCAAAACCGTCAGAGCATCTCGTCGGGTAGTTCGGCCTCTCACCCTTGTTTATCAGTTCACCTGCGGTTGCGGTGACATTTACATAGGCAGAACAAACCGTCAGTTAGCTCAGAGGGTAGCTGAACATTTGCCAGGATGTTTGGGACAAGTGATTACGCAACAACATGGGCCGAATATGAGAACCAATCGGAGCCTGGCATCGTCTGTCACCAAGCCCCTCATGACAACCCGTCAACACGTCGTTCCGACAGACACTACGTACAGCACAGTTCATTTTCTTTATCATGCCACTGCAGGTTGCAAGGTTTGGTGGTTTGGCCATGCATCCAACGCGTACACCGGCTCACCTAGTAGAAAACGTCTGTTCAATCCTGACGCCAGTTGCCTTTGCGTAACCTTAGAGAATACTGCATTAATTGGAGGACGTGTCTCACGCCCGAACATGGCTTCCGCTGGGTATCTGCCGCCTGGTAGATCGGGGTTTTGCGTAGGCCATATTAATTAACAGGAACAGGTGTATGATATCCACTGTAGGTCCTTCCCCCCCCCCCATAGCTTTATAAGTAAACATTTGATGGGATCCACGAATCATTCTGCTTACCCGTTGGACTGTGAATGTTCCGGAGGCTACCGACAGTGCTTGGTACAATTACACTGGCAAAAAGCACCAACCTCGTCGGAGATAAATTGCGAACCGTTATCGGAAACCGAGGTATTTGGTGAACCGAACTGTGCAAATAACGGTTGTAATTTTCGTACCGTGGCCGCTGTGGTAGTTGTGTTCATCAGGTATACGTCCGGTAAGTTGGTATACGCATGAATCACAATTCAAAAAAATGCTTGAGCGGGACCAGGAGAATCAAGGTGAATTCTCTCCCATGGCTTAGAGGCTGGCATCCAGGGTTGGATGAATTTGCTTGAAGTTTCCGCTGCTGATGCACATATGCTGCATGTGGGGACACAATCATGGATAGCGTTGTCGAAAAAAGGCCACTATACGTAACTTCTGGCTGAAGCATTCATCCGGTATATTCCGGGACAATGTAGGTGCAATTATCTTAATAACCTTGCCATTGAGGAAGTCCTAAATAATGCTCTGCATAATTCGTTAAACGCGCTGGCGTTGAGCTCCTCCCAGGTAGCCTAGCTGTTGGCTTGTACTAAGCTGATGATATCGTCTTGCTGGGTGACGGTCCACAGGCCGTCCAACTTGCTACTGAAGAGTCAAAATATGGGATGCCTTTTCCATCCAAGTGCAAAGCTCTTTCCCAAGACTTTCAGATGCTGTATCTGCATTCAATCCTGGTTGTGAGAGACTGAAGGTTACGGAGAGTTTTGCCTACCTGGGTAGTTGCATCACAGCCAATGGAGCTATTGGAGACCAGATTTCGTTGCGTATCTCAAGAGCTCGCCTCGCTTTCTCTAAGCTGAAGCACTTGTGGCGCCGCCATGACATCGGTATATCCATCAAAGGACGGGTTTATTGTGCGACTGTCCGCGCTGTACTGTTGTACGGTTGCGAGACTTGGCCTGTTCGTATCGCCGACCTGCGCCGTCTCTCTGTCTTTGAGCACCGTTGCTTGCGGTCGATTGCCCGTGTGTGGCCGCTGCACCACGTAACCAATGTGTAAGTTAGACAGCGTGGCTTGGGTGGAGGCAGCCATTCGCTGGAGGAGCTCGTCCCGCTGCGTCAGCTGCGGTGTCTTGGACACGTACTGCGTATGCCCGGTCATCGTCTTCTGTGTCGCGCGTTCTTCGCGGTTGCTGGACAGGCGCGGTGGACAACCTACGACATGGAGAAGCCACACCAGAATTGTCGAGTGACGCATCACACCCACCCCCGGGTTTTCACCCAATGTAACTAATGCATGTATGCTGCTATGGGCTGTGCAATGAACAAATCTGATAGAGCCATGTTACAAAATAAAAGAGCAGTGGTACTCCCCTCGCGCACTCTGCGATTTGTGATACCGTTATACAGTCGCAAGTACTGTGACTATCACTTTCTGTGTGTATTTGTTTACTGTGTAACCATTTTATTGTCAGAACTGAGCGGGTACTGCTGACGTACGTCCTTACTGAATATTCATGTTCGTTTTTATAGTTCTTTTTGAGCGTTCTTACGAAGGACAAAATGGCTAGTTCCATTTCAGCAAAGCCAAAGGCATTCACACTTAAAGAAATGGTATCAGTGATTCGACGATGTTAAGAAGGAACAGTTCGCTAACATTGGCGCAAAATTTCAGAGTTGGCAGAACACAAATCCATGTAACATAAAAGAGGAAAGCCGTTTTTGTATGACTTTGTGAACCACACACCAAGACTGAAAGAAAGAATGATAGAAAAATGGGTAACGAATACATGAACGCACGTTGCTGGAAATAGTGCCAGTCAGCACTGAGGGGAAAATTCCATTATCTGGACACGTGATTCAAGAACGAGCATTACACTTCGCAAAAGAATTACAAAACACAGACTTTACATCGTCAAACAGTTGGCTACAGGCTTTCATCAGTAGACGATCTTGTGTTTGGTAAGCAATCGGGCGAAAGCGGTGACTCAGATAGGTGTGCTGCATCCGACTAGGCAGAAAAATTGCCCGAAATATGTTCCGGCTACACAGCTCAAGACATTTTTAATTCACATGAAACTGCTTTGCTATTCAAAACGACGTCGGATAAAGGCTTTGTGTAAAAGGATAGAAATGCGCAGGTGGGAAAAGAAGCAAGGCGCGTATCACAGTTATGCTGTGCACTACCACATTGGGGAGCGAGAACCGGCTGCAGTGATTTGGAAATCAGCCAACTCTCGAATTTTAGAAGTATCAACATGAAAAACTATCGGCAGTTTACCAGGATAATAAAAAGGCATGGATGACTGCAGCTATTTCCGAAGATTTAACAGCAAAATACAGAAAAACGCAACATCATACCTTCTCTCGACAAAGCCGTTGCCCTCCCTAATTCCACCTACTTAATATCAAATTGCAGTTCCTGTCACCCAACACCACTGTGTTACTTCAACCGTACGATCAAATTGTCATTCAGGCGCCTAAAGCGAAGTTTAGGAGAAAAACAGCTTCTCCATCTTATAACGATCATGGAATCCCACAAAGATATGTCCGGAACTGATTTCATGTAACGAGAGAATTTATTAGACGTCGTGTTCTACAAAACTTCTACCTGGAAAGAGGTGCAGAACTCAACCATCTCTGTTTTTTTAAACCGGGCTTTCCTTGTACTGCAGAAATAGATTCTGAGAGAACAATGCAAACTTGACCTGAGACATATGAGCAAATTGTGCCTCCTACAAACGCAATTGCTATGGATACTCTCTCAGAGGAATTGTTTGGATGCAAACTGGCTGACAGCCATCTGATTGCTTCTTATTTCCAAACAAGTCACACAACAGAAATAAACTGGGACCTGCCAACCACATCAATTTTAGCAGCTGAGGATGTGACTAATGAATCAGACTACCAGCAGGAACAGGATTCTACAAACGTTCTGAAAGCGTAGACATTCACAGACGCACAGGGTGAAGTTGATATTTCGCGCTCCTACGCAATACATAGCGGACACACTGGCATGCTTGCACGTCTTCTGGACATGATGGAAAAACTAAATTCCTTTCATTTCAATTGCCAAGCAACAGAACACTATATTTGATATTTTCCATCTGGTGGATAATGATTATGACAATAGAAATGTGTGTGATTTTTTAAAGGTTTTGGATTCCGACGATTTGCAGGTCAGTTTCTAAACGGCTGACTCACAATCTGTGCGATTATCGCATTATTATTACTCATCTATCCCACACTATGTACCACTACTGAGTTTGCAAATGACGGCGGACTTGATAGTACGTTCGTGACAAACAGCTTCGCCGGTGTTCTGCAATTAAAGTCATAGTGAATTGCGCGCAGATTGCCATTTCTGACAACCTAGCTGTGTGAAGCGGGGTGTTCTGCAGTGTCAGCAGCCGAAACAAAGCAATCAAATTAACTGGACCTATGCGGCACACATCGAGCGTCATTGTCTCCTATTTCCCCCAGATGGAGCAGTCTCGTTGCAGAGGAACACGCTCATGGTTGTCTGTAATTTAACGATCCAGTGAGCTAACGTATTATATCACTTTATATTTATTTCTTGGTGTAACTGGATTTTCTTTTTGTTCTAGCGGAGGTAAGAATACTCCACCGCTCCCCGTTGTTTTGTGAGTTTTGCCCCACTCACCCCTACACACCCTGCCCTCTCTTCCGGTTCCTCGCATACCTTCACTTTTGTCTCACATTTGTGATCAGCTTGTATGGACACTGAAGCTTACGGTTATTCGCTTTTACTTTGTGTATTTCGTTCGTTCGTGAGTCAACTTATCGATCCCCCGTTTTTTGAACTGCCCAGCATTGACTGATCGAATGCCAGCCTTTCCGCATAGCCTGTGATATGCCCTAATTTGAATATTGTGATTGAGTTGCACAGACAGACGCTTGGTGGCCGGTTTGGCTTGCTGCGTGAACATTGTTTGTTGTTCGGTCGTTGGTGTTCTCACTACCGTTAGTCGGTGAAAGTACTCCTGGGGCTCGGACACAGCAGATTCTCTGGCGACGGGAGGTATTGCACAACCATGCGTATTTCATTCGAGCAGTTGCAGTCCCTTCTTCAGCAGCAGCAGTTTCAGTTTGAAAATTCACAATAGCAGTTATGTGAAGTGCTGTCATAAACGCTCAACATTCAGTTGGAATGGTGGCTGGAACCGATGCAGACCTCACAGGAAATTGCTGCTGAATATCACTGGCTGCTTAGTTTGAACAGTGATCAAAAATTGTTGAAGTTTTAGACCCCAGAGGTGAAACGCAGTTCTGTCACGCAGCTATTAATGGCCAAAAGATGAATCCAGATGTGCCGGAGCAGAAGCCCCGACTACGTCTTGGAACGAAGGTGAGAGGCATTCTACGGACAATTTCGCTCACAAAATTCCTCCTTGTCAAAACGCGCACAAATTCATATGCAATCATACTCCAAGATTACACGTAAGTTCCAACTTCCAAAGAAACAGGTTTCGTGGTGCAGCAAGAGAGGCGATTTCTGCAGTATTTTAAACAGATTTCGAAGGAAAAGTATATATCCTACAATGAAACGCAGCAATTTTCCGGTGTCGCCACAACCAGAAACAGTGCATACAATCAGGACCATTTCTCGAGTAACCAGGCCAAGAGCTGGCACAGTATTAGTCAAAGCTATGATTATATTGGCTCAAAATGTCTCAGGAGAACCGCTGCAGATGAAAGAAAGGATCACCTTGGAACGCAGACTCAAGGATATGCAATTCGATGGAACTACCTACTCAGCCTTTTGTACTGATAATAATCGGCCCGGAACGGATTGGATTGTTAAGTTTACCCAAAGAGCCCATAAGTAACGGTAGCTGTTCTAAATGCGCACGTGGTTACAAGTCATTTGTACGGGCGACACTGCTGCCTTTGCCGGAGCCCAAACCGCCATGGTTGCTGCTGTACATGTAACATTCACCAGGGCTGAGTTTCATTACATCAGGTGTTTTTCAATTCTCATTAACTGCAGTCAGCTTTAACGCTGGAGCCTTATGGGCCCAACTGTTCTCACTGTTTCTACTGTCCCACCATCAACGTTATCCCGTACTACTTTGACTGCAGAAAGTGTGTCAAAGAAGCTGTTGTTCCTGCGTATCCACTGTTCTCTTGGTGTCGATAGCATTCGACCGAGTGCTTTACATGCAGCAGCCAGTGATCTGGCGGAATGTCTAACTAAATTCTATCAGCGCTGTATGGAGGAGAACCATATTCCAACAATAAGGGATCGGGAGGTCATCACTCCTATTCATAATGGAGTTAGTCGCACTGACCCAATTAAATACCGTCCTAAAACCCTACTACCTGTGCTTTCCATCGTTATGGAGTCTATCATCGCTGTTGTACTCATACAATATCCGGGAAATCCTAAGATAATAGCACCTGAGCAACATGGCTTTGGACAAAAGCACTCATCCACTACGAACCTGATAATTTCACGCAATGGCTGGACTGAAGCAGTTGATTGTTGATGTCATTTACTTGGATTTCTCAAAAGCCTTTAATCGTTTAGACCACTGAATTCTCCTCCTTATAAGTAAGCTCTATGGCATTGGTGACGCACTGCTACGTTGAATTGGTAAGTTCCTGCAGGAACCTTGGTTGGAAGTGAGAGTACGAGGATCCCTGTCCGACTCAATTGAGGTGGCATGCGGTGTACCACAAGGCTCGGTGCTCGGACCCCGTCTATTCTTGCTTTCCATAAACAATCTGGCGAGGGAAATCATTTCGATTTCCAATTGTTCGCGGATGATCTCAAGTTATGGCGAGTGATCAAATTACCGAATGACCGCGAATAGCTCCAGCGTGACCTCAGAAAGATTTCAAACTCCTCAGTTCTAAGCACATTACCGTTCAATGTGGGAAAATGCCCCGCTCCCCATTAACACATAGGCATTACTACGTGTATAGGCTTGGGTCACATGTATTGCAAACAGTTTCCTAAGAACGCGAACTTGGTGGGGTCATTCAAAGTGATCTTCATTGTTCAAGGCATCAGAGGCAGCTGCGAAGAAAGCAAACCAACACTTCGGCGTTGCTGCGGAGCGCATTCGGAGAATTCGACCCATTCATCTTCCCCATGCGGCACAATTCTTACGTGGGCCCTCACGTTGAATACGTCATACTAGCTTTGCAACCTTGGTTGTAGCGTGAATTAAAATTGCTGGGGAGAACACAACTCAGGGCCACAAAGAACGTCCCGAGCCTACAAAATCTGTTCTATCATCAAAGGCTGAACTCACTGGAAGTTTTCAGTGGCAGCTACCGAAGTCCACGCGGCGATCTCATATTAGTCTACAAATATTGCTGAAATTCAGTCATACACCAATCTCAGAAGTAACCCTTTGAAATTGTGTGTACAGTACAGCAGTGTGGAATGCCGACCTAATGATGTTTCTCTTCGGGTTTGGCTAACCCTGAAACTCTCTCCCAAAATTTGTTGTTTCCTCCCCCACCTTGGATATTTTCGAAAGATTGGATCTTGCCCTTCGCTCCCATCACTTGTTGCCTAAACTGTGCAAATTTGGAATATGGTAATTTTCCCTCCAAACCGGATTAAAATGTTATATAAACCTAAGGAGGCAGTACAGAAGAGAGTATACTTGCTAATATTTTGCTCAAGGAACACAACAACTATAACTGTCCCCATTTTTTCTCGTCGTTAGCATACTGTTCCCACTAACTACTGTTATTCAGCAGCTTATCTGCTAGATAAACGCTCAAACACACAACTCACCTATCTTTTGATAATTGTAGTTTCACCCGTAACATCCTGCGGAATTTGTCAAGCAACGGCTTTGTTACTCTGCACACATCATTATTCATTGTTCATTGTCTGCTCGCACTTTCTCAGAAGACACTAAAAAAGCTGCAGCTATGTTTCTTGCTATGATTCTTTGTTTCCACATTACCTGTGCGTTCATGATTGACACAAATATTGCACGTGGCTCCATTCCGCTTTCTCTTTTGTTCCACTGGTGAGAGAGCTTGTGACTCAGCGCCGCTTTGAGCAAAATAACATAATTCATGAGCACTCGCCTCAAAGGTGTCAACCGAAATGACTGACACAACCGGATGATTGGGAATGGTGTATGATGCTGTTACCTTAACATAAATGACAGTTTCTTCAGCACGTGATGACAGAATCTGTCTGGTTTCACTCGGCTTTGGGTTAACATCAGCTGAGGTTTGCGTAGAGAGTGTACACCATTTCTAGTACATGTCCTTTCAGTTTATAGGATACAGTGACCTGTAGTTCAGCATTATTCAGATCAGCGCCAAAATGCTGTCAGTTGCATCAATCGGATTCGCCCTAAGCAGATTACTAACACAATGTCGAGCACTACTGTTTGATAAACACTGTTGTTCCGCCTATGTGGCTTCATCAAACTGACATCACTGGGACCACAAATACCGCTATGACCTAGTCTATCATTCTGGTAATAGTAGTGACCACAGTGGTGACCGCTGTGATTGAATCCACCAAACTTTACAGTCTCTACTGAGAAAAGTCGGACGGACAGACCGGCGCCTACAACTGACGCAGCTAAAAAGCAAACTGTCTCTGTTAAACAGCAATGCGTATTGTTCATTAGTCAGGCCGGTAGACTGTTAATGTCACTAGCGGTTACAATCAAAGGACTGCATAAGCCGGTATCGTGTTCGACGGCGCAGTACATTTTGTGTTGTGCCAAACGGTATTCCCCTTATCAGACAAAAGCCCCTGTGGTAGGTTAATCCGTGTCGGTGCGTAGCGAGGCCGACATGGCAAAGTGGAAAACAGTTGGCATAATGATGGCACGTAAATGTACTAGAAGGTCGGACAGCAAAAGGAGAAACAGCCTGCGAAACGATATTGAAATTAGGAACAAGTGGAGAAAATACATGAAAGTGTCAACGAAACCATTGGTCTGGTACCAATTTAACCGATTCGAGTTACCTAAGATAAGGAAAATTTTGAAAACAGTAAAATTATGTCACAAATTGCCATCCAAACATTGTCATCTATGATATTTCAGCGAAAACAACCCGAAAGTATTGCAAGCCACAAATGCTTTTGCATTTGCTTCCTCAACTGTTGCACAAGTATCAACCAAGGAAATGGATTGCGGTTCAGGAGAATATATTCAGCGTTCCAAGGATACCCGTAGCATCAGTTGATATCTTTGCACATTATGATTCATATACTCGTATGTTCTGTCCTGTGATGCTTTTCCTTAAGACATTGGGACTTTTCTGCTACATAAACCAACTCATGCTTCGCAGCGAGCTAGTGCTTACATTGCACATAACTTTCACGCAGCCGAAGCTAACTACCCTTTAGGTGGATTTGAGGCTGCCGTGTTTATTTTCATTAACAGCAGAAGCCACCTGTACTCACTAGGCCAGAATTTCGGGATTCACGAGGATTATAAGCCGCTTATGTTGCTCCTTGGAAACCCAAATGGACTTAAACAAATAGCATCGTCTGCAGAAGTAGTTTTTTTGCAAGGAAACGGCTGAACTCAGTCCCCAGAACGGATGTTTGATGTGGGACTCAAAAGTCGTGGTCCCTGAGAGATTGCGACCAACCGGCATAGAAGAGCGTCCCGATTTACCCCCAGCTGTTGCTAAAGTGTAGGCAATTGCAGGTTTCTACATATGATAGCACAAAGAAGATGGCGACATTTCACCAAAAGTTGGCTGGTGCATGATCTGCCAATAATCGCTCAAGGCTGCCCCACCCCCGGGTATCGATGCATCCTTAGAAAAAGCCGGAAACGGCCTAGAAACTCTCCTATGCACACTTTTCTGTACCATCAGAATTCAGACGGTCCTTTCAGTCATCCACGCTCCCTCTAAGTGAATTGGCGGCCACATTTTTGCCACTGCGACGTTATAATCAGATGAATCAAGACCAGAAATCAGTTCAGGGTTAAGAATTCTTATCGGTAAACTCTCTTCAGACCCAAACGTTTACATAACACGGATTGTGTGGGGTAAGCGTCAAATCGGGCTGGGATTGATTTCTAAGGTGTTTGAAAGGTCAAGATCAATGAATAAAGGCGGCTACAGATGGTAAGGAAAGTGCACCAAAGAAAATTAATATAAGCGTCTGCGGCCTAAAGTAAATAGATAAGGCCACAGACAGCTCAATCATGTCGCACCTCCTCGAAAGTGACCATACTGCATCTGTGGATTACTTTAAAGTCATCTACTCGCTACCTGAACGCTTATCGCAAGGCATCCGAAAGCAAATCTTGTCTATTGCCGAAGCTATTTACATCCATCCTCTGAAGCCGGAATTATGTGTACATAAACGATTCATACGGCCGATACTACTGCCGTGGCCGACTGACATGATTACCTAACTATCCTTTGTGACCTTATCTATTTACTTTATGCCGCTGAAACTTGTATTAATTTCCTTTGGTGCACTTTCCTTACCATCTGTAGCCTCCTTTATTCATCCATCTTGACCTTAGAAATCAATCCCAGCCCGATTTGACGTTTACCCCACACAATCCGTGTTATGTAAACGTTTGGGTCTGAAGAGAGTTTACCGAAAAGAATTCTTAACCATGAACTGATTTCTGGTCGTGATTCATCTGATTACAGCGACATTAACTTGTACAACAATCAAACTGCATTGCTATGTTTGGACTTCCGTAAACACAAATGTCAAACAACGAATCTTTGATTCCTAGCGCCGAGATTTCCACTTTCCTCCCTGCAAACACATAACCACTGCTCCCTATCATTCGTTTTCAAACAGCTTGGCTGATCCCTTCGTGCAAGCAGTGTTTACTGTTGCTTAAACAGACGAGTGCACCACTGTGTGTGTGTCTGTGTGTGTTTGAAATGTGTCCTTTTTGTTTATCAAAGCATGGTGAACGATGCCACCAGAAGAAGTACAGTAGTGTAGTAAGGTTCAGCCATCGTTTGCCTGCGCGACCAGACATCATGGAGCGCTGGGATCTGAAGTCCATGTAAAATGGGGACGAGTGAATGAGCACTTTGATGCTCACAGTTATAGAGTCAAGTCCAATCTACATATGTTTTCTTACAGAACGCGGATAGCAGCCAACTGTCGCTCAGCACAGACCAGATAGAAGATTGCGGGCGGTAAATTGGTCACACGTCACATGGATCATGTGACTCAGCCCACTCTACCCCCCCCCCGCCAATACATGCGTGTGAATGATTGCTCATTGGAAGCTGGTGCCCCGCTGCGCAGGTTAATTCGCGGCCGCCAACCGGTGGAAGCCTTCAGGCTGGAGATTTGGATCGACCGGGAGAAGCATGATTCATTGTCCGGTGGTCGCCTGAGCGCTATCTCGGCCGACGCACAATGCAAGTGTGTGCGCATGTGTGTGTGCATCAACGCGTGGTTGTAGCTCTTCCCTTTACTGTGTTAACAATGTTTGACGGAACGCCGACTTGCTTACTCATGCGTCACTAAATCGTCCTACTATATATTTCGAATCCCCCGTACTGGTTCCTGATCTCATTCGGATTTAACAACAGTGTGTAGGGTGTGAGACGAGTCTACAAGATCTTAAGCGAAAACGTGATGTGTGTTATGACTATATGCGAATGCTGAAATCACCAGGTACTCTCTTTACTTCCGACCACAGAATATAAGTTTTAGTGGGCACACAATAGGACAAACCTTTTGAAATAGGCCGGAGAGAATGTTAGAGGAACTGTTTAACCAATAAGGGAGATAATATGCAAATATGGGGCTGATGTTGAGAAAGATAGTGTAAGATGTAGCCAGTCTTTTTGAAAGTTGCAAGCGTATAAAGATAAGCTGGATAAAGTGTAGGTTAATTTATGGTAGATAAACCAATTTTATTTGGATCACTCACGGCTAAAGAAGGGGAGACATTTGCAAAGTGGAGCAGGTTGTTGAGAAGGAGAAAAGGAAACCTGACGTCATATTTGTTAGGATTAAAGTAACACCGGGAGCTCATTTATGTTACCAGTATGTCTAACTCTAGCATTTAACTCCGAGGATTAAATAACGTTTGGGGATTAGCAGTCGCACATCATTACAATATATGCATCAGTTGCGTATTAATGATATGTGAGGACTTTCGGTGTAGAATCAAGTTTGAACTGAGAGTAAGATAGTTTTCCACAAGTCACTAAAGTTTGTTCAGATTACAGAAGACCATCCGCCACCACCCTGTATGAAAAGTGCATATTGTTGTACCTCACTGATGCACAAGTTTTAACTGTAACGAAACCTTGAGATCCCTAAATATGTTGAAGAGATCTAGGAAGTGGTAGCCGTATGATCTTGCAGCTTTTATCCAATACAGTTACAATGGAATGCAAACATATGAAAGAGCGACCAGTGTAGATCACAATGTCCAATATATTATTATGATTATTTTGTAGAAGCCGACAATGAGTGGCGTTACAGATAACCGCAAAAGCGCGTATGTCTACGCAATTGGTCTACAATCATACGAATCCTTCTTAGTCGTTGGTTCAATTCTGCTCGCGCATCACGTATCTGGGATTGGCAAGTCATTAACAATGGAACAATGATTTTATACGCGTAAAAATGGTAAGGCCTAAAAGGTCGTGTAGAAATTGAAAGTATAGAAAAATTGTCAGAAAAATTTGGTTCATACTAGTGGATACATGCAATATTCGTAGTATAACATGAAAATCCACTGCACTTCTATAAGCAATGATGACAAATGGGACGTTAGAGAGCATCGTTCTGCCTACTGGTGAGCACATACAAGAGGTAAAATATGTGGAACGTATTCTGAGTTTCCCGTTAGTGAAATCTCTATCAGGTTCTCGTGTTTAGGTATGCGCAGTGAGTCATGTGATATGGTACAGCGAAATGAGTGCACAGTCGGTGAAGATGACAGATTCCGGTAGCGCATTCCACGCTTTGCAAACGCGTACGGAAAAGAAGTTCCAATGGCATTCCCAACGACTGTACTGATCTGCCAGCTTGCGATGGTGGCGCTCAAATTGATGTTGTGACTGAAATCTGGCAAATGGCAGCACGTGTGTTTGGGATCTCACAAAATCTGGCAAGTCAAAATGTGGTCCCAACTAATCGCCGATATTGTCTGCTGAAGACATCGAGCACTCGTAGCTTTTGATTGTTTTGTTGCTCCGTGGTGGGGTATATCCAAGGCGATGAGATGTTTCCTCAGTCATGTTTGCCTGATCTGTACTGCGTATTCCACGTATGTGTGAGCCGAAAAGCTGTTAAAATATCTAAGGGTCGGATCGTCCAAAAGCAGGCTTCAGGAGGTCCACTTGTTGGATGCCCCTCCATGGCGCTTTTTCAGCCTGATTCGAACACCCATGGTTGACCTAGCATGAAAGGTCCAAATCCTTTTCGCCAGAAGACGTTTGAAGCTTCTGGTTGTCGAGTTTGTATGAGCACAGCAACTGAATACTGTATTATAGAGCGTAGAAATGAATGCTGGAGCATTACATTTGTCGACATTGAATCTATGTAGATTCTGAATTGACCAAGCGTAAACTCTATCCAGGTCGGCTTTAATTACTGTGATCTACTCCGGTGTATTGATCGCCCTCCACACCTTGATGTCGTTGACAGAAAGTAGGCAGTCCGCGTTTATGAGGCGTGTGATATCATTGATTTAGGTCACAAATAATCGTGGTCCTAGTACCGATCCACGTGCTAATCCGCATTCAAATAGGTTGGGATCTGACAGGTATTCACATACGCGTACCTCCAAGCGCCGGTGTAAAAGAAAGCTTCTGGTCATCAATATCAAAGATCTGGAATTCGGAGAGCAGAATGTCATGATCTAACTGGTGGAAAGCATTTGCGAAGTCTAGAAAAACTGCATTAATTTTTATGCCCACGTGTACTGCTTCAGTGCAATTTGATCGTGCTAGTAGTCGATTTTTAGTACCTGATCGATTTCGTCGGAAACCATGCTGTTCGGGTGCAATGTGGTTAAGCTCTTTCCAGTAGACCATTAGCGCATCATGAGATTTGAAGGTACCCGTAGTAAGGGTACTGGACGGTAGTTGGAAGGATTGGAACGATTACGGCGTACACCGTGCCGCAGCTCTGATATTTGCTGTTTTTTTTCCATGCACTCGCTACACACGGTGGATTATGCAATATATCATTCGATTCTTCCTTGTGTGCTACATTCCCCACTGGAAAAAGGCTGGAAGTATATTTAACGCTTTCTATGAAAACTGTGAAAATCTTGTTCAACAATCTAACATAAATCGTGAGTGTGACTAAAAGGCGGTTCCGTAGAGCTCGGGCCACTTTTATCCCTCATTTAATACTCATCCTATGTAGTTTCGTATGCTTTTTTGATTAGGCTAAATTTTATCTATGTATGTAAACAGATTTCGACAATTCTCTTATTTTTTGGAGTTCTGAGGTTATGCTCTAGTGGTTCTGAGGCCTTTCAACGTGCCTTGGACACACTCCGGGAATGGTCTACTTTGTGGGTACTGCCCATTAATCAGACTAAGTGTTCCGTCTTTCGTATAGGGGCAATTTTCCCCCCTGTCTCCAACCAGGTAGACCTAGGCCTCGTCCATTCTTCGTCTTTGCATTCTGGTGACAACTGGAAGAAGGCCGAAAGTAAGGGTTTTAGAATGTTGTGCTTAATAACCCGTTCTTTTGGGATTTTATCTGCCGACATATTTGTGGTTGTTCTCAGCTTTCATTCGGCCTCATCTGGTATACTGCGTCTAAGCTTGCCCGTCCTGTCTTGTTCTGGACAAAATGGAGCTAGAGAGCTTTTTGAGAGTAGGTACCAAATTGGTCGAGGGGTTACGGAGGCAATCGTACCCCGAGTGTCTACTTAGCTTGGGTATGTATGCAATGCACTACCGACAGTTTCGACGAAACCTAGTCCTTACTTACTGCATTTTATCAGGGAAGCTTGGACCGGACTTGAGCTGGCTATTTAGCCCAGCTAGATTGCCTTGTTTTCGAGGTTATCCAATGAAGCTATAGAAGCCACGTTCCCACCGGATCAGGGAGGAGACTTGGTTATTGTGTAAAGTTATCGAGCGCTGGAACTCGCTTCCAGAAAGTGTAGTCAGTCGACCTACGGTTAAGGGTTTTGAGTGTCAGTTAGACACTGTTGCTTGGCAACACGAAAACTTTCCCTTCTCCTGACCATATCAATTTTCCAACTCTGAGTTCATATTCTGTCATGTAACTCACTCTTTAGTGTTGTTCTTCATTTAAATGACTTTTCTTCCTTTTTAGCTTCCATTTTCTTTCTACGTCTTCCTTACTTCCCAAGACCTACAGAGCGGGGACTGCTAGTGCAGGGAATGTGGGCAGTAACTGGTTGACAAGGGTATAGTTCTGATGTTTCGTTTTAACAAAACCTAAACTCCGGCTATGCTACGTTGACGATACTTTTGTCATCCTAAAGCTCTCAAAAGTGGACGAAACACATTTGCTGGTATCCGTTTCACTAAAGAAGAAGAGAGCAATTATCAGTTACCATTCTTGGAGGTTTTAGTGAAAAACATGCTGCTGGACAACTGGAAACAACAGTTTATCGGAAAACGACACAGACAGACCATATCTTGAATTATCGCAGCAATCATCCTACAGTCTACAAGCACAGCTGCGTAACAACTCTATTTAAAAGAGCACAGACTCATTGCAGCACCCCACAGCTGAGAAAAGCGGAGGAAGATCTTCTGTTTGAAATGTTTGCACGGAATAGGTATCCTAGAAATTTCATTCTACTTTGTTTAACACCAATACAATGACCGACACAAGAACAAACATCAGAAACGTATAAAAGGACAATCACTCTACCATACATCAACGGCAACTCTGAGATGGCGGCGAGACTCCTACGACCTTTCGGAATCAGAGTTGCTCACAAGCCGACAGAAACCATCAGAGACAACCTCTTCAATGGAAAGGACCGGCTTGGCATAGAAGAAACCAGTGGTGTGATTAACAAAATCCACTGCAAAATTGTAACAAATACTATATGGGCCAGACAGGAAGAAAGCTCGGCAATAGGCTACATGAGCATAGCCTGGCCATCCGCCGACATGATCAGAACTCCCTGATGTCGGTACATATGGACGTCGAGAATCATCAATTTGATTTGGAGAATGTCAGGATCATAGGCAGGGCAAAAAGTCGAAAAGCACGCTAGTTCATCGAGGCTTGGTACTCGGGATAGAAAACAATCAACAGGCACTTAGATCTTGACACTGCCTATGAGACACTGAGGGTTAAAAGAATAATCAGCCCCAGATCAACTGGACGAAGGAACATCATTGAGGCGGACTCTAGCCAACAGTACGAGAGAGCTGACTACGCGGTCAGTTCACGTGGACAAATCGACTCCTGACGTTCGAATCAAGTGATCAATAATCACTTTGATCTGCAAGTTGCCCGCATAAATCGCACTGATGTGGTCGTCTAGTCTGACGATGAAACGTTTGCAGCCAAATCAGACAGCTCGGAGAACACCCGCAGACCCTCATCCGCATCCCGAGCTATAAATATTCTAAAGGATATCTAATGTTCCGTTTTAAATCTATCAAGCCCTCGTAGCACCTTATCGTTTCCTGGCTCAACTACTCTCTCTTAAGAAGGAACACTCAAGGGATTCTCCTATCGTTCCAGTCCCATCTAAATCGGAATCTACTCTGGATGAACCTCCTAGGATAAGAATTTCCTGCAGGGAGCATATGGTGGAGTTCATTACCTTAAGCTTTATTTATGTTTTTATTTTAGATTTAAGCTTTTACGCTCCAAGGCATAATGTACGTGATATCTTCTTTGGAACTACATATAGTTTTACTTAATAATAACCCTTTATTCTAATATGCTCTAGATAGGCCTCCGTAGCTAGAGGTTATCCACCACCTTTAAAACGATAGTACTACTTGTAACGAATGATACCAGCGAACTATCGAGGATGTTAGATGGAACGTTGACGGTTCTGTGACGGAAGTGTACGGAACGAAAATATACGGATTTATGAAAGTGCTTAATAGCCAGCTATTATCATCGCAAATAACGCTTGACGGAGGTTTATATTTCTCTATTACATAGTTTATATAGTACAACAATATTTAAGTATCTACATCTTTCTTCTTTTTAACTCCACGCTTATGTTTTGTCGTATGTGTATATACACTTTTCGGAAGAATCCTCCCTGTCCGCCTCACTTCTCTGATTTTAGCTGTAACCTCAGAAGTGTACTGGACATTATTGACTCAGCTCATTTACTATGTTTTCTGTCGTTTATCCTTGTGCTTGCTCACTCGTCTCTCTCACTTCTTTTAACTAACCACAGTCTTATCCTAATCTTTGCTGTATTATTTTATGTGGACCGAGCTGCAGGGAAAAACGCTACTCTTATCCAACTACCAACATAATTGGCTTTACCCACATTCACGCTTCTAAGTCACATGCTGTAAATCACGTGGAGCCAGTGTCGAACAAAATGGTTCCTACCTCGTCCGTGTCATATGCAACAGCGTCTTTCCAACAAAGTCCTAACACCTGTAACATTTGCCACAAAACATTTTCCATTACAGCGGGGCTTTCTCACACTGGGGGATATCATTAGTGACACCCCAATGAGCGACGTCTTCGTGATGCGAAATTTGTATGTCAAAAATGTGTACGTCATTTCGCATCAGCCCGGCTCTAATTACTCACTGTGGTCGGACACACCCCACCGACTACGACGCTATAATTGCTACTTTGCCTTCAACTACTTCCTTTTGTTTGACGGAAGAAAAGAGCGACAACTTCTACAATATGCGGTGGACTTGTGTTCGAGTGTTACGTCCATGAAGCAACTTCTTCTCAACCTTCAACCTCAACTTCCCTCTCGGACCATTGCGGATAGTAAAAAACGACTTCAATATCCAAAATGGCTACGGCCCACGTGCTCTCGTCTCACCATTCATGCCGCGCCAGATATCTCGATCGTATCGTTTACTACCCAAGAGAAATATTCATCCACTTCTGACCTTCCGTCTACGCCGTCCCCCAAAGTTTCTCCGACGCCGGTTCTCCACATCCGAACCACCCTACCTCCCACACCCCATTCTAGAAATCTTGAATTAAATGACCCACCACCCGCATCTTTAATTCTCGCTTACACAGATGCGCGTCACTATCAATTCACTGGGAGCAGTTCAACCTTGATGTCACTGAGGAGATTTGTCGTGACCCATCAGAAGCCTCCCGAATCACTACGAGTTACCCTGCCGAGTCCATGAGATCTACACAACTCCACCCCATGTGTTATCCACTCCTCCCAGCCGCGGATGAGGGACTAAGAACACCCCGCAAAGCAGGCATTTGCTTGTTCCCCCACGTCCCCTGTTACGAACATACGGATCAGCGGACCACCTGGTGTTCAAATGGCGCAGCCTCAGCTGACCCCAATTCCAGCCTGCGGAACTATTGTCATTCTTCACTAATAGGGTCACCCAGTCAATAAAACCAACCCACAGTTGTCTTAGCTCCTTTTATCTTCAAATAGTTCAATGCAAAGGAATCTTGATACCGCTTCTCAAACATCGTTCCATCTATCTCCGTCAACATCCAATCCCACACGTCTGCAGTATATTTCCAGTAATTTGTCCCCGGCTTTTTCATACAGGAGGTGGCCTACAGCGGCATTTGAAGGATTATCGGCGAAACCCGACATCATCACTTAATCCAGTAGCCACAGTGGGAGGTCGTGAGCTTAGCTGCCCAAAATGTGGTTATATATTTCGTACGAAAATCGGCCTCTTGCCGCATCTCAGACGTAGGCATGATTCACAGTGTAACGCCGATCGTCTGATGTCTCTACCAGCGCAGTCTATCAGGTGGATGCCGCACGAAGACAAAGAACTTACCTACCGAACTTCAGAACTGTCTCGAGGTTATGCGACGCAAACAGAATTACTTCGGCAGCTTCGGAAATTTTGTACAATGAGTGACCTTAACAGTTTAATGAAACGCTTATATTATTTAGGCTGGTATTTCCAACACCACAACAATCGCAGCTCTCCGGAGGACTTGCATCCTTTGCCTAACAGACAGATATCGCAACAGTCTTGGAGTTCTGCTCAGGAAACTATGTGCGAAGCTCCGCCAGGGGTTATTTCCTCGTCTCCTACTGTGGAAGAAACACATAGTAAATTTTCTCACAATTATTTCTTAGCTGCAGAATGGAACCTCTACACCCTTGGGTTGTCATCTACGCACTTCCTCGCTTGATGATGACATTATATTTCAATCTTTGAAGCCTACCGCTTCATAGCTTTGTGTGAACCTACGGAAAGGACACAACATTCCCCTCTTCGAGATTTATTGGAGACCTTCGCAGAGCAGATACGAGAGGGTCATTTAGTGCACGATTAAATGCCGTCTGTGCCACACTCTTCCTGCATAAATGGAAACCAACAAACATCGGAAACGGCTGTAAAACAAGGAGTAGTCGGCAGCGTCAGCGTATACAATATAGGCACATTCAGCGGCTTTATTATACGAGACGTAAAGATGCCGTTATAATGGTTATCGATGGTCTCTGGCGAACTGCATTCTTACAAGCAGACGATTTAATTCCAATTTTTACGGAGTATTGGAGCTGTGTGTTTCTCAGCCTTCAGTAGTCGACGAAAGGTTCCCTCGAACTATTATCCTTCCTAACAGTCAAGCAATTATTAAGAACAAAACACAGACAGTTCTTCTACAAATATAAGGCATCCCACCGGGCGAGAATCGCATTACATCACAGGAGGTAGCGGAAAAGGATCCACACTTGGTTACTGATTCCCTCGACTATATTCTCGCTTTCTCTTCTTTTCCTTCACAAATGAGAGCTGCCAGAATCCTGGTTGCGCCTAAACACACATCCCGACATTTCCGGAGCAATTCCGCCTCATCTCTGTCTAGTCAGTTTTTACGTGCCTACTGAACTGTATAATTTTTGATCGTTGAGTTCCTTCATTTCCAACCGATGGGTTACAATTCGCCTTTTTACCTGAGCACAGATGTCTTCGAGACCCTCGCTATTTTACACGCTGCTCTCCGCCACTGACATTTCTCTTGTACTCCTTTCACTTTTTCCGCGGTGAATATTGTTGCGCGATTGCATATGGTCCAGCAAATAGATTGAAGGTATGTCGATTGAGAAGACCTAGGCCTGAGAGTTAGGCTTTAATCATCTAGAAACCTCCGTATGCAAGGTACAATGAAACAACTGGTAGGTTATAATCACAAATAATGACAGTTTACAATAGCTTAGAAGTAGTAGCAATGTAGGTAACTTCACGTCATTCTCCCCGC
This sequence comes from Dicrocoelium dendriticum, assembly GCA_944474145.2. Classification (NCBI taxonomy): domain Eukaryota; kingdom Metazoa; phylum Platyhelminthes; class Trematoda; order Plagiorchiida; family Dicrocoeliidae; genus Dicrocoelium; species Dicrocoelium dendriticum. Next base: position 74,910,878 of record OX104060.1, on the reverse strand, counting down.
CGATAGATGATGAATAGATGTAATAATTACATAAATTAAGCTTCACGACTGCGTAAACAATACGGTCTCGTTTTTTGTTGTTGGGTGAACGTGCTAGCAGCCTTATCACTGATATTAGAGGAAGTAAGAGAATAATCGTGTGTAACACAAGGTGAGTCGGATGCGAACGAGTATGTTTGGGAAGTGGCCGATGAATCTGCGGAGTTGTATGTCATTACCTCGGGGTGATTGCTTGCGTGTCCCTAAATGCCAACTGGCATACATAGACTGTATCCTCGCGAGCGTCAGACAACCGAGCAAGAACGCATTCTGGATTACATTCTAGCAGATCTACTTCCTCGACAACTGTTCTATACTTTGAAACACGCACATTTTTGTGCAGGGACATAGGTAGTGACTTGAAATAAATGAGAATATGCGTCGCTCGGGGTGTGGATGCGGATTTTGAGCGGTTCTCCGAGCTGAGTGATTATTGTGCAGACGTTTCGTTGTCTGACTAGGCAACATCATCAGTGCGGTTTCAGGGGCCTGGTTCGCAGTGCCAGGCGCCGGAACAAATAGCACTTCTGATCGCGAGACCAAAACTTTGGGTACGTTACGTAGCCGATACCTTCGTCATCCTCAAAAGTTCCAAATTGGAGAAAACACACGAACTAAGCAACAGTGTGTTCGATGGCATCCAATTCACCAGGGAGGAGAAGAACAACGAACAGTACCATTGTTAGACGTTCTCATACGACGGACTGGTGCTGAATGATTGGAAACAACAATCTACCGAAAATCTACGCATACGGACTGGATCCTCAACTACGGCAGCAATCATCCGGCAGCCCACAAACGCAGCTGCGTGCAAACGCTTTTCCAACGAGCACAAATCCACTGTAGCACACCGCAGATGAGACAGGCAGAAGAAAATAATCTCTTTAATCTGTTCAAGCGGAACTCGTACCCAAATGGCTTCATTCTACCCTGCCTCGCATCACAAAAGTTTACTCAACACACCTCGACAAATGTACCAGCTGAAAAGAGAACAACACTTCCCTATGTCAAAGGTATCTCTGAAATGGCAGCGAGGCTTTTATTGCCTTTTGGAGTCAAAGTTGCACACCAGCCAACGGAAACCATTCGCAGTAAACTCTTCAAGGTGAAAGATAAACTTAGTAAAGAAGAAGAAACTGGTGTGATTTATATGATCTGCTGTCGGAATTGCAACAAGTACTACGTGGGACAGACTAGGAGAACGCTTGGCACAAGGCTCCACGAACACTACCTAGCCATACGTCGCCACGATCAGAACTCCCTGATGTCAGTGCACATGGATGCTGAGAACCATCAGTTCGATATAGAGCATCCAAGTATTCTCGGAAGGGCTAAAAGCCGGCAAGCACGTGAGTTCATTGAAGCCTGGCATTCAAAGCAGAACTCGATCAATAAGCACTTGGACGTTGAAGTCGCTTACGAGGCACTGCGAACCAGGCCCCTGAAACCGCACTAATGATGTTGCCTAGTCAGGCAACGTCACGTCAGCACAATAATCACTCAGCTCGGAGAACCGCTCAAAATCCACAGGTAATGACGTTTTGTAATCATTGTGGTAGGATACTTCCACCTGGTGACTAGCCGTTACTTGGAAACATACGTTCGTGGGATGTAGCATTAGTGGCAGTGCACAGCAGTGAACGAATAAGAGGTAGAGCTTCTGGTAGCACACACTCCCACTGTGCAACTACCAGACTTCGTGACTGAAGACAGAGTGAGATGGTCTACCACGATGTATCATTGAGTCACTCCAGTTGCCCGTCGCATTGGGGATTGTAGTTAGTGGTTCTGCTGGTCACTGCGCCAAACTCAAGTGTAAATGTTTTTAACCCTTTTTGACATGAAGGAGGAAACCCTGTCAGAATGTACATTCCATGACTTGCCAAAGATAGAAAACAATTCAGTGAGCTTGTTTATGATAGTGGAGGCCATCATATCCGGATAGACGTATGCAAACAGGAATCTGGAAAGCTGGTCGATAACTGTGAGTATATAGCGATCACGCGAGGCCGAAGTCATTGGTCCCTTGAAATCCACGCATAGTCTTTCGAAGGTCTGAGTTGTTTTAATTGTCGGATTGTGGACTGACGTGTAGAACTTCTGCTTCAGTTGAACGCATATAGAGCACTGATGGATTATTGCCTTTACATTTTCTAAGTAATAAGGCAAGTTCATCGCTCACAGGAAGTGAAACAGTAGAGTGACGCCAAAATTGCATAGTGTTTCCTCGATGCTCTCCGGTGCATTGAGTGAATGTATAGTTGCAAAATATGCTCTTGATAATGTGTCGGCTGTGGAATTATGGGTAACATGTCCAGATACCACATCGTAAAACAATTGACAGAGCTCGATACACCATCTTTATAATTTGTCGTATTTAATCTTTCATCCCAACTTAGTACCATACATGAAACCACCTGAGTGCTGATCAATTAGTAGTCTCAAATGGAATCGATTAGAAAGGTCTGCCATTTCTCGAAAGCTTCTACGATAGCATAGACCACTTTCTCCACGGTTGAGTGCTTTCGTTCACTATGGGTCAGTATTCGTGAGAAAACATCTACCGATCGACCGTTCCGATTGAGTGTTACAGTAATAGCGACGTCAGATGCATCGGTCTTAATTAAAAATGGCACGTTTCTGTCAACAGCAATCATGACTGCTTCTATTAGTTCTACCTGCTGCGTACTCGTCCAAAACGTTATTTCGCAGGGGAGTTCGTAATATAAACGATCGCATGGACCTTGCCCGGAAAGGCTGAGAACCACTGGGAGTAGTAGAAAAATATCCCAATTTCTCTTTGCCGTTATATGGTAACCTTTAGCGGAGGTAGCATTATTAGCGGCTTAAAACGATTAGGGTCCGGTTTCACTGGGCCCAACGAAATGTTCTAAGCAAGCGGCCAATTTCCTTGGCTGCAAATCTGCGTTTTTTGACGGTTTAGAGTCATTCCGTACTTTTCATTGACGCGCAAGAAAAACTGAAGCATATTGTCATGTACACGCAGTCTTTTCCACACACACACAGTAATATTTTCGTGATAGATAAATAATTCCTTGAGATTTTCGTGGCAAATTAGTTCATCCAGAGTTCTTTGAAAACTTGCATCAAATGCTTTTGATTCAGTTTCTCATTACTAAGAGAGAGGCTACCGCATTTGGTGCGTCTCGGTTTCCCCTAGATTATTTGTGGTCAAATTATGCATCTGCTATCTCAACATTTAACGGAAATGATCTTCCTCCCGACGACACCCTTTCCCTTTGGTTTTTCTCATGACACTAGATGGAGCGCTCCACGGAGTATCAGACACCCCTTGGTTATCCCGGCAGGTCCTATGGACTAGCTGGCTTATGCCGACGAGGTTATCACTTTTGGGAAAAATAAAACGGCCTTCGAATACCATACAATTTGTCCTTACGAACAACGGAAGCTAATCGGTCTCTCTATTAATCAACTAAAATCTGTGGATGCGAATATTGTAGTACAAGGAAATAGAAAATCGACAGTTTATGACACGTCCCCCTTAACTATGGAAGCATTTTAATCCGATCGATACAGCCTGATAAACATTTTAATTTTCTTGATCTTCCTTTTAACTTGAAATTAAAATGGTCTTTCTCATTTTTGGATGAACTTTGCGGACAACTAGAGTGGGTCACTAAAGCGCCCCCGAAACTGTATCAACGATTGGATATTATACGTTGGTAATTCCAGACTATATTCATATACACACTCTCTCTGGTTCACTGGAAAACCTTGAAACACATGGATAAACTGGTCTGAGTCTATCTCCGCAAATGGCTACGCTTACCAACGGATACATCAATAGCGTACTTGCATGCCTCTCGGGATTTTGGGCTTGGTATTCCAGCCTAAATTTCTACTATATCGTTATGTCAGAAACACGGTTGGAGAGACATCTTGTAAATTCCCATCCTATTACTAGTTGGGTGATTCAGGTTCTGGCGGCCGCTACTATCTATCTAGTTGCAAACTCGCCGATTTACGTCGGCAAGCATGTTAATATGGCAGCATGCAAAGAAGACCTTTTGAGCACGGCCGATGGGTGTACATTACGTGGGAGGCAGACAACCCATAAATTTCATCATTCGCTGAGGGAACGCATGAGGATATGCTACGATTTTCTATCTGAGGAATTCAACTACGTGGAAGTCTTTTATAAACTAAGTCTCCTAGAGCTAGAGATCGCCCTCCTCCAGGTACCACTTTCTTAATTTCGCGACAATTGATGGCAAAAGGAAACAATATCCCACGCACTGTAGTCTTGGGAAACAACTCCCGACAACCGCTGTAAAAGCCAAAATGTTATAGGCCAACAGGTAGTCAACGTCTTGCGAAAAAGACGTGCCCGTGTTATCCCAGAACCATGGATTTTAACCCTCTCGCCTTTTATCAAGCTGAACATCCTACTTCTTAAAAATTCCATTATTAATGTTCGGGATATAGCAATCTGCGATATCGATCGTTTGGGGCGTACCAAGTTAAAATGGATAAGTACGGGGCGAGCGTAGATGTTTCCGCTATATCGCAATATATTTATGCACAGTTTCCATAATCACGCAGGATCGTTCACTGGCCCATTATTATCAACAATAGATGTTTAATACACCCGGCTTCCGCAGGAAACATTTTGCACAAGACTGACTATATTTAACACAGACGATATCTATCATTCGACGCGTGTGTCTGGGGCTTACTCCAGCTTTACTTAGACAATCATTATCTAATTATTTTGACAAAGACACCGGTTGCGCCCATTATCGTTATTTTCCTTTTGACAATATTTTCCTATTCCGCGGGGACGCGTTAGCATTTAACTCTACTGATCGATTCTTGATCCATGCATATCATCGCCAAAAATAGATTTCCATGTCAAGATCAGAACGACTCCCTATCTTGTGCATTTGAATAATCATCATTTGGTTCCACATGGCAGACACTTAAATCTCCTTAAAACACTGGGGAAATTGTCGAGCCAAATGTCTAGCAAATCTCTAATCGCTGCAAGTGACTTAGGATGTATATTGTAAACCCCAGAATAATTGTGCTTGCGCATACTCAACAGCTATTTCAGTACAGCTTCTGCCGTGGAGGATATGCGAGTGAGTTAAGAGGGTGAGACAAGCATTTTCTTATGGTTAGATGGATAGGCATCGTACTGAAATTTGGTAGCCAATTGTTGGTGTATATTATTCGCTGCGTCTTTCGTGTCCGTGTCAGTCTGTCAGCTGTTTGAAAGGGAAGAACACGCCGTTTCACCTTACTTAGATTTTTTATGTGTTGAGTCAGGAGGTTGCAGTTTGCGTCCATAAGCATCGTCAAATTCTGCTGCCAGTTTAATCTATTATCGTGAACTAGCGAAGTAGAGTTGTTACGTTGGGTTTCATAGGTCATCCAGGTCTCGGTGCTCGGAGAGAGTATACAAATATGTCAGGTTTAGTTTCCCTGTGTGTCTTGCTTCGCAGAAACGACACAACGTTTCTCGGGTCGACAGTCTTAGTCGCTGATGCTTTGGCAACCATATTGATAAACTGGCTGACGAAATGTTGCCATGCATTAACCGGTGCTTCGTCTGCCAGAATGATTTAGTTGTTTGCGTCACTTAATTGAGCTACTAAATCGTAGAGTATAATCGTTCCCGTTGTGTCGGTAATTTCCACGGGATATTCTGTATAACAGATTTCTTCGAAGAGTAGGACTACAAGATCGCTGTGATCCACAGGGGACGTCGGCGATTACCCTCGACCGGCAGTACTTCATCGATAAACATCGGATACACCATAGACGGCTTAACTGTTTATATGTATATGGTGGACGCGTTGATACGGCTATACAGCGGAAACCTGGAGATAACTTTTACAGATTAGCCTCAGATTGTCTACTAGAAGCGGTCTAGAATTCCAGGGAAAGGAGGTTGAAATCACCATTAATAATAAGAATGTGACTGCACTTCCTGTTTATCATCAGCCTTAGTGCGGATGCCCTGTAGAATTCCATCCCGGACGTGGAGGAGTTAATGTGGTTAAAGACCGCCACCAAGCAACCGACTTTGCCTATTAAATAAATATGTGAATAAATAAACGTTTCATTCTCAGTAGTGTGACGCAAGCCTGCAAAGGCATGGTACTGATAATACGAATAGGTATGGTCAGGAATTGCACAAAATGCGCAGGTTGACGACTAATATACTGGAGCTATGTGTGTATGTATATATGTTAGTCTTTGTGTGACAACAGGCGAGAGAAATGATGGTGCGCTAAAGCTTGTGGTAGCGAGATTCTGACGGATCGTTGACCCTCTAATGCAAATGTTGCACTGTAGGCTCATATCCTGAATGCTTCCTCGTTGCGACCGCTGGGCGGGAGATGGCTTGCCAAACAACCTCCTCGTGGTGCCAGCAGGGTGGTTCGGGTTCTTCCCGTTCCAGCGAATGGTTCGGCGGCAGTGTTCCAGGACGTGGTGGGTTTTCGCTTGGCAAGCGTTCTCCCTATAAAAAGCCACAAATGTCCGTTTAACAACAATGCGACGTGGCGGATGTGACTCGCCACTAAATAAAGTCACTGCCCCCTTTCCCCTCCCTGAGAGGCATTGTACTTTAAGGGTGAGTTGGGCCCCTGGTCCTTTACGGACAGAAAGGCGTATGAACCATCTATTTGCTCATCGACTCCCAACGGGTTGCGACGCCCTCACATTGCCCTGCTGCCTTGTAGGTTAGATCTTTGATCATTGACTCGGGGCTTTGCCGCACTTCATTGGCTCGTAATTTTTGCGATTCTCATTTGCTTGTTCCATTTTGTGTTTTCCCCATGCCTGTTGGATCTCATGCGTTTAGTAGCTTGGATTCGCCCTTGTTTGTAAAGCTATATAACTGGTGCCGTACTGTAATAGAAAATCTGTTCATCCCGGCTCATCTTCGACTTCTTCTTGCGGTCGTGGGGTGAAGGCGTACTGGACGTCACAACAATGGGTAACATGTCAAGATACCACATCGTAAGACAATTGACATAGCTTGATACACCATCTTTATATTTTATCGTATTTTATCTTTCATCCCAACTTCGTATCATACATGAAAGCACCTGAGTGTTGGTCAGGTAGCAGTCTCAAATGGAATCGATTAGAAAGGTCTACCATTTCCCGAAAGCTTCCACGCTGGCATAGGCCACTTTCTCCACGGCTGAGTGGTTTCGCTCACTACCGGCCAGTGTTCGTGAGAAAAAACCGACCGATCGACCGTTCCGATTGAGTGTTACAGTAATATCGACATCAGATGCATCGGTCTTAATTAATAATGGCACGTTTCTGTCAACAGCAATCATGGCTGCTTCGACTAGTTCTACTTTTAATGCTACGTACTCGTCCAAAACACTATTTCGCAGTGGAAAACCTTAATATAAACGATCAGATGGATCTTGCCCGAAAGGGGTGAGAACCACTGGGAGTAGTAGCCAAACATCCCAATTGCTCTTTGCCATTATATGGGAACCTTTAGCGGAGGTAGCATTATTAGCGGATTAAAACGATTAGGGTCCGGTTTCACTGTGCCCAACGAGATGTTGTAAACAAGCGGGCCAATTTCCTTGGCTGCAAGTGTACATTTTTTGCGGTTTAGAGTCATTCCGTACTTTTCGATGACGCGCAAGAAATACTGAAGCATGTTTTCATGTACACGCAATCTTTTCCACACACACACACACACACACGCGCACACACAGTAATAGTATCCTGGTAGACAAATGTTCCCTTGAGATTTTCTTGGCGAATTAGTTCATCCATAGTTCTTTGGAAGCTTGCATCAAAGGCTTTTTATGCCGTTTCTCATCACTCATTGCTAAGAAAGAGGCTACCGCATTTGGTGCATCACAGTTTCTCCTAAAGTGTTTGTGGTCATATTATGCATCTGCTATCTCAACATTTAACTGAAATGATCTTCCTTCCGACGACACCCTTTCTCTTTGGTTTTTCTCATGACACTAGATTAATCGCTCCACGTAGTTTCAGACACCCCTTGGTTATCCCCGGCAGGTCCTGTCGACTACCTGGCTTATGCCGACGACCTTATCCTTTTTGGGAAAAATGGAACAGCATTCGAGAACCATGCACGTCGACTTTACGAACACTGGCAGCTAATCGGTCACTTTATTAATCAATTAAAATCTGTGGATGCGAATGTTGTTGTACAAGGAAATAGAAAATCGACAGTTCAAGACACGTCCCGTTTAACTATGGAAGCTTTTTAATCCGATCGATACAGCCCGACGCACATTTTAATTTGCTTGCTCTTCCTTTTAACTTGAAAGGGAAATGATCCTCCTCATTTTTGGATGAACTTCGCAGACAGCTAAAGGAGGTCACCAAAGCGTCCCTGAATCCGTATCAACGATTGGATATTATAAAGACGTTGTTAATTCCAGGCCATATGCACACACTCTCTGTGGTTCAGTGAAAAATCTTGAAACTCATGGATAGACTGGTTAGTCTATGTCCGCAAATGGTTACGCTTACCAACGTATACATCAGTAGCGTACTTGCATGCCTCTCGGGCTTTTGGGTTTGGTATTCCAGCATAAACTACTACTCTACCGTTATGCCGGAAACACGATTGGAGAGGCATCTTGTAAATTCCAATCCGATTACTAGTTGGGCGATTCGGGATCCGGCGGCCGCTACTATCCATCTATTTCCAAACTCACCGGTTTACGTCGGCAAGCATGTTAAGATGGCAGCTTGGAAAGAAGCCCTTTTGAGCACGGCCGATGGTTGTACATTACGTGGGGCGCAGACGACCTCAACATTCCATCATTGGCTGAGGGAACGCGTGTAGATGTGCTACGATTTTTTTCTGGGGAATTCAACTAGGTGGAAGCCTTTTATAAACTAAGTCTCCTAAAGCTAGAGGTCGCCCTCCTCCAGGTACCGCTTTCTTAATTGTTGCGACCATTGATGGAAACTATATCCCATGCACTGCAGTGTTGGGAAGTAATTCTAGACAACCGCTGTAAAAGCCATAATGTTATAGGCCAACAGGTAGTCAAAGTCTTGCGGAAAAGACGTGCCCGTGTTTTCCCATAACCACGGATTTTAACCCTCACGCATTTATCAAGCTAAACACCCTACTTCTTAACAATTCCGTTATTAATGTTCGGGATATAGCAAGCTGCGATATCGATCGTTTGGGCCGTACAAATAAGATTAAAATGGATAAATACGGGGCGGGCGTAGATACTTCCGCTTTGTCGCAATGTATTCAGGCACAGCTTCCATAATCACGCAGGATCGTTCACCAGCCCATTATTATTAACAATCGATGTTTAATACACCCGGCTTCCGCAGGAAACCTTTTCACTAGGCCTGACTATATTTGACACAGACGATATCTGTCATTCGACGCGTGTATCCGTGGGGCTTACTCCAGCTTCACTTAGATAAGTATTATCTAATCATTATGAAAAAGACACCGGTTGCACCCAATATCGTTATTTTCCTTTTGACAATATTTTCCTATTCCGCGGGGACGCGTTAGCATTTAACTCTACTGATCGATTCTTGATCCATGCATATCATCGCCAAAAATAGCCTTCCATGTCAAGATCAGAACCACTACCCATGTTGTGAATTTGAATAATAATCCTCTGGTTCCACATGGCAGGCACTTATATCTCCTTAAAACACTAGTGAAATAATCGAGACAAATGTTCAACAAATCTCTTATCGCTGCTGGTGACTTCGTATGTATATTGTAAACCCCAGAATAACTGTGCTTGCGCATACTCAACAGCTATTTCAGTACAGCTTCTGCCGTGGAGGATATGCGAGTGAGTTATGAGGGTGAGACAAGCATTTTCTTATGGTTAGATGGATAGCTATCGTACTGAAATTTGGTAGCCAATTGTTGGTGTATATTATTCGCTGCATCTTTCGTGTCCGTGTCGGTCTGTCAGCTGTTTTGAAGGGAAGAACACCCCGTTTCACCTTACTTAGACTGTTTATGTGTTTAGTCAGGAGGTTGCAGTTTGCGTCCTTAAGCATCGTCAACTTCTGCTGCCAGTTTATTCTATTATCGTGAACTAGCAAAGTACAGTTGTTACGTTGGGTTTCATAGGTCATCCAGGTCTCGGTGCTCGGAGAGAGTATACAAATAGGTCAGGTTTAGTTTCCCTGTGTGTGTTGCTTCGCAGAAACGACACAACGTTGCTCGGGTGGACAGTCTTAGTCGCTGATGCTTTGGCAACCAGACTGATAAACTGGCTGACGCAATGTTGTCACGCATTAGCCGGTGCTTCGTCTTCCAGAATGATGTAGTTGTTTGCGTCACCTAATTGAGCTACTAAATCGTAGAGTATAATCGTTCTCGTTGTGTCGGTAATTTCCACGGGATATTCTCTATAACAAATTTCTTCGAAGGGTAGGACTACAAGATCGCTGTGCTCCACAGGGGACGTCGGCGATTACCCTCGACCAGCAGTACTTCATCGATAAACGTCTGATACACCATAGACGGTTTATCTGTTTGCATGTATATGGTGGACGCGTTGTTACGGCTATACAGCGGAAACCAGGAGATAACTTTTACAGATTATTCTCAGCTTGTCTACTAGAAGCGGTCTAGAATTCCAGGGAAAGGAGGTTGAAATCACCAATAATAATAAGAATGTGACTGCACTTCCAGTTCATCATATGCCTTAGTGCGGAGGCCCTATAGAAGTCTATCCCGGACGTGGAGGAGTGAATGTGGTTAAAGACCGCCACCAAGCAACCGTTTTTGCATATTAAATAAATACGTGAATAAATAAAGATTGTATTCTCGGTAGTGTGACGCAAGCCTGCAAAGGCACGGTAATGATAATGCGAATAGGTATGGTCAGGAATTGCACAAAAATGCGCAGGTTGACCACTAATATACTGGAGCTATGTGTGTATGTATATATGTTAGTCTTTGTGTGGCGGGAGAGCCTATGGTGCGCTGAGGCTGGTGGTGGCTAGATCCTGACAGATGGTCTACCCACTGCTGCTACTGCTGCGCCATAGTCTCATGTCCTGGGCGCCTCCACGTGGCGACCGCTGGGTGGGAGTTGGGTTTCGCCCTTCTCCCTGCTAAGATCCAGGACACCAATCCGCATGAGTCGGCTAACTGACCATGTGTTAGACTCGCTGCCTTTCGGGTGTTCATTTAATCGAAGGCTTTGGCTGAGGACCCGAGTCGTTCTCCTGTCAGGATTGGGCGCCCTGGCAGTATCCTAGTCCATCCTCTTCGGAGGTTAGGAAGTGGTCGATGGCCCACTTTCCGTAAAACCTAGCCATGGGAGACAACAGGTTTACGGGTTATATTCTCAAAGCTCGATTGGCGTAGAGCACGAGGGCCACGCATTTTCTCTGACGGTGGGAGGACACCTCCGGGTGTTCAATGGTTTGCTACTGCCCGCCTCAAGCCAGGCAGCCCCTGGTCAAATTGGTGCAAACCCGCCAAAACCCACCTGCGTCTGGCCGTGGTCGCAGGTGCGTATCCAATTACGGTCGCAAAACATATGATAATTGTTCCAGAACCTCAAAGGCTGCGTGTGACGGCCGTCAAGCAGATCCCAATCTGTCTCTGCAATCACATTCCCGAGCTGGATCTGCTCTCCACTGCCTTGTGGGTCAGGCTATTGAGCCAAAGGCTCCGGGTGGAGTCCCTCAAGCAAACCTCCGAAGCACAACGACCACCTCGCGTGCGATTGCCCACCAATGCAATCGTATGCCTGCGCGCAAAGCACTCAGCATCGGGTGCTGGAACGTGCGCACACTACTGGACCGGAACTCCAGCGAGCGCCCGGAGCGACGCACTGCACTGGTCGCGATGGAGCTGGCGCGCTACCACATCGATATTGCGGCGCTCAGTGAAACTCGGCTCGCTGAGCAAGGTAAGTTATATGAAGCAGGTGCTGGCTACACATTCTATTGGGTGGGGAACGCCGCCTCAGCACCACGTGAACATGGGGTCGGATTTGCAATATCCGATCGCCTGAATGGCCAGCTGGTGGGTGAACCAACGGGCATCAGCGCGCGACTGATGACTGTTCGCCTACGACTCGGAAGAGGTAAGTTTGCTACTTTTATAAGCACGTACGGTCCGACCATGAGTTATCCTGATGACACGCGTGATCAGTTCTACACTGAGCTATCCTCCGTGATACGGTCTGTGCCGAGGAGCGACCGACTATTTCTGCTGGGTGATTTCAACGCGCGCGTTGGGCGTGATGCATCGATGTGGACAGATGTTATCGGTGCGCATGGCATTGGTTCAGCGAATGCGAACGGTGACAGGCTGCTCTCACTGTGCCACTCACGGCCTGACGATCACGAACACTCGGTTTGCACTGAGTGCGAGTGATATAGCAACTTGGACGCACCCACGGAGTGGTCACGCTCACCTGCTCGACTATGTCATCGTACGTCAGCGTGATATGCGTGAAGTGCGCATGACACGTGTACTGCGTGGAGCTGAGTGTGGCACTGATCACAAATTGGTTCGGACCAAACTGTACATATATTTTCGTAAATCTATGTGTTGTACTCCCGCCGTGAATCGGCGTAAATTTAACATTCTCTCCCTCGGTACTGTGGCGAAACGTACTGAGCTGGAGAAGGCGATGGCTGCACGCCTGTGTGGTGATGTGGACTGCATAGCCACAGTGGGCGACCTGTGGCACCACATTCGCGATCAGGTGACAGCTGCTGCCGAGGAGACCATTGGGCGCGCAAACTGTAAGCGGCCTGATTGGTTTGATGACAACAATGCGACGATTGGCGCATTGGTGTCGGAGAAGAATGCAGCATTTGCTGCACATGCTGCAGACCCCAGTGACTTGGGGAAGAGTAGTCAGTTTCGCAAACTTCGACGGCGACTGACCCGAGAGCTCCGTCGCATTAAAAATGCATAGTGGACGGAGAAGGCGAAGCAGATGGAATGCTACGCCGAACGCCGCCAACACAAGGAATTCTTTGACTCCTTGAAGGCGGTGTATGGACCGAGATTGGAGCCGCTGAGGACACTGATCGATGGTAGTTCAGGCGCTACCTGCACCCAGACTGCAGACATAATGCAGGTCTGGCGGAAACACTTTGACTGTCTCTTGAACAACCGTTCAGAGATCGACTGGCCTACATTGAACGGCCTGAAGCAGCACGATGTGAAGGCGAATCTGGCGGACACGCCGACACTGGATAAGACGCAGAGAGCACTTGCTCAGCTGCGAAACGGCAAGTGTGCCGGAGGCCGACGGGATCCCGCCTGAAGTATTGAAACACGGTGGACCCGCGTTGTTGACTGCGCTGCACCACTTGGTGCAACGCGTGTGCATTGAGGAGGAGGTGCCTGCTGAGCTGAAGGATGCCCTTGTGCTACCACTGTACAAGGGCAAAGGGAGCAAGCAATGTTGCACGAATTATCGTGGCATCAACTTGCTGAGTTGTGTGGGCAAGGTGATTGCCCGAATCCTGCTCAATCGCCTCGTGAGTCAGATTGTGGAACCAAACGTGGCGGAAGAGCAGTGTGGATTCCGTTCGGGTCGCAGCACTATAGATATGGTGTTTGCGGCTCGTCAGTTGCAAGAGAAGTGCAGAGAACGACACCAGCCGTTGTACTCGCTTTTTGCTGCATTCACCAAGATATTTGATACGGTGAACCGCGAGGCATTGTGGCTGGTGTTGGGTAAGTTTGGTTGCCCGCGTAAGTTTGTAAGTTTAATTGAATGTCTGCACAGTGGTATGCGAGCGAGTGTGCAGCTGAGTGGAGAGACCTAGGATGACTTTGCAGTTGTCTCTGGTGTGAAGCAAGGCTGTGTGTTAGCTCCTGCCCTGTTTAATCTCTATCTTCATGCAATGTTGTCTTGTGCTTTTGATGCGGCTTGTGCTTACGGTGTTCGTGTGGAGTACCGTATTGATGGTGGGTTGCTGAACATCCGTCGTTTCGGTGCGAGAACTCTAGTCTGTGAGACAACTATCCGTATGTTGCTGTTTGCTGACGACTGTGCGTTGTTTTCACACAGCGCGGATGAGTTGCAGCACATGACTAGTGCTCTGCCTTCGACAGCGGCCAAATTCGGGCTCACCATCAACACAAGCAAAACTGTCTGTCTCTTTCAGCCTTCACCGGAGGTGCAATCTTCAATATTGCCGCAAATCAGCATTGGTGCTGAAGTATTGGAAACCACCTCCCGCTTTTTCTACCTTGGGAGTGTGATATCGACTGATCAGCAGCTACACGTTGAGTTGCGTATTCGCGTGTCGAAGGCGGCAGCGGCATTCGGGAAGCTAGAGTACCGAGTGTGGAACAACCACCAGCTTAGCATTGGCACGAAGCTGATGGTGTACAAATCCATGGTGCTGTCCGTACTTCTATACGGCAGTGAAACGTGGACCATGTACCGTGGGGATGTGCGATATCTCGAGCGGTTCCATCAGCAGTGTCTGCGACGAATTTTGCGGATCGGTTGGGGCGCCAGAGTCGCAGACACGGAAGTGTTGCGCCGAAGTGGGATGTATGCAGTGGACTGCATACTTTTACTGCGACCCATGAGATGGCTCGGTCATGTGAGCCGTATGGATTCGGCGCGGATACCGAAACAACTTTTATACGGTCAGCTGAGTATAGGGAAGCGGTACGTGGGGAAACCAAAGTTACGTTACCAGGACATGATTAAAGTGAGCCTCACACGTTCTAATCTTGATTGCAGATCATGGGAATCGAAGGCGGTTGATCGGCTTGCATGGCGCGATCTAATCACGAAGGCAGTTGCTGAAGTGCGGGAGAAAGCCCTCATGCATGCAGAGAAGAAGCGGCAGTTGCGGAAGCGGCAAGCACCGATGAATTGTACTCCATCGACATCGAGCGCATGGTGCTGTAGAACATGCGGTCGCGAGTGCCTTAGTCAGGCAGGCCTAGTGAGCCATGAGAGAGTTCACTCGGGACCACTGGCGAAGCGACGACGGGTCCCGCAGTGAACGTAGGCAGCACCGGCGCAGCGTTTGTAGGCACGCTGAATTCGATTTACTAACCGCATGCTTGCATGCTAAGTCTCTTTATTTCAGGTGGTGGGTTTCCGGTTCTGTCCTAATGCCTTTCTTTCTCATATAAATGTCTAGTGGGCCATGAGCTATGCAATTAGGGGCCACTACAGAAGCGACGACGGGTCCTACAGAGAATTACGGCGAGCCGGCGCAGCGTTTGTAGGCACGCTGAATTCGATTTACTAACCGCGTGCTTGCATGCTAAGTCTCTTTATTTCAGGTGGAAGGTTTACAGTTTTTACCTTAATGCTTTTCTTTCTCATATAAATATCTCCCTGTACTCTATTTCATTAACTTGCACACATCGCCTAAGCCAATTGTATTCGATTTCCATAACATTTTTGCGTTCGTGGCATTCCGTGAACTATACTTCCTGACCTCGTGCACTTAGCTAGGATTTGTTTGTAATCAACTTATTACATATGCTATTTAATTAAGGTTTATATCACCGTTTCCTTATGCATTAATCGAGTTTTTCTCTTTTTCTTTCTCTCTCTCAAGTGTTTGGCTGTTGTTTGATATCCCCGGTGTGGATGCGCTTGATGTGCATGTTGACAAGGTGCCTACCTGTCTATTAGCCACTAACTCGTCCATACTGGCTCCAGGAGACAGTTGGTCGTTGCTGGAGGGGACAGGGTGCACGGTCCTTGTGGCCGTGTTAGGATCAAACAGTGGTTCCATGCAGTCAGTGTGGAGCGGACTACGGTCCAGCCACCGCCTTGTGTGTGCTTGATTCCCAAATACAGTGTGTTTGTGTTTGCCTGTGAAGGAGTGTGGGCCGGCTCCGTTGATGAAACGTGGTTCCCAACCACATGCCTCCCGGTCTTATTCCTTCGGGTTTACACTGGATATGGGGTGTGTGGTTGGAGCTGTGGGTGGTGCAGCGCAAGTCATCCATGGTCCCTCTGTAGGCGCAGGTGTCCTGTGGCTTGCCACAGTGACAGGCAAATCCGAAACCGGATGCCGCCACCCAAAGTCTTTGTGTGGTAAGAGGCGAGAGAAATGATGGTGCTCTAGATCCTCGACCCGATACTGCAAATATTGTACTGTAGGCTCATGTCCTGGATGCCTCCTCGTGGCGACCGCTGGGCGAGAGTTGGGTTACACCATTTTCTAGCTAAGGTCCAGGACACACAATCCCGCATGAGTCGGTTTAATCTCTCATGCCGCTCGGTCCCCTGCGTTTCCGGTGTATACTGTATGGAAGGCTCTGGCTGTGGACCCGAGTCGTTCACCTGTTAAGTCTGGACGCGCTGACAGTATCCCAGTCTAAACCCCAAACGAGAATTACGCGATTAATGATAAATCCATTCCGCACCGGCCGTCGCGCAGTGATTTTATGAAAAAGTCAAATTATCTACTGCCTACAGCGAAGTGGATAATCGAAAAGGTTTCTGCTGGCGCAACCCTTCTTTTATTATTCCCCGCACATGCTATGCCCTTCCCCCTTTCATATAACACTTATTCCTCCAAACCAGGAGATCTTCTCCGATATGGTTCACGCTAATACAAGCGTGTGCCTCCGTGCAGAGCGCTCAAGATTAGGTGCTCGAAAGTGCACGGTTTACTCGACCG
This sequence comes from Dicrocoelium dendriticum, assembly GCA_944474145.2. Classification (NCBI taxonomy): domain Eukaryota; kingdom Metazoa; phylum Platyhelminthes; class Trematoda; order Plagiorchiida; family Dicrocoeliidae; genus Dicrocoelium; species Dicrocoelium dendriticum. Next base: position 74,894,195 of record OX104060.1, on the reverse strand, counting down.
GAAAATGTGTGAGCGTCGCGAGCGATGAACTTCACTAGTCGCAATGGAACTGGCGCACCCCAGCATCGATATTGCGGCGATCAGCGAGGTCCGGTAAGCTAAGCAAGGTACGTTGCACGAAAATGGTGCCGGCTATAACTTTTACTAGGTAGTAAACGCCACCTCAGCACCATGTGAACATGGGGTCGACCCGATCGCCTAAATGGCCAGTTGGTTATTTAACCAACTGACGTCCGCGCGATTGAAAATTGTTCGCTACGAATAAGAAGAGATATATTTGCCAATATTATCAGCACATAAGGCCTGACAATGTGTTATCCTGCAGACACGCATGATCAATTCCACACACAGTTATCCACCGGGATATGGTCAGTGTCGATGGGCGACCGACTACTTCTGCTGGCTGATCTCAACGCGCGCGTTGGGTGTGATGCATCGGCGTGGACAGATGTTATCGCTCCGCATGTCATTGGTGCAGCGAATGCGAACGGTGATAGGCTGTATGCCTGTGTACAACTCACGGCCTGACAATCACGAACACTCGGTTTGCACTGAGTTCGAGCGACAGCAAATTGTACACACCCACGGAGTGGTCACGCTCACCTGCTCGACTATATCATCGTCGGTCAGAGTGACTTGGGTGATGTGCGCACGACACATGTACTGCGTGGAGCTGAGTGTGGCACTGATCACAAGTTGGTGCAGACCAAACTGTACATATATTTTCGTAAATATATGTGTTGTACTCCCGCCGTGAATCGACGTAAATTTAACATTCTCTCCCTCGGTACTGTGGCGAAACGTACTGAGCTGGAGAAGGCGATGGCTGCACGCCTGTGTGGTGATGTGGACTGCATAGCCACAGTGGGCGACCTGTGGCACCACATTCGCGATCAGGTGACAGCTGCTGCCGAGGAGACCATTGGGCGCGCAAACTGTAAAGGGCCTGATTGGTTTGATGACAACAATGCGACGACTGGCGCATTGGTGTCGGAGAAGAATGCAGCATTTGTTGCACATGCTGCAGACCCCAGTGAGGTGGGGAAGAGTAGTCAGTTTCGCAAACTTCGACGGCGACTGTCTTGAGAGCTCCGTCGCATTAAAAATGCATAGTGGACGGAGAAGGCGAAACAGATGGAATGCTACGCCGAACGCCGCCAACACAGGGAATTCTTTGACTCCTTGAAGGCGGTGTATGGACCGAGATTGGAGCTTCTGAGAACACTGATCGATGGTAGTTCAGGCGCTATCTGCACTCGGACTGCAGACATACTGCAGGTCTGGCGGAAACACTTTGAATGTCTCTTGAACAACCGTTCAGAGATCGACTGGCCTACATTGAACGGCCTGAAGCAGCACGATGTGAAGGAGAGTCTGGCGGACACGCCGACACTGGATAAGACGCAGATGGCACTTGCTCAGCTGCGAAACGGCAAGTGTGTTGGGGCCCGCGGGATCTTGCCTGAAGTATTGGAACACGGTGGACCCGCGTTGTTGACTGCGCTGCACCACTTGGTGCAACACCTATGCATTGAGGAGGGGGTGCCTGCTGAGCTGAAGGATACCTTTGTGCTACCACTGTACAAGGGCAAAGGGAGCAAGCAATTTTGCACGAATTATCGTGGCATCAACTTGCTGAGTGGTGTGGGTAGTGTGATTGCCCGAATCCTGCTGAATCACCTCGTGATTCAGATTGTGGAACCAAACGTGGCGGAAGAGCAGTGTGGATTCCGTTCGGGTCGCAGCACTATAGATATGGTGTTTGCGGCTCGTCAGTTGCAAGAGAAGTGCAGAGAACGACATCAGCCATTGTACTCGCTTTTTGTTTATTTCACCAATGCATTTGGTACAAAACACACGAATTCCTATGGGGGGTGGTGTAGGGGAAAATAGGTCACCGATTTTGACCGAGGCGAACGGCACTCATGTCAAAAGAAGGGCTTACACAATCACCTGCTACGTACGCAGTTCAGTTGCATTATCGTGACCACAATGTGGCCTGAACATCGTGTAATCGGCCAACTCCTCAGTAGTGGATATGTTGCAACAATAGGCTATAGATCTAGACTGGTTTTGCCGAGGGTCATTACAGCCTACGCTGATACAATAACGTGGCAGTTGCGAAAGCTGATAGAGAGACGAGCGAAGCTGGGACACCGCCTACCTGCTTCATCCGACATGGTCCCATTGACCGAATCGGACAAGGTTCTCTCTAATGAGAATAACGGTGCACATTGAGATTGCGCATCGCAATCCACTCACAAAATGATTGATACACAATTACGATTCGGACGTCCGATTTTCCAATTGTCACACACCTACACAGGTTGATGCGTATGGGCACTGCATACCAACTGGGCGAATGTCAATGGGGAGAGGGGAGCGTAGTTCAGATCTTCGGTCGCTGCTCACGCTCAAGCAATTGTTTTACAGTGTAGCCCGCTGCTTGAACAATGCCGGTGTATTAGCGTCATCACAATGTATATTCTGAACATCATTCAGCAGTCTTACTGCTCGTTTCTTACCAACAAATTGGCGAGTTGCTACTTAGATTGCAACGTGTCCAATTTGTTTTACGAAATGTCCAGTTTGATTTGCAAGATGTCCAGTTTGGTTTGCAAAATGTCCAGTTTGGTTTGCAAAATGTCCAATGGTGTTTACAAAATGTCCAATGTGGTTTGCAAAATGTCCAGTTTAGAGTGAAAATGGTATATATATGGCTGGCGGCATCCGGTTCGGGATTTGCTTGTCACTGCGGAGTGCAAGTTGATATCCACCGGACGCCTGCGCCTACATATGAGCCATGGACGGCTTGCCCTGCACAACCCAAAGGTCCATCCACACAGACCCCACATCCAGTGTAAACCCGAAGGAATAAAATCGTGAGCCATGTGGATGGGAGCCATATATCATCAACAGAGCCAACCCACACTACTTCATAGGCAAACACAGGCACTCTGTATTTAAGAATTCAAGCGCACACAAAGCGGTGCTTAGGATGTAGACCGCTCCACACAAATATGTGCACAGAACCATTTTTGCGCCCAACACGGTCTCGAGGACCATGCACCCCGTCCTCTCCAGCAACGACTAGCTCTCTGCTGGGGCCAGTGTAGACGATGTGGTGGGTAATATAGAGGTAGGCAACTTTTCAACATGCACATCAAGCGCAGCTCCACCTGGGATGTCAAGCTACAGCCAATCACTTGAAATGCCAATATCAAATAAAATATTTCGAAGAAGGCCTACGGATGTGACAACTTTTCTCTTCACCCAAGTAGCATGTGAAATAAATGTGTTATCCTCGTACCCACAATGGATTTAAGATGGCGGGGAGAGAGATCAAAAACATGTAACAAAAGCGATAAAATGAACGAAATAAACCAACTTACGTATACGCATCCTGTTGTAATAAACAGAAGATTATTCAGATAGAGATAAAAGTGAGATAACAAAGTAAGTATTAACAAAATACAGCAAACCAATTACCTGAAACAAAGAAACCCAGCACTCAAGCTTCCGGTTGGCAAATGGAGTGGAAGCGCATGCAAGTTACCTACCAACGCTTAATTTTTTGTGCGTATGTGCCAAACAGCACATGTCGTCATTTCGATGCTGGTCCCGAGGGGGGCTCACTAGGCCTGCCTGACTCAGGCACTCGCACCCGCATGTCTTACAACACCATGAAATCGACCTCGATGGAGTACCGCCCATCGGCGCCAGTCGCTTCCGCAACTGCCGCTTCTTCTCCGCATGCTCAGAGGCTATCTCTTGCATCTCGGCAAATGCCTTCGTGATTAGATCACGCGATGCACACCAATAAGTCAGCTTCAATCCCCAACATTTGGAAACAATATTAGAACTTGAGAGGCTCAATTGGTCATGTCCTGGTAACGAACATTCCGTTTCCCCACATGCCGCTTCCCCAGACTCAGCTGACCATAACACATCTGCTACGGTATCCGCGTCGAATTCTACGGCGCACATGAACGAGCCATCTCAAATTTCTCAGCAAGTATACAGTTCACTGCATACATTCCACTACGGCTTAGCACCCACATGCCTGCAATTCTGTCACGCAAACCTATGCACAGATGAAAACGCAAAGGGATGTCTTATGTCTCACCGGTAAATCGCCCAATCAATCACTGCCTAATGGAAGAACGGACAGCAGCATTCAATTGTAAACCATCAGCTTCGAGTCAACAGTAGGCTGATGGTTGTTCCACACTCCGTCATCAAGCATCCAGAATACTGCCGATGACTTCGATACGCGGATACGTAGCTCACTGTGTATCTGCCGGTCAGTCGAAACCACACTCCCGAGGTAGTAGAAGCGGATGGTGGTTTCCAGCAATTAATCACAAATGCTGCTTAATGGCAATATTGCATACTGCTTTTTCGGTTGATGCTGAAATAGCGGACGATTTTGCTTACGTTGATGGTGAGCCCGAATTTGTCCACTGTCGACGTAAGAGCACAAGTCATGTGCTGCAACTCATCTGCGCTGTGTTCAAACACCATACATTCTTCCGCAAAATTGCAATCAACGGTTTGTTGCCTCAGACACCATGGTTCAAGCATCGAAACTACGGGTGTTCAGGAATTAATTATCAATACGATGCTACACAAAAACACCGCAAACACAAATAGCATCAAACGCTTACGAAATCATGACATGAAAATAAAGCTTAAACAAGGCAGAAGCATGAAGCAGAAAGTAAGGCAAAAGGCGCAGGCTTACTTCACATCAGAGACAAGTGCAAAGTCATTTGAGACTTGTCCAATCAGCTGCACGCTCGCCCGCAAACCACTCTGAAGATACTGAATTAAACAAACTTATTCAGTGTACTTAACTTAACCAACCTCATCCAAAATGTCACCCAGTTCAGCGCATCTAATGTTTTAGCGAAATCAACAGACAACGAGTACAACGGCCGGTGTCGTTATCTGCACTTCTCCTGCAACTGACTAGCAGAAAACACCATATCGATGCTGGTACGGCACGAAGAGAATCCACATTGTTCTTGCGCTACGTTTGGTTTCACAACCTAACTTGAGCAGGATTCGGCAATCAACTTGCCCACCAAACTCAGCAAGTTGATGCAACGATAATTTGTGGCACGATATTTGCTTACTATGCTCTTGTACAGTGGTAGCACAAGGGCATCTTTCAGCTCAGTTGGCACCTCCACCTCAATCCAGATTGTTGCACTATGTGGTGCATCGCAGTCAACATTGCTGTCTGTCAAGCTTCAATAGTTCTTGCGTACGTTCGTAGAAGTCACGATAAACTGCACCAACGATCTGCTTCGACGGGGAATCCAACCCCGGTCCCACGAATTCCCGGTCCACTGCTCTACCACTGAGCTACCGAGGTCTGACGTCTAGGTGAGCAATTTAATACATGACTTCTGCTTGGTGTGCGACGCGTTGCCAATGAGCTCACAGTATCTCTCCTCGTGTTGTAGATTGGCTCACTCACTCGTTACTCCCCAATGGACCGAAGTATCTGCCCTTCTGATGTCCAAAGGGCGATGGTATATTACTTGTGGATTTTTGTGGGTAGTGTAATATTCTTGCGGAATCCCATCGGCAACGGCACATTTGCCGTTTCGCTGCTGAGCATGTGCTTTCTGTCTTATCCACTTTCGGCTTGTCCGCCAAACTCACTGTTACATCGTGCGGCTTCGTGCCGTTCAGTGCAGGTCTGTAAATATTTGAAAGCTTCTCAAGAGGCGCTCGGAGTGATTTTGTTATATTTGTGTGCAAGCAAGGTCTGTGTGCAAACGCAGGTTGAACTGCCATCTAGCAACCGCCTCAGCTGTTCCAACCTAGGTCCATACACCGCTTTCAAAGCGTCAGAGCATTGCTTTTGTTGTCGGTGTTCGGCGTAGCATTCCACCTTCTTCGCCTCATCTGTCCACCATGCATATTTAATGCAAAGGAGCTCTCGAGTTTATCGCCGTCTAATTTTGCGAAACGGACGCTACTTCCACAAGTCAACGGGATCTGTCATATACGCAGCAAATGCTGCATTTGTCTCAGGCACCCATGCGCAATTGATCTTATCAAACCAATCGATCCATTTACAGTTTGAACGCCAGATGGTCTCCTCGGCTGTAGCTGTCACCTGGTCGCGGATTTAGTGCTGCATGTCGCCCACAATTTCCATGATGTCCACATCACACAAGCGTACATGCAGCGTCATCACTCATTTTACATTACCTAGGAAATATCATGATGCTTCCGCCGATTCAACGCAAGATGCAAGAAACAGATTTATGAAAATACATGCACATTTTGGTCCGCACCAATTTGTGCTCAGTGCCATACTGAGCTCCACACAGTACACGTGTAATGCGCACTTCACGCAAGTCACGCTGACCTACGATGACATAGACGAGTGGGTGAGCGTGGCTAATCCGTGGTTATGTCTAAATGGTTATATCACTGGCAATCAGTGCAAACCGAGTGTTAGTGCTCGTCATGCCGTGAGTGGCACATATTGAGAGCAGCCTGTCACCGTTCGCATTCACTGAACCTATGCCATGGGGACAGATGACATATGTCCACACCGATACATCACGCCCAACGAGCGTTGAGATCAGCCAGCATAAATAGTCGGTCGCTCCTCGGCACTGAGCATATCACGGAGGATAGCTGAGTGTAGAATTGAGCACGCGGGTCATCAGGATTGTACATGGTCGGACCGAACGTACTTAGACAACGCAATCTTACTTGTTCCGGGTCGTAAGTGAACAGTCATCAGTGGCGCCCTGATGCCGGTCGGCTCAACCATTAGCTGGCCATTAGGTGAGCGGATGATGCAAAACCGCCCCCATGTTCACATGGTGACGATGTGGCTTTTCCTACACAGTAGAACGTATAACCGGCACAAGCTTCATGTAACTTAACTTGTTCAGCTTGCGGGGTCTGACTGAGCGCCGCAATATCGATGTTGCAGCTCACTACCTCCATTGCGACCAGTGCAGTGCGCCACTGTGGAGGTTCACTCGAATTCCGGTCCTGTAGTTCGTGCACGTTCCAGCCCCTTATGTGAAAATTATTGCGCACCCACATACATATGCATTGGTGGGGAATCGCACGCACGGTGTTGTACTAAGGAGATTTGCTTGTGGGACTCTGTGCCGAGCCTGAGGCTTATTAGCCGGACCCACAAGGTACGGGTGACATGGAGTTTTGCTTGAGAGACTTCGCCCGGAGCCTTCGCTTGACAACATATCGCACAAGGTGGCGGGGAGCACATCCAGCCCAGGAGTGGGATTGAAGGGACTCATTGGGATCTGCTTGATGCCTGTCACCCAGTAAGTTAATAAGCTGGAAAAAGTGATGTGTTTTAAGACCGTAGTATTGTGTTCTCTTGCCACTAGCGCCAGAAGCAGGAGGGTTTTGGCGGGTTTGCACCCATCTGAGCAGGTGCTGCCTGGCTAGAAGCGGGTAGTAGCAAACCACTAAGCAACTAGTGGTGTCCTCCTAAAGTCAGAGTAAATACGTGGCGCTCGTGCTCTACGCCAAGCGGACTGTAATCTTATAACCCTTGAACCTGCTGTCCTCCATGGCTAGGGTAAATGTAAGTTGGCCGCCAGCCACTTCCTATCCGCCAAAAAGGATGGGGTTTAGAATAGAATACTGGCAGGGTGCCCATGCTTGACAGGAGAACGACTCCGGTCCACAGCCAAAGCCTTCGATTAATTGTACACAGGAAAGGCAGCGGGTCCAGCACATTGTCATTTCACTGACTCATGCTAGTTGATGTCCTGGAATCAGCTAAAAGAAGAGCGTAAACAGAGGCCCACCCCGCGTCGCCACCAAGAGGTGTCCAGAAGCTGAAAACAGGGCACAATATTAGCAGCAGTGTGGTGACCACCTGTCCTGATCTAGCTAACACAAGTCTCAGTGCAACATAGGCTCTCTCGCGATATATAAATATAAATAAATAAATAAATAAATAAATAAATATATAGGAACCCGAATATCTGACCATCTTGAGGTCACCTGAACTGCAGCCAAAGTGATATTAATACACAACTTAGTTCGGAACCGTAGTTAACTGCACAACTGAACAATAGAGTGTAAAATACCTTGCAGTAATAACCTTACCCATGGCAGTTGTTAAGAAATGTTTTACTTACCCCGATCTTCTGGAACATATTTGGGGAATTGTAATTTTATTTTAATTAGCGCTGTATTGTCCATTTCTATTGAAATTCAAACTTAAAGCAAAAAGCCTCAAGTTTAGTATATTCAAAATTACTGCATGTCGTTCTGTTTTGACTTTCAAGTTGCTTGGATACATTTTCGGTCTGTATCTGATTGCTTAATCCAATCATGCACGTGCAGTCAGATCCTTTTCCTGCAGAGCAGTTGCTATTCAGCATGTACATGTTATGTCCATAGCGACGAAAGGCACTTTGCATATGCCCTTAAGAGATTCTCATAACCTCTTGGTTGATCACGTGCAGACAACTAACAGCTTGCCCTGGTTATGTGTATACTCAATTAGGGGCACGGCAAATACTCATATATTTAATTTCCAATGGATTAGTGTTAGGAAGGAATGCGCGAGTCGAACAAGCCAGGACCACATCGCCGCGGCAGGCGATCCAAACTCATCCGCCCTGATTGGGACGAACAGAGAGCCAATCGGGAGAAGCGGCCAATTAACGCGAGGGCGGCGTTCCTTTATTGGCTGTTAGATGACTCTTCCAGCGCTTTATACGTTCGCTTTAAATACCATTCACGAACTTTCCATTTCGCCTTTATAATGAACGGTGTGATTTGCTAGTACATCCCAGTTGCCCTGCTCGTCCGATCCGGTCTTCTCTCTGTCCTGTGGGGGGCCAGCGACTTCGGATTTGATTGGGAATCAAGCGTTCATTCAAGCGGGGGACGAACATTTCAATACCGTTGCTCCAGTTCATATGGTTTGCATTCTCTTTGCCGAGTTCTACTTGCGCGCTTTCATCACTCCTGAGCTTTTAGGGAAAAGGTTTGGTCTCATTCCGAAAATAAACCTGAAGACTCTCAAGCGACACTACAACCATCCTTGCAGACCGCAGCATAACAAAGTTGCAAGATATTTTGCCTCCCTCATGCACTAAAAATTGCGTGACGCTTAGCGAAGAGTGGCGAAGACCCTCTTGCCTTGTCGCATAATGTGAGCCGGTCAGTATACACTTCGTTGCTTCGTACGTGTGAGCGCACAACCGCACGATGACCGGCAGTTTGTTCTCGACCGCGAGTTAGAGAGGCTGACCGACCTTGGCGCCGGAACAATCAATCTAGGATGCAGCGTTGAAGTACCCGTTAACAGGTTCAACGTAAGCTGATGGGGGCGAATGGCTGACCCGCAGTGCATAGAAGCGTCAGTGGAACGTGTTACCAAAGAGTGTTTATGTTCAAACTGCTCGACAAATTTTCATGCAAATGCAACAACATGAAAACAGGTCAGATTCATTTCGATTCTGCGCACAGTGTGCTACGGTCCCCCTAGTTAAGCCAGACGTTGTGCAGTCTCAGAAGTATGACAGAGTGGTAGAAGTGTTGGAGCAAATTATGTGTAGCAAAATAACTTCAGTAGGAAAATGCACATCAGTATGTCTGATGTACGCCTCACTTCAATCCACACTTCATTCCACAACGACAGATATTTCACTAAGAAAGTGGCTTCTGCAATCACCACCCCCCATCCCCAATAGTCCAAGCTTCCCTTTGCAACAACTGCTACAAATCCATCTCCTGCGACCAGATTTAGCCAAAACAGGAAATCAGACCACATCAGTGGCAGCTGGGCTGTACTTATCACCAAAGGTACTGCGAAATCAGGCGTTGTTTTTCGACTACCACATCAAAGACTAATGTACGTAGCAACGCTGCACTGGGGCGTAGAAAATCGCTCGGTCTCCTAACCAACAACGATATATCATGAAAGATGCATATAAACAGCTAGATGCTCAATCCAATGTTTCGGAGTAAATATCGAATTCTTTGAAGAGGAAACAGGCTGATTTCGTGAGTCATTGGAACACCCTAAGCAACCTGCTGGATATAACGACTAGGAAATACAAATGGACGAGAATCACAAGCCACCCGAATTCCAAGGGCCATGGGGAAGCCCGACTTCTTCGGGTTGTAGTAAAATCCGTCAACGAGGTAGAAGCAGTGTCAATTTCGATGGCTCTTTTCCAGAATGGATCCAGTTTGGTCCGCTTTTTTCCAGACGTTCCATGGACTAACCAAAACCTAGGGAAGCAAAGTTAGAAGCTTTTCGACTTAACGCCTATCCAGTGCCATTTTTGTCTATGGCGTCGCTCAGTCTTTTGTGGACGCTAAACACGAAGCAAGAACTCACGACCAGGAGCAGTAGCGCTATATTCTTGAGGCCTTACTCTTAAATGACGTTGCTGATACCTCTCTTTCAAGAATACCAAAATCTGCAAGCTACAATGTGTGCGGCCCGGGGAAAATTAATTTTGCGCTACAAACCAACAGATGGCAATTAGTCTACTGGCACGATGACAGTCATTTAGCAACAGACTGTCAAGGTAGAACCAGTTTAAAGCGATGAGCAACTTCGTCGTCCGACTTGAAGAGTCCCATCAGCAAAATTAGAAAGGGGAATCCCATTAGAAATACACACTGGTTGCAAGTCTGCAATAACTGTGCAGCTTCTTATTCAATCTTGTAACCACTCCGCATTCAGTATGTAAAACGAGCCGCCAGAGGGGTTAATTACGATGGCAGCAAACCCAACTCTAAGCGACTGGCTAAAAAGACCAAGAAAAGACGGTTAGCGGCCGAACATACGACGGAGAGCACCAGGTTTCATCCGAGCCAATTGCTTCTCGATTGCAGTTAAGAACTAAAACTCTCTCCTGCATTGACATAAATACTCAAGACCTCGTCAGCAAAGTCGCCGAGCTTTGGTTTAAGTCACAGAACAAATGCTTGAGATCTCATCTTCCTAAGTGAAAATCCGTTTAACTCAGTTTCCGGATGCCGTGATCTCGATTCACAGAATGGTACTGTTCCGACAAAATCGTCCCAGCAGAGAAGGTGGTGTAACCCTATTGTAGAGGTGCTGCTTCCAAGAATGCCTCGGGGGAGCTCTTCGGAGCTAGCTGTGCGCGGATCGAGAAGGACGGCTAGCGACGAGCCTGGGCCCGGAACTAGGGAGCGGGAATATGTGGACAGCGCAATAAAGCAGATATTTACGCCGTTAGCGTAGCCCACAGGACCGAGGCCGAGCCGATTGACACATCCCAGAACAAGCAAGTCGTGAGCTCTCGAACGACTCCTGTCCGATCCAAATCGGGTGCAGAAAAGTGGGGATCGAGGTGAAAACAGGAAGGCGGGTCTTCCGAGTCAGAGCTCCCGAGGCGAAAGGACTGGCTCGCCTCTAACATCCGTACCTGTGTTGCGTGGTGGGACGGAAATCTAGTCGATATTCGATGGCGCGCGTGAGACCCTCATGTGCCCATTTTCGGTGTGCAATAAACGTCTACCCCCCTGTCGTGTCGTTCTCGCTACACTATTACAACATAAAGCTTACTACCAACTTACAGCCCTATTCCTATCCCTGGAAATTTCGGCAGGCACGATCTGGATTACTCGGCAACCTCCAGCGAAATATTCGAATTTGAATTGCAAGATGTTATTACGAGTATTCCATTGTACAGTCACACCATATCACGTGTCAGGTACAGAGTTGATAACACAGCAACGGTATTAGATTTCTAAATTACAAGGTAGAAACTCATGATTAACAGGCGACTGATGGACACCCCACTAGAGCTAGGTGATCGTGTCACCATACTTTATAACTAATCCTGTTCTGTTGAACATCCAGAGGAACTATTGAATTGGTAGGTACTAGTACACCATATAACTTCGCGAACCATCTGGTTGTGACGATTGAATGGAAATGGGAAGCGTTCGCTGACACCGCCGGGATTCTGTTTGTTGGACCCTTCAGCAATCGGATTGCAACTGCTTCAGAAACAAAGTGGACTGTTGTTATAGATTGCGTAGATTGCCTTAGTCGTCGCCGCTGTTATAATTGAGGGAACGCCGCCTCTTGAGATAATTGCGTAATTGCCTGATAAGAGGGTCGCTGGCACGCCTACGATAATTGCTTGCTACGCTGACCACTCGAACGGAATTGCGCTGTACTGATGACGCTGGCTTAGCCGGTGAGGCGGATAATTGAGCGAGCTAGCCGCACGTGTTCGGATAGACGCCGAGCCTCGGACGGACGCAGACGACAGAAGGGTTTACGATAGACGCGCCCTAATGGCTTAGACGCGAAGGCTGGCCAGCTAACGATGCACACGCAATCACGCGATCCGACCGACTCCCAACTGAGGCGAAGAGAAAGAAAAGACAAGTGGTCCTCTGTAGGCTCTTTTACGACCGACAAAGGGCAATCACAGAGAGTGCTATGGGTTATTAAGTTAAGGAAAACTGTCACCACGAAGAGGTGGTAGTTTGTAAATGACCATTGTCAGAAGGTGCGCAGTTTGGGCCGCGTCTCGGAGTGGCTGAGCTCTGCTGCGTTGTGGGGAGGAATTGACCCTCGCTTTCCACAGCCATTCTGCTGGGGTTTCTGGCTCGTTTTTGCGGGAATATTTGACGTGCCCGCAACAACTGCCTACACCAATTTATCGTCTTTCATCAGAGTTAGAACACGTATATGTATGTCACTAAGGAATGTGGCCTGGCAAAATAACAGAACCCATCCCTATCCAGAAACCGAGGACGAGTACGTGACCCAGCGCAACGACGGTAATGCACTACTCCATGAGGAAAAAGTGGGGCACAAGCGATATATCCCTTGCACATTTGTCACGAACAAAAGCTCCCATACAAGTCTGTTAACACCATTTGGAAAGTGAACAACGACGAAACATTTGTGATGTTTAAAAGAGCGCCTGGTAGATAAGTCCTGCAGGATAGTATTCGTAGAACTATAATAGCAGAAGACACGTGCATTGTTGTTTAAACATCTATCTAGCAGAAGCCCTACTGCATAACAGTAGTCTAATGGAGAATTGATTGCAAACTACAAGGCCACATGGGTGCAGGTATAGCTGAGTTAATCCGTGAGAAAATTAAAAACAAGAGTAATCAGACATTTACCGTCTCCTTATGTCTATACAAGGTATAAATCCGGCTTGAATGTATAATTAATAAATTCCAAACAAGCAGAGCAGGCAACAAATCGAAATGGGCCAAGGGCAAAATCCAATTGTTTATTTTGAAAATATGCAGCTTAGGGGAGGAAACCACTATGCTTAGAAGAGTTCTAGGAATGGAAAAACTGAATAGATTCCGTCGGCATTCCAGACGGCTATATGATTCACTCAGTTTTCAACTGTTACCTCTTAGAATAGTGTTATAGCTGGGTTTAGCAAATAACGGCATACGTTATTGGGCCAATAAAACATTTGGTACGCTAATGTAAGATCACCGAGCAGCCTCTAATAGCGTCCGCTGTAAGCTCACGGCTAATTCAGCTTTTGCTGTTAAGATGGATTTTATAGACCCTTGAGATTCTGTGTAGCCCTGTGTTGTGGTTTCTCTAGCACCTCGATGTCACGATACAACCAAGGTTGTCAAGCCTGGATGGCGTGTGAAACGTGAGGGCGCACGTAGGAATTGTGCATTATCGGGTGGATGGATGTCAACCATCCCGCATGATATCCTCAGCAGGCCGATGTGATGGTAACAGCATTTTGCAGATGTCGGCTGGTTTTCAACAGCTAAGCAATAATTGAGTAAACATAAGTCGTGTTTCTGGGACGTGGTTTACATTAAGTGAAAACATTTCATACACGTAATCATGCCGAGGACGTAATTGAACAACGTGTCATTTTTTCACATTGAATAGCTAGGTGTGTCCCATTCAGGTTGCCTTGCATTGCGACTAGATGCGTCGAGACTTGAACACGCGAAAGCGCACACCGCTGTTCGCTCGTTCCCGCTACGATGTATGTTGATGCTACAGGTTTATCAGTGAATGCCGGCTGAAGTGCGTTCCCATGTGTCACGTGCTTCGACGCCGGAGCGGTAATGTGTAGAGACCAAAATGGTCTTTCGACGTGACATCAGGTGGCGCTTGGCTAGTCTGCGTTATGCAGGTTAGGTGAAAAGTGCAGTTCCACGAACGTGTTTTGTGAGTGGCAAACGGACCTAACAATACCTCTTGTACTGAAAGTGAGTGCATAAGTTGGGGGGAGGGGGGGGGTAAAATAATGATTGCGTAGTGTGGTTCTTTTCAGTGGGCGACAAATCGGTCAGGTCAAGGCAAACGTTGTCTGGATCGAGTGACACGTGTTGTTTCCTTAGTGGGAGCATCGGTTTAAGATGTTACTGTCGGAGACGTCGGTGGCCTTCTGTTCTTGTAGGTTTGGTTGTTATCTGCTGGTGTGGATTCAGAAGAATCGGTATAAGCAGGTTTCAAGCGGTCAGTGCTAACAGTGTCCCTTCTGTTGTCTAGCTGAACGGCAATATGCTTAGCATGACGTTTAAGAATCAAAATAGTGTTGTGTCGGAGCCCAGCGACTGCTTTCACTCACTAACGGTAGTGAGAACACAAACGACCAGGGACAGAGATTCAGGGGTTCTTTTACATAGGGAAACCATTTCGTTATATAGCATAACGCACAAAAATGAAAGACAACAAGAGTACGGAAAGCATGCGGACAATTCAAGCCAATAAGAACGAAACGAATAAGGAATCAATCAAGTGCACACAAAAGGTGTAAAGTGGGAATGATAGTATTAAATTATGCCTGCGATCTGAAGGCCAAAACAAGGACTAGAGATAGCCAATATGGATGACGAAATGATGCGTTAAAACAAACATAGGTGAACCTCCATAGCAGAACGAAGTCAGCAGTCATGAAGGGCTACACAAGCTTACCCGTATTTTTCTTGCACCTCCAACGAAAAGGACTAGCATACGGAGGTTGTACATATTGTTTTACGCTGTCATTACGAGCAAAAGATGCGTGGGTGCGCAATAAGGAATTTGGCTCAGGTGATTCCTTAGTTTTGTAACATATGTGAAGGGGTCCGTGTTTCTGTTGGGTACTGCGGTAAACAAATTGATAAGGCAGGCGTAATATGGCTCCGAATACAAGCTGTGCGGGTGAACATTGCATGGTTGATCGAAACATTGCACGTAAATATAACACAATCGTCGGCAGTATATCTGTTCAGTGAGTCGGACCATAGTGTGCTTTAATCGCGGATTTTAAGTGTCGATGGAAACGTAAGACTAAACCTTCTCTGTCGTGGGAAACTTTTGCTGCGAATAATTCCGTCAACCTTTGGAAAAGCTAGGATTGGAATTGGGGACCTCGGTCAGTGGTGATGCAGGAACGAACGCTAAAAATGGATATCCATCTGGTAACAAGTGCACGTGCGATGGTTTCTTCAAATATCTCCGCAATGGGAATGGCTTTAGGCCATCGAGGGAAACAATCAATGCATGTCAGGATGTATGAGTTAACACTGCTATAGGGTGGGGATCCGACGATATCGATGTGGAAATGGTCGAATCTGCTGTCTGAATGTGCAAATTTCCGAGGTCCGATTGGTTATGCCGAGTGATTTTCGCAACTTGACATGCTAAGCAAGTCTCTGCCCATGTGCGAATATCTTTATCCATGTCCGGACGTAGAAAGCGTTCAAAGACCAGTTTGACAGTTGCACATATGCCTGGATGTGTGACGTTATGAATAGCCTCGACAATGGTTCTGCGCATACATAAAGGAACCAATGGGGTTGGGACTGCTGTGGAAACATCACTATTAAACATACCCGTGTACTGTGCAGCGGCACTGACTGGATGTCCAGCAAAAGCTGTTTGCGATTCAGCTGCGGCTGAGATGGTTATTATTTTCGCGGTTTACCTATGCGTTCCAGATCCATAGCAGCCGTGTACACCAAATTTACTAATAGAGAGTGTATAAGCGACAAAGTTAGCTCTTCCAGAAATATAGCGGATGTCATTGGTATATTGTGAAATTAACTCGAGCTGACCTACATCACGTGGTAAGTAAATGTCTGGCTTAGCCTGTGAAAACAACAAACTCTTTTCTTTCCAGAAGATGTCGGAAGTGACGGCTGCTTGAGTATATGGTGAGTAACTCTTTACCAAAATTATTGCAATGAGTTTCGGCTGGTGTGAGCTTGTAAGAAAAAAATTTCAAGTGGTTAATGGACTTTACGGATGGTCTGCTGCAAGACACTTCCGAAAGCTGTATTGGATGCGCCAACGTTTAACGACAACAAAGCATCGGATTGCACGTAGAAGAATATCAAGGTAATAGCTAGCGAAGCTTAGAATTCTTCCAAAGCTCGCACAGTGGGGTCAATTAAATAGAATTGCTTTGGATCACAAGCCACCACCTTCGTGAGTGGAGATTACGTGTTTGCGGCGTTCGGAATGAAACGGTGATAGAAGTTAAGCATGAATAAGTGGTATTCAACTTTTTCACAGAAGTGGGTGTCGGAATATTTCTTATGACATAAGGTTCTCTGTAGATGCTATACATTGTGTGACCAAGAAATTTCAAAGAAGATGAACCAAAGACACACTTGTTGTTATTAAGTACCACTCCTTACTTGCTGAGGGTTGTAAATAAGATTTCAAGGTGTCCTAAATGTTCATTTTCGTTAGCACCTGCAAACAAAATATCAGCAAGTTAGGCAAAGATAAAAGGCAAGCCCGAAATAGTGTGGTCAAAAAAACGTGGAAACATTTGTGCAGCGTTACGTAATGCAAATCGCATGCGGAAACATTCGTACCAGCGGAATGATGTGTTGATAGCTGTCTTATGAATATCATCAGGATGATTACGGATATAGTGAGGTCAATATTTGCAAATAGTACATCCAAGAAAATGTAAAGAAAAGTCAGGTATGTGTGGAATGGCGTACCTATCGGAAATGGTGATGCGGTTAATTGCACTGTACACGGCACTGGGATTCCAATCGAATGCTGTCTTCTTTAGCCACCATACGCAACGGTGATGCCCACATGATTGAGATGGCCATATTATTTGTAAATGGCACATGTGCTGAAACTCATCTTTTGTTATTTTCTGTCTTTCGGGATGTAACCCTCGCAGACGGGGAAAACTGGAGTACCGCTAGTGGAGATGAGGCGACGTACATAATGTGTGGTAGTTGGCGGATGAAAAGTCGGTTTACTAGATCTAAAAATCTATGAAGGACCTTATAGCTTGGATAATTGTTTTGTGTTAAAAGGGTTATGGGTCAAATGGATAGTGTAGACACTGACTTGTAAGGAACGGAGAGATGGGTGCTTACATCCAGCAAACGCCGGCTTCGTAGATCTATTTTCAAGTTGAAGTTTTTCAGAAAATTCCCTACTTATATGGGTTGGTGTACGTCTGTGACTATGAATATCCAACTGAATTGTCGCTGTAGACCAAGGCTGAGTACTAATGTTCGTTGAACGTAAGTTTCAATACTAGTCCCATTAGCTACCGTTAAGCACATCGAGGATGGAGTGCGGTTAACAAAAGAGCCGCTTAGAAGTATTACGTTGCGGTCAACACCAGTATCGACAAGAAAACGGAAACAGGTAGTCTGATCTAGAACAGAGAGTTGGCGAGAGCTGGATTGCGGTTGCTCAAAGACCGTGCTCTCTACTATCGTCTGGCCTGTTTGTTTCCCGACGACGGAAAAGCTGCGGCTGTGTTTGACGGAAGCAGCAGGGTTGGGTGCGTTTACGAGCTGAATGCCCGAAACGACTACGGTAGCCACAAGTGGTTGAAGTACGCGATGAAGTAGGGTTTCTTGTTCTGGTGAATGAACCAGCACTAGAAGGACGGTGTCGTGTTAGTCTATTTAACTGAACTTTAACAGTCGGTTTAGCCATATCAGGCAGACGCTCGTTACTCGAGTTTGGTAGACTGTGCCTTTCAATGGACTGGACGTCAGTTGCGCTAGACTGAATTTCTACAATCTTGTCAGCTATACCAGCGAGTTGCGTCAAGGGAACACTCTTAGCGTTGCTGGCTAGGATAGCCTGTATCTGCGCAGATAGTCGCTTTCGAAATAGCTGCTTAGGTAACGCATGATCTAGTTTGCGGTCCCCTAATACACTGCGAAATGGTCTTAGGAAATGTGAAGGAGTGCATCCATCAGGTGCTTCGTCGCAACCTCATAGTTCAAGATATTTGTGTTCAGGAACGGTAGTTCGTTGGATGACTGCGTGTTTAAGCTGTAACTAAGGCTTAGTGTCGTCCAGTGACGACAAAATTCTCGTAGGTCAGCAATAAGCTCTGTTGACCATACAGCTAGCACATGATAAAACATGGTTTGTTTGTGTGTGCTTTTGCCAAGAACAACCTTGCATGAACTTGAGTAAACCATGTCTGTGGGTCATGGTACCAACAAAAGCGGAAGGTTCACAGAAACTAGGTTGATGTTTGTTAGTGAGGAAAGTGCGAAATCTGTCGGGTGTGATGGAACAGCCATAGTGTTAGAAGCGATAAATAACAGCTACATGTCAGTAGCACAATTTGTCTCAACTCGGGGTCACGAATTATTTGCTGCTTGAGACTTGAGTAGTTACTATATTAGAAAGCTACTCAATAATACAAATGATTATAATTTACAGACAATAATGTTACGTGAAGCGGAGGCCCACCGCGTGTGCCTGTATGAGGGCTGTGAGTTCCATACTGATAGCATTGCTTTGCGAATGGATGCGTAAACGCTTAAGCAAGCGGAAGCGCACACGTCATCTGTCCGATCGTTCCCGTGAAGCTGTGTTGTGTGCATCTTGATGCACCTTTTATCAGTGCATGTGAGATAAAGTGCATTCCCAAGTGTCACGTGATTCGACGCCGGCGTGGTAAGGTAAGGGAATCAAAATGCGCTTTGACGTGGCGTGTATAGCAAGTGCTGCATATCAATGGCGGGTGGAAGAGCCTATGGTGCGCTGAATATGGTTGTGGCCTAATCCTGACAGACGATCTATTCACTGCTGCTACGTTTGCGCCATTGGCTCATGTCCTGCACGCCTCCTCGTGGCGAGCGGTGGATGGGAGTTGGGTTTCGTCCTTTTCCCTGCTAAGATTTAGGAGACCCATTCGCATGAGTCAGTGGACTGACCATGTGCTAGACCCGCTGCCTTTCCGGTGTACATTTAAACAAATGCTTTGGCTGAGGACCCGAGTCGTTCTCCTGTCAAGTGTGGGCGCCCTGGCAGTATCCTAGTCCATCCTCTTCGGAGGTTAGAAAGTGGTCGATGGAGAGTGGTCGGTGGGAGATAACAGGTCTACGAGCTATAAGCTCACAGCTCGATTGGCGTAGAGCCACGCGCGCTAGGCATTGTCTCTGACGGTGGGAGGGCACCTTCGGGTGTTCAATGGTTTGCTACTGCCCGCCTCAAGCCAGGCAGCCCCTGGTCAAATTGGTGCAAACCCGCCAAAACCCATCTACGTCCCTTCGTGGTCACAGGTGTATCCTTCTACGGTCGCCTAACATACATAAATCATTCCAGTACCTCACAGTCTACGTGTGACGGCCCTCAAGCAGATCCCAATTAGTCTCTGCAATCACATTCCCGAGCTGGATCTGTTCCACACTGTCTTGTGGGTCAGGCTACTGAGCCATATTTTCTGGCTGGAGTCCCTCAAGCAAATCTCCGAAGCACAACGACCACCTGGCGTGCGATTGCCCACCAATGCAATCGTATGCCTGCGCGCAAAGCACTCTTCATTGGGTGCTGGAACGCGCACAAACCACTGGACCGGAACTCCAGTGAGCGGCCCGAGCGACGCACTGCACTAGTCGCGATGGAGCTGGCACGTTATCACATCGATATTGCAGCGCTCAGTGAAACTCGGCTCGCTGAGCAAGGTGAGTTTCGTGAAGCAGGTGCTGGCTACACATTCTACTGGGTGGTCAACGCCGCCTCAGCACCACGTTATCATGGGGTCGGATTTGCAATTTCCGGCCGCCTCCATGGCCAGCTGGTGTGTGTACCAACTGGCATCAGCGCGCGACTGATGACTGTTCGCGGATGACTCGGAAGAGGTAAGTTTGCCACTTTTATAAGCAGGTACGTTCCGACCATGAGTTATCCTGATGACACGCGTGATCAATTCTACACTCAGCTATCCTCCGTGATGCGGTCTGTTTCGAGAAGCGACCGATTATTTCTGCTGGTTGATTTCAACGCACGAGTTGGGCATGATGCATCGGTGTGGCCAGAGGTTATCGTTTCGCATGGCATTGGTTCAGCGAATGCGAACAGTGACAGGCTGTCTTCACCTTGTACCACTCACGGCCTAATGATCACGAACCCTCGGTTTGCACTGAGTGCGAGTGATATAGCAACTTGGACGCACCCACGGAATGGTCACGCTAACGTGTTCGGCTGTCGTCGTACGTCAGCGTGATATGTGTGAAGTGCGCATGACACAGGTACTGCTTGGCGTTGGGTGTGGCACTGACCACAAGTTGGTGCGGACCAAACTGTACATATATTTTCGTAAACCTATGTATTGCACTCCCGCCATCAATCGGCGTAAATTCAACATTCTCTGCCTTCGTCCTGGGGCGAAACATACTCAGCTGGAGAAGGCGATGGCTGCACGCCTGCGTGATGTGGACTGCAAAGCCACGGTGGACGAACTGTGGCAGTACATTTGCGATCAGGTGAAAACTGATGTCCAGGAGACCATCGGGCTCGCAAACTCTAATCGGCCTGATTGGTTTGATGACAACAATGCGATGATTAGCGCATTGGTGTCGGGGAAGAATGCATCGTTTGCTGCACATTTGGCAGACCCCAGTGACTTGGGGAAGAGTAGTCAGTTTCGCAAACTTCGACGGCGACTGACCCGAGAGCTCCGTCTCATTAAAATGCATAGTGGTCGGAGAAGGCGAAGCAGATGGAATGCTACGCCGAACGCCGCTAACACAAGGAATTCTTTGATTTCTTGAAGGCGGTGTGTGGACCAAGATTGGAGCAGCTGAAGACGCTGATCGATGGTAGCTCAGGCGCTACCTGTGCACAGAATGCAGACATAATGCAGCTCTGGCGGAAATACTTTGACTGTGTCGTGAACAACCGTTCAGAGATCGACTGGCCTACATTGAACGGCCGCAAGCAGCACGATGTGAAGACGAGTCTGGCGAACACGCGGGCGCTGGATGAGACGCAGACAGCACTTGGTGAGCTGCGAAACGGCAGGTGTGCTGAAGCTGACGGGATGTAGCCTGAAGTATTGGAACATGGCAGACTCGCGTTGGTGACTGCGATTTTCCACTTGGTGCAATGCGTATCGATTGAGGGGAAGGTGCCTGCTGAGCTGAAGGATGCCCTTATGCTACTGATGTACTAGGGCAAAGATAGCAAGCAATGTTGTGCAAATTATCGTATCATCAACTTGCTGCGTTGTGGGGTAAGGTTATTGCCCGAATCCTGCTCAACCGCCCCGTCGGTCAGGTTGTGGAACCGAACGTGGCGGAAGAGCAGTGTGGATTCCGCTCGGGTCGCAGCACTATAGTGATTGCGGCTAGTTAGTTGCAGGAGAAGTGTCGAGAGCGTCACCAGCAATTGTACTCGCTTTTTATTGATTGTACCAAGGCATTTGATCCGGTGAACCACGAGACTTTGTGGCTGGTGCTGGGTAAGTATGGTTATCCTCGTAATTTTGTAAGTTTAATTGAACATCTGCACATTTGTATGCCATCAAGTGTGCAGCTGAATGAAGAAACCTCGGATGCCTTTGCAGTTATTTCTGGTGTGAATTAAGGCTGTGTCTTAGCTCATGCCCTGTTTAATATATATTTTCATGCCATGATATATTGTGCTTTTGATGCCGTTTGTGCTCACGGTGTTCTTGTGGAGTACCGTATTGATGGTGGGTTGCTAAACATCCGTCGTTTCTGTGCAAGAACTCTAGCCTGTGAGACAACTATTAGTAGGTTGCTGTTTGCAAACGACTGTGAGTTGTTTGCACACAGCGCTGATGAGTTGCAGCATATGATTTGTGCTCTGTCTTTGACAGCGGCCAAATGTAAACTCACAGTCAATACAAGGAAAACTGACTGTTAATTTCAGCCTTCACCGGAGGAGCAATCTTTAATATTGCCGCGAATCAGCATTGGTGTTGAAGTATTGGAAACCACCTCCCGCTTCTGCTACCTCGGGAGT
Source organism: Dicrocoelium dendriticum (assembly GCA_944474145.2). NCBI lineage: Eukaryota > Metazoa > Platyhelminthes > Trematoda > Plagiorchiida > Dicrocoeliidae > Dicrocoelium > Dicrocoelium dendriticum. Next base: position 74,871,961 of record OX104060.1, on the reverse strand, counting down.
GTGATGTCGACTGATCAGCAGCTACACAGTGAGCTGCGTATCCGCGTGTCGAAGGCAGCGGCAGCATTCGGGAAGCTTGAGTACCGAGTGTGGAACAACCATCAGCTTACCATTGACACGAAGCTGATGGTGTACAAATCCATGGTGCTGTCCGTTCTTCTATACGGCAGTGAAACGTGGACGATGTACCGGCGGGATGTGCGATATCTCGAGCGGTTTCATCAGCAGTGTTTGCGACGCATTTTGCGCATCGGTTGGGGCGCCAGAGTTGCTGACACGGAAGTGTTGCGCCGAAGTGGGATGTATGCAGTGGACTGCATACTTTTGCTGAGACACCTGAGGTGGCTCAGTCATGTGAGCCGTATTTATTCAACGCGGTTATCGAAACAACTCTTATATGATCAGTTGCATATTGGGAAGTGGTATGTGGGGAATCCAGAGTTGCGTAAGTTGATCAAAGTGAGTCCCTCACGATCTAATATGGATTGCAGATCATGGGAATCGAAGGCGGTTGATCGGCGTGCATGGTGCGATCTTATCACGAAGGCAGTTGCCGAAGTACTGGAGAAAGACCTCATACATGCAGAGAAGAAGCGGCAAGTGCGGAAGCGGCAAGCACCGATGAATTGTACTCCATCGACATCGAGCGCATAATGCTGTAGCACATGCGGTCGCGAGTGCCTGAGTCAGGCAGGCCTAGTGAGCCATGAGAGATATCACTCGGGACCACCACCGAAGCGACGACGGCTCCTGCAGAGAACGTAGACAGGACCGGCGCAGCGTTTGTAGGCACTCTGCATTCGATTTACTAACCGCGTGCTTGCATGCTAAGTCTATTTATTTCAGGTGGTAGGTTTACAATTTTGTGCTAACGCTTTTCTTTCTCATATAAGTGCGTACTATACTCTCTTTTATAAAATTGCACACGTCGTTTGAGCCAATTGTAGTTAATTTTGATAACATTTTTGTATTTGTGACATTTGCATAAAATATACTTCCGTCCTCGTGAACTAATCTCGGATACTGTTGTAAACAACTTATTTCGTACGCTCACTAATTTACCATTTATGTCACAGTTCCCTTATGTATTACTCGATTTGTTTTCTGTTATCTTTCTTTTGAGTGATTGGCTGTTGCTTGATATCCTCGGTGTGGCGGCGCTTGATGTGCATGTTGACAAGGTGCCTAACTGTCTATTACCCACTACCTCGTCCATACTGACTCCAGCACACTGTTGGTCGTTTCTGGAGAGGACGGGGTGCACGGTCCTTGTGGACGTGTTAGGATTAAGGAGCGGTTCCATGCAGTCAGTGTGGAGCGGACTACGGTCCAGCCACCGTCTTGTGTGCGCTTGATTCCTCAAATACAGCGTGCTTGTGTTTGCCTGTGAATGAGAGTGGGCCGGCTCCATTGATGAAACGTGGCTCCCATCCACATGGTACCCGAGTTTCTTTCTTGGGTTTACACTGGATATGTTTTTGCGTTATTGGAGCTGCGAGTGGTGCGGCACAAGAAATCCATGGTCCCTCTGTTTGCGCAGGCGTCCTAGGACTAGCCACAGTGACAGGCAAATCCGAAACCGGATGCCGCCAACCATATCATATGGCGTGCGGTTAAGCTGTGCGATGCGGTTTAGGTCGAAATTGCGGTTCCACATGCCTGAGTGTTTTGAGAGTGGCAAACCTATCTAACAAGGGATTTTGAAGTGACCAGTTAGACATCGTAATAAGGTTCCGCTGAAGCTAGTTGTGGTCAACCATTTACCCAGTCACGCGCCGTATTTCTATATCGTCTGCAAGAAGGAATGGGAGGTAAGTGACCTCGGTTGATAGCTTATGAAAACAAAGGATAGCCGATGCTTTACCATTGAACATAGGTGTACACCCCACCCCACCTTAGTTGCGTCTGACTGATACTCTCGTATGATCAAGTCCAATCGACGTGCGTGCAAGAAATTGTCTATCCAACGCAGAAGTTTGTCACCAAACCCATAGATCAGAATTTCATAGCGGTGAGTTTGGTGGTCTAAGCGAGCAAACGCTTTAGAGAAGTCCAGGTAAATGACATTGACTTTGGCATCACACTCAACTGTTTCGTTTTAGTAAAGTATGAAAGACTTAGTCGGAAAAAATATTCCTCTGGAACTTTTATACTGTGCTTTCCAAGATACTGTATTAAGGCAGCAGAGATGATAGAATCTATAATATTGAAAAGCGCTGGAATCAGCGTTAGTAACAGTAAGTTGTTGGGTCGGTGCGGCCACCTCAGTGATGAAAAGGAGTGATGACCTGTCGCTTCCATATTGATGGAATTTAATTCTCCTCTACATGGTGCTACTAGAAAATAGCCAGTGGGTCCGCCAGCGCACTGGCTGCTGCTAGTAGTCCATTCGGTTGGTTGTTACCGACACAGGTAAAGCTGTGGATACGCAGAGACAACAACATTTTAACACAGTTTCTGCATCTATGGCGTAGGATAAAGCTGACGGGGCGAAATTAGAAGCAGGAATAGTTATTGTGCATGTTACACTCTGGAACCTATGTGTAATGGAACCGCAAGAAATCGGTTGCTTCCTTCGCTGATCGTGGGTACTCGCCACTCGTGACCAATCCTAGAATTCCGCGCTGTAACCTGCGAAGGTCAGTAACATACCTGTGCAGGAGTTTGGCGTTTTTTACAACATGGCTTCTTTAACTTCTTTCAATGAGTCAGCATGTCCTTCATGACCAACTTCACGCACCATTTGCGCTGTGTCACATACTTAGTCCAGGTTACGGAATTTGGGGAGTTCTTGTGAGCTGTGCATGTTAAGTCCCTCAAGAGCATGCATTTACGTGTCCTGTTACTCAGAAATGAATTACTTTTCCTCTGACGATGGAAGAATTTCTATACTGTAGCGTGTGTTGCCAAACGGCTAAATATCATCTTGAAATTGTCTCAGGCGATTTCTGTGGGGTGGATTTAGTTAAGTAGGTCCAGGATACCTCATTAACAAGAGTAGATAAGATGATTTAGTACGTAACGGTATATATAAGCGTCCTCCTTTTCAAAACTTTTAGCACAAAATACCTAAGTAAACAGCTAACTCAAGTACTCACTGCGATCCAACGGTGTGCTTGTAACTATTACGTCGACCATGAGTTCTTCGTGGCTGAGCCCATGACCAAGAATCGGCGGCGTGTTAGCAGTCCAAAATTTAGTGAGAGAAGTCGGGTGGTTGTGCTAAGGGTAGCTGAAAATTAGCTCCTTCATACAGGCTTTGAACTGAATTCCGCCGGTTGCAGCCATTAACAGGTCGCGCACATTAAAGTCACCTGCGTTGAGGATGTGACTGTTTAATCTGGAGTTTAGTTAACGCATAGAGTTTGGAGGGACGGGAAATTGCGGCGGCAAGACACGTGTGTTTGTTCCGCAACAGTAGCCAGCGCCAAGGCTAATCAGAGGCACCGATATTTGGGCGGTTACTTAGTTCAAATTGGACGTTAGCCATGTACTATAGGATTACTCCACTAACCGTACCAGTTTTATCGTTCCAAAGCAGCGACATACTTAAGAAATGGTCCTCAGAATCAATTATCTCAAGCCTTAACCAGATCTCCATAAGTACCTTGAGATCCTGCGGCCGTGACATATATATATATATATTATAAACAATTTGTGGTACAGATATTGTGCTATCGGAATCATGGCTGAATGGGAAAACTATATGAATAATAAGAAGAGAGCAACAAAAAATGCTTTTTTTTGTCTATTTTACCACTCACAGGTTTTGAATCCTTTTCAGTTTGTTCTTTTTTAGAGGGAGGAAGAAGGGACACCGTAACAAACCGATGCACCCTTCCGCCATTGACGTCGATCTTGAGAGATAACTTCCAAGGTCTTCAACCAGCAAGTATCCGCCTCTCTCGGACCCCAACCAGGTAGTCGACAACAACCGGTCGAGGCCACCTGTTTCGTCAACTTTTTCATGCGGCTTCTCAATGTTGTAGGCTGTCCACCAGACCGTCTCTTCCCGCCCTGTCCAGCAAGTGCAAACAACGCACGACGGGGGTAACGCTGGACAGGCATGCGCAATACGTGTCCCAACCACCGCAGTTGATGCAGTGAGACGAGCTCCTCGAGCGAGTGGATCCCACGTCCCAAGACACGCTGTCTAACTTCCACATTGCTTACTTGGTGCTGCCACCACACACGGGCAATGGACCACAGACAGCGGTGCTTGAAGACGGATAGCATGCGCAACTCATCTTTACGAATGGGCCAGGTCTCGCATGCGTACAACAGTACAGCATGAGCTGTTGCACAATAGGCGCGCCCTTTGATGGAGAGACGAATGTCATGGCGACGCCACAAATGCCTCAGCCTAGAAAAAGTGAGGCATGCTCTCGAGATGCGCATCGAAATCTCGTCTCCTACAGTCCGGCCAGCAGTGAGGCAACTTCCCAAATAGACAAAGCTCTCCACAGCCTCTAGTGTCTCACCAGCAAGCGTAAGTGCAGGCGGAGTCACCTGCCAGTCTTGAAGGAGAGCCTTGCATTTGGATGGCGAAAAGTGCATACCGTACTTTGATGCTTCAATCGCCAAGCGGTTTAATGCGAGTTGGACGACGTGTGGATCGTCACCCAGCAAGTCGATATTATCAGCATAATCCAACCCAACAGCTCGACTACCTGGGAGGAGCTCAACGCCAGCGTTCAACGAATCGCTCAGAGCGTTCTTCAGGACATCCTCAATGGCAAAGTTGAATAGGAACGGAGGGATAGGGCATCCTTGTCGAACTCCACTGGCGACCACAAAGGTAGGCGAAAGTATGCCATAAGCCCTAACCCTGCCCGAGGTCAGACTATATAGAGCGCGCAGTATGGAGACGAAATTCTCGGGGACACCATTCCTCAGAAAGCAATGCCACAGTACCGTACGATTGACAGAATCGAAGGCTGCACGGATATCTAGGAACACAGCAATCGTTGGCCTCTGATACACAGTCTAGTCTTTGAAAGGCAACAGATATCTACCGATAGCGTTTCAAGAGTACGGGCCAGACATGCTTGTCGTCCGATCTACATCAGAATTCAAACATTAAACGTTGCAAGGATGAATGGAGAATCAGGTTGAAGAAAAGCTGGAGCTTCGGTGGAGTGAGAGGCAGTTGCGATCGCAGGACATTGAAAACCGGGATTTTGGCTGTTACTTCCATCAGCTGCAAGACGTGGTTCGTTTGTGACGGTGACCGTAGAAGACATAAGAGTACATGTGGATGAAGGACGGGAGGTGGGATGATCTGTGAGTGGAGGTTCAGCGGTCGAGTTAGCACAGAAGATAGGCATAGCAGTAGCAGTAGTGAGCGGTGTAATCCATGATTCGTCAGTGGACGTGATACTACCCGGTTGCCCAGGCCGAAGTAGAGGGTTGTGTTAGGGGGCCCTACCTCGAGCCTTTGATCAAAGATCTAACTTACAAGGCAGCAGGGCGATGTGAGGGCGTCGCCACCCGTTGGGAGCCGGTGACCAACTAGATGGTTCATACGCCTTTCGGTCCGTAAAGGACCAGGGGCCCAACGCACCCTTAAAGTACAATGCCTCTCAGGGAGGGGCAAGGGGCAGTGAATTTATTTAGTGGCGAGTCACATCCGCCCCTTCGCAATGTTGTTAAACGGACATATGTGGCTTCTTATAGGGAGAACGCTTGCCAGGCGAAAACCCACCACGTCCTGGAACACTGCCGCCGAGCCATTTGCTGGAACAGTAAATACCCGAACCACCCAGCTGGCACCACGAGGAGATTGTTCGGCAAGTCAGCCGTGACATCTGGCATTTTCTAAGCTTGGTTAACATACTAAGAAGACCTTGAGCGTTAGCACACAAACAATACAGTATTTTGTATAATAATAGTGTGTTTATTTTAAACCGCACGTTCGCGGGTCAGTCAGTAATCGTATTCTTGCGTGGGTTGTTGGTTCCTGAAGTCCTGAAGGTTACAAACCGGTTTTTGCTAGTGTTTCACTCTCGCTTGTAAGATGTCGCGAGAGTTATTGTGTCTATTAATCTGCAGGATTGTGGAGGCAAAGGTTTTACTAAGGTTGCATGTATTAGCGAATTGCTGATCATACTTTACCCGGCGCGTCTATTTTCTGTTGTTAATATCAAGACCCGACGTATGCAGTACTAAGTTGGCGGGTAACCAGACAGCAGAAGGAAACGCGTAAGAATTCTGGTATAGATGACAAATCATGTAGAGTGGGTTACAGCAAACGAAGCGCAGTTACGCGGGCATACGCACGCGTGCGAAATCAATGCGTTTTAAAAGAGGCATCAGGTATCGATCATTAATCAACACGTGACAACCCCATCGTCGTGGTTGAAGTCAAATTCCCTGTTGAGAACGTTCTGCCGGTTTGCAAATTCGGCTGGGCCACCTGAGTCTGGTGTTACTTTTTTTGCTTTTCACGTCCTTCGCTACTTGCGCTGTGCTACAATGGCAGTCAGATTTCGCGTCGACCGATGTGTCTGTGCCCTGGGGTCGTACTTGGTTCGCATGTCATCTGACGATACGGTCGGCCGGAAGTTGTAGCTTGTTTTGACTTGCTGCAGAAGCGAGCACAGTTGCTGGTTGGTAGTACTCTTTATGCGGTAGTCAAGTGTATATTAGTTGCCTTTCCTTCAATGTGTTTCTGCGCTCCAATGATGACACAGACTTCCACTTTCGCCCATCTAATCCAATACGCGGGTTCGAAGCAAACAACTAAAGCATCATCCTGAGATTTCTGCTGAACATTAATTTCGCCGTGGAATTACCCTTTAGCTCCGTGTGTGTGTGGAACGGAAGGCAAAAAGGGAACGATCCAATTTCATGTGCAAAGTTCTCACTGGCTGCTTCCGTAGGCTCTGTTTCGCCGTTTGCACAGTCCGTTCTGTTAAGCCGTTCGATGCAGGATGATTCGGTCCCGTTCGGATGTGCATGGTCACATTGTTGGTAACAAACCTACTAACTACAGCACTGGTAAAAGGCGAACCAGTATCTGTGCATAGGGCTTCAGTGATGCCAAACGTGGCAAAGGAATAGCGCATTTTAGTACTGGTGGCTCCAGACGTCTCTTGGTTGACTGGATACACCTCAGTCCATTTTGATAGTGCATCAATTAGTAGAAGAAACAGCGTTTCATTTAACGGTTTAAAGTAGTCAGCTTGTATCCAGTACCACGGCTTGTCGTGCCACCATCAGGGTTGTACTGCACCGGGAGTTTTACTATGGTGCTCTGTTTGACAGATATTGTAATTCCTTAAGAAATTATCTATGTCTGAATTCATCTTGCGCCACCAGCAATATCCCATTGCTAAGGCTTTCGTCCGCGCCACTCCTGGATGTGCATCGTGGAGATCCTTACGATTCTGTGCACGCGCCTTACTGGGAAGGACTAGCTGAGAGTCCAAGAAAACGCAGCCGTCGAAGGGACATAGCACTGCGCATTATGAACGGTCGCAAGTATGCTGTACCTTCAGATGGCCAACCTACCATCAAGAAGCGCTTTAGCATTGACAGCAATGGTCCCGGTCCGTTCGTTGGCAGAAGTTACACTTCGTATTAGTGTTGTATCTAGGTGTTGCATCAAATTGACCAATTTGAATGAAGTGATGTGTTCCTACACATTGTCAGTTACCGGTAGACGACTTAACATTTTGGTTGTGCAGTTGTGGACGCCAGTAATCCAAACCATTGAGTAACTGTGGCCACTCCAGAGTACAGCCCAACTGCATTCTTGGTGACATCATCTGTTGGATGTCCTTAGTATACCTCAGTAAGGTAATATGGGTTTATGGTCAGTGTGCAGCACGAATAAATTTCCCTAGATGTACTGGTGAAACCTTTTCACCTCAAAGATGATTACAGCCAGCGCTTCTCTATCCAATGCTGAATACTTCTTTTCCTCTGTTTGGAGTGTACTCGACACGAGTTCTATGAAACGCATAGTTCCATCTTTTGCAAGGTGGCGCGGAACAGCTCCGACTCTCCAAGGGATGCATCACACTGAAGAATGCGTTGTTTACTGGGATCATAATGAACTAACTTTGGTGAAGAGGCAGGGGCTTGTTTAGCTTTAGGGCAGGCATTCCTCTGACGAGAATTCTAGCATCATTGCACACTTTTGTGTAACAATTCACTTAATGGAGATAATACCGTAGATGCACATGACAGGAAACGGCGATCGTGAGATAACATTCTCAAGAACGAACAAACTTTAACACCGTTCCTCGGCTCCGAAGTTTCTATAATAATTACTTTGCAACTTAAAACATGCAACCCACGTTTATCCAGTTGGTAGTCAAGGTAACGAACAGAAGCGGAAGGTGTTCACATTTGGATTCCTTTAATTTAAATCCGCTTCATTCCAGTGCTTGAGCACAACGCGGAGTGTCTGAAGATGTTCTATTTCACAGCGTCTCGAGATAAGATTATCGTCTAGATAACTACAATCCAATGTATATCGTTTACCAGCTTGTCGCTTATCCGCTGCTAGATGCCAGGGGCAGAATTAATGCCAAAAAGCAAACGGGTACATTGGAAAAATCCTATATGCGTTGTAATAGTAGTACGCTTTCTGGAAGTCTCGTCGTGTTCTATCTGCGAATATCCATGACTTAGATTAAGTTTGGTAAACTTTTTACTATTTGCAAGATTTGCGTACAAAACCTCAATGCGTGTCAACGGATAATTGACTGACGTAGAAGCTTGGTTAACAGCCATTTTTGGTCACAACAAATACGTATGTAGCCGTCTGGCTTGGTTACAGTTAAAATCAGTGTGCCCCAATCAGAAAATGGTACAAAGGTAAGCGAGTTAATTCTTCCACTTTAGGCCTCATGGAGGACGGTAGTGTGCGCGCCTTGATGAATTTGGGCCGAGGTTTACCTTTAACATTACTGAGGTCTGAAAAGGTTTCACTTTTCCTAGCTGTATGAAAACACAGCAGAATATTTCTTGAGTAATGCTCACAGAATCTCAGCGAATGCTTTTACTACATCCGGAAATGCCTGTACCCAGTCCCTTTCAAGCAGATTTGGGCGATATCCGGGGACCACCTATACTGGAAGTGTTTTTGTCCTGCCGCCGTATTTTACTCTTATCGCACCTTTATCAAGGACCCGTATCGTTTCACTGTTGTATATGCGGAGAACAGAATTTCAAACTGAATAGGGTCGAAGCCTATTCACAGCCCTTTCCTCACTTATCCGCACTGATGCTCCCGTGTCGATTTCCATCTGCACTATTTTCCATTAATATAAAGCTCTAGGGTGAACGCTGTAGACCGCAATTTGGCAACTCTATTCGACCATATAAAGTACGATTCGGCTTGGCTTCCCTCTAACTCGTCCACTGTTTTACTGGGCTTTGTTCCCCGATAAGTCTCGTCCAAACGACCTATGAGCGCTATGCATATTCGCACCACGTGACGAATCTTCCCGCAACTTCTGCACAGCCTTTTGATGTCAACATTATGAAGGACAACTGTGGTGCTTTCCACAGCGATAGCATACGAAAGAACTGACATTATTAGGTGTCATTTTAGCTTTTGGACTGACATGAACCAATCTCAAATCCTTCGATGGGTTTTATTTTAGTAGGCCTTGTTGGTTGCTGGGTAAGTTTTTCCCTCTGCCAGGTGGGCAGGCAGGCTGTCTCCCATGTCAGGGGAAAATTATTGTGAGAAGATTTTCTTCCGGGTATTCTGATCTGAAATCCTAGAGATCAAGCACTGGAGCAATATGATTTCTTCAAACCTAATTAGATAAATTTCAGCTTGGTAGCGCCTGGACTATACCAGCGATGAATTCGTTTACATGTTCATCTGTGTTAAGTGACACGGACACGAGCAAAAAGTCACGATGGCGGCGGGCGGAAAACAGGCGTTTACTCAGTATAGTGTAACCTATTTAAAGGAAATAAGCACTGATAACCTTCGAGCCTTCTCAGTGGGTCTCCTATTTTTCGGCTCACCTCATTGGTTGCGTTCCCCTTTTATTTCACTGGGTTATGTTATTCCTCTTCGGTCGCTGTCTTCCTGCCTCGCGCAATGATCACGTCTTTCGTGCTTGGCATCTGATTGGCCATATTTCTTTGGACCGCTCATATTTGGCTTTGCACTCTGAAACTTGCCGTTAATAGCGATTCTCGAGTTGCCAGTGCGCCCTCTATGTTCTATTGTCCAATCCGGTTTGTCGGTTTCTGAATACGTGTGCCACTCATGATTCGCTGTCCAGCCATCGCTGTGTCTCCCGGTGGGTTCAAGCGTTCTCTCGCTCGAACTGATCCCCTGACTCCGGTAACCTGCGCTTAGGTGGTAAGGTCCAGCATGCTGGACTGGTTTCCTAAACCCCGTTACAATCTGCTTTTTGAGAAAGTTTGGAGAAGGAATATCTGGTTGTAAACAACCTTTAGCGAACTCCCCAAAGAGCGGGGAATTTATCCAGAACACTGGTTATAGTTGAGAAGACTTCGTCGATACGAAGGGCGTCAAAATGGATCTGGCCTTCATCCCTAAGGAACTGTCATAAAAATTTTACTTTCTTTCTCTGAAAAGGACGCTGCCGGATTCAAGATGGGAAGCAACTCCAGATACTTAAGATTGTCGCCATAGATTGCAATTGTCCAAAGAATGTCGGTAAAGAGGATCAGAAGATTTGGGGAGTGTTTGGCATAGACATGTTATCCAATATCTGTCACCAAATATCAAGACTAGACGTCTACAGTAGTAAGTTGGTGCGTATCCAGACAGATGAAGCAAAGGTGTAAGAATTGTAGTAGATTCAACAGATAGTGCGGAACTGGTTACAGCATAAGAAGAGCAGTTAGGCGTGCATGAACGCGCATGCCACATCAGTGCGTTTTGAACGCGCGTCAGTCATTGATCATTAATCAACACGTGACGGGTAACTTGTAGCTATACTTCAACCAGCTACTTAATAGGACTTCCGTCATCCCTTTAATGCTGTTAGTTGTGTGTTGACAATGTAAGCATGGAATTATTTCCCTCTCCATATGTTTTGTGTATTTCCTGAGCTTTGTATTGATGCAAGTCTGCCACACGTACACGAACCCAGGTTTGACCATTTCCACTCTTCACTCTCTTAACGACGAAAACGCTGTCGTTGAGCCACGTGTACCTATTGATCCCGCATAGTTCAAAAGACAAGGTGAATCCGAGGTGTAGGGCGCTGGTTACATAACCTTAATAACATAATAAATCAACCCTCAATTGTAAGCTTTCTTGGTTCGCAACAAAGATTTTAAGGAAAAGCTCAACACGACGGTGTCATCGTCCGTTTGCTAACTAGCAAAATTACATAACCGATATCGCTTATGGACAAACGTTCAGTGGTATGCGACGCACCTCGGCGCGTTGAGTGGTCACATTTGGCGAATGGGCGTGAGGTACGGAAGACAGCCGTCTTGTGAATAGTGAAGCGGAACGATCAAAGTCACTGTTCGGTCACAGAAATGCATTGGGTACGGATAAGTGGGGACACTTGCACGTGCATACCTACACACATGACTGGTAAGATTTGGCCTCGGGCTTCCGGAGTGGACACATGTGTAGAAGGGAGCAGGTTCACACAACGAAACGGTCGATATCAATCCGAGTGCTCGTGTCAGAATTCCAACATAGAATAGAAGGTGGGCAACAACCGCAGAAGGTCGTTAAACTTTATAAGCACCCGCGCGCACACAAATAGAAGATACACCCTGGAGTCAAGTGTGGGAATGGTAGAAGCTTTCCTTGCGCAGTCAGTTACGTTACTCCCTTCACTCGGTGATACTAGCTCAGCCTGACTTTGTTTTTAAATAGGACTCATAATAACGTCAACTTATTCGCGGCGCTTTGTCGCAGGACACTTGCCTGACTGGACTGAGTAATTGGTTTATCGATCTTACGGCTTAAATGTGGATGTGACATATTGATATCAGTTTGTCCAGGTGAATGGTACATGTAGGTAAGTTGGTTGTTTGAATTGCCTTGTTTCTGACTGTTTCACTTTGAGAAGGGTTATTATTCACCCTTGGTCTGGACGCTGTTGAGCTTAGTATTTGATTTGTTACTCAACTCTGTGGTAAAGATAACACCGTGGTAACTCCCCATTTTGTTTTCACTATTACTCCAAGGAATGTAGCAGTCGCTCAAAGTCAAGACCGAACAATTGGAAAAAGGAATGCACTACAAATATCTCGAATAATGCTTGGAACCGACTGGGAGCGCATGATTTCAGAAGGATTTGAATACAAATCGGTTTTTGTAGGTTTTTATTATGGCAACGTTTCGCTCTTGACTCAAGAGCTGCAGGCAAGCAATGCCTAACATGTGAATTACCGGTGGCGTGGATCAACGAGAAGCACTCGATGCCTGTTGTTTCGATAGAATGCCCACTTGACCTATTGACCTGTAACATTAGTATCCAATGGTTGATGTTAATTCTTGGAATCTTCACCTTACTTTCCCATAAGAAACTAAGCAACTTTTGTACCGATTCACCTGGCCTGAACATGCTCTTGCGTCAAGAGCGGACCGTTGCTAAAATAAAAACCTACAAAACCAATGTATATTCAAAACCTTCTGAAATCATACGTGTACCACCACTTTCTATATTACTCTGTAGCAGCCCTTGCAGTTTGGAAATGAAGGAATTTTCGCCAACAATTTTCCGATAACGTCGTCCGAAAAGATCACCACACGGATGTAGCTTCCCTGCTCTCGGTCATGCGCTTGCGCTTCGTAACCAGGAGAATCCGATAGTAATTTGGCACTATGAAGAAATAAGGTTCAGTTGCTCTTTGTTTGTAGAATAGCCGCCATGGTTGACCTGTTACTTTGAAAGCCTTAGGCAAAGGAATATCTAGCAGTACGCCTTCCTTGCTTGATGAATAACGAAGAACCGCTGAGATTAGGGTGGTCTATATCTTTTGTGCTGCGTTCAGCGTTACTTGAAGAAACCGAGGTTCACTGTAGCGCACTTACTTTGGGTTAGGCGCTACTCGTCTCAGTCCTCCGTCAGGCACGCCTATCAAGACGCATTGCACACCGAACAATCTTGTTCTAATGACACTGAGCTTCAGTGGAATAGGAACTGAACCACCAAGCGAGGCGCAGGAGCATCTGCTTGTGGCACTAACAATGGTCACCGCACCAGTTACTGAATATCCCAGCGGTCAGTGAACTTGATGAAATCTAGAAGAAACCTCCCAACTGGCTCTGAGCGCAATGTGACCAGACGGGCTAATAGGCGTGAACTAAAGCAGAGCCGACGTGCTTACAAGGAAGTCTGGTAGACCGGTAGGGCTCAAAAAATGGAGAAGGCAGGAACAGTAGACAATTACGGCAAGCTCTTCCAGCTGATCCGCACCACTGGTCCTAGGGAACCAGGAGTCAGTGAGAGAATCAGAGACAGCGTGGGTGCACTGATACACAATAAGGGGCGCCTTATGGTTTGTTGGGCGGAACACTTTCAAGATCAGTTCAGCTGGCCCCTGCACTCGGACCTCTTCCTACTCAAGTGATGCAGGACGAGCCATGGACTGTTAGTATTGAGCCTCTGTCGGAGGCCGAGGTCCGAAACGCGATAACAGCCCACAATCATTTTCCTGCCGCGGACCCGGATTCCCTCCCAACCGCACTATTTAAAGATGAAGGCGCGGTTCTTTGCAAAGCATTGACCTTCCTATTCGAACCTATATGGAAGGAAGAGAGAGTCCCGGCTGATTGGAGCGAATCGATTATACTGGCAATATACAAGAAACGAAATCGCACAGACTGTTCTAACCACAGGGGTATTAGCCTAAAGCCAGTTGTGACAAAATGACTAACCACCATTCTCATTCGTCACCTCACTGGGTAACGGGAACCCGGATTAGGGAAGAGCAGTCCTGTTTTCGTCCAGGGCTTGGCTGTATAGACCATACAGTCACTTTGCAGCAGGTGCCAGAGTAGCACCACGCATACCACATATTGATAATAGCTGTATTCCTTGATTTCAAGCGTGAGTTCGCTTCCGTCGATCAAACGATTCTGTTCGAAATACTTGCGCAGAAAGGTATTCCCACGAAATATGTGAACCATCCTACGTGCTCTAAACTCGAACACTACAGGCCGCATCAGGGTCTAAGGTGGCCTGTCGGATAGCTTTCTGACACATCATGGCGTTCGTCAGCGTTGTCCGATTTCCCCATTTTTGTTCCATTTCGGTCTGGATTCTATCATGGAGTGTTTCCTTGCGAAATCTCACGAGGTAAACTTTGAAATGCTGCCTGTTGAAAGACTAGTTGATCTCGATACTGCGGAAGATGTCGCCTTGCTTTTTGACGATGTTGGGGCGGTACCATTAACCCTGAATAGCCTGTCTAGAATGGTCCCATTAGTTAGTATGCACTTCGCACCCTCAAAGTGCAAAGTGTTGCTGCAGTACCACCAAGCACTTTATGACGACCTGGCCCTTGCTAACGAGGAATTCAAGATGGTTGCTCAATTCACTTATCCTAACAGCTGCATCAGCAACGATGAGCGCATAGAAACTGAAGTCAGCTCAAGCATTGCAAATGCCACAGCTGCCTTCTTGAACTTGCGGCATCTTTGTCGACAAGGGAATTTACCTACTTCTGAAAGGTGGTGTATACAAGGCCACAGTGAGGACTGCTTTCCTCTCTGGTAGTGAGACTTGGCCCCTTCAGTTTGAAGATCTGAGGCGCCTTCAAGTCTTTGATCATCGTTAGCTGTGAATCACTGCTCTTGTAGGATGGCACCAGCTTGTCGGCACCGGTGATGTGCGTAGGCAAGTACTGGTTAGTAAGTATCATGCTAGACCCCGAAAACAACATATAGCACCGAATACGTTGTGTTAGCTAGGGCAGGTTCTACATATGCCTGGTCACTGAGTACCTAGGAGGGTCTTGTTTGGTCTGCAAGTTGTAGGATGGCGCAAGGCTCGAGATGGTCAGAAGCTGACTTGACAGTGGGAACTGAAGTTACTGCCGACTAAAATGGGTGCTGTTGGTCCGTCTTGTCTTCCAGGCTGGAGCCCACTTAGCTCACCTTGTGCTTGGCACGAGACGATATAGTTGGCAACCGACACCAGTGGCAGTGTCTGCTGCCGTCACCTAATCGGATGACCAGTTTAATGTGCGTTTGGTGCTGGGTAATCTGCGCGGTAACACCTGATTGTGACATGAGGCAGTGGAAGCCGAACGGAAGCTCTCCCGCCGATGCCACCTTATCTTTGCACGATAGCCAGCTGTTTGTGGCGGTATATTGTTAACACAAGGTGTAGGCGCCTTAACCCTAAATGTATGCTTAGAGCATAAAGGTTTTCCTGGAAGTCCCCTTTCTCTCCCTTTGTATTCTCTATTTCATAGGTCCTCACGGTTGTATGGCAGCGAACCATCAGTTCAACTGGCTAATGTACTGCGGTTGTTGATGAGCATGTTGACTCGTCGCAGCATAGCGGGTTCAACGTGAGTACCAATCACACGGTAGTTAGAATTGCACTACTTGCTATTGTCAATCAACTTGCCTTTAGTGTGTACTATTTGGAATCCGGAACGTTAGTGCACATGATTGTTTACGAACTGTAGTTACATCTACCAAATGTTGTTTTGGTGGTGGTGACGGACAAGTTTGCTTGTTTAGCAGGCACCACTACATTTCATATAAACTGCATCCCATCACTCGTACTTGGTTCGGAACATTGATGCACGAGCGTCATTTCCGGCACTTTTACAGAGGCGACCGTTGTGTATTTTATCTAGCTCTTGATTACCGGTATTGTGACTGACTCGTCCACTGGGACATCCAGGGATGACTTAAGAGCAGACACGCCGGTTGTGACTTGCCCACTTAGAGGGCTGTTAGCAAGATTTACTTAGAGGCAGAGCTCCGAAGGGTTTGTTGTAAAACAAAGTCGATCTTGTTAGTTGCATTAGCAATGCTCTGAAGCTAAACATCTTTTGGACTGCTTCGGTTATTTTTTAACAATTTTATAAGCAACATTATGCCATTGAACCTCGGAAACGCTCTGTATGTTTCGCAAAATTAAAGCCATAAATCAGCTTGCTTTGTCTCCTAGATTACACGACTCACACTACCAGGCCTGGGGTGGGAAGCAAAGACACGGTCTGCAACAGTGATAACGCTTGTTCACATTTTGCTCACCAAATTTCATACTAAATTACAACATGTTGACTGACAGCCGTTGTTATATTCGGACGCTAGAATTGAATGGTCGCGCGATGTAGCGCGCGAAGGATCCTCATGTGCTTTATCCAGTTGCACGTCGGCGTCGGTTAGCCCAGGGGTGTGCGTCACTGCAAGTACCGAGGTTTTCACAAGGGTCTTTCGATTCTGCTCAGCCGCTCATAGATCAGCCGCGCAGGGCAGAGTGAGATTGGAGCGCCCTAATTTGCCGACCCACCAATGGCATGTAAGTCTACTGTATTTACTCACCCACGCATGTCTGGGGGTGTGAATACGATGTGAGGACGCATAGCGGTGCATGTGTCCTTGAACTATGTTAAGTACCCCCGGCGATTTTGACACCGCTCAGTTCAGATTGGGTGGCTGCCGACGTTTTTGGCTGGCGGTTTGCAACATCTCGACAGCAGTGCATAAGGCATTGGCTACCGTGTTCAAATGTTGGTGGCGCTTCGACAGTTGCTTAATTTATCCCAGCAAATGATAAAAGGGTTAGTGACAACGCTGTTGTAAACAGAATGTTACCTACATATAAACCACCTTAGCAAAATAAGAATTCGTAACAATTAGACGGTGAAAATATGAGATGCCAATTCTGCATAAATGAGTTCGGAAAAGCGGTCGTTGACAGACTGCTCCCGTCACAGTCTTGATAGCAATTGCAGGAACCAAGTGAGGTGAACGCTGTCTAATTTGTTTAACGGTGACCGTGACGGTGCAACATGAAATGCTGACAGTGTCGCTCAGTCCCTCAGTCTCTCAGGAAAACATAGGTGTATATCAATCGAAATGATCGTTACATGCTGCCGTGTATGTCAATTAAGGTACTACTCGCTGCACGTGTTTTTGGAGAAGGACAGCCGATGAAATTGCATTGTATGCGTCATTGCACAAAAGCGATCGAGGAGCTATGTCTAAGCTAGGCCCAAGAAGATGCCATCAATTGCACATAATCGCACCCTGTCCGTGTATTCCAGAAACAGCTTGGGACAAATTTGTGGGCACGTTCACATCCCTAGTCGCGAAGGCATCAGAACCGAAAGCTTTTCATCCTCCCCTCAAAACGAAATCTTTTCAGAGAAGCCGAACACGTACATATATGGCCTTGAGGGACCGGATTTGGCATGGTTATAGTAACAATCGCATTTCAGAAAATTGGACGGTGTACGCAACTCAGGCGAACGACTCTGTGCACTTGGTGCATGAGGACAAGTTCACATACTAGCAGTTTGATCCGGCGTAACATTCACTGCGGAAACGGTACTGGCAGTGCCATTATCCTTGCGTACACACAGATCTCTTGGAGTGGACAATATCCACCCCAAAAGCACTAAAGGTAGCAATCACGCACCTAGCCGGATTATTTCAGACATCTCTGGACTGCAACATAGCTCCGTCGAAGTGGAAACTAAATTTCATCAATCCTATTCACAAGGGAACAATTCGGTACGAGCCTGCCAATAACCGCCCAGTAATCTTCTCCCGGTGTTCGCCAAAGTTATGGAAGAAATTCTGGCCGACGCATTGACGGGCTATGTGGAATGCCATGGTATCATTATCTACGATCTAGCCAGTGTAATCACCCCAACCCTGTCGGCCAACGAGACTTTTCGGCGCTGAGGCCCATCTATAGGTACAACGATTTCTTCCGTGTACGCTGCTCACGTTGACGTGTTTTTCTCTTCAGGCAACTCCCACAATATTCCCTCCACATTGACACAATATCGGCACCATTAGCCATAGCAGCGGGTTAGTCCCGAAGTCAATGGTTATGCGAAAGATGTATTGAAATGCAGTACGTAAAACAAGTATAACAAACAACGCAGTGGATGCTCGAATTGCCCACCGCCGTTTTGCTGGCACAGCAGCATTCGCCGAATGCTGTTGGCTATAACCCTCTGCAATGCGTCAACCGATATCGCGCGACATTCTTCTACGATGCTCCGCTTCAGTTCTTCCACACGCGTGTGTTTCACTTTATAAACTTTGTTTCAGGTATCCACAAAGGAAGAAATCAAGGGGATTCATATCCGGTGAACGTGCCGACCACTCCATTGGTCCTCCCCGACCAATCCGTCGATGACCGAATGTGCCGTCCAGGAACTGAC